>CM064520.1:44264682-44409682 GCA_032716605.1 Paralithodes platypus
GCCTTTATCTCTAATTTCCTTTCTGGCCGTTCCGTAGCTGCAGGTGTGGACGGCCATTGCTCACTTCCTCAACTTATCAATTCCGGTTTTCCTCAGGGTTCTATCCTGTCTCCAGTTCTCTTTCTAATATTCATTAATGATCTTCTCAACTGTACCTCTACTGTAGTCCTATCCACTCACATGCTGATGACGTTAATATGATGACTTTGAAGTTAATATTGAACAAATATGTATACATATTATGTATCCAGTAGTCTAGTCTCAGGCTCTACAGTGTAAAATGTTAGTACCACATGGCAGGCCGAGAACAATCACATCTGCAGCGTTTGTTCCTTGGATGAAGAGTTATAGCTCTATCATTCCTCGTTTATGGGTTGTTATAGTGTTGCTGATTATTGTTCAGACCATTGTTTGGGTGCGGGTGCGACTTTATCACTTGGTGGATGCTTCAAAGTAACAATATATTAAGGGGGGGTGGGCGGTGACTGGCATTTTGTAATCTTTTTCTCCTTTTCTCTCTTTCCCTGGCTTGTATCCATTCGGCCCCATTCAGCCAACTGTTTTAAGACGTTTATCCCCATCTAGGTGTCGATTTCTTCTTGGCGAGCGATAGCGAACCAGCATTGTATAGAGAAATCCGGCTTCGCCGGAGACATTTTTCTATCGAAAAATTTACAAATTTAGCTTGCTGTCAAAACAAAAATATATATATGCTAGCTCGCTACCGCTCGCCAGGAAAATATTGACACCTGGATGGGGATAAACGTCTTAAAACAGTAGACTGAATGGGGCCGAATGGATACAAGCCAAAAAGAGAGGGAGAGAAAGAGAAAAAAGCGGGGTGGGGTCCCTTAATACCTAGTCTATACCCACTTTAGTTGAGGCGTGAGTAAGATGATCACCTGAGTTTATATATCGTGTTTGATGGGTTTCTTCTCCCTCTAGTAAGATGATCACCTGAGTTTATATATCGTGTTTGATGGGTTTCTTCTCCCTCTAGTTATTTGTTATGTCAATCTTCCATTCTTTAACCATTTCTGTACCGGTGACGTCCTTTTAACTTTATTCTGGCTACTATTAGATGATTGTATTCAGTTGTATAAGGGCCTCCAGCAATTAACAAGCTTCGATCAATCTCACGTAACCCTTTTTACTACCTCAGATCCTTCTTATACTGTACAAAATCGTCTAAATATAGCTACAATAAAATTCAAAAAACGTTGCTGGTACAGAAAGAGTTAACAGGCTGCCTATACCCTATTCCAAGTTAGTATGCCAAAACTCTTGAACATTAACCTTTATAACTTGTAAATGACTAGAGCAATCGAGCAAATATTTCGACCATTTGTGAAGGGCCAACCAGAGTATAGGTGTGGAAATATACAGCCAATTTGCTGTACCCCTTGTTGAGTTATAGCGGTTAGGGTTGTTCAGGATTTCAGGCCTACATATTTGGAACGGGATATAGTAGGGATAATTTGGTCTGTTGTTGTTTGGCATGACCCAACGTGAATAGAAGAAAGGTTAGATAAGTCATAATTTTGATCGTGTTATGGGAGATGGTTGCATTTTATGCATCCCCTTCTCCCTCATGTTTAGTCCAATTATTTCTGAGATTTTAAAACGCTTCCCCTATTAGTTTGGCGATTTTAAGTTCTTTCGACCCATTTTCATGCCAATATTTAGACCTTTCACGCAATTTAGGTGTCGATTTTTCCTGGCGAGTGAAAGCGAGCCTGTAATTTAACAGTAACCGGCCTTCGCCTGGACATTTTTCTATCGAAAAATGTACAAATATATCTTGAATGGGGTGTAGCGACGAAACTAAAAACAACAATAATAATACTAACAGCTTGCGGTGTGTTTTACGCCAAGTATTTGTACTCCACTTGGTAAATATAGCCTGTGGGTGTTAAGGGGTTAATTAAGTATCCCGGTTAAGGGAGCCCACCTCTCTTTTTTTTTTATCTTTCTCTCCCTCTCTCTTTGGCTTGTATCCATTCGGCCCCATTCAGCCTACTGTTTTAAGACGTTTACCCCCATCCAGGTGTCAATATTTTCCTGGCGAGCGGTAGCGAGCCAGCATATATATATTTTTGTTTTGACAGCAAGCTAAATTTGTAAATTTTTCGATAGAAAAATGTCTCCGGCGAAGCCGGATTTCTCCATACAATGCTGGCTCGCTATCGCTCGCCAAGAAAAAATCGACACCTGGATGGGGATAAACGTCTTGAAAAAGTTGGCTGAATGGGGCCGAATGGATACAAGCCAGGGAGAGAAAGATAAACAAAAACCGGTGACCCCCCCTTAAGAAATTACGGCTCCATAAACAACACCGCCCCCCCCCCCTACCCTTTGCTATTTATATTCAGTGCTACACCAAGCAAACCACCACTCATATTCAGTGCTACACCAAGCAAACCACCACTCATATTCAGTGCTACACCAAGCAAACCACCACTCATATTCAGTGCTACACCAAGCAAACCACCACTCATATTCAGTGCTACACCAAGCAAACCACCACTCATATTCAGTGCTACACCAAGCAAACCACCACTCATATTCAGTGCTACACCAAGCAAACCACCACTCATATTCAGTGCTACACCAAGCAAACCACCACTCATATTCAGTGCTACACCAAGCAAACCACCACTCACCAACTCATATTCAGTGCTACACCAAGCAAACCACCACTCATATTCAGTGCTACACCAAGCAAACCACCACTCATATTCAGTGCTACACCAAGCAAACCACCACTCATATTCAGTGCTACACCAAGCAAACCACCACTCATATTCAGTGCTACACCAAGCAAACCACCACTCATATTCAGTGCTACACCAAGCAAACCACCACTCATATTCAGTGCTACACCAAGCAAACCACCACTCATATTCAGTGCTACACCAAGCAAACCACCACTCATATTCAGTGCTACACCAAGCAAACCACCACTCATATTCAGTGCTACACCAAGCAAACCACCACTCATATTCAGTGCTACACCAAGCAAACCACCACTCATATTCAGTGCTACACCAAGCAAACCACCACTCATATTCAGTGCTACACCAAGCAAACCACCACTCATATTCAGTGCTACACCAAGCAAACCACCACTCATATTCAGTGCTACACCAAGCAAACCACCACTCATATTCAGTGCTACACCAAGCAAACCACCACTCATATTCAGTGCTACACCAAGCAAACCACCACTCATATTCAGTGCTACACCAAGCAAACCACCACTCATATTCAGTGCTACACCAAGCAAACCACCACTCATATTCAGTGCTACACCAAGCAAACCACCACTCATATTCAGTGCTACACCAAGCAAAACCACCACATTCAGTGCAAGCAACCACCACTCATATTCAGTGCTACACCAAGCAAACCACCACTCATTTAAGGGGGATCACCGTTTTGTTTGTTATTCTTTCTTTCCTTTTCTCTCTTTCCCTGGCTTGTATCTATTCGGACCCATTCGGCCAACTGTTTTAAGACGTTTATCCCCATCTACAGTAGGTGTTGATATCTTCCTGGCGAGCAGGAGAAATGTTTCTATCGAAAAATTTACAAATTTAGCTTGCTGTCAAAACAAAATATATATATGCTGGCTCGCTACCGCTCGCCAGGAAAATATTGACACCTGGATGGGGGTAAACGTCTTAAAATAGTAGGCTGAATGGGGCCAAATGGATACAAGCCAAAGAGAGGGGGAGAGAAAGAGAAAAAAAGCGAGATGGGCTCCCTTAACCCATATGTTGGGAAGCTTTAGCCAGCTATGTCATTTTAGGGCCTTATTGTATGCCTCACATGTGCTTTGTCTGCTCATGATATTATTGGCCATGGTTTCATCCCGAAGTCAGTGTGCTAGGCATGAGTTGTTGTTGGACTTCTAGGGGAGGGCCAATATTATCTATACTTGTATTTGACTATAGCATGGAGATAGCAAGTGTACGAGGAAATACATCATACTTTGGCCAAAACGGAATAGCTAACCCTGCAGTGAAAATTGCCAAAAAAACATTATGATCATGGTACAAATGCATAAGACTGCAGTAGATGTGCTTATTATTTGATCACCTACATACTACAAGAAGAACAACATGATGATCTGTATATATCAGAAACTCGTTGCCTAAGTAGGCTATTTTATGGGCCCCCCCCTGGGGGGGGGCCGAGTAATTTGATGTGTGACAACAAGTTAATCGTTTTATATTTTATTTATTGATGTATTTATATATATTATTATTTAATTAATTAATCTATTTGTTGCCTATTTGAATGAACGAGACAAAAGGCAAAGCTGCCTGTAACAAGTGTCTCCCTCAAAGTTGAAAGAGTGATAGAGAGTGGTATGAAGTGAAGATAATGGCGAAGTTTCAACTAAATCTAAATTATCTTTTTTTAAAAACCCTGCTGACAAGCAGTCAGACAGACAACGATGATCGCATTATCTCCACAAACTTTGCTTGTCGGAGATCAAAATAATTAATTAAGTGTAGGGGATATAGATTGTAGTGGGAGATGTTCTTAGTGTGGGGAAAGAACAACTAGTGATGTATGGAAGAAAGCGTCTGCCTCGTATGCGTCAATAGGCCTTCTGCAGATTTCCATGTTTGTTATATTGTTACACGGTGTGCAGTATGTCGGGTAGTGTAGAGGGATTGTCACACATTATACCCCCCTATAGATGACTCTGACATCACTCACCCTAGTGAAGCAGATAAGTGAAACAATCGTTCAAATGGTGATGCAAGCATGAAATTTGGTACAGGTATTCTTCAAAGCTCACTTTCAAAGCACATACCGCTGGCCACGCAAAAATTCAATATGGCGACCATGTTTCAAGATGGCCGACACATCTGACTGAGCCCTACTGTTATGGGTCAGTTAATTGAAAGAAAAAAGACATGAATACTGTCCAATCCATTTTTTTTTTTTTGGAACTAACGTGATAAGTGAAGGTAATTTTGTCCAAAGCAGTTGCATATTAGATTTTAACTAAGATGGCGTCCAAGATGGCCGCCATTAACCCGAGGAGGCCGGATTTTTTTGGCGATTTTCGGTAGTGTTTATGGCTTAATAGCTAATCAAAGAATAAAGATAGAGAAATGAGTCATAAACCACGTGAGAGGGGTCACTTTCAGCTTTTGTCTCGTAAAAAAATTCAGCTCCATAGGCCCAGTAGTTACTGAGATATTGCTTGTTTTCGTGAGGTAACTTTTCCGTGATTTTCCGTGTTTACGCACCTTTGCCATAGTAAAATTTCCTTAAACCCATTGTGTTGACATCACAGTAGTTTCGGTGATATTGGAACTCGGTGAAAATTACCGCAAAAGTACCGTGACGTCATACAAGTAAATAGCAGCCATCAGCAGGCTATTTAAAGGCTATTTAAAGCCGTGCTATTTGAGTAGTGTATCGGCCTTCTGGGGTTAAAGAAAAATTTTGTGATATCTTGGCTATTAGTAGAGCTAGACAAATGATTTTTTCATCTAATCCTACATTTTTGAGGTCAGAGAATTAGAAAGACTTGTCACATTATTAACTCATCAGGGTCATAAGTAACTAGACAAAGTGAAGGAAGATTATATCGTAGGAAACGGCCTAATTCACACCATTTATACATATCCATTGAGTACAAATAACATTAGTAAAAATACCATAGAATCAAAGACTCACACCTCACATTTGCAAGTGCACAGAGCTGTACAGGAGAGACCCAGCCTGTAGCATTTGCACCTGCCACGACAGTCTGATTTACAGCCACATTTGGTCAGTTGTTCGCAACTCTTGGCTATGGGGGAGTTGGCTGTCCAGAAGACGTGCCATTCTTCGCCAACCTTCTGCCATCCCCAGTCAGCAGGACTCTCTGCTTCTGGTTGACACTGGGTTGCTTGGGCCCAAACACAACCAGCCTGGAAGGCAGCTCGTCTAGTGTGCTGAAGCAGAGCTGCTCTTGTTGGTGGAATGGCCTCATAAGGCCTCTGTTTTCTGGCAAACATGTCAAGCCTGGCCTCATCCACAGTGGTAGCAGTGCTGGACCTGTCATACATCAGTATGACAAACCTCTCCAGTATCTCCAGGTCACCATCTTCCACTGTAAGAGGGTACTGGCTCAGCTTGGAGAAGACAGGGGGGGCCTCTGGACAAACATCCCATGTCTGCCAGGCAGTTTTCTTTCCCTTGTTACGGAAGGCTGAAACAGTGTCACACCCTGTGAAGGCATGAAAGAATAACATGCCTTTAGCCTTCTCCTGCCCCATACAGCGATACAGGCCATGCACACTGATCCAGCGCCGGCTTTGACCGTGACCAAATGCCACCCATAACTGCTCTAGCCCCAAACTCTGAAGGGCTGGAAAGGCACTCACTGCAATGACCACAACATCTGTATCATTTGCCTTGACCATGATGGCTTTGCTTCCATGTTCTGCAGCATATTTGGCATGCACAAAGATGCGGCTGTCAGCTTCCTCATGAGAGCACTTGTCCAGTCCTTGAAGACCAGTTTCATGAGTGCTGAGGACTGCAGATCCCTTTGTGACAATTACCAAGTTTGGTGCAGACATTTGAGCAACCCTGTCTGCCAGGAACTGGAACAACTCCGTCTTGTTGTCATTATGCCTAAGGAAGTTACGCCAATTGGATGGAATGCTGTTCTTGTTTGTCACCTTGCGTCTTCCTCCCTCGCCACGTTGAGACCTGGTCTCGGCTTTGAGGCTGGATGGGTTGTACACATCAAAGACAAGATGTGTTGTCTTGTACTTCGTAGCATAGCTGTGAATAAATGGCAGGAAGTCCAGAGTTGCATAGCCCTCAAAGGTCTTTCCTCTCTTTGGTGGCAAGACATGGACCAAAGCAGACCCATCTACAATCAGGACATCGGTCTCTGGTTCTTCGTCTGTTGATGTAACATGAGTCTCCAAGATAGAGGTCAGTTGAGACTTCTGGCAAGTGTACAGCCTTCCACCCTCACTCAGTGCAGCTGGGAATGCCTGATTCTCATGCTGGAAGAACTCCTGCAGCTCACACTGTCTGCTCTGACAGGAGATGAACAGCTTTGAGAAGAGCTTGTAGTCCTCCTTCAGAAGCTTCTGCTTTGAGTGCTTAATAGGAGCAGATTCTTGCCTGAAGAAGTCAGTTTTGTTCCTCTTGATTGACTCATAGAAGGAAACTGGATTATTTGCTAAGGCTTCAGAAAAGTCCTGGAATTTAGTTTGGCCTCTCTCCAAGTGAATCTGCAGAAGTTCCACTGAGCTGGGGTGAGCTATGTCTTTGTTGTCAATAGAATACAGCTCTTGACTGTCATCCTGGAAAGGACTGCCCAACTCTTGCAAAGTCAGAGACAGCTTATTGACTCTTTCCAGGAAAGTCAGCTGTGCCTGCGGTGTTTGCTCGTGGTGAGCTGTGTGTTCACTTGACTCTTTAGCTTGTTAGGACTCTTTAGGTTGTTAAACAACAACTGGCAGTTGACATGGTATTTTGCCTGATTTCTTCTCAAAGTGGCATCTATGCCGTCATCTTCATCAAGCCTTGTTGGATCCACGATCAATGGCATTTCCTGGATTTCATGAAACATCAGTATGTTGGTAGCCAGCATGGCATAACTGTCATGTTCAAGGGAATAGTGGGTTCTAGGTGATGTTAAATCTTCACCTATTTTGTCTTTCTGGCAAAGACAACATTTTGACCAGTCAGTTTGTCTTATGGGAAAAATGGATTTTGAATCTGCCATTTTGCTTTCTGATTAAGGCCGAGGGTTTAGCCTTTTACCACCTTAACGAAATTACACACACATTACTTTATGGGATACAACTAGGTTCGGGTGACCTACACCTAGCCCGATCATTCATCCAGTGCCATTTAAGTCCCGTGTGATCTGTACACCATCCAGGTAAGTACATGAGCAAGTCATGAGCCCTTACCCTTGGCTCGGCTCTCCCGCGCTGGCACACCCTGTCAATTCAGGTGCGGCTATCTAACTCTATCTACTAACTACCAACTACTGTCTAGTAGCTAATTGATATGGGGCTGTTAGAAAGCATTTGGGACACTAAATTAAACTACACTACAACTTATAGTATAGTACAGTAAAATAAGCTGACACTGAACCCCATGCTGAGTTGCACAGCAGCGATGTTACCAGTGTGCCCTGGTTGTGTGTTGACATCACTCTATTATATTTGCAAGATCTCATCACTGCCTCAGTCCTTACTAACAAATGTGAAAATGGCTCCATTGGATTATCTGACCCAAAGAATGTATGTGCACACCAAAAATCATGTATATATGTTCAGTAGTTGCTTAGATATGAACATATGAAATTAATGGACGCCATCTTGGATGCCATTCTAAAATTCCAATTATAGACTATGACAATGATTAAACCAGTGCTTCTCATTAATCTGGTTAGCAAGAAACCGTTTTCTCTTAAAATGTTCACCAGGTAATAATTAAAAAAAAATTAAGCAATATATGGTCAGGCACGGCAGCCATCTTGAAAAATGACTGCCATCTTGGATTTTCGCGTGGCCAGCGGTATTTCTGAGAAGAATGGACCTTGAAGGGTACATGTATCAAATGTCATGCTTGCATCACCATTTGAACGATTCTCCTGAAATTTGCAGTTATCTGCTCCACTACCCTGGGCGCGCTACTGGTGCAACACGGTCTTTACCTCATTTAAGGGGGGAAGCCAGGATTGATTTGCTTAATTATTTATTTGTTTATGTTTTAGTTTTTTTGTTTCTCCCTATAGACCTCCATCAAGCTAAAAACAAACACACCCCCTAGCGCCCCCCCCCCCCCTCCCCCCGACCCACCCACACACACCCAGATGAATTTGTATATTTTTTCGGTAGAAAATGTCCCGGCGGCCGAAGGCCGGTTCCTCATATAATTACAGGCTTGCTGTCACTCGCCAGGAAAAATCGAGACCGAAATGGCACGAAAGGTCTTTATATTGACGGAGAATTGGGGAGAATACTCTTAAAATCGCTAAACTATTGATTCTAACGTAATATAATCTGAATACTAACGGGGCTAAGCATGAGGGAGAAAGGGGTCTAGAAGAACCAGCCCATCCCCCCCTTAAGGCTTTATTCCAACCATCAGTCTTATTTTGGGACGGTTATATTTGCATAATCACCTAATCTAACGAATTGCCTCACGCAGTTTATAAAGCCACTCCTTAACATACATGCGAGCAAGGAGAGGATAATGCATTGAGATTGTTTAAATGTTCACCAAAACGTATTCTCCCGTCATTCCTTAATTAACACTTTCTGTACCGGCGACGTCCTTTGGATTATATTCTGGCAATGATTAGACATTTTTATTTAGCTTAGGAAGGACGTCTACCAATTAAAAGGCTACAGACGATCTTAATTAACCCTTTTTATTACCAGAGATCCTTCTTAAACTACACGAAATCGTCTACATAGAGCAAGAATAAAATGTATAAGACGTCGCCGGAACAGAAAGGGTTGAATTATGTATGAGTCAAAGTGTAGAGGTTAATGTTGTGGATACAAATGGACCCTTGAAATCGCATTATCTGAACACACTCTGAAAATAACATGAGCAGAGATGATCTAGCATATTGTGGATTAGAACGATTTGTCCAACCTTAATTCTACTATCATGAGCGACTAAAAATGTGAGAAACAATAATGCACGAGTAAATATAATGTGAGAAACAATAATGCACGAGTAAATATAATGTGAGAAACAATAATGCACGAGTAAATATAATGTGAGAAACAATAATGCACGAGTAAATATAATGTGAGAAACAATAATGCACGAGTAAATATAATGTGAGAAACAATAATGCACGAGTAAATATAATGTGAGAAACAATAATGCACGAGTAAATATAATGTGAGAAACAATAATGCACGAGTAAATATAATGTGAGAAACAATAATGCACGAGTAAATATAATGTGAGAAACAATAATGCACGAGTAAATATTGTAACTATGAATAAACAGGTTCTCCGAAACTCATTCTTCAAACATAATTATTCCAAACAATAAATAGGAGTAAAAATATCTTGTCGTGAGCCATGGCATAGTCAGTAGAGCGTCGGCTACTGATCAAAGGGATCGAGCTCACACTGTCAAAATGTTATTGATAGATGTCAAGCCCGGGCATCTTGACTTAGCGATTCGTGACAAACGCCTAATGTTCATGGCCACCCCTTCTCGGGAATTACGGCGTCTGGCAAAAATACAAAAAAAAAAAAAAATGGTGGTGTGGTTTATGGATACAAATAAAATGCTCGATAATAAAAAAAAAATTATGTGAATGAGAGAGAAAAAGGCAGAACTGCCTGTAGCGAGTGCCTACCCCAAAGTAGAAAGACTGACAGAGCCAAAATCAAGGGACGTTCGAGCCAAAATGCCTGGACACACAGAGTTTGAAGCAATTTAAGTAATAGGAAGAGGAAAATACTGAATCTGGGAGAGAGTTCCAGAGCTTAGCTGTTGAATAGAAGAAAGACTCTTGGGTTGGAGAGTTGCACAGAGTAGGGGTAGGATTGTGTTGCAAGACGGGTGCTACGTGCTCTACGAAGAGGAGGTGGTATACACTGGGAGAGCTCTGAGGAACACTGATTATTGTAGTAGCGATAGCATAGTGAAAGAGATGCAACATTGCGGCAAAGAGTGAGAGATTGCAGAGAGTTGGTGAGTGGACGGGAGTTAATGATACAAAAGGTCTTCCTTTCTACTTTGTGTAGGAGTGTGGTGTGAGAGGATCCTCCCCACACATGTGAACAATACTCAATACAAGGAGGCACTGTGCCCCTGTACAGAGCAAGAAGCTGTGCAGGGGTAAAGAACCCCATGAGGCGGTTGAGCACACCCAGCTTCTGGGAGGCTGCCTTAGCAAGACTGACAATATGCTCCAAGTGAAAGCAGAAGGAAAAGGAAGGATGTTTATTCATTAATAGTCTACAAACCATCTACTGTATATTATTAAATCAGTTTGTGTGTCTGTCTGTGTGTTCTTAATAGGCGGCCGCAGTTTTGGACCTGGGGAGCTGAAACTTTGCATGTGGGTGTCAATTGACCTGGGTCAGGTCATAGAGGGGGCGAGGCCACGATCGGAGGTCGTTTCGAGGCCGAAATTAAAAAAAAAAAAAATGGCCGTTTGGGGCAGAAGGAGGCCTCCGATCGAAAAGGTGTATGGAACGAAAGTTGTTCGCAGCCCCACAAAATGGGGGATGGATGAGGTCAGATCCAAATTCGGAGGTCATTTAGCGGCCGAAATCGAGGTCGCCGTTTAATGAGGCACAGGGAGGTCGAGGCCGGTGATTATGGTAGTAGTAGTATTGTGATGATTGTGGTAGTAGTGATTGATAATGGTGATTATGGTAGTAGAATTTAAACCCGGGCAACGCCGGGTACCCCTGCTAGTTTTAATGAATCCTTTTAGCTACCATATACTGTAATCTTTCCTAAGCTTCATAATATCGTCTAAATGTAGCTGAAATCAAATAAATAGTACGTCGCCGGTATTGGAGGGGTTAACATTCTCATTTGTCGTAATTAACAACTTTCAGTCATAAAATAATTAACAAAGACCTAAGATAGAAAACTATATTATTATCTTCCTACCCTTCCATCCTGTATGTTTTGCTATACTTGTAGTGGAGATATCCTTCTTCATTAGTCATGTCACTGTCCCACCACCACCACCAGCACCACCACAGCTGTCATGTGTACCAGGAAATGCCTTCAGTAAAGTGGTGTGTGTGTGTGTGTTTATGTGCACTCTCTGTGGTTATAATGTGTTTGTGTGTATTTATATGTGTTTATGTGTGCGTTCTTTGTTTATGTGTGTGTTCTGTGGTTATATGTGTGTGTGTGTATTTATATGTGGTGTTGTGTGTTTGTGTGAGCGTTCTGTGTTTATGTGTGTGTATGTATTTATATGTGCTTAAGTGAGCGTTCTGTGTTTATGTGTGTGTATGTATTTATATGTGCTTTTGTGTGTTTATGTGTACATTGTGTTTAAGCGTGTGTATGTATGTATATGTGGATTTGTGTGTTTATGTGTGCGTTCGGTGTTCATGTGTGTATATATTGATATGTGCCTTTGTTTTATGTGTGTTTATGTGTGCGTTCTGTGGTTATAAAGGTGTACAGTATGCATTTATAGGTGTGTTTGTGTGTTTATGAGCGTATTGTGTCTACGTGTGTGTATGTATTGATATGTGTTTTTGTATTTGTGTGCGTTCTGTGTTTATGTGTGTGTACGTATTTATAAGCGCTTCTGTGCTCATGTGTGTTGATGTGTGCTGTCTACGTGTGTGTATGTATTAATATGTGCTTTTGTATTTGTGTGCGTTCTGTGTTTATGTGTGTGTACGTATTTATAAGCGCTTCTGTGCTCATGTGTGTTGATGTGTGCTTTCTATGTTTATGTGTGTATGTATTTATATGTGCGTTTGGGTTTATATGTGTTTTGTATACATGTCTATGAGTATGTGTTTCTGTGGTTGTGCGTGATTCAATATATGTGTGTTTTGCTGCTGCTAGCTCTATGTATGTGGATGTGTTTGTGTGGGTGTTACTATAGTTGTGTGTTACTGATTGTCTTTACATGTAGCCTACAGTACGTGTGTAAGTTAGTAAGGTGAGAAATATGATGACAGAAAGGATAATGTGATAATAATCCTATGTGACTCTCTATTTAGTGGTGACATGTTGTGACTGTATACGAGACGGTGGCACGTTGTATATTGGTGCATGGGGCAATGGTATACCTTTCCAACGAGAGGAAAACACCCAAAACAAAAACAAAGAACTATACCACCTGTTACCCACTAGAACCCCACCTGTTACCCACTAGAACCACACCTGTTACCCGCTAGAACCACACCTGTTCCCCCTTAGAACCACACCTGTTACCCACTAGAACCCCACCTGTTACCCACTGGAACCACACATGCTCCCCCACTAGAACCACACCTGTTCCTTCACAATCCCCATGGTCACCATACTCAAGTCGTTTGAATCGGGTAGCGCGGGTTCGACCCTAGTTACCTACAGTAGGTGGTGAGGTTTCTGTCAAATACTTTCGGAGCTGTGGAGGTTAGGTGTGAATGCGCCACCTCTGGGTTCCACCTGGTTCCCTGCCCATATTCTACCCTTCTGGGGGTATGTAGGCGCTCTTGTGGCAGCCAGAGTCAAATATGTTGACTTAGGATAAGTTAGGTTAAGGAATTGTGTATGTTCAGCCTCATTGGCTGCCGGCTCAAAACAAACCGATTACTATTATTATTATTATTATTAGTAGTAGTAGTATTATTACATCTGTTATCTCCCCTCTGGCGTGGGTATACAGTATGGCGCAGCTCAAAGGAAGATAAACAAACATTTCCCCCTCCTCGCCTACGATAAAATAAACCAGTCTCCCATAAAACCAATACACAACACGTCACCATCGCGTTTACTGTCACAACATGTCACCATTAGGCCACCATCATTCAGCATTGTGTTCAATTTGCCTTCTATACCCGGTTCCAAATAAGTAGGCTATAAATCTTTACCAGTAACCTCTATGACTCACAAAAGACTAGAGTAATCGAGCTAATATGTTTTATCATTTGGGAATAGTCTTCCCGGGAATGGGTGTTGAAATATACAGCCCATTTGCTCTAGCCCTTTTTAAGTTACATAGGTTAGGGTTTACAATATCTAGCCCACCTATATAAGGGGGAACAGGTGTGGTTCTAGTGGGGGAACAGGTGTGGTTCTAGTGGGTAACAGGTGTGGTTCTAAGGGGTAACAGGTGTGGTTCTAGTGGGGTAACAGGTGTGGTTCTAGTGGGTAACATGTATGGTTCTAAGGGGTAACAGGTGTGGTTTTAGTGGGGTAACAGGAGTGGTTCTAGTGGGGTAACATGTGTGGTTCTAGTGGGTAGCAGGTGTGGTTCTAGTGGGGTACCAGGTGTGGTTCTAGTGGGGTAATAGGTGTGGTTCTAGTGGGTAACAGGTGTGGTTCTAGCGGGTAACAGGTGTGGTTCTAGTGGGAAACAGGTGTGGTTCTAAGGGGTAACAGGTGTGGTTCTAGTGGGTAACATGTATGGTTCTAAGGAGTAACAGGTTTGGTTTTAGTGGGGTAACAGGTGTGGTTCTAGTGGGGTAACAGGACGTGGTTCTAGTACCGTAGGTAACAGGTGTGGTTCTAGTGGGGTAACAGGTGTGGTTCTAGTGGGTAACAGGTGTGGTTCTAGTGGGTAACAGGTGTGGTTCTAGTGGGGTACCAGGTGTGGTTCTAGTGGGGTAACAGGTGTGGTTCTAGTGGGTAACAGGTGTGGTTCTAGTGGGTAACAGGTGTGGTTCTAAGGGGTAACAGTTGTGGTTCTAGTGGGTAACAGGTGTGGTTCTAGTGGGGTAACAGGTGTGCTTCTAGTGGAGGAACAGGTGTGGTTCAAGTGGGTAACAGGTGTGGTTCTAGGGGGGAGGGGACAGGTTTGTTTCTACTGGGGTAACAGATGTGGAGAGTACTAATGGGATTAGGTTGGAAGCTATATACCGTTCGAAATAAGTAGCCCCAAACTCCTGAACATCACCTCAATAACTCACAAACGACTGGAGTAATCGAGCTAAAATTTCTACCATTTGGTAAGGGTCAGCCAAGGAATAGGTGTGGAAATTTATAGCCCATTTGCTCTAGCCCTTTGAGTTACAGAGGTTAAGGTTCACGATATCTGTCCTACCTATTTGAAACAGGGTATTGGGGAAGAGAGGTGTGGAAATGTAATATGGCAGATGAGTGATGATGAGTGGGAGTTGCAGTGTTAAGGATATAATTATTTAGGGTGCTGTGGGTGAGAAACAGAACCTGCAGATCAATGTGGTAAAGAAAGGAATACAGTCACAGGGTGTGCAGTGTATTTAAATGGTCAGGTAATGGAAAATATCAGCCAATTTAAGCATTTGGCCAGTATGAATAGTAAAGTTGGGAGGTTGGAGTATGTAGTGTGAGGGAGGGTGCAGCAGGGGAGGGGGGATCTGTAGGGACGGTTAAAACAGTGACAAGGAATAGTGACTATTTTAGTTATAGAATTGGATATTGAAATATAGACTTAAACAATCAACAGGCAGCATATCTTGTTTGTCGTGTTCTGATCACACATAATTATGTGAAACGGCATAAATATTAATAGATAAAAGTGTCCCTGCAACAGGCGGACGTGTTAGCAACTGTGCAGTACGTAGAGTCAGTCTGACGTTTGTATTTTCAAAAAATGCGTTATTTACATAAAGTACACGGATTAGCATACTCATTTACATAAAGTACACGGATTAGCATACTCATTTACATAAAGTACACGGATTAGCATACTCATTTCTAAATGAAACGTAATTTGTAAAATTACTTCGTCCATTACCGACGCTGTGAATAGAAGGAATCTTTTAAGGGAGCCCACCTCGCCTTTCTTTCTCTTTCTCTCCCTCTCTCTTTGGCTTGTATCCATTCAGCCGCATTCAGCCTACTGTTTTAAGACGTTTACCCCAATCCAGGTGTCAATATTTTCCTAGCGAGCCAGCATATATATATATATTTGTTTTGACAGCAAGCTAAATTTGTACATTTTTCGATAGAAAAATGTCTCCGGCGAAGCCGGAATTCTCCATACAACGCTGGCTCGCTATCGCTCGCCAGGAAGAAATCGACACCTGGATGGGGATAAACATCTTAAAACAGTTGGCTGAATGGGGCCGAATCGATACAAACCAGGGAAAGAGAGAAAAGGAGAGAAAGATACAAAAAAGCCGGTGACCCCCCCCCCACCCCCCTTAATAATACAAGTGGTAGAGTCCAAACGAGACGCGGTTGCTGCAATATGTGAAAATAGTCAGATGAGGGATGCACACCCAGCAAATTTTCCGATACTAAGCGTAAATGCAATTATAGAGTAATAAAGTAGATTAATGGCAAACAAAATATAACAGACTTAACTTACTCACTAGCTACTTTGTTCATTTAATAATTTTGCATTTCTCATGTTTATATATTAGTACATATTTTAAATACCTAAAAGAAGCCCTGGGACAGCTACGATATCAACTCGACCACGGTAACGCCTCTTGATCAGGAAGCCCTATGTTAAATCCTGTGCGGTGGTTAGCTGACTCTGCGTTTAGAAGGGGGACGGGGGGAGGGGGGCGGGAGATAATCAAATAAAGGGGGGCATCACACGGAAGCTTATTATCGGGAATTTGAGATAGCCGATATACAGTATACTTCCGGCTACATTTGAGATAGCCGATATACAGTATACTTCCGGCTACATTTGAGATAGCCGATATACAGTATACTTCCGGTTACATTTGAGATAGCCGATATACAGTATACTTCCAGCTACATTTGAGATAGCCGATATACAGTATACTTCCGGCTACATTTCTGGGATCTTTGGTATCGGGGAACTAGACTGATCATAGATTATATTTAGCCTTTTGAAGATTATGACGATTGTTGACAGTTTGTTATGGCGCTATCATTTGACGATTTTATGCAGCTTAGGAAGGATCTGTGGTTATCATAAGGGTAAATACCATCTCAATTAACCCTCTGACCTCCACATACCCATCCTAATCTGAATAAAATCATCTAAGAATAGCCAGAAAACCGAAAACAAACGCGTAATCGGATCTTGAAAGGGTTAAGGAGGCATCACACGAGCGCATTTATTGTCAACGTGCTAAGGCCATAATATTTACAGCAACATTTATTTATGGGAACTTTTGCTGTGGCATCGGAATATAGACTGGAGGCACTCTAGATAAACTTAATAGAGTAGCGGCTTAGTGGCAGAGTTTGTGGGAATTGTGCATTTCGTGATAAAAGTATCAAAATTGGCACACGCCATCAAATAATCAATATAATCAAAATTATATATTGGGCCATCATAGGTTTACTCTACATTGGCTTTGGCAGCCCCCTTTCAATTACTTTCCATAAGAGTTCTTAATTCACTGTTTTTTGCCCCAAACTGTATACTATGATAGAGATGTCAAACTAGTTTCAAATTACTCATCTGGACATGGGTAACAACATATATTCAGACATTGTTTAGCTAATGTTGACCGTTTGATTAGTACAGTCTGCTGTAGTTTATCATCATGCCACAAATTGGTAATAATGTTGCCATTTGCCACTAATTTGTTGAACTACAGGGACCAGTACAAGTCAAACGGTCAACATTAGCCAAACATTGTCTGAATATATGTTGTTACCCATGTCCAAACGAGTCATTTGAGACTAGTTTGACATCTCTACCATGGACTATATACTATACAGTTTGGGGCAGAAATCAATGCTTAAGAACTCTTATGGAAAGTAATTGAAAGGGAGCTGCCAAAACCAATGTAGAGTAAACCTATGATGGCCCATTATCTAATTTTTATTATATTGACTATTTGAATGCGTGTGCCAAAATTTTACTTTTATCACAACATGCACAATTTCTCTACCTAACTGCCTCACTACAACGGGGAATGGGCGTATTCATTTTCGTATATATATTTTTCGTTTTATATTTGTTTTAGTTTCCTCCCTAGACCCCTATCAAACTTTTAAAAAGCACCCCAAGACCCCCTTCAAAATAAATATGTGCTTTATTTTCTATAGAAACATTTCCCGACCGGGGGCCGGTTACTATTATATTACAGGTTCGCTATCGCTCGCCAGGAAAACAAATCGACACCAAAATTGTAAAAAAGGTCTTAATATTGACAAAGAAATGGGATGAAAGTTCTTGAAATCGCCAAACTAATGGCCCGAACGTCTTAAAATCTGCAAACTAATGGGGCTAAACATGAGGAAGAAGGGGGACCAGAAAAAGTGATGGTGGTGATAGTGGTGGTGATAATAATGGTGATAGTGGTGATAGTGGTGGTGGTGATAGTGGTGGTGGTGATAAAGGTGGTGGTGATATTGGTGGTGGTGATAGTGCTGGTGGTGATAGTGGTGGTGGTGATACTGGTGGTGGTGATAGTGCTGCTGGTGATAGTGGTGGTGGTGATAAAGGTGGTGGTGCTATTGGTGGTGGTGATAATTGTGGTGGTGGTGATAGTGCTGGTGGTGATAGCGATGGGGGTGATAAAGGTGGTGGTGTTGGTAATAGTGCTGGTGGTGATAGCGATGAGGGTGATACAGACATGGGCGGGATAATCAAAGTGGCAGCAGGACTCCACACCCAAATTTGGTGATGGCGTCTGAACCCCTCAAGTCCTTCCTTCCCTCTCTCTCTCTCTCTTTCTCTCCCTACTGTACCTTACCTGCTCTCTCTATCTCTCTCTCTCTCACACAGCCTATATTTCAAGTAACTATAATATAACAGTTACACAATAACACAACCAAAATTTCGTAATTTACCCATTCAGTACCGGTGACATCCTTTTCATTATATTTGTGAAAACACCAGGCGACTTTACTCAGCATATGAAGGATGTCTAGCTATTAAAAGGCTACAAAGTAGCTCAATTAATCCTTTTTCTACCATATACCCTTCCTAAGATTCATAAAATCATCTAAACGTAGCTGAAACCAAATAAAACAGACGTCGCCGGTACAGAAGAGGATAAACAACAGTATTAACACAACACAAAGGTACTGAGACAAGGTACACTCAACCAACATAATTTAACATCTGTTTCATTAACATCATGTCTTAAGGGGTAAGGATTTATTAATTTATTTATTAATTTATTTATCAACTTTTAATTTCCTCCCTAGACCTCCATCAAGCTAAACATAAACAAATAACTTCCCCAAGATCCCCCTTCTAGATAATTTTTTACATTTTCGGTAGAAAAATGTGTCCCGGCCGCAGGTTGGTTCCGCCTAAATTACAGGGTCGCTTTCGCTCGCTAGGAAAAAAATCGACACCTAAATGGCACGAAAGGTCTTATTATTGACAAAGAGATGGGGTGAAAGGTCTTAAAATCGCAAGCTAATGGGCCGAACGTTTAAATATATGAAAACTGAGGGAGAAGGGGGGCAGAAAAACTGACCATCCCCCTTAAAGTACGGCGCAACACGATCACTTGAATAAATCACGTTGATAAATATCTCATTTTGAATCCTCGACTGACTGAATTTGTACTGTACGCACACAACCTAAAGCTCGGTTCACACATACACGAATTAACGTCCCGTCAGGCCCCGACCTCTTAATTCGCCTGCAAACGGGCAAGGACGCCGGCAAAATCGCCTATGGTCGGTACAAGGACATGTGGTGTCGCCAGCACACGGGACGTGGGGCGGGAGGCGGTGAACATTTTATGCATGCATAAAATGGTCGGCATGGGGCGGGGCAACTGCCAAAAAACGTGTCAGGCCGGACACCCACGGGACAGACATGGGAAAAATCTGCGTATAGACGCCGGCAGACTGCGTCTACGTCTACACGCAGACTGGCAGCGTCTAGACCCCGATAAACAGGATGAGGACAGCGGGAAAAAACCGTTGGAAAGAGAGTCGGTGATGTGGCAACATCGCGTCACGTGATCACGCCGGCCACCCGGACCGGTCAGGGTCCATAAAAGACCAATCGGGGCCGAACGGATACAAGGCAAAGAGAGAGGGAGAGAAATAGAAAACAAACAAAAAACAAGGAGAGAGGGAGAGAAAGAGAAAACTAAAAAAGGCGAGGTGGGCTCAATTTTTAAGCCGTAATGGTGGGTTCACACATTCACGTGCTCCCGTCAGCTCCCGTCTGTTGTAAACGAAGGTATATTGGTAGTTGGCAACCGATTACGTAAAACGTAAGGGCATAATACGCAAAACGTAAATGAAATTGCGGCCAGTCGGGGGGGTACTCACGCATGGCGCGAGTAGAAACGAGTAGCCCACGTGGGTTGGGAATGTTGTGGGTGCGGCCAAGGCCGCGAGGTTGTTGAATCGAGTGGAATAAAAAACGTGGCTCGCCCTCACGTATGTCAAAAGACGGGAAAACTTACGACCGACCTGGCCAACACGGCCGTCTGACCGGAGCAGCCTCGTCAGACGTAGCAGCTACCCCGTCAGACGAGAGCTGCTCTCGTCAAATCGTAGAAAGTTCCAGTCGAACGTGGAAGTATACGTTAGTTAGGCCGCATCTGGCAGAACCGCCGCACTGCGGGTTGGCGGGAAGACGCGGCACCGTTGTACGGGGGGACAACGGGACCAGGGACCAGCGGGGGACCCTCCAGTCACACCTCTCACCACACCGGAGCAGCAACCAACAAGCCAACCCTGCCACCCTCTGCAGCCTGCCGAAAACAAATCGTAGCAGCGAAACGACTGCACCTATGGCTTTCATATTTTTACCACATGTACCTTACCCTTTAGGCTACCCACCAAAAAAATCCCAAATCCCTCCTTCCACCCACTCGCTGACTGTCGGTCCCGTCAGAAGGAAAAAAAAGGAAAATCTGTGGCGGCGAAACGACTGCACCAATAGGTTCCACATTTGTGTGACAAGTCTCTTACCCTTCTGCCTTCCCCCCACCACACCCCCAACCGCCTCCCACCACCCACTTCTAGCGTATCCGTACGAAGAAAAGGAAACAAAGGAAAATCCGTGGTGGCGAAACTACCTCACCAATCGGCTTCATATGTGTAACACAAGTCAATTACCCTTCTACCTTCCCCCAACCAACCCCAAAACCACCCTCCCACCACCCTCCCACCCATACATTCCGATACCATAAAAGTCTCTGTAGTCTATAGTGTCTTTTCAGCTACTTTCGGGACCATCGGGGACCTGATTTCTGGCGAGGGGAGTGTTTTTTTTACCATTATCCTTCCTTTCTCTCCCAACTTAATAGATTTAGCCAAAAAAAAAAAAAAAAAAAAAAAAAATCTGGCACTGGCAGAAGCACACCGTCAAAATTGGCTGGCACTCAGTGGGTAACTCCTCCAGGATGAATTCCTCGATGTTGTTCATGGTGCCGATGAAGGACTGGGAATGGGAATGGTGTGGCCATTCCTGCCCTTTTGTAGTTCCCAGATTCCAACCCAAACCTACGTGGTTGACAAAGACTGTCTTTGTCTGTGTTTGGTCAGACGGGGTGTGCCTACGATTGGCCAGAACCGGTCCAGGTACGACCTAACAAATCCCAAGACGTGCGGCCTCAGCTACGCCGGTCTTGAGGGGGCGTGGCATGGGCGTGGCCTGTGTTCCCGCAAATCGTGCAGCCCATGAGGTCGAACGGGGCTATGCTTACGCACGTCGCAAACACGTACGTAGTTCAATACGACTCCATTACGTCTGACGTAACACTGGCCACGTTACGCTACGTCTGTCGGGAAGTGCAATAGACGTGGAAGAACGGGCGTTCAACGGCAGGAACTACTCGCGTCTTTACATAAATTGGCGATACGCCGGACGGGAGCTGACGGGAGCAATATACGTGAATGTGTGACCCCAGCATAACGCAAACATTGAGCCCACCTCGCTGTTTTTTGTTTTCTCTTCCTCTCCCTCTCTCCTCGTTTTTGTTTCGTTTTTCTATTTCTCTCCCTCTCTCTTTGCCTTGTATCCGTTCGGCCCCGTTCAGCCTACTGTTTTAAAACGTGTATCCCCATCCAAGTATCGATATCTTCCTGGCAAGCGATAGCGAACCAGCATTATATGGAGAAATCCGGCTTCGCCGGAGACATTTTTCTATCGAAAAATTTACACATTTAGCTTGCTCTCAAAACAAAAAATATATATGTTGGCTCGCTTCCGCTCACCAGGAAAATATTGAAACCTGGATGGGGGTAAACGTCTTAAAACAGTAGGCTGAACGGGCCGAACGGATACAAGGCAAAGAGAGAGGGAGAGAAATAGAAAAAAAACAAAAAAAAAACGAGGAGAGAGGGAGAGAAAGAGAAAACAAAAAACAGCGAGGTGGGCTCAATGTTTGCGTTACGGCTTAACAATTGAGCCCACCTCGCCTTTTTTAGTTTTCTCTTTCTCTCCCTCTCTCCTCGTTTTTTGTTTGTTTTCTATTTCTCTCCCTCTCTCTGTATAGTAACCTAGCTTTAGTCCTGAAGTCATCTACTTTAGTGCAAATTTTACAAAATCTTATTAACTGGGAATAAAAACAATTATAATTTATTTTACTATCGATATTACTACTAGGGAAAGGAAAGTTTATTACTTTAAAATTTAAATCATCAACTTTGTGATATACTTTAAGTATGCACTGTTCATTAACAATCTCTATATTCATATCTAGAACATTTTCAACTTCATCATTTACTTTACATTGTGTGAGGGGAATAGAATTATGATAATTAAGTTTCGTAACTTTATTAAAATTTAACAAATTGCAAACGAGAATATCATCAATATATCTACTATTATTACTTAACAATTTAGCAAGTGCTAATTTTTCTGGGATTTTATTTTTCTTGCTACTGTCAACTAAGTCTTTTATATATTTAAATTCTAAAGCAAGCAAGAAAAAATCTGCAATTAAAGGGCTAGCATTTCCACCCATAGGAATTCCTAATATTAGTTTGAAAATTATATGATGTTGCTTCGTCTGGGGCACCTGGTTGACTGTACAGGTGTGGCTGTGGCACGCCCCTTTTATATCATGAAAGGTGGCGTTCGGCGAAGACACTGCGACCAACTTATTGTGGCCGTAGTGCCGTCGCAGTCCAGCCGTGACACAGACTTCTCATGTCGTCCTCCAGCGGTACTTGTCGTGGCATCAAGTCGCCGGCGGCGTCAGAACCATGAGACGATGGACCCTGTGAATTCGCCGTCCAATCCCCGTCCATTCCCAGTCCAATCCCCGTTCTGCACCGTCTGCCCGCGGCATAACGTGTTGAAACGGCCATCGTGGCCACTCATACTCCAGATTGCTGCCGTCCTGCCTATATTTTTTGGTCGTGGCCGGACGGGACGTTAATTCGTGTATGTGTGAACCGAGCTTAATGAGTACTGACAATACACAGGTTCTAACGCAAAACAGATGTTCTGAAACAATAACACACATCAAAGACATACCACCCACAATTAATTGCAGTAAGTAGCACCCATTTTAATGTTCCATTTTACTCTTCTAGTTTATTTAAAAAAAAAAAATCAAATGTATATACAGTATACTCGTACTAGGAAAAGTTTGATTAATATGTTGATGAACTTTTTGAGGGCATAACAAAGGTCTGAAAATGCATCTAATACTACTTAATGCAATAATATTTACAAGACGCAGACTTAAAATTAGTAGGGCTCCCAAGCTTTAGTCATCTATTCAGCAAACCAAGTTGTAGTACCATCACTACTTGAAATCTGGTAAGCACTGCTCAGCACTTGGCTAGCAACCAGCAGCGCTCAGCATCAAGCTCACATCTTCAGTGCACCATAGCGGTATACCAAAAGTGTAGCGAGTTGGACTACGACACAGACAGAATACTTGAGGAATTACTGAGCTTAGTATTGTCTACGGTACACCCTCGTCTGTGCCACCACCCCTGCCTGAGACACCGCCAACACTCAAACCACAGCAGTTGGGCGAAGTCTCTCAGAACCTTTGGGGGGACATCTCTTCCAACATGACGAGCCAATCACCTGTCCTCTAATTGGACATACATCAATCTAGTTGACCAATGTAATATTTGAACCCTGTGCATGATGACTACTTTAATAATCTTAATACGAAATTACACAAACATGCGAAACTATAAATAAACTCCAGCCAAAGCAAGCAAGCACACCCTCGAGCCTGAACAAAGCGTCCCGTGAGGCGCT
Organism: Paralithodes platypus; assembly: GCA_032716605.1. Classification (NCBI taxonomy): domain Eukaryota; kingdom Metazoa; phylum Arthropoda; class Malacostraca; order Decapoda; family Lithodidae; genus Paralithodes; species Paralithodes platypus. The sequence continues at coordinate 44,288,463 of CM064520.1, forward strand.
AAAGGAGAGAGTTACCTTGGACCAGTCTATAGAGTTTCAATCACAGCCAATTGGTTGAGAGTTGGGGGGTGTCCACTACGTAACAACATACCAGTGCGATCAGGCCATTAGAGACAGTTTGCTTTCTTAGTCCCTGCTCAATTAGGGCTGCTTGTCTACTGTGTTTGTTTTGGCAAATGTGAGGGTCTTTTGAATTATTATATCCACGTTAACATGCAGTATAACACTATATCTAGCATAGCAACAGTATAAAATTATAATGTATGTAGAGCTACTGATTATTTACATACACACACAAAATTATAATGTATGTAGAGCTACTGATTATTTACACACACACACACAATTATAATGTATGTAGAGCTACTGATTATTTACACACACACACACAATTATAATGTATGTAGAGCTACTGATTATTTACACACACACACACAAAATTATAATGTATGTAGAGCTACTGATTATTTACACACACACACACAAAATTATAATGTATGTAGAGCTACTGATTATTTACATACACACACAAAATTATATACAGTATACAGTATATATATATATATATATATATATATATATATATATATATATATATATATATATATATATATATATATACAGTATATATATATATATATATATATTTATATATATATATATATATATATATATATATATATATATATATATATATATATATATATATATATATATATATATATATATATATATATATATATATATATATATATGTGTGTGTGTGTGTATGTGTGCAATGTGAGCAAAATCGACATGTACCCTGCAGATTGATGATATAATGCATACAAGTAAATTAATTAAAGAGTATACAGTAAATGAGGCCAATTAGTGAACTGAAGACAACAAACAAACAGCTGTCTTGCGTTGTTACTCTATCACCAATTGCAATAATGAACACGCAACATGGTGAGCACTAACCCCTTGGCAACGAGAGCTCTTCCCTTGGCTGTTTAGAATCTACTTATATTTAGAACCCCTGATAAGCAAAAACAGAATACCTAGAACCAAAATATAGGGATACATCCTTTTAATTAATTCTGGCGATTATTAGACGATTGTATTAAGGTTAGAAAGGGTCTGTCAGAGTTAACCCTTAGAAGATACGATTACGCAATTTGGTTCTGTTTTCTGACAATTATTAGACGATTTTATTCAGATTTTATGTGGAGGTAGATGTGCTGGAAAGTGTGAAAAGGAACAACTTGAGATGGTTCGGCCATATGGAACGTATGGAGAGCGAGAGAATGACTAATGCTGGGGTCACACATTCCCTATATCGCTCCCGACAGCTCCCGTCAGGCGTAATCGCCAATTTTGTGTTCCGACCATGTACGCCCGTATAGACCACGACTATTGCACTTCCCGACAGACGTGCCGTGACGGGGCCAGTGTTACGTCAGACGTAATGTAGTCGTATGGAACTACGTACGTGCTTGCGACTTGCGTAAGCATGTCCCCGTTAGTCCGCCTGGGCTGCCCGATTTGCAGGAACACAGGCCACGCCCTTGGCCATGCCCCCACAAGACCTGCGTAGCTGAGGCCGTACGTCTTGGAAGTTTTTAGGACTTACGTGGACCGTTTCCGAACAATCGTAGGCACACGCCGTCTGTCCAAACACAGACAAAGACAGTCTTTGTCAACCACGTAGGTCTGGATTGGAATCTGGGAACTACAAAAGGGCAGGAATGGCCACACCATTCCCACTCCCAGTCCTTCATCGGCACCATGAACAACATCGCGGAATTCATCCTGGAGGAATTCAATTTTGTGAACTCCCTAAGAGGAAAGACCATTCATCCTTGTAACCTTTAACCCGCTGAGTGCCAGCCAATTTTGACGGTGTGCTTCTGCCAGTGCCAGAGTTTTTTTGTTTTTTTTTTTGTTTTTTGCTAAATCTATCAAGTTGGGAGAGAAAGGAAGGATAATGGTAAAAAAAACACTCCCCTCCCCAGAAATCAGGTCCCCGATGGTCCCGAAAGTAGCTGAAAAGACACTATAGACTACAGAGACTTTTATGGTATCGGAATGTATGGGTGGGAGGGTGGTGGGAGGGTGGTTTTGGGGTTGGTTGGGGGAAGGTAGAAGGGTAATTGACTTGTGTTACACATATGAAGCAGATTGGTGAGGTAGTTTCGCCACCACGGATTTTCCTTTTTTTCCTTTTCTTCGTACGGATACGCTAGAAGTGGGTGGTGGGAGGCGGTTGGGGGTGTGGTGGGGGGAAGGCGGAAGGGTAAGGGACTTGTCACACAAATATGGAACCGATTGGTGCAGTCGTTTCGCCGCCACAGATTTTCCTTTTTTTTCCTTCTGACGGGACCGACAGTCAGCGAGTGGGTGGGAGGAGGGATTTGGGATTTTTGTGCTGGGTAGCCTAAAGGGTAAGGTACATGTGGTAAAAATATGAAAGCCATAGGTGCAGTCGTTTCGCTGCTACGATTAGTTTTCGGCAGGGTGCAGAGGGTGGCAGGGTTGGCTTGTTGGTTGCTGCTCTGGTGTGGTGAGAGGTGTGACTGGAGTGTCCCCCGCTGGTCCCCCACTGGCTGGTCGCTGGTCCCGTTGTCCCCACCGTACAACGGTGCCGCGTCTTCCCGCCAACCCGCAGTGCGGCGGTTCTGCCAGATGCGGCCGGACTAACGTAAACTTTCCCGTTTGATGGGAATATTTTACGGTTGACGGGAGCAGCTTACGTTTGACCGGGCGAGCTGCTACGTCTTACGGGGCTGCTTCCGTCAGACGTAGCCGATCGCCCGGTCAGACGTAGGATTTCCCGACATTTGACATACGTGAGCGCGAGCCCCGTATCTGATTTGAAATCCAAAACATACCGGGCGGCCTTGGCCGCACCCACCACCTCCCCGACCAGCGTGGCTACTCCCGCCATGCGTACCAACCCCCACGACTAGACACAATTTAATTTACGTTTTGCGTACTAAGCCCTTACGTTTTACGTATTCGGTTGCCAACTACCAATAAACCTTCGTACGGGAGCATACGGGAGCATATACGTGAATGTGTGACCCCAGCTTAAGAGGGTGTACGAGAGCGAGGTGGAGGGACAGAAAGGGAAAGGTAGACCGAAAGAGAGGTGGAAAGATGGAGTGAGGAAGTATATGAACGAAGGCGGTGCTGGTTTGGGGGAGGGGCGTCGACTGACCGGGGACAGAGGTGCATGGGGGCGGTTCGTTCGTGGCCACCCCTTCGGGGATCACGGCGTCAGGCAATAGATAGATAGATTCAGATTAGGAAAGGTATATGGAAGACAGAGGGTTAATTGAGACAGTCTTCACAGATCTTCCCACAGAGCCTTCGTAAATTATATGAAACAGTCTACTGATAGCCAGCATTGACTGTCAAAATGCGTCATAATCTTCAGAGGGTTAAGAAGATAATTAACGGAGATAGATTTTGCCCCTTTTATTGCTAGAGGTCATTCCTAAGCTGTATAAAAAGGAAAGGGTGGCGTGTTGTTGAGATTGTTGGTGTTGGCATTGTACCAAGAGCTGTGGATCTTGATACTGATATACGAAGGAATTTGTGTTCAGAGTGAGCATAGAAAAATCGATGTATAGGTTGGGGTTGCCATAACAAGGAAGGGAAATATGGTTGTTGGGATTGCTGGTGTTGGCATTGTACCAAGAGATATGTAGAGCTTGATAATGGCTGTATGAGAAAGATTGTGCAGTATAATAATCTTAATGTTGGCATAAAGAAAATCCATATGTAGTTTGGGGTTAGCATAACAAGATAGGAAAGGATGGTTGTTGGGATCGCTGGTGTTGGCATTGTACCAAGAGATGTGTAGAGAGTTCTTATTGCTAAATGAAGGGTTATGTACTGTACTTTAATGCAACAACAATGTATGATTTCGAGTTGGCATTGGGCGAGTGCTAGCCGAGAAGCAACAGAGAGTCGAAAGATGGAGGGAGTACTTCAACGAATTGCTGAATATAAGGAATGAAGCACCAGTAAACATAGTTGGATGGGGTATGGGAGGGAGAAGAAGAAAAATAGTGGAGGAGGAGGTGGGGATCAGGAGGTCAGAAGTGTGTGAAGCCATGAAAAGAGTGGAGTTGGGGAAAGCACCAGGAATAGATGGAGTGTGTGGGGAAATGCTGAGGTATGGTGGTGAATAGTGATCGAATGGGTATGGAAAATGTGAAAACTAGCATGGGAGAAGGGGAGTGCACCTGATGACTGGAAGACAAGCATAATTGTCCCCCTATTTATTGGTAAAGGGGAAAGAGGAGTGTGTGATAACCACTGAGGAATATGTCTTTTAAGCATAGTAGGGAAGGTGTACAGTAGCGTAGTGATTGAGAGAGTGAGAGCGAGAACGGAGAAATGGATAGGGACGAGCAGGGCGGTTTTAGGAAGGGAAGAGGATGTGTAGATTAGATTTTTACCCTAAAATGTATTGTGGAGAAATATCTGGAGAAGCAACAAAAGCTGTATGTTGCCTTTATGGATTTGGAGAAGGCCTATGACAAAGTGGATAGAGAAGGTATGTGGAAAGTACTTAGAATATACGGAGTAGATGGCAAGTTGCTGAAAGCAGTGAAGAGTATGTATGAGGGTGCAAAGGCGGCAGTACATGTGGTGAATGAGCAGAGGAGTTCCTTGATCTGAATGGTGGGTTGAAACAGGGGTGTGTGATGTCCCTGTGGTTGCTTACTGTATATATGGATGGAGTCATGAAAGAAATACAAGGAAGAGCAGTGGATGTTGGTGTATCGCTGATAAGGGAGGGAAACGAGTGGAAGCTACCTGTACTGCTGTTTGCTGATGATACAGTTCTGATGAGCGATAATGAATGGGAGTTTCAGGGTCTGGTAAAATTGTTTGGAACAGTTGCGAAAAACGGAATCTGAAGGTAAATGCGGGGAAGAGCAAGTTATGGTCTTCGAAAGGGGTGCAGCCACAGAGTGTGAGGTAAAGTTGAACGGTCAGGCTATGGAGATTGTCAGCTTATTTAAGTATTTGGGCAGTGTGTTGAGTAAAGATGGGAGTATATGGATGAAGAAGTGCGGGAGAGGGTGCAACAGGGAAAGAGGGTTGTAGGAACACTGAAAGCAGTAACAAGAAATATGGTGGTCAGTATGGAAGTGAAGAGGTCCTTGCATGACAGTGTGGTAATCCCGACACTGACTTACGGAAGCGAAGCATGGACAATGGTGGAGAAACTCAGACCAAGAGTGAGAGGGGTGGAAATAAGTTACTTGAGAAGTGCATGCGGAGTTACATGGAGGGATAGACAGACGAATGAGGAAGTAAGAAAGAGGTGTGGTTGTATAGGTAGATGTGCTGGAAAGTGTGAAAAGGAACACCTTATTATTAGTATTATTATAGAAGCTGTCTAAGCCTCCCAACAGGGTGCAGATACACCTATAAAAGATGAATCCCCACAAAATACCCGTAAGTACTGGAGAGAGACTAAGACAACTAAGAAAAAGGAAAAGGGCTACGGTAGTTAGAGAGCCCAGAAGAAAAGATCAGTTTGTCAATTAAAACACCATTCTAAAAAGAATAAAAGCAAATCATGATTAAAACAAAAATTTACTGCTGTAATAAAACATGAACTCTGGACTTAAAAGCTGAGATATGGGTTGACTGTACAACCTCATTTGGCAAATGATTCCAAAATGGAATCATTGGAGGAATAAAACACCGAGAAAACTGAGATGTAGAAACATTAATTGGAGTCATGGCAAGGTCATTAAGACTCCTCGTAAATCTTGTTGCACGAATTGGAATAAAAGGTTCTGGTAAAACACTGCAATGGATGCTGAGTATTGTTAACAATTTTAAATAAAAGACTAAGGGCACCAACCCGACGCCGATGATGAAGATCAAGAGATAGAGCAGGGAGAATAAATTTAATAGAATTAAGAGCTTTATCAAGCAATTTCAAATGACAGTCAGCAGCCGAGTTCCAAACAGGAGAGCAATACTCAAAATGAGGCAAAATAAAAGCATAAACAGATTTTATGACTGTGGTTTCACAAGCGAATGTTTTGTAACACTTGCGAAGTAAACCAATCTTTTGAGCAATAGTAGAAGACAAGGAACGAATATGCTTCTCAAATGTCAACTTAGGATCGAGAGTCACTCCAAGCAAACGCAAACCAGACACATCCTCAATTTGTTCTTGAGATGGTTCGGCCATATGGAACGTATGGGAAGCGAGAGAATGACTAAGAGGGTGTACTGGAGCGAGGTGAAGGGACTGAGAGGGAGATGTAAACCGAAAGAGAGGTGGAAGGATGGAGTGAAGAAGTATATGGATGAATGCTGTGCTGCTTGGGAGAAGGGGCGTCGACTGACTGGGTACAGAGGTGCATGGGGGCGTTTCGTTCGTGGCCACCCCTTCGGGAATCACGGCGTCAGGCACTAGATAGATAGATTATACTAGATGTGTGCTTTGGTTTTATCCTAATTGGTATTAATATTTTTAGAAGTCTACTTAAGTAAAAAGTTATTTGCTATTAACAAAAAAAATGTGCAGGTGTTTGGCAAGAACAAATAGGGGTGTAGAGAAAGAAGGGGTCTGCCTCGTATGGCTCAATAGGAGGCCTTCTGCAGATTTCCATTCTTCTTATATTCTTATTCTTATATTCTTATTTATGTAAATTAATACCCATTTATTGATTTTATGCATGGAAGTAAAATATATATGATTGACTTAAGGACTTAGCCATGGAACCGTTAGTTAATCATATGACTTCACTTCGGCATAACAAATTACACTCGAATTCCCTCCTGCTATGTTCCTTCTATGCATAAAATGTATTATAGTGGGTACGAATTCATGCGGACAATAGTACATTTTAGGGTCCTAATAAGGGGAGGTTTGATTTATCTGAAGTCCCTAGCTTCTCCCTCATATTTAGCCCAATTAGCTTTATGGTTTTAAGACGTTCGCCCCATTACTTTGTCGATTTTAAGACCTGCTTTATTATTATATATACCATTCGTGCCATTAATTGTCGATTTTTTTCCTGGCGAACGATAGCGAACCTGTAATATAGGAGGAACCGTCCTTCGGCTGGTACATTTTTTTACCCAAAAATGTACACATTTATCTAGAAGAGGGATCTTAGGGATAGTTTTTAAGTTTGATGGAGGCATAGGGAGGAAACTAAAAATAACAAATCAGTAGATAAATAAATGAACAAATACATACAAATCTGGTCTTAAATACAACCATCGTATGTGTAGCAAGTTCTCGCCTCAAGTTATGCGAGTCCAGGTTATTTTCACTCCAACGTAATGTACAGTATGTACCTTGATTTGGGCTCGGTCACTCTTTCAATTTGGGCGGAGACACTCGTTACAGGCAGCTTTACCTTTTGTCTCCTTACACATATAAAAAAAAGTAATGAAATCAAATAAATAGAAATAACAAATAAATATATGAATACAATGAAATATAAAATATACCATACTTCATATTTTAGGCTGTATCCACTATATTTATGGCAATACTTGCTATACTATGTTGGTGGAACAAAGAAAGGAATATAAATACCCTAACAAAGGAAGAGCTATTAATACCTAACCATTTCCTTCTCAGACTGAATTTGATGGCTCAGGTGTTTTAAGGGGGGATGAGCGTATTTATTTGCTCATTTATTTATTGTTTTGTAGTTTTGTTTTGTTTCCTCCCTATACCTCCAACAAGCTTAAAAAAACAACAACCCCACGATCCTCCTTCAAGATAAATTTATAATTTTTTTGATAGAAAAATGTCCCGGCCGAAGGCCGATTCCTCATAAATTACAGACTCGCTATCGCTCGCCAGGAAATAATCGACACCTAAATGGCACGAAAAGTCTTAATATTGACAATAAAATGGGGTGGAAGGTCTTAAAATCGCCAAACTAATGAGACGAACCCCATAAACTCTGAACACTAATGGGGCTAAACACGAGGAAGAAGGGGGACCAGAAAACTACCCATCTCCCCTTAATATAGTGTTTCCCTTAACACTATCTGGGGGTTATTAGGATATTATTTTATTATTATTGAGGACTAGGAGGGGTACCCGGCGTTGCCCGGGTTTAAATTCTACTACCATAATTACCATAATCACCATCATCAATCACTACTACCACAATCATCACAATACTACTAGCTACCATAATCACCGGCCTCGACCTCCCTGTGCCTCATTAAACGGCGACCTCGATTTCGGCCGCTAAATGACCTCCGAATTTGGATCTGACCTCATCCGTACCCCCATTTTGGGGAGCTGCGAACAACTTTCGTTCCATACACCTTTTCGATCGGAGTCTTCCTTCTGCCCCAAACGGCCATTTTTTTCGCATTTTTTTCGCTCCCGTATACTACATAAGTTCTGCCGAAAATTTTATTAAACAAAAGTGTCTCTGATTTCCACTAAACTCGCCTAAAACCATCTCCAAAGCCTGGGCTTTCCAACGGTGCCCCACACTCCCACCTGGCACCAAAACTGTGGGAGGAGTTTAGTAACAAAGGTCGGGTAACTGACAAACAGACAAACATTGACCTTTATTTATTAAGATTTGTCTTGCTTTTGCCATTTTCGAGAAATATATTCTTCACTTAAGGGGATGTTTCTTCTGGACCCCATCTCCCTCATGTTTAGCCCCATTATTTTGAGATTTTAAGATGCTTGATCCGTTAATTTGGCGATTTTACGACCTTTCGCCCCATTTCTATGAATGTTAAGATCTTCGGTGCAATTTAAGTGTCGATTTTTTCCTGGCGAGCGATAGCGAGCCTGTAATTTAGGAGGAAGCGGCCTTAGGCCGGAACATTATTCTACCAAAAAAAATTCAAATTCATCTAGGGGGTATGTTATTAAAACCGATGGATGTCTAGCGAGTAAACTAAAACCCACCCCTTAAAGTAGGAAAGCATCATGGTACACTTAAAGTATTAATTGACCTTTCCAGACCTCCTTTAACCCATCATAGTTTAGTGTTGTGTCAGCTAGAATAAAAAAATAGATAGAAATTTAAATTAATATAAAAAATTACGCCATATCTCACAGTAGGGGCAAAGCAAACAAGGAGGTCCAATTAAACCTACTGACCGCAGCGCCACCAGCAACTCGGCGGCACAAATCAACACCACAATATTTTCTTGAGTAACACTTAGGGCCACACCGCAACTGGCAAAACACTTAAGAGAGCCAGCTAAGCCAACACCGCCGAGTAACTCCTTGAGCAACACAACACAAATAATGCTACAGGCAATACCAAAACAATGACCTAACGCCTACACTACAAGGACCACTTTTTCCCTGTGTTGAATAAATAATTGACCATAACTTATCACCATTATCATGTTATCCTAGTTCTTTTCACTGTGTGTGTGTGTGTGTGTATGTGTAATAATAATAATAATAATAATTAAAGTTGCAAGCAACGTTGTCCGGGGTTCGACGGTTTTGCAAGCAGGGTATTGTGTTTGATACAAATGCTGTGTCACAGATATCAAAAGATCATTTAACTTATCGGGCATGGAGAAACTAGAGAAGGAGCAGATTGTGCAAACAAACAAGAGCGAGAGAGGGAGAGATTGGCTGTAAAAGGGATCTGCCTCTATCCGTTTAGTAACAGAGTTGTAGATATGTGGAATAGGTTACCGAGTGCTATAATGGGATCAAGAACAATAGAGCTTCAACTTGAAATTAGATAGAACGAGATGGGTTGGGTGTGAAAGGGATCTGCCATGTGTAGGTCAATCGGCTCTGGAGACTCCCGTTTTCTTATTTTTTTATTTTCTCATTTGTGAAGGAGAGAAGGAGTATGGTGAGAGAATAGAATGTCGTAAACGTAAGGAAGATAGCGATAAATATGAGAGAGAGAGAGCGCGGGATGGGTTGGGTGTGAAAGGGATCTGACATGTGTGGGCCAATCGACTCTCTGCAGACTCCGGTTTTCTTATGTTCTCATTTGTGAGAGAGAGAGAGAGAGAGAGACTAGGATGTCATAAATGTAAGGAAGACAGAGATAAATGAGTTTTTATGAGATGGGTTGGGTGTGAAAAGGATCTGTCTTGTGTGGGCCAATTGGCTCTCTACAGACTCCCATTTTCTTATGTTCCTATTTCTTACAATTGTGTTTTGGTTGCAGGTATATGATAACATGGGTGTATAGTAAGTAGTGTAAATAACAGGTAAAGTTTATGAGATGGGTTGAGTGTGAAAGGGACCTGCCTTATGTGGGCCACTTGACTCTCTGCAGACTCCCATTTTCATCTTGGTTGCATGTGTAAGGGATCTGCCTCATTTGTATCGGTGTGCAAACAAACAAGAGCGAGAGAGAAAGAGATTGGCTGTGTAAGGGATCTGCCTCTATTCGCTTGGTAAAATAGTTGTAGATATGTGGAATAGGCTACCAAGTGCTATAGTGGGATCAATAACAATAGAGCTTCAACATAAAATTTGATAAGACGAGATGGATTGGGTGTGAAAGGGATCTGCCGTGTGTGGGCCAACCGGCTCTCTGCAGACTCCCATTTTCATCTTGGTAGCATGTGTAAGGATCTGCCTCCTTTGTACCAGTGTGCAAATAAGAGAGAGAGATTGGCTGTGTAAGGGATCTGCCTCTCTCGTAACAGAGTCGTAGATATGTGAAATAGGCTACCTAGTGCTATAGTGGGATCAAGAACAATAGAGAATTTAAAGATAAAATCAGATAGTCATATGGATGAAATGGGTTGTATGTGAAAGGGATCTGCCTTTTGTGGGCCACTTGTCTCTCTGCAGATTCCCATGTTCATCTTGTAAGGGATCTGCCTCATTTGTACCGATGTGCAAACAAACGAGCGAGAGAGAGAGACTGAGTGTGTAAGGGATCTGCCTCTATTCGTTTAGTAACAGAGTTGTAGATATGTGGAATAGGCTACCGAGTCTTATAGCCAATCGGCTCTCTGCAGACTCCTGTTTACTTATGTTCTCATTTGTGAGAGAGAGAGCGAGGCTCCCTATTTCCTGTTCTCATGCACTAGTACAGTATGTCGTAATCGTAAGGAAGACAGCGATAAATAAGAGAGAGAGAGAGAGAGATAGATAACTCAACACTCAAACAAGCACAAACATAGCTACACAAGCACACACACGCCTATCTAGCGACGAACTGTCCTGTTTACAATTATCATACACACTCCCCCCCATCCCCATTCCATCACTTCGTATGTACGATATTATTTCCGTCTTTTTTACTGTGTATGGATTAAGTTATTGGTGTTCACTCTTGACATATGTGTCCTGCTACTTCTGTATGCATACATAATAGCATGAAAGTGATCAATACGCGCATATGAAGCTATGTATCTCGTATATCGGGGTTCTCTTCCCTTCCATCGGTCCACCCCTTATACCTCCCTCCCTCCTCCCTATCCCATATGTGTAAACATTATATTTTAGCTTTCCGAAGGTAAATACGTACATCCGATAAATATCTAGCCTTGTATTTAAATCATGAATCCTGTTTAATGTCATTATTTAATAGAAACATGTGTAAGGGTTACATTTATACACAGGATAAGATAAGCAAATACAAACCTCAGCAGAGCATAATCATTGGTGATGAGAGGGTAGTTGTAGGCAGTGTTGCCAGTTGTACCGCTACATATTACCGCTAGATGTAGAGCTATATTTACTTCAGTTTAGTAGCCATTTTTTCATATCTAGAGACATTTACTCGGGATAATTTGAAAATTTCAGACATTCTAGTTATATTACATTGTAAAATTTGCAAAACAAACAAATCAAAACTCTTTAGGAATTGCAGCATTGTTCTACCATTGTTTGACTATGTAGCAACGTGCTAGCGACTTTTGAGAAAGGATCTAGCGGTGTTTTGGGGTAGGCAGTGTTGCCAGTTGTATCGCTACATATTACCGCTAGATGTAGAGCTATTTACTTCAATTTAGAAGCCATTTTTTCATATCTAGAGAGATTTACTAGGGATAATTTAAAAATTTCAGACATTCTAGTCATATTACATTGTAAAATTTGCAAAACAAACAAAAACTCTTTAGAAATTGCAGCATTATCCTAACATTGTTTGGCTATGTAGCAACATGCTAGCGACTTTTGAGAAAGGATCTAGCGGTATTTCGTGGTAACACTTTAGGAGGGTTAAAATAAGAGTCACACGGGCAATTGCCAAAACTTTAAAGGTCCATATCATTGTTATTAAACTAAGCATTTGGCAAAGGGAGGAATTGTTAAAAACCTTAGCCAATACTCTGTCATTCACCAAAAATAAATTTGAATTTATCATTATTATTTGGTAGGGTAGGTATGTATAGGTAGGTTGGCTAAATAATTGCTGGAATTCGTAGGGACTCGAACGGTTTTGAGAGATTTAAATAAAAAACAAATGATAGATCTGAATAATAAAGAGATTATGTTATTAAGCAAAACTGGGGGATGCGTGGAAGCCTATAGACTGTAGACGGTAAACTTTGTGTGGGTAGCTAATTCGGTTTTAAAGTACTTTAAGAATAGACAGTTTTCAATGCTGCGGCCAAACTATTCCACCCATTTATATTTTGTTTGTATCAAAACGTTCGGAATCGCGAGCCTCACCCAACTACGCAAGCATGGCTCTGATCATCGGCGTAGTTTTCAAGATGTGGAATTTTAAGTGGAATTCGAGGTTTTTCAAGATTGCCGGAAAAAAACCCACGTGCAATAGCAAAACCTTCTCTAAAAAATTTGCGGAGCATTAGTAGGGGAGTGCATATGCCAAAGCCCAGTCGTTTCCTGTGAGTGGGAGAGACGGTATTTAGGCGTCAAGTTTTTCGGGAGATCGGCTGCCACGGGCCTGTTTGGCCGCCATGCCGGATGTTTAGCATATCAAAAGTTGCCCAATACAAAAACGCACCTCTTGTGAAAGTTGATCCCGATCCAAAAAGTGGTTCTGGAGTTATTGCGTCGAAACCGGCGCGTAAGAAGAATTTGGATGAAATCCCAGGTTTAATGATTACAATAGGGGTTCCCCGTAGGGGACGAACCCCTAATAATAATCGGTTTATTTCAAGCCGGCAGCCAATGGGGCTGAAAATACACAGACTTAACCTAGATCTTATCCTAATGGATCAACAGACTGATCCTGGCAGCTAACGAGAGCGCCTACATACTCCCAAGGGAGTAGGACGTGGGCAGGATATTTTGTGGGTCCCCCGAGACGATCCGCCCAGATCTTGCCTTCACGGCCAGGGAAAGTTTTTGAGAGAACTTCCCCTGCCGGCGCGTGGGATCGAACCCCCGACACCAGAGCTAGCGCTCCCAATACAGAGTACTAAGCGCGCTCGGCCACCGTGACCGTGTGTGTGTGTGTGTGTGTGTGTGCAGTACCTAACGACATTTGATGACATGTTAATACTGCAATACTGTAAGCCTCTGGACCTCGCCTCTAGTAACAGATTGGTGATAACAAGCCTAGCTTACAGCTCCATCTTCCTTATAGCCCTTCATTTGTAAGTGGTCAATTCGTCATATGGATAAACTACTACATAAAAAACTACCATCCTTAATCAGCCATGCCATTCTTCCTGCCATAGGTAAAGTGACAGAGGGGGTATAAACGCATGTGGGTAACTGTATAATTCCCTGAGACTCGAAGCAAGATGATCAAGTTACAATCCATTAATTAAGAAGTATATTGCCTCCCACTCTCTTAACAACTGGAGATAATCGGATCGACCTAATATTTCGGCACCTCGTTTAATCCTATTGGGTCCGAGAGGGGTCGTTTTGAACTCCCTATTTCGGCCCATTATATTGGAGATATTTAGACGATTCACTCCATAAGACGCTTCACCCCATGCAGCTGTCGATATTTTGTTTTTCTCGGCGAGCGATATACCTAGAAGAAATCGGTTTTCGGACAGGACATTAATTATATTTGTCGAAAAAAGTACAAATATAGCTTGAAGGGGGTCTGGGTGGGCCCTTTCTTTTAGTTAGAAGGACGTTTGGGGAGGCGTTTTTGTTAGCCTAGGGGACAAACTTAAAAATGAATTGTTCGAAAATGGCAAAATGCAAGCAAAATCCTCAATAATAATTAACAGGAGGTAGATGTGCTGGAAAGTGTGAAAAGGAACAAATTGAGATGGTTCGGCCATATGGAACGTATGGAAAGCGAGAGAATGACTAAGAGGGTGTACGAGAGCGAGGTGGAGGGACAGAGAGGGAGAGGTAGACCGAAGGAGAGGTGGAAGGATGGAGTGAGGAAGTATATGAACGAGGGCGGTGCTGGTTGAGGGGAGCGGCGTCGACTGACAGAGGTGCATGGGGGCGGTTCGTTCGTGGCCACCCCTTCGGGGATAACGGCGTCAGGCAATAGATAGATAGATAGATAGAAAATATCCTAACAACCCATAAGAGGTCGGATCAATTAGTGCTAACCTAGCTAGAAGATAGCATCAAAATAGGTAAAACTAGCATCCAAAGATAAATGCTTGCAAAAGTTTTGTTTACAGTAAGTTGTGCAAGTGTAATTATGTTTCATTATATTGTACGGTAGAACTAATAAGTCATGTCTCAGCTGTCATCATGTTTGGCTCGCTCTGTACTGTATTAATGTGTCAGATGTTTAATAGGGTGGGTAAGTGTAGGAACATGTTTGTATATCTCACTCGAATTGAAGAAATCATGATTAGATGTTCCAGATACCAATTATTGATGAAAATATACTTGGTGCCAAGACATCACTTATTTGGCTGACTGTACTAAAGTCGTCTAGCTACCGTATGTATTATACTGACAAATAACTGGGCTGTTCTGATGCTACACTTAAAGATGTGTTTGTTAATTGGATTTTTTTTATGAATTGATCTTTGTCAAATTATCGACTAGCATATTATCTAATTGCGTCTGGATGAATCGTTGCCTGCTTTGGTAAGTGTGTGTATTATTTCCACTAGACTTTCGGGGACTTAGGATTGGCTACTGATTTTCTACCTGACTGAACTCACTGATATACCCCAACAACTTTTAGCATGTTTACTGAACCCCTTCAGCGCCATGACGTAATTTTCATCGAATTCTGCTTACCATTATACTTACCTGGTTATCTTACCTGGTGGGGCCACCCGATCCGGCGTCCAGCCAAAATTCTGACTGGACGAATGGGTGTGGCCCAAAACTATAGTCAGGTACGCCAGTCAAACGTGCAAATAAATAGACTAGAACATAACGGCAATAACCAATGGAATAAGCGAAAACATATCTAACCAATCCAACATAGCTCGTTAATGTCATTGATATCCCTATCCAACCCAAAGAAATTCGCAAAAAAAAAATCCAGTGTCTTGTTCAATTGTTACAAAATCCCGTTAACACACCTATTTTAACTAACAGCTTAAGGGGGAGGTAGTCGCTTATTCTGGACCCCCTTCTCAATCCTGTTTAGCATATTAGTTTTTGAGATTTTAAGACGTTCGTTCCGTTAGTTTGGCGATTTTGAGACCTTTCGCCTCATATTTTTGTCAATATTAATACCTTTCGTGCCATTTAGGTATCATTTTTTCCCGAGCGATAGCGAGCCTGTAATTTTAGAAGGAACTATCGAAAATGTTAAAAAAAATATGAAAGGGGGTATAGGGGGTGTAATATTTTTAGCTTGTTGGAGGCCTAGCGAGGAAACTAAAAAATATATTGATAAATGCATATACAGTATAGACAAAAAATAAGCACTACCCCATCAATGTAACTCGAAAGATTATCGTAAACTTCACTCAAGCCCAACAAGTTTCACAAATAATTACATTGTCTCCTGGGACTGTTGAAAAACCTACCCAACACAGCTACTTTCACTAATGTTACCCCGTTGCTAGGCTATGAAAGTCATCACTGAGGTCACTGGCACTATACAATTTGTGCCTTACCTATATAGAGAGTAATCCAGCAAACTCTCACAAACACCTCTTCCTCCTATATATTTCTACGACACTTAACAAGCACACCACACTTTCCAAAACATTTAAATTACCTCTAAAGTAGTGTACCTTGAATTTGGTTCTCCGTCATTCTTTCAGTCTTGGAGGGGACACTTGTTGCAGGTAGCTTTGCCTTTTTTCTCTTACATGCACATAGAAGAAATAAAACGCATAATACGCTGTTACAGTTACACTATTAAACAATACAACACACATATTGACTTGCACATATGGCTACAAGGGAATATTTTAAAAGTGTACGCTATAGGACATAAATGATGGCCCTTTCTAACACCTCCAACTGCTATACTGAATCTCTAAAATGCAAATGTTAGATAAAACTTCTGTTCAGTCTGGGATTGTTTCGAAAAAATAAAGCTAGCCTTACTGTAGACTGTTCCGTCAACCACATAAACCCGGACCCAATATGAACCCTCGAACTTCAAAATGAACCTCCCAAATATAATAGTAGGTAAACAATTAATGAGAAGATTCGATATAGTATGGAATAGCTTCGAAAATGTAAGGTCCACATTAGTTCTGTTTTTCGCAGTGATCTTATGTATGAAAGTAAAATTATTATGAATGAATTGCGAGTGTGGTTTCTATTAATTGCCAGTTGAATAATCAGATGAGTTAATCACTGCATAAGAAACTACGCTCGTAATTCACTCATGCGCATTATGTTTCCATATATATGATCACAAAGAGGAACAGAACTTATGTGGGCAACTGTACATGAGCGTTTCCGAACGGTTGACTATACATCACACCATATACCTCTGGTGTGGAGGTATTATGGCTCATGACTGTACACCCTAAGAAATATATCCTGGCCCAATACGACCCCTCGAATAGCAAAACGACCCTCCAAAGTGTAAACATGGGTAAAGAAAAAGTAAGAAGATTCGATTTAGTTTGGGATGCCTTCACAAATATCAAACTAGAATGTGTATCCTAAGTCGGCGTCACACGGGCACTTTAGCGGCGGATGTATCGGAGCCACATTATCCGAGTCAAAAAGTAGCTAAAATCGAGTCTCCTATCTGACAATTTTCGCTTTCAGTATGGCTGCAGTTTTTATCTTTAAGCTGTTGATCGTGAACAGTCCAACTAAATACAAGAAAAACCTGTGACTCCGGATTTAGAGAGTACATCAGGTTCAGTATAATGTAATTAATTAATTTCACTCCCAACACCAAACACCTCCCAATGAAATTAATGAAAGCATGTGATCCTCCCGGGATTCGAACCTGGGATATCACATACAGATCTTAAGCACTCTAACCATTACACCACCAAGACAGTTTTAGGGTAAGTACATGACTACAATTAATATCCATTTATCGAATACTGGATATCAGTTTCACACTGTATACCACTGGCACTGTACGTACCTCTGTGGGCGCGAGGTGCTGGGTGCTAAGGCAGGGGTGTGTGGCACTGTGTGAGAGGCTGGGCGGGCACTGACTGAGGCGGGTGGTGGCAGGGTGAGGCACTGGCACTGCTCTTGGGGTGGTGATGGCACTCTGGCACTCGGGGCTTGATCTCACTCCTTCTTCTCCTTCACACTAGATCTGGCTCACCCTCTCTCTTACTCTTTTATACTCTCTCGTGTCCTTCGCTACCCCTTGTCTCTTTTTGTCTTCTTCTTTTTTCTCTATCTTTTGCGTATTTTCTCTCTTTTTTCTGTTCCTTTTTTCCTCTTTTTTTCCTTTATTAATCTGGGTTTTTTTCTAGCGAATTCTCACAACCTTAATATTTGATCTCTCTGTGTTCTGCTTCTTTATCCCTCTTTTTGTTTATTGGTGTATTCTCACAACCTCAATATTATTATTATTGTTATTATTATTATTATTATATATTTGTTATATTGTGCTACTTTATCCTTCTTTTTTTTTGCGTATTCTCACAACCTCATTATTCTGTCTCTCTTTCGTCCTGCTCTTTTATCCCTCCTCCTCCCTTCTCACTCCTTTCCCATCACTCCCTTATTAGCCTTTTATACTCCCTTGTGTCCTTCGTTAACTCTTGTCTGTCTATTTTTTTTTTATTTACTCATCTTCATTCCCTCTCTTATATTGCTCCTTCATCCCTCCTCCTCGTTTCTCAATTACCTCCTCCCCTCTCCTCTCTCGCCTCCTTCGTTGCCCTTTGTCTCTTTCTTTTCTTTCCTATCACTCTTTGTCTCTCTTTTACTCATTCGCACATCCTCATTCTTTGGTTATGTTGCTCCTTTATGCTTGTTTATCCCTCCTTCTCCTCCCCCATTTCACCTTTTATTCTCCTTTACTCTCTCGTGTCCTGCGTAACCCCTTTTCTTTCTTACATTCTTTCTGTTTTTTCTGTTTTATCTTTATTGCGTATACCACCTCATTAATCCCTTTCCTTTTATTCTCCTCCTTTATCCATCTTCCTCCCCTCTCACTTCCTCTCTCATAATCTTTTATTTATGCACGCACCCTTCTTCACTCTTGTATTATTTATTATAATTATTAATATTATTATTATTATTATTATTATTAGTAGTAGTATTAGTAGTAGTACATGTAGTAGTAGTAGCAGTAGTAGTAGTAGTGGTATTTATTGTATTATTTTTACTATATTCATTATTTGTATTACTATTTACTGTTATTATTATTATTACAATAATATAGGTATTACTATTATTATCATTATTATTATTATTAGTTTGTTTCTATATCCCTCCTCCTCCTCCCTTTTCTCTCTTAGTCTTTTGTATTCCTTCGTACCCTTCACTACTCTTTGTCTTTATTTAGCTATATAGTTACTTATTCATTTATTTATTGTTATTATTCTTTATTTATGTTTTCTTCTGCGTATTCTCACCTCATTAATTCTTCTATCGTCCAATTAGCTTAACCTCAGTTGTATGTAAAATGCTAGAAACGGTCATACGAGACAGACTCGTAAATCACTTAGAGGAAAATAACATACTTATAGATACTCAACACGGCTTTCGTAAAAAACGTTCCTGTTTAACAAACCTCTTAGACTTCTTCCACGATATCCTCAACCTCTACGATGAGAGTAAAGCTGTAGATATTATATACCTTGATTTTCAAAAGGCCTTTGACAAAGTTCCCCACAAACGTTTATTGCTAAAACTAAAAGCGCATGGAATACAAGACGGTGTGTTGAAATGGATAGAAAATTGGTTCAGCGACAGAAAGCAAAGAGTAGTCATAAACGGTAAGGCATCTAAATGGACCAATGTAAGTAGCGGGGTACCCCAGGGATCGGTACTAGGACCAATTATCTTTCTAATTTACATCAACGACATAGATGAGGATCTCACCTGTACAATCTCAAAATTTGCTGACGATACAAAAATTGCAAATAGCGTACTCTCAAAAGAACAAGTTGACGATATGCAACACAATCTAGATAAATTGTCATGTTGGGCACAAATTTGGCAAATGAGTTTCAATGCGGATAAATGTAAAGAACTACATATCGGATACCTAAATGAGAAAGCAAACTATTCGATGAATGGCACTCAGCTTAAGAATGTAAACAGAGAAACCGATCTGGGAGTAACAATATCGAGTAACCTAAAACCGAGTCAACAATGTTCAGAAGTTGTTAAAAAGGCAAACAAAATAATTGGCTTTATAGGCAGGTCATTTGAGCATAAATCCAAAGAAGTTATCCTAACCCTTTACAATTCCTTAGTCCGCCCTCTTCTGGAATACTGCGTTCAATCCTGGTGCCCTTATTACCAAAAAGATATAAACAAGCTAGAACGAGTTCAACGTAGAGTTACCAAAATGATACCTAGCCTAAAGAACAAACCATACGAAGAGCATCTTAGAGAATTAAATCTATTTCCTTTAACCCAGCGCAGATTAAGAGGTGACTTAATTCAAGTGTTCAAAATCATCAAAGGCATCGACAATATGAACTGTAGTAAGTACTTCACTATCGACCAATCTAATTACACGAGGGGAAATGGTTACAAAATTATTGGTAAATCTTTTAACTCGCACGAATCTAAGAATTTCTTCTTCAATCGAGTTGTGAACTTGTGGAATGGGCTTCCCCGAAACGTTATGGACTGCATCACCGTTGATTCATTTAAACTCCGCCTAGACAAATATCTCGCATCAAACCCGCGACTGACTGCGTTTGTAAATGAATAACTTTATTTTATCCCCCCCTCAGTTACTAACCCATCTGTACTCTACTAACTTCCTAATCCTGCCACGGACATTAGTTCCAGGGCAGTAATTCCCTTTCCAATGTTCCCTTACCCACTCTAAACCACTGTTTGGACACTTGATCCTCAGTGTTTTGGAGGACAAGCAACCTAGAAGGGTCACTAGATCTGTTGTTGCTTGATTTCCTTTGTACTCCTTTGTACTCCTATATCTGTTCTGCTCCGGAGTGAAGCAGGGAGGGTTAAAAAGACCAGTCTCGCACCATGAAGGGTTAACTCCACCACACTCCCAACACTCAAACTGTTTGCAATCCCTGTACGCCTTCTTTATGTAATCACTGTGACCTTCTTTTTTGTAAGCCCTGTAGGCCTTATTTTCCTCTTTTTGCAATCCCTGTAATCCTTCTTTTCGCAATCCCTGTAGTCCTTTTTGGCAATCCCTGTAGACCTTCTTTTTGCAATCCCTGTAGTCCTTCTTTTTGTAATCCCTGTAGTCCTTTTTTGCAATCCCTGTAGACCTTTTTTTTGCAATCCCTGTAGTCCTTCTTTTTGTAATCCCTGTAGGCCTTCTTTTTGCAATCCCTGTAGTCCATCTTTTTGTAATCCCTGTAGACCTTTTTGTAATCCCTGTAGACCTTTCTTTTGTAATCCCTGTAGACCTTCTTTTGCAATCCCTGTAGTCCTTTTTGTAATCCCTGTAGACCTTTATTTGTGTAATCCCTGTAGTCCCTCTGTTTGTAATCCCTGTAGTCCTTCTTTTTGTAATCCCTGTAGACCTTCTTTTGTAATCCCTGTAGTTCTTTCTTTTGTAATCCCTGTAGACCTTTTTGTAATCCCTGTGGACCTTCTTTTTGTAATCCCTGTAGTCCTTCTTTTGTAATCCCTGTAGTCCCTCTTTTTGTAATCCCTGTAGACCTTCTTTTGTAATCCCTGTAGTACTTCTTTTATAATCCCTGTAGTACCTCTTTTTGTAATCCTTGTAGACCTTTTTATAATCCCTGTAGACCTTCTTTTTGTAATCCCTGTAGACCTTCTTTTGTAATCCCTGTAGACCTTTTTTGTAATCCCTGTAGACCTTCTTTTGTAATCCCTGTAGTCCTTCTTTTGTAATCCTGTAGACCTTTTTTTGTAATCCCTGTAGTCCTTCTTTTGTAATCCCTGTAGTCCTTCTTTTGTAATCCCTGTAGACCTTCTTTATGTAATCGCCGTAGACCTTCTTTTTGTAATCCCTTTAAACCTTCTTTTGTAATCCCTGTAGACCTTCTTTTGTAATCCCTGTAGTACTTCTTTTGTAATCCCTGTAGTCACTCTTTTTGTAATCCCTGTAGACCTTCTTTTTATAATCCCTGTAGACCTTCTTTTGTAATCCCTGTAAACCTTCTTTTTGTAATCCCTATAGATCTTCTTTTTGTAATCCCTGTAGTCCTTCTTTTGTAATCCCTGTAGTCCTTCTTTTGTAATCCCTGTAGTCCTTCTTTTTGTAATCCCTGTAGTCCTTCTTTTTGTAATCCCTGTAGTCTTCTCTTTTGTAATCCCTGCAGTCCTTCTTTTTGTAATCCCTGTAGACCTTCTTTTTGCAATCCCTGTAGTCCTTCTTTTGTGTAATCCATGTAGACCTTCTTTTTGCAATCCCTGTAGACCTTCTTTTTTGTAATCCATGTAGACCTTCTTTTTGCAATCCCTGTAGTCCTTATTTTTGTAATCCCTGTAGTCCTTCTTTTTGTAATCCCTGTAGTCCTTTTTGTAATCCCTGTAGTCCTCTCTTTTGTAATCCCTGTAGTCCTTATTTTTGTAATCCCTGTACAGACCTTCTTTTTGTAATCCCTGTAGTCCTTATTTTTGTAATCCCTGTAGACCTTCTCTTTGTAATCCCTGTAGACCTTCTTTTTGTAATCCCTGTAGTCCTTCTTTTTGTAATTCTGTAGCCCTTCTTTTTGTAATCCCTGTACAGACCTTCTTTTTGTAATCCCTGTAGTCCTTCTTTTTGTAATCCCTGTAGACCTTCTTTTTGTAATCCCTGTAGACCTTCTTTTTGTAATCCCTGTAGACCTTTTTTCCCCTATGCTAAATCTAGATCACTTTTCCTTACATCCTTGTCCCTCTGTTTTGTACTTTCTTACACATATTCTCTCTCTCTCTCTCTCTCTCTCTCTCTCTTTCTCATCCATTCACACCCCCTCTCCCACCCCTCTCTTTCTCACTTCTCTTTACCCTTATCACACATTCTCAACGCCACTTCTTTCTTTAATAGGGTGGAGAGAGAGAGAGAGAGAGAGAGAGAGAGAGAGAGAGAGAGTGTGTGTGTGTGTGGGAGTTAGTAACGAACAAAGGAATCATAAGGGATATAGTTTAGTATTTAATTGCATCTGTTTTCGTTTCTTTTTCTTTCGGGTTTTTGTTTTCGGGTTTTTTTTTTTTTTTGTATAAGGTGAGACGAGATATGCCGAAAACACCAGAGAAAGTACACAACAGGTATCAGTACAAAAAAAAAGGTATGTGTTGTTTTGTAATATATTTGTATCTTATTCAATAGATTGGTTAGATAAGAAATAATATTAGCAGAGAAGAATAAGAGAGTGAAAAACAAGGGAGTAACAGAAAGAAAGGGTAATATTTTAGTATCCATGTTTAGGCCTATGTGTCATTTTTTTTTTTTTTTGTTTTCCCCCTTAGAGTGGTTATAGTCGAAAAAATGAGGAAAGCCAGGGATTATGAGCAGGTGAAACACACGGCAGCAGAGAAATGGCAAGGTGTGGTTTCTTATTGCTACCTTATTTGTGTAGGGTGGATAGTAAAACTAGGATAAATAGGGTATATTAGTATGAACACAACATAAAAGCCAGAAACAAACACCCAATTGCCGACTTGCGAGTTTCGTTCTATAAGGAAGTTGGAGCTGTAGACGACGATATTTAACATAATTTACAGCTAAAATACGGTAGTAATAGATATATAAATACTTAAACCCAATTCAACATACCATTTATCCATCAGAAACGTACATTATTATTGCATTTCTGTATAATATCGATGTTCACGGTCCAACTTCCTTTTAGCCTGAAACTCGCAAGTGGTCAATTGGCGCTCTCACAGAAGCTATTTTTTCTCGATTCGTTTGTTTGATGGCTACATGATATGGGCCATAGTTATCATCCTAAACCTTGCCTGGACCCACATATATATAATCTAAAATCCTTACTGTTTCAACCTATTGATTTTAAATGGCCCCATTGAGCAAAAGTAAGTTTATGAATGAGCTCGATAAGTACCTGTGCCTCATGTCAAGCCATTAATTACCTGACTTGAGCCCAAGCACCACATCTGTGAACGCACCTATTAAGTTATTAACCCTTTCAAGATTATGACGCATTTTGATTGTTTATTCTGGCTATTATTTGACGTTATTACGTCGTTTAATAATGATCTTCAGGAATTAAAATGGTAAAGACTATCTCCATTAACCTTCCGACTTCCACATACCCTTCCTAATCTGAATATAATTGTTAAATATTAGCCACAAAACAATAAAGAAAAGCGTAATCGGCTCTTGTAAGGGTTAAAGCAAGGTTCACACATTGGCGAGTCGGAGCGCAACTCCAACGCGAGTGATGAAATTTTTGCACTCGCCAATGATTATCCCAAGTTCGCCGACACTCGCCGACACTCGCACAGACTCGCGTGGACTCGCGGTGGACCGCATACACTCGCGAACGTGGCCAAAATTTTTAGAATGACATAACATTTGGAGAGTCAAGTGGGAGTAGGACGCCAACTCGCATAGAGTCACGTAGACTCGCGTAGACTCGCGTAAACTCCTGTAGACTCGTGTGACACTCATGTAGACTCGCGTGACACTCACGTTGTACTATTTAGAAATTTAATGATCGCGAGTCTACACGAGTCCACGCGGGTCTACGTGAGTCTACACGAGTACAACAGGAGTCTACACTATAGTAAACAACCAATATTGCCAAAGACGAGTTTAACGGGAGTCAAACAGGAGTCAACACGACGCTAACGCGATTTAACACGGGGTAACGCGAGTGTAACACGCGTAAACGAGAGTACCCATGTGGTGGTCTGGATTTCACAATATGTGTGGCGAGTCTATGCGAAACAAACACGAGTTTACGCGATATTAACGTGAGTCTATGCGAGTCTATGCGAAACCAACGTGAGTCTATGCGAGTAACGGTGAAACCAACGTGAGTCTACGCGAGTGGTGTGCGACTGCTGGCAACACCGCGCGAGTAGGTGGCACCACCGCGTCAACACCCCCTATAAAAAGGGACCGCCCGCGGTGCCTCCTCCACTCTCCACCGTGACCCCAGCAAGGACCCATTGACCCGGGCCGCACATCGACCCACGCTGCCCTACCACGCTGCCTGCCCTACCACGCTGCCCTACCTGCCTGCCCTACCACGCTGCCCTACCTGCCTGCCCTGCACCATGCCTTTGCCCAAGGAGAAGGTGGTGGCCACCAAGTCTCGGAAGGGTGGTGATGGTGTTGTGAAGAAAGGCAAGGCTACACCTCCCGAACAACCCCGCATCGCACCCCCTGCCAGGAGGCCTGTTGTGTCGCAAGAGTTGGACGACTCTGATGACATTGTGCCGGACAGCCAGCCCAGTGGACATGAGGACATGGATGTGTTTGATGGAGATATTGATGCTGACGACAGCCAGGATACTCGGACCAGCCAGGATACTCAGACCAGTCAGGATACTCATACCAGTCAGGACACCCAAGGTAGCCTCAGTGACAGTGATGATGATACCCCTGACCCCCCTGGCAGAGCGGGCCCTGTTCGTTATGGCGCCATTAAGAAAAATAAGTTGACAAGGGTGATCTTGAGCGACGAGACTGAGGACATGCTGGCCGAGTGGGTGAAGGACACCCCCATGTTATATATGAAGCGTAGCTAGGCCTACAAAGATACGT
This sequence comes from Paralithodes platypus, assembly GCA_032716605.1. Lineage (NCBI taxonomy): Eukaryota > Metazoa > Arthropoda > Malacostraca > Decapoda > Lithodidae > Paralithodes > Paralithodes platypus. The sequence goes on from CM064520.1 coordinate 44,313,566, forward strand.
GCAGGAAACTCCGCGCCTACGACGAGAAGGCTGCTACCCTGGGTGTTAATGTCACAGGTAAGTACCCACAACAAAACATGCAGCATGAAATATTAACTGTAATAAGTGATTGAATACCTTGCTGTTGTGTTCTTGGTTTGATTCTATGTGATTTATACGTGAAATACATAATTACTATTATGTTAAAGTTTGCTAAATTGGCATATATGTATGTGTCTTGCCAGTATCATATACATCCCTCTACATTTGTATTTAACAGCATTAACTAATATGTGTTATCAACCCATATTTGGCCTGTGAAATTACGGATATAAATCATATATATAAAGGGGCCTTGCTTAATAAATATTACTCTTTACACAGGCGGTAATCTGGCACATTGGGTCCGCAACATGCGGTCCAGGTACTCAAAGCTGAGCGATATGAAGAGTGGATCGGGAACACCTGGGACATTCGAGGGCAAGCCACTATCAGAGAGGGACACCTGGATCATGCAGAAGTTTGCCTTCCTCAAAGGGCACATCTCCCGCGTAAAGACCAAGGTCACAGCTAAGGTTAGAACTAATATAAACATACCTAATATGTGTGAAAACAATGTATACTTAAAGAACTGTTCGCTATCACATTTGGAAAATATTATTTAACCAGGTATACCTAGGCTATTAATGTATGTTAATAACGTGCTTATCTTGTGCATATATATATGATTTTATACATAAATTAATTCATGGCTGTTAATGTCATGCTTATCTTGTGCATATATACTTGAATTCATACATTTATAATGGAAGGCTTCATGTAAACATAAAATGTATTTTCTTATATTTATTTATATTGTCAAGGTACATATATTTAAGTATACTAAAATAGGTTAAAGGTCTTATTTATATAGGATATATTAATGTTTTTGTGTTTCAGTTTCCAAACCCGACCGAGAACGTCTCGCCGGATGGGAATGTGGAGGTGATTGGCGATGACGAGAGTGATGGAGAGGACACTGCCATGCCCCCTCCAACCAACACAACTCCCACTGCCAGGTCCAGCAGCCAGAACAAGCGGCGGAAGTTTGTAGAGGCAGTCTCACCTGTGGAGGTAAATATGAAAACATTTAATATATGTCATTACGAGAGTATATTAGTCATTACGAGAGTATTATATAAATCCTATGTTCGTGTACGCTGCAAACCGCAAACAATTCCTGTAGAGGAAGATATATGCATCTGGAGGAGAAAAACATTAAAAGGTTATTAGCATAACTTACCATGACATGTATGTATTATTTTATAAGTACAAAAGGTGTTTAACATGCATACTCTTGTTTCTACAGCTGAGTGCGATGCGGGAGGCGATGCGGGAGGACATGTCACGCCTGGTGACATCCCTGGCTGGGAAGGAGACCAAGTATGGACAGTTCATGGGGTACTTGGAGCAGCAGCTCGAGAGGCTCCCTGACGCTGTAGGGAAGATATTGTCACGGAGGATAATGCAGCAAGTCCTACAGGCCAGGGATGAGGTCACCCTCTCCACGTCACCCCAGATGGCGATACCAGCAAACGCCCCGCAGTTGCACACCACACCACCAGGCCCCCAGCAGTTGCACACCACACCACCAGGCCCCCCGCAGTTGCACACCACACCACCACAGATGCAACCCCAGCCAGGACCATCACGCATGCCAGCAGTCTTCACAAACCCCACATTCCAAGAGCTGATGGCTGGTACACCATTCAGGTCTCCTGCACATATACATGAATGGTGGGCGCTTACCCCTACACATGGCGCCAACATTGCAACACCGGCTCTCTCAAGCCCAGCTGCTAGTAGGCCACCAACACCAGGGAACTTCCTATAAACAAGGTTGAACACCCAAGTCAACACCCCCAGGCCTGGGGATGACGAAAATGTGTGAAACCTTCGTGTATAATAATAAAGTCATAAACCCCCCAGTGATGGGAATGACGAATATATATAATACTATGTCTACACATATAATGAATATCTCTTATTATTTCTATACTTTCTGGTATATATTTACATACTATATTACTTTCGGCTATATATTAACATGCTTATGAATAAAATAAATTAATGTGCCTCCAGCTGTTGTTTTGGATCCAAACTATATTATTAGAGTTTATGTGTAAAAATTCTCAAGAAAGGTTCCTTTTATAAACATGGCAAAGACTTGTCAACAGAGAAAAAATATAAGTTAATATGAATTCAAGTTGTGTTATAAATAATATTGATATTAACATCAATAATGAAGAGAGAAAAAAATACCATATAATATGATTGAAATAGGTTTTTGGAATAATATTGATAGTAAAACATAAATAATGATGTGGAATATATGCAAAGGATATATGATGACAAATAATAATATACAGATTGATATCCAACATGAAATATAAATAAATACAAAATATACATTAAATATTATATATTAAACATTATGAAACGACATAGGAAAAGGTGAACACCATAATATATGAGAAAGCGAATAACAAATAGAGAATATATATTAATGAGGTTGAATTGATTTCAAACATGATTAACAACATAATATAAATATGTAAACTACAAAAATATTAATGAAAGCAATGGCAACATATGGATACATACCTTTAGATCAGGTCATTCTGCCAGGGGACACTGCCCCTGGGTGATGAGCAGTAGTCGGTGAGGTGCTGGCGTTGCCTCTTGGCCTGGGCTGTCACGACATTCCTGGATAGTCTCTGGAGGGGATTCAGCCTATCCCGCACCTCCCTCCAACCACCAGGGATGATAGCATGCGTCTCAGGGTCCTCCTCGTCCGCTAGGTTGGCGTGGTGATTAGGGTACCTCATTCGCATAAGGTTATGCATGCAACAGCACGCCATCACCACAGACTCAACACGGGACGGGTGGAGGGCAATGCTGTGGAGAAGGCACCTGAACCTGAATTAGGGAGAGAAAAAACATGTATATTTAAACACTGAATAGTATAATTCATATTAAATAGGGAAATAATGGTTAGGATCATTTTTAGTTAAAACTCGACTTGCAGACGTGGACGACTCACACTCTGGGGATGTGGGGGAGATGTATTAATCCATATTAATTATAGGGAGAATGGTTACGAGCATGTATATTTAATACCTGACTAGTATACTTCACATTAGTAGGGTGCCATCACCGATACCTGTATTTCTGGTCAAACATGTCACATAATCAAACACATACCTGCTTGCCATGATGCCAAAGGCGTTCTCAACAACTCTGCGAGCCCGGGACAGTCTGTAGTTGAAGATCCGTTCAGGTACACTCAGTCACCGGGTAGAGTGTGGCTTCATCAACCACTTTCGCATGGGGAGGGCGTCATCACCCACCAGGAAGTAGGGAACAGGTGTGTCGTCGTTGGGCAGGGGTTCGGCAGCAGGGAGTCTCAGGGTGCACCCATCCAATGCTGCTCTGACATTGGTTCTTATAAAGACCCCACCATTTGAGGAGCTACCGTGATTACCCACGTCACAGTAGAGGAACTTGTAGTCGGCGTCTACAATAGCCATGAGCACGATGGAGTGGAAGCCTTTGTAGTTGTAGAATTCTGTACCGGCATTTGGAGGGCATTTGATGGCGCAGTGCTTTCCGTCAATGGCACCAACAGTATGTGGGAAATCCCAGCGCTTGGCAAATTCAATGGCAACATCCTTCCACTCCGCCGGTGTCCTGGGGCAACGTATAACCTCCTCCTGGTATTCTGCAATGATGGCTTCGCATGTTGCAGGCACAATGAGGGAGATGGTGTTCCGGGCCACACGGAACGCGTACTGTAGGCTAGGATATGAGTCACCAGTGGCCAGGTAGCGGAGTGTGATTGCAATCCTCAGCCCAGGTGACAAAGCCTCCCTCCAGAAGGTGTCCTGCTTCTCTACCCTAGGCCCGACACGTGCCACCAACTCCCTAAACAGGTGGCCGTCCACACGTAGGAAATTCCGGAATCCTTTGGGGTCCTCTCTCTTAAGCTCCTCCATAAGTTGTTCGTACACACCGAACTGTGGCTGTCTCAGTAGCCAGCTCCTAGCCCAAACTCTCCTTCGTGGCCTTTCCCCTTGACGTCTTTCTTCAGCCTCCTTCTCCTCCAGCTCCTCTAGGTCTAGGAGATGCATCTCCATTTGCAGTATGAGCACAGCTGCCGCTCTCCGCCTCCTGATGGACATGGTGTGTGGGTGGGTGGGTGGGTGGGTGCGTTGGGCTGTATCCTGCAGAGTAACGTCCGTCCGTGGTGGTGTTGCGTGGTGTGAACAATGGTGCCAGTGGGGGCCTCTTTATATACGTATCCTGACACTCGCCAACACTCGCACACACTCATGTTAGACTCCCATACACTCCTGTTAACTTCCTGTAGACTCGCGTTCATCTCGTGTAAACTCATGTAAACTCGTGTAAACTCCTGTGACACTCGCGTAGACTCATGTAGACTCGCACTATTCGTACCCTGGAATTTGACCGTTATTTTTCAAATTTTGGCGGTGCGTGTTGGGGTCGTGTTACACTCGCCAACACTCGCGTAAACTCCTGTGAACTCGTGTAAACTCATGTAAACTCGTGTAAACTCGTGTTATATTCGTGTTATATGCGTGTTTACTCGCATCAGCTGCTACTCGCGTTGGGTTCGGGCTCCATCAACGGCGATATGCGGCGAGTGTGACTCGCGTTGGCCTCGCACTCCGACAGACACGCATGGTGTCGTTGTTGTTGTTAATATATATACCGTAGTAGTAAAATAATTAATGGGTATGAAAAGGGTATTTAAAGTGTCCATTGAAAAGAATCCGGCATGAATGAATAACATAAACACCACGTAATAGAACAGGAGGGTCATATGATTTCGTTATTAGTCGTTTGTTATACTTCATCGCCGAGCATACCTTCATTTTACTCTCTCAAATCTATCCATTGCGTTGGTGTTCTCTCTCTCTCTCTCTCTCTCTCTGTTCGTCCTTGATCTTGTTTTTATTCAGTTTTTCTTGGCTCTAAAGATCTCCTGTGCACTCTTCTCCTCCAAGTACCTCTCTCTCTCTCCCTCTTCTGTCTCGTTCTTCATCGAATTTCTCCTTTGATTGTACTTCGTGGAATTATTATTTCCTATTAAGGTCCTCTCTCTCTCTCTCGCTCTCTCTCTCTCTCTCTCTCTCTCTCTCTCTCTCTCTCTCTCTCTCTCTCTCTCTCTCTCGTTGCCATCTGTCTTTTCCTGCCAAATTTCTTTCTCTGTCTTATTTTGCTGTACCGATTTTAATGTGTACTTTGTTCTCTTTAAGGTCTGCTACATTTCCCATTTTCTTCTGTTGTTTTTTCTTATATTCATTGTGTTTATTTATTCGTCTCCTCCTTTATCTTTATCTGTTTCTTCTTCTTCGTCTACTTCTTTCTTAGCCTTCTTCATCATAATCATCATCATCATCTTCTTCTTCTTCTTATCATACCTTTTCTTCTTCTCCCCACTGGTACTTCGTCTTCAATATATCATATTTTCTCTCTTCTCACTTCAGTCTCTACTATTATTTCACATTCTCCTCTCTCTTCCCACTTACCCTCTCTTCTCTTTATCTCCTCGTATCTCTCTCTCTCTCGCTCTTTTATCTCTCTCTCTCGCTCTTTTATCTCTCTCTCTCTCGCTCTTTTATCTCTCTCGCTCTCTCTCTCTCTCTCGCTCTTTTATCTCTCTCGCTCTCTCTCTCTCTCGCTCTTTTATCTCTCTCGCTCTTTTATCTCTCTCGCTCTCTCTCTCTCTCGGCTCTATATCCTCTCTCTCTCTCGCTCTCTCTCTCTCTCTTCTCCCCGCTCTCTCTCTCTCTCTCTCTCGCTCTTTTATCTCTCTCTCTCTCTCTCGCTCTTTTATCTCTCTCTCTCTCTCTCGCTCTTTTATCTCTCTCTCTCTCTCTCTCTCTCTCTCTCTCTCTCTCTCTCTCTCTCTCTCTCTCTCTCTCTCTCTCTCTCTCTCTCAAAGGTTGGGCTCCACTAAAATACGTTCTGGTATAAAACGGGTGTGTATGTTTTTCGACCTGTACAGGAGTAAGTTCGAATCCTGTTGACTTCCATGTGAGACCTGTTCGTTCCTTAATTAAGCTTAATGGGTACCTTGTGTCATATTAATGATTGGGATTGTCCTAGGACAAAATATATATAAAAAAAGGTAAAACAAAATAATAATAATAATAATAATAATTAAAGTTGCAAGCAACGTTGTCCGGGGTTCGATGGTTTTGCAAGCAGGGTATTGTGTTTGATACAAATGCTGTGTCACAGATATCAAAAGATCATTTAACTTATCGGGCATGGAGAAACTACAGAAGGAGCAGATTGTGCAAACAAACAAGAGCGAGAGAGGGAGAGATTGGCTGTAAAACGGATCTGCCTCTATCCGTTTAGTAACAGAGTTGTAGATATGTGGAATAGGTTACCGAGTGCTATAATGGGATCAAGAACAATAGAGCTTCAACTTGAAATTAGATAGAACGAGAGGGGTTGGGTGTGAAAGGGATCTGCCATGTGTAGGTCAATCGGCTCTGGAGACTCCCGTTTTCTTATTTTTTTATTTTCTCATTTGTGAAGGAGAGAAGGAGTATGGTGAGAGAATAGAATGTCGTAAACGTAAGGAAGATAGCGATAAATATGAGAGAGAGAGAGCGCGGGATGGGTTGGGTGTGAAAGGGATCTGACATGTGTGGGCCAATCGACTCTCTGCAGACTCCGGTTTTCTTATGTTCTCATTTGTGAGAGAGAGAGAGAGAGAGAGAGACTAGGATGTCATAAATGTAAGGAAGACAGAGATAAATGAGTTTTTATGAGATGGGTTGGGTGTGAAAAGGATCTGTCTTGTGTGGGCCAATTGGCTCTCTACAGACTCCCATTTTCTTATGTTCCTATTTCTTACAATTGTGTTTTGGTTGCAGGTATATGATAACATGGGTGTATAGTAAGTAGTGTACATAACAGATAAAGTTTATGAGATGGGTTGAGTGTGAAAGGGACCTGCCTTATGTGGGCCACTTGACTCTCTGCAGACTCCCATTTTCATCTTGGTTGCATGTGTAAGGGATCTGCCTCATTTGTACCGGTGTGCAAACAAACAAGAGCGAGAGAGAAAGAGATTGGCTGCGTAAGGGATCTGCCTCTATTCGCTTGGTAAAAGAGTTGTAGATATGTGGAATAGGCTACCAAGTGCTATAGTGGGATCAATAACAATAGAGCTTCAACATAAAATTTGATAAGACGAGATGGATTGGGTGTGAAAGGGATCTGCCGTGTGTGGGCCAACCGGCTCTCTGCAGACTCCCATTTTCATCTTGGTAGCATGTGTAAGGATCTGCCTCCTTTGTACCAGTGTGCAAATAAGAGAGAGATTGGCTGTGTAAGGGATCTGCCTCTCTCATAACAGAGTCGTAGATATGTGAAATAGGCTACCTAGTGCTATAGTGGGATCAAGAACAATAGAGAATTTAAAGTTAAAATCAGATAGTCATATGGATGAAATGGGTTGTATGTGAAAGGGATCTGCCTTTTGTGGGCCACTTGTCTCTCTGCAGATTCCCATGTTCATCTTGTAAGGGATCTGCCTCATTTGTACCGGTGTGCAAACAAACGAGAGAGAGAGAGAGACTGGGTGTGTAAGGGATCTGCCTCTATTCGTTTAGTAACAGAGTTGTAGATATGTGGAATAGGCTACCGAGTCTTATAGCCAATCGGCTCTCTGCAGACTCCTGTTTACTTATGTTCTCATTTGTGAGAGAGAGAGCGAGGCTCCCTATTTCCTGTTCTCATGCAGTATGTACAGTATGTCGTAATCGTAAGGAAGACAGCGATAAATAAGAGAGAGAGAGAGAGATAGATAACTCAACACTCAAACAAGCACAAACATAGCTACACAAGCACACACACACCTATCTAGCGACGAACTGTCCTGTTTACAATTATCATACACACTCCCCCCCATCCCCATTCCATCACTTCGTATGTACGATATTATTTCCGTCTTTTTTACTGTGTATGGATTAAGTTATTGGTGTTCACTCTTGACATATGTGTCCTGCTACTTCTGTATGCATACATAATAGCATGAAAGTGATCAATACGCGCATATGAAGCTATGTATCTCGTATATCGGGGTTCTCTTCCCTTCCATCGGTCCACCCCTTATACCTCCCTCCCTCCTCCCTATCCCATATGTGTAAACATTATATTTTAGCTTTCCGAAGGTAAATACGTACTTCCGATAAATATCTAGCCTTGTATTTAAATCATGAATCCTGTTTAATGTCATTATTTAATAGAAACATGTGTAAGGGTTACATTTATATACAGGATAAGATAAGCAAATACAAACCTCAGCAGAGCATAATCATTGGTGATGAGAGGGTAGTTGTAGGCAGTGTTGCCAGTTGTACCGCTACATATTACCGCTATATGTAGAGCTATATTTACTTCAGTTTAGTAGCCATTTTTTCATATCTAGAGACATTTACTCGGGATAATTTGAAAATTTCAGACATTCTAATTATATTACATTGTAAAATTTGCAAAACAAACAAATCAAAACTCTTTAGGAATTGCAGCATTGTTCTACCATTGTTTGACTATGTAGCAACGTGCTAGCGACTTTTGAGAAAGGATCTAGCGGTGTTTTGGGATAGGCAGTGTTGCCAGTTGTATCGCTACATATTACCGCTAGATGTAGAGCTATTTACTTCAATTTAGAAGCCATTTTTTCATATCTAGAGAGATTTACTAGGGATAATTTAAAAATTTCAGACATTCTAGTCATATTACATTGTAAAATTTGCAAAACAAACAAACCAAAACTCTTTAGAAATTGCAGCATTATTCTAACATTGTTTGACTATGTAGCAACATGCTAGCGACTTTTGAGAAAGGATCTAGCGGTATTTTGTGGAGACATACTGGGAGGGTGGGAGGGAGGTGGTGGTTGCAGAGTTGCCAGTTGTAAAGCTACATATTACCGCTAAATGTAGAGCTATTTACTTCAATCTAGCAGCCATTTCTTTTATATCTAGAGACATTTACTAGGGATAATTTGAAAATTTCAGACATTCTAGTCATACTACATTGTAAAATTTGCAAAACAAACAAACCAAAACTCTTTAGAAATTGCAGCATTATCCTAACATTGTTTGGCTATGTAGCAACATGCTAGCGACTTTTGAGAAAGGATCTAGCGGTATTTCGTGGTAACACTTTAGGAGGGTTAAAATAAGAGTCACACGGGCAATTGCCAAAACTTTAAAGGTCCATATCATTGTTATTAAACTAAGCATTTGGCAAAGGGAGGAATTGTTAAAAACCTTAGCCAATACTCTGTCATTCACCAAAAATAAATTTGAATTTATCATTATTATTTGGTAGGGTAGGTATGTATAGGTAGGTTGGCTAAATAATTGCTGGAATTCGTAGGGACTCGAACGGTTTTGAGAGATTTAAATAAAAAACAAATGATAGATCTGAATAATGAAGAGATTATGTTATTAAGCAAAACTGGGGGATGCGTGGAAGCCTATAGACTGTAGACGGTAAACTTTGTGTGGGTAGCGAATTAGGTTTTAAAGTAATTTAAGAATAGACAGTTTTCAATGCTGCGGCCAAACTATTCCACCCATTTATATTTGTTTGGTATCAAAACGTTCGGAATCGTGAGCCTCACCCAACTACGCAAGCATGGCTCTGATCATCGGCGTAGTTTTCAAGATGTGGAATTTTAAGTGGAATTCAAGGTTTTTTCAAGACTGCCGAAAAGAAACCCACGTGCAAAAGCAAAACCTTCTCTATAAAATTTGCGGAGCATTAGTAGGGGAGTGCATATGCCAAAGCCCAGTCGTTTCCTGTGAGTGGGAGAGATGGTATTTAGGCGTCAAGTTTTTCGGGAGATCGGCTGCCACGGGCCTGTTTGGCCGCCATGCCGGATGTTTAGCATATCAAAAGTTGCCCAATACAAAAACGCACCTCTTGTGAAAGTTTGATCCCGATCCAAAAAGCTGTTCTGGAGTTATTGCATCGAAACCGGCGCGTAAGAAGAATTTGGATGAAATCCCAGGTTTAATGCTTACAATAGGGGTTCCCCGTAGGGGACGAACCCCTAATAATAATAACAATAATGATATTAACAATGATAAGAATCAAACAAATTAATAATAATGATAATAATACTGCTAATACTACTAATACTACTAATACTACTAATAATAATAATTAATAACAATAATAATTATTACTACTATTATTATTATTATTATTATTATAATAAATAATAACAAATAGAACACTAAATAATAACAGGCACTTCAATAATATCCAAGCCACTTTGAAGCCGCTGCTGTCGACATTTATCCCCCCCTTAGTTACTAACCCATCCGTCCCCTACTAACTTCCTAATCCTGCCACGGACATTAGTTTCAGGGCAGTAGTTCCCTTTCCAATGTTCCCTTACCCACTCTAAACCACTGTTTGGACACTTGATCTTCAGTGTTTTGGAGGACAAGCAGCCTAGAAGGGTCACTAGAACTGTTGTTGCTTGATTTCCTTTGTACTATAGCACCTTTGTTTCCTCCGTACCCTGTCCACCTCTCTCAGGCGTGATGATCAGCAGGGCACATATCTGGTTGAAACAATAACAAATGAACTACTTAAGCAATAGGAGGGGTGGCCTTGAAACCTTGTGAGGAGATACAGGCAAGCCATTTCAAATCTCTAAATTAATGGGGCTAAACATGAGGGACAAGAAGGTCCAGCACAAGAACCCTTAATCCAGTTTAATAAGAGAGAGACAAACTAACGAAAACAAATCAAACTTGAAAGTAAAATAGAGTAGCTTTTTCCTTGAATAACTAACTCGTGCTGATAATGATGAAATCTATGAATCTCTTAAGAAGTCATATGGGAACAATTTAGACAAATATTTAATTATGTTGGATGATATTGCAAGTAACTGACGATCGAAAACATTATACTCCATAATAATCTGTTGAAGGTTTTGTTTTAAAAAGTAACTGAGAACAGGCTATCTATCTATCTATATGCTCAGGCCCAATCCCCATTTTCCTATCTTTATTTTTAGTTTCTATTTTATTCTATTTTATTATTATTATTTTGTTTTCCTTTTTTCTTGGGGGTGGCCGACTCAAGACAGAGCAAGAACATGGATAACACAAAAACAACATAAAACAACGAACAAACATAGATCTATGTATTGCCTGATGCCGTGATCCCCGAAGGTGTGGCCACGAACGAACCGCCCCCATGCACCTCTGTCCCCAGTCAGTCGACGCCCCTCCCCCCAACCAGCACCACCTTCGTTCATATACTTCCTCATTCCATCCTTCCACCTCTCTTTCGGTCTACCTCTCCCTCTCTGTCCCTCCACCTCGCTCTCGTACACCCTCTTAGTCATTCTCTCGCTTTCCATACGTTCCATATGGCCGAACCATCTCAAGTTATTCCTTTTCACACTTTCCAGCACATCTACCTCCACACCACACCTCCTTCTTACTTCCTCATTAGTCTGTCTATCCCTCCATGTAACTCCGCACGCTCTTCTTAAGAAATTCATTTCCACTGCTCTCACTCTTGGTCTGAGTCTCTCAACCAACGTCCATGCTTCGCTTCCGTAAGTCAGTGTCGGGATTACCACACTGTCATGCAAGGACTTCTTCATTTCCATACTGACCACCCTATTTCTTGTTACTGCTTTCAGCGTTCCTACAACCCTCTTCCCCTGTTGTTGTTGTTGTTGCTGTTCCCCAAGCTGCCTGGCCGAACAGCCACAAGGCCCCGAGCAGGGCCAAGGCCATAACCGAGCGCCCCCACAGAATCCTCCCTGCCGACCACAATAAAGCCTGGGTGACCGAAGCCACTCCATGGCGGGGAGCTGAGGAGGGTGCAGAAACGCCCGGGAAAGGAAAGCCCCACCCAGGGCCCTGTGCCCCTCAGCAATTATGAAGAGAAAGTTGAGGGGCAAAGGAAAAATGTGATGCTTTGGCTTCCAATCTTGGTAGATTGGGAGATCAATCCACGGAAGAGACGCCGTCACTTGAGATCTAGAAAATATGTAAGTAAAAGGAACAGTCAGAATAAGCTATGGGTATGGCAGAGATCGCTCAGTTCTCACTCTGATAGACCAGCCCATCACCACTATCTTCCCCTGTTGTACCCTCTCCCGCACTTCGTCATCCATAGTCCCATCTTTACTCAACACACTGCCCAGATACTTAATAAACATAGATAAAAACACAAATTCACACACATCTAGGTCACCCAGGAGAAGACCCAGAGACCAGGGTCACCAAGGTCGCTCCAGCACTCCCCCGGCCCCCGACCACCCGGAGAGGTTCCGATCTCGGCAGGCAGACATGCAGCGGAGCCAAAGCCACAAGCCCGCCCACCACACTTCCAGGCGCACCCTTCATATTAATCGTCTCCCCGGGCCAGGCGCCTGATGGACTATTATCTAGTCCAACTTGCGCCCGATCCCTTCCCCCAAATGACCATGTGTTCACTCAACTATTCACAAGCATTCTCCATTCACTCCTGTCCACCACCACTTCCCCTGCCTGATCTATAGTCATTCCTCTATCATCCAAAACTTTTCTTACACAGTCTCTCCATCTCAATGGGGGTCTTCCTGCCCTTCCATCTCCCCTTGTGTCTGACTCACATATTCCATATATCATCTCCCATTCGTTCAACATGACCATACCAGCTCAGCACCCTTCTGTCCACTTTGGCTGACAAATGTTCCTGCTGCCCCACTCTCCTACGTATCTCTTCATTCCTCAATCCGTCTCTACGAGTAACTCCGCACATACTCCTCAAGCAGCTCATCTCCATCACATCCAGCTTTCTTTTCTCCTTTTTCTTCAGAGCCCATGTCTCAGCCCCATATATCACTGTTGGCACAACAATACCTTGATACAGTGCACTTTTTCCTTTCATTCCGAGATTTCTCGTCTTCCACATACTTCCCATTGCTCCGAAAGCCTTCCTTCCTTCACACACTCATACCTCCACTCCTGATTATCGTTCCTCCTAGATATTTAAAACACTCTACTTGTTCCAATATTTCCCCATCCAGCCTCACATCTAGATTCACCCTATGATCTCCCCTATTACACACCATTACTTTACTTTTATTGACGTTCACCTTCAGTTTCCTCCTTCCACAAACCACATCAAACTCTTTGACTACCCGCTGCAGTTTCTCCTCAGAATCCGCCACCAATGCTGTGTCATCAGCAAACAGCAACTGATTCAACTCCCAATCTCTACCATTCTTTCCTACTTAACCTAATCCTCTTCCCATAGTTCTCCTTTTCACCTCCCTCACCACACCATCCATAAACATATTAAACAGCCATGGTGACATTACACAACCCTGTCGCAAACCTACCTTTACCTCAACCATTCACTCAACTCACCATTTCCTACTCTAACACATGCTCTGCTTCCTCCATAAAAACTCTTAACTGCTTCTAACAAATTTCCTCCAATTTCATAAATCCTTAACACCTTCCACATTGCTTCACGATCCACACTATCATGCGCTTTTTCCAAATCCATAAAAGCCCAAAATATCTCCTTATGCTTCTCTACATACTTCTCGCATAACTGTCTTACTGCAAACATCTGATCCACGCACCCTCTTCCCCTCCTAAAACCGCACTGTTCTTTTCCTATTGCAATTACCGTACACTTTATTATCCTCTCTATCAACACCCTGCCATACAGCTTTCCAACCACTGACAATAAACTAATACCTCTATAACTTGAACACTCCTGCCGATCTCCCTTCCCCTTGTACAACAGCACAATAGATGCACTCTTCCAGTCTATTGGTACCATTGACACAGCAAAGCACACATTGAAGTCTCACCAACCAATCTATTATCACATCTCCACCCTTCTTTATACACTCCACAGCAATACCATCCAAACCTTCTGCTTTTCCCGCTCTCATTTGTTTCACTGCTTCTTTCACCTCATTTTCCTCAATCCTTTCATTCATCCCCTGCCACCTGGGTGGCCTGGGTAATCTATCTCCATCCACCACTGCTTCAATCACTGCTTCTCTTCCATCTCTTGCATTTAACAAAGATTCAAAATACTCGGCATATCTTTTCCTCACTTCAACTGGTTCCACTAGTAATTTTCCATTTGCATCTTTCACTGACTCTTGCCTCTTTTGTCCTCCTTTCCTTACTTTATTTACCTCCTTCCAGAACATCTTCTTTCGTTCTTCAAAATTCTAATAATTATAAATATTATACAAATCATTCACTAGTCTCTGTTCATATAGGTAAGCCAGAAGTCCCGACCCCCAACCTCTCATAACTAAAACATGACTTCAGTAATTCAGTTGTTACTTCTACCATTTGGGAAAGTCAGCCAGGAAATAGGTGTAGAAATGTACAGCCTATTTGCTCCAGTCCTTTTGGAGATACAGAGGTTATAGGTCAAGATTTTTGGTATGAACAATCATTAACTATAATAACTAGTGCCTAATAGAGCCATATACATGCATATTGCAATAAACCTTATATTTGCACTCCTCTCTTACTACTGCTGAATGTTTGAGCGTATTTATAGCGTGAACAGGAAAAATGAAAGGGGGAGGTAGTCGCTTTTTCTGGACATCCTTCTCCCTCATGTTTAGCATATTAGTTTTTGAGATTTTAAGACTAATTCGGCCCATTAGTTTGACAATTTTGAGACCTTTTGCCCCATTTATTTGTCAGTATTAAGACCTTTCGTAAGGAACAGGCCTTTGGCCGGTACACACACATTTATCTTGAAAGGGGGTCTAGGGGGTGTTTTTTTAAGCTTAATGGAGGTCTAGCGAGGAAACTGAAAATATATATATATATATATATAAATACATAAGCCATACACCTGATACACACCGAGCCTCACTACCTGCTAATGGGTGCTTGAAGATATTTGTAGTGCAAAGATAAACAATAGCAATACAGGAGGAACTTAACAAATGAATTCCCTTATGACCATAACCGTAACAATAAATTGTGAACAGATCCCCACAGTACAGACAGCAATATACCTAACACACACCGATCCTCACTCACTGGTAATGGGTGCTTGAGTATATTTATAGTGTGGAGACAAAAAGCATGGTGGCGAAAGGACCCTTGAAGAACCCGGCCCTTGTGCTGCTCATGGGGAATAATGAACTGGCAAGTCATCCTGGAAGAGTGGAGACCAACTATGATCCGCGCCTTGTCTTCCTATTTACTGAGGTTTATTATTCTTATTAGGGGTTCGAGCCCTGCGGGGAACCCCTATTGTAATCATTAAATCTTATTCTTCCAAATTATTTTTCCACGCTGGTTTTTACGCATTAATTCCAGAACCGCTTTTTGGATCGGGATCAAACTTTCACACAAGGTGCGTTTTTGTGTTGGGCAACTTTTTGTATGCTAAACATCCGAAATGGCGGCCAAACAGGTCCGTGGCAGCCGATTTCCCTAAACATTTGAAACCTAAATACCGTCTCTCCCACTCATAGGAAATTATTGGACTTTGGCATATGAACTCCACTGTAAGAAATAGGAACGTAAGAAAATGGGAGTCAGCAGAGAGCCAATTAGCCCATACAAAACAGATCCCTTTCACACCCAACCAATCTTATAAACTCTTCCTTTCTCTCTCTCTCTCTCTCTCTCTCTCTCTCTCTCTCTCTCTCTCACACTAAAATGAGAACAGAAGTAAACAGGAGTCTGCAGAGAGCCGATTGGCCCACACACGGCAGATCCCTTTCACACGCAACCCATCCCGCTCGCTCTCGCTCTCTCTCTCACTCTCTCTCTGTCTTCCTTATATCTACGACATCCTATTATCTATCGCCATGCTCTCTCTCTCACACACATATGTGAACATAAGAACATAAGAAAACTGGATTCTGCAGAGAGCCGATTGGCCCACACGCGGCAGATTCCTTTCACCCCAACCCATCTCGTCCTATCATATTTAATGTTGAAGCTCTATTGTTATTCATCCCATTATAACACTCTGTAGCCTATTCCACATATCTACAACTATTACCAAACGAATATAGGCAGATCCCTTACACAGCCAATCTCTTTCTCGCTCTTGTTTGTTTACACACCTGTACAAATTAGGCAAATCCCTTACACATGCAACCAAGATGAAAATGGGAGTCAGGAGAGCCAAGTGGCCCACACAAGGCAGATCCCATTCACACCCAACTCATCTCATAAGCTTTATATGTTACTTACACTACTTACTATACACCAATGTTATGATATACCTGCAACCAAGATATAATTGTAAAAAATAGGAACATAAGAAAATGGGAGTCAGCAGAGAGCCAATTGGCCCACACAAGACACTCGGTAGCCTATTCCACATATCTACAACTCTGTTACCAAACGAATAGAGGCAAATCCCTTACACAGCCAATCACTCTCTTTTGCACTTCTTTGTGTGCACCCCTGTACAAATTAGGCAGCTCTCTCTCTCTCTCTCATTTATCGCTGTCTTCCTTACGATTACGACATCCTAGGCTCTCTCGCTCTCTCTTTCTCTAACAATTGAGAATATAGGAAAATGGGGGTCTGCAGAAAGCTGATTAGCCCACACACGGAAGATCCCTTTCACACCCAACCCATCCCGTGCTCTCTCTCTCTCTCTCGTTCTCTCTCTCTCTCTCTCATTTATCGCTGTCTTCCTTACGTTTACGACATTCTATTCTCTCTCGCCATGCTTCTCTTTCTCCCTCTCTCTCTCTAACAAATTAGAACATAAGAAAAATAAGGAGACAGGAGCCTGCAGAGAGCCGATTGGCCCACACTTGATGTGTACTATTCCAAACGTGAGTCCATAACTTCAACCGCTAGAAGATGCCATCAGAGACAAACTCATCCCAGCGTGGGTAAAGTCCCACACCCCAAGTGCTACAGAGAGGGAGGTGCTCGCACTTCCTACTAGGTTGGGAGGGCTTGGAATAATCAATCCTGGGATGAGGGCGACAACGGAACAACAGAACTCAGTAAAGATAACAGGATCTCTCACTGAACGCATCGTAGCATAAGATTCTGACAGTGAAGTGGACCAGGCGGACATTTACAAAATCAGAAAGACCATCATGTCAGGAGTCATAACTCGCAGAAAAATGACCTGGCACAATTGATGCAACAACTTTCCCGGAGACTAGTAAGAAAAATACAAATAGCACAAGAAATCGAGGCAAAGGGCTTCAATTTCAACAAACAAGAATTTAGTGATGCCATTGCACTGAGGTATGCTTTGCCGATTGAAGGACTGCCCGATCGATGCGTTTGTGGAGTCAACAATGATGCAGACCATTGCATGATATGTAAGAATGGAGGGTTCATCAGCATCAGGCACGATGAAGTGAGAGACGTAACGGCGAACTTGCTTAGGGAGGTGTGTCGTGATGTGGCGTGCGAACCATCAATCATTTCCTTGGACGGAGAGATATTGCAGCATAGGACGGCCAACACATCCAATGAAGCACGAGTGGACGTTAGTGCAAGAGGTTTTTGGACAAGAGGACAGCGAGCGTTCTTCGACACTCGACCCAATGGCAAATAGCTACAGCGAGCTCTCTCTGGAGGCTGCACACAAGAGGAACGAACAAGAGAAGGTCAAGGCATATGGGGAAAGGATCCTAAGTATCAAATAAGGCAGCTTTACCCGACTAGTCTTCACCACATCTGGAGGGATGGGACCCAGGGCCCAGTGCTTCTATTCAAGGTTAGCAGAGATCATCGCAGAGAAGAAACAACAGCCCAGGAGCCAAGTTGTAGCCTGGATGAGGTGCCGCCTATCTTTCTCGTTGCTCAGATCATCACTACTATGCCTGCGGGGAACAAGACTGTCTGCACCACAACCAGCAACTGTGGCAGGCGTGGACTACGAGGTAGCGATGGCAGAGGGTCGCATAGGGAGGCGACTGGATTGAAGTTGCATGGTATAGAGTTGTAGTATAGTAGAATAGTAGGAATAAAGTAATATCTGATGTTTGAAGAATGTAATGAATGTACAATATTAAATAAAAAAAAAAAAAAAAAAAAAATCCACAATGATGAGTCTGAGTGCAAACACCAGAATAGGAAGCAGCGGTACGACTACCAAGTCGTGTGCATTGATGGCTGTTCCGACCTTGTTTAGGGTCCAAAGGGGAGATGCATGAGTGGTAGTAACAAAATCAAAAATATATAAACAAAATTAAGTTGTAGTAGTAGTAGTAGTATCGTGAAACTACAGCATCTGACTGTACATAAATATGAAGAGTGATGAGACAGGACCCGGGACTCTGCACCTGGCAATAACAATCTATAAATAAATATATCTGTCTAACAAGTGGGAAGCGGAGGGGGCCACAGGGGGGAGTCTCTCCCCCACCATGTGTTGTTGTGGTGGAGTGGCGCCAAGCTGCCTCGATCATCCCAACCACCTCTCCATTAAGGGAAGATGGGCATATTGATTTGCTAATTTATGGATCATTCAATATAGTGTTAGTTTCCTCCCTAGACATCTATCAAGCTTACCCCCCCCCCACCCCTCTCCGCAAGACCCTCCGTCAAGATAAATTTGTACGTTTTTCGATAGAAAAATGTCCCGGCCGAAGGCCGATTTCTCTTAAAATTACAGGCTCGTTATCGCTCGCCAGGAAAACATCGACACCTAAATGGCACGATTAATTAAAGGTCTTGGTATTGATATAGAAATGGGACGAAAGTTTTTAAATCGACAAACTAATGGGGCGGACGTCTTAAAATTTGACAGCTATTGGGACCAAACATGAGGAAGAAGGGGGACCAGAAAAACGCCCCATCTCCCCTTAATTCATCTTGGTTGTATTCCCGGGTGATCTGTGGAAGTATTATTTCTTCACCGCTTCGTATTTCATCAACTTTCCTCCTTCGTCCATCTTCACTTCATGTTATTTGTTTTCCGTCTCTCTCTCTCTCGCTCTCTCTTTTTGCCGTTTCACTTAACCTAATTGGTTCCACCTCAGCTCCTCCTGGTTTTATTCGTGGTTGAGTTGTAGCTTTCTCTTTTTTATTTCGGCTCCATCGCCCTTTTCTTTTGCGCTTTCTTCTTACTTATTGGAAGGGACTGGAGTTCTCGAAAAGGGGTTCCAGTCCTGAAGATATTCTTGACTTATTACAGTGTGCTGGCTTAATAATCCAATAGGGTTGATAGCCTCTGAAGTCCTATTGGAACTAACTTACTTATTTGCTTCTTCTTTGCTCCATGTTAGTGTGATCTAGCAAGAGGGGAGAGGGATTAATGCATCAATTAAGTCTGTGCATCAATTTTCAACTTGGTACCTGGATTAATTCCTTTTCATCTACTGCATTTCAATGTCTTCATACTTGTTTATTTGTCTTATTATCTGGTCCTTTTGTCTTCAGCGCTGCTCCATTGCTATATTCTGTTTCACTGTGTTCCTACAAGTTTATTTGTTTCCTCTCTGTTCCATGTTTTTGTCTTGTTTTGTCTTGTGGTTCTTTTTCTTCATCTCTACTTCATTGCCTTATTATGTTTCACTATGTTCCTATTAGTTACCTTGTTTCCTCTTTACCCCATGTATTTTATCTGCTCTAGGAAGGGGATGGGATCTTGTCAGTGTCTTTAGTTCCTCTCTGCCCCATGTTTTTTGTTTTATATTCTGGTTCGTTTTTTTCATCTGTAGCCCCTTGCCTCATTCTGTTTCACTATCTTCTTGTCAGTTTCTTTGCTCCCTCTCTACTCCATGATGTTTGTTCTGAAATAGGAAAGGGGTGGGATCTTGTCTTTGTTCCTCTCCCGGTAATTATCGACCAATTAGCTTAACATCAGTAACTTGCAAATTAATGGAAACCATTATAAGGGTCAAAATAGTAAAACATTTGGAAGAAAATAATTTAATAAAAGATTCCCAGCATGGTTTTAGAAATAAACGTTCATGCTAAACAAACTTACTCGATTTCTTCAATGACGTTTACAAATCATATGATAATAATAGAGCAGTTGATATAATATATCTCGATTTTCAGAAAGCTTTCGATACCGTACCCCATAAGCGACTAATTGACAAAATAAAAGCTCATGGCATAACAAGAAAAACTCTGAAATGGCTCGAAAATTGGCTCTCAGACCGTAAACAGCGATAGAGATGTAATAAATGGTGAAGAATCTGATTGGTGCAAAGTAAATAGTGGCGTTCCCCAGGGTTCGGTATTGGGTCCTATTTTTTTATAATTTACATATACGACTTAGACGAAGGAATAGAATGCAAAATTTCGAAATTTGCTGACGATACAAAAATTACTAATAAAGTAACCTCAACAGTACATTGGCAAAAACTACAAGGTGACCTAGACACTTTAGTTAACTGGGCAGAAAAATGGCAAATGAAATTCAACATAGAAAAATACAAAGTATTACACAACGGTAGTAACAATGCTAAAAAATGATTACTCAATGAACAACATTCAACTATCAAATATAAATAATGAAAAGGATCTGGGAGTTATAATATCAAGTGACCTGAAGCCGAGTAAACAGTGTACAGAGGTAATAAAAACTGCTAATAATTTGGTGGGTTTCATTGGCAGAACATTCAAATTCAAATCAGAAAACATCATACTTACTCTATTCAACTCATTGGTGCGTCCCCATCTTGAATACTGCGTGCAATTCTGGTCACCTTACTACAGAAAGGACACAAATAAACTTGAAAAGGTGCAACGCAGAGTCACTAAAATTATACCTAGATTAGTAATAAACCGTACGAAGAGCGCTTTAAAAAAAATGTTTAGCTTAACAAAGCGCAGAATGAGAGGTGACCTAATAGAGGTGTTTAAAATCTTCAATGGATTCAGCAACCTAAATGTAAGCGAATTATTTACGATCAATCAAGCAAACACGAGAAACAATGGTTATAAGATTGTAGGAAAGCGTTTTCATTCTCACGAGGCGAAGCATTCCTTCTTCAACCGTGGTGTGAATATTTGGAACAGACTACCCTCGAACATTGCAAACTGTAATACTGTCGAAACATTCAAGAACTATCTGGATAAACACATGGCAAATAACCCCCAATCATCACAGTTTCTTTCAGAATAACGCGCAACGAAGTGTCAACGCATGCCGAAATGTATATTGATATTCATACATCTGTCCCCTTTCAAAATTGTAGTAATAGAGTTAGCTTAGATTACAAATCAACTTATTTTTCTCTCTGTCCTATCCGAATTTCCGTGTCAGTTTTTCCATACTACATGGTATTTTTCCAATCTGTTTCCATGCCAACATTAGCTGGAGGGAGTGGTGGGTGGGGAGGAGCCTTCTTCTTTGCTATCCTTTTCTCTACCTCGTAGTCAATAGATTAGTAGTTTTAGATATCCAAACTGCCCCGTAAGGACCAATAGATCTGTTTCAGTTTGTTCTCCTTTGTATCTTCCCCGTGTTTGTCTGATCTAGGAAGGGGGTGGGATCCTGTCAGTTTCTTTGTTTTCTCTTCACCCCATGTTTTTATGATCTAGGAAGGGGGTCTTGAAGGGGGGAGGGGGGCACACAGGGGGGCGTCTCTCCCCACCATGTGTTGTTGTGGTGGTGGTGGAGTGGCGCCAAGCTGCCTCGATCATCCCCACGGCTTCCCCTTTCATTCATCGTGGTTTTAGTCGCATAGATAGTTAAGGGGGTAGTGTTTATGTGTTGGTCAATTTATATAATTATTTACTTACTTTTATTTTCCTCGATAGACCTCCATCAAGCTTAAAAACACCCCTTCTAGATAAATGTGTAACATTTCGATAAAAAATGTCCCAGCCGAAGGCCGGTTCCTCCGAAAATTACAGGGTCGCTATCGCTCGCCAGGAGAAAATCGACCCCTAAATGACACGTAAGGTCTTAATATTGACGAAGGAATTGGGCGAAAGGTCTTAAAATCGACAAACTATTGGGGCAAACGTCTTAAAGTTGCTCCTGCTTTGCTTCAGTTCTGCTCCTGTTGCCATCTTCCTCTTAGTAACTTTGTCTTCATCTGTCCTTCATTGCCTTCTTCTGTTTCTCCACTTTCCTTTCCATCCATCTCTTCCTCTTCCTCCCTGCTCGGTTTTATTATTATGATCTAGCAAAGGGAGGGAAGGGAAGGGGGGGGGGGCACTGGTATGTACGTCATCATGTGTTGTTGAGAAGGGATGCCAAGCTGCCTCCATTCAGTTTATTATTATTATTATGGCTCGCATTGGCCGTTTACGTTTCTTCATTATGCTTCTCGCCGTTTCATCTTGTTGTAGCTTCATTTCCTGCCCACATTCATTATAGTATTGTTCATATTGGCCATTCATGTTTATGTATTTACGCTTCTCACCGTTTCATCTTAATTTTAGCTTCATTCCCTTCGTCCATCTTCGTTTTAATATTGTTCGCATTGGCCGTTCACGTTTTCTTATTACCCTTCTCACTGTTTCATCTTGTTTTAGCTTTTAGCCAGGTTCGAATCCCGGTGGATCACATATACTTTAATTGATTTCATTGGGGGTGTTTGGTGTTGTGGTGAAATTAATAAAATATAGATTATTACCTTCGTTCATCTTCGTTTTATCCAGTTCCCTGCTACCCCCTGATTTATGGGGTAGTGGTTATTTGTTGGTCTATTTATAAATGTATTTATTTATTACATTGTAACCTCCCTAGACCTAAATCAAGTTTAAAATAAAATGCCCTAGACCCCCCTTCAAGATAAATTTGTAAATGTTTCGACAGAAGAATGCCCCGGCCGAAGGCCGCTTTCTCCTAAAATTACAGGCTCGTTATTGCTCGCCAGAAAAAAATTGACACCTCAATGGCACTAAATGTCTTTATATTGACAAATAAATGGGGCGAAAGATCTTAAAATCGCCAAATGAATGGAACGAGCATCTTGAAATCTCTAAGCTAATGGGACTAAACATAAGGGAGAAAAAACAACTACCTTCCCCTTAATTGAGCCTGTGTTGTTGAGAAGACGTGGTGCCAAGCTGCCTCCAATCGCTTTGGATTTGTTTGTATGTATGGGCAGTTTATGCAAAGTATAATATACAGTCTAGACTCTAGACTCCTAGAGTCTATATATTATATTATATACTTTGAGTTTATGTTTCTAGAGGTTCCTACTGTCACCACCTTCGACTTTCACGTGAGTTTAATTATATTAAAGGGACGTTATGTTATTAGGTATTTCTATTTATTTTGTTATTCATTTTTGTATTGTATTTGTTTTCCCTAGACCTCTATCTATATAATATTTGTTTTCCCTAGACCTCTATCTATATAATATTTTCGATTGTCTGTGTGACTGTGTGTGTGTCTGTTCTTTATGCATGGCCACATTTTTTAAGCTAGAGCGTTCATACTTGGTATGCATAGTAAGGGGATCCCTAGGCAGGTTTTAGTGAACAAATAGAATTTCCCAGGGTGAAAGGGACGGAGAAAATGGGCGCGAAATCGGAAAAATTGACGTTTGGGGCAGAAGGAGGCTTCCGATCGAAAAGGTGTATGGAACGAAAGTTGTTCGCAGCCTCCCAAAAGGGGGTACGGATGAGGTCAGATCCAAAATCGGAGGTTATTTAGCGGCCGAAATCGAGGTCGCGGTCGCCGTTTAATGAGGCACAGGGAGGTCGAAGCCGGTGATTATGGTAGTAGTAGTATTGTGATGATTGTGGTAGTAGTGATTGATGATGGTGATTATGGTAGTAGTAGTGGTGGTAGTAGTGATGGTGATTATGGTGATTACCCGGGCAACGCCGGGTACCCCTGCTAGTTAAACATAAACAATAAAACTCCCAAGACCCCCAAGACAAATTTGAGATAAATTTGTAAATTTTTCGGTAAAAAAAATGTCCCGTCCGAAAGCCAGTTCCTACTACATTACAGGCTCGCTATCGCTCGCCAGGAAAATACTAACACCTAAATGACACGAAAGGTCTTAATATTGAGAAAATGATGGAACGAAAGGTCTTAAAATCGTCAAACTAATGAGTTGAACGTCTTAAAATCTCATAACTAATGGGGCTAATCATGAGAGAGAAGGGGGTCCAGACAAACCTAATACTTCCCTTAACCCTTTCTGTACCGGCGACGTGTTTTGCATTATATTCTAGCTATATTTAGAGGATTTTGTGCAGTTTAAGAAGGATGTGTGGGAGTAAAAATAAAAGGTTCAAGTGAGATAGTTAGAAGCCTGTTAATTGCTGGAAGCCCTATTGAAACGGAATACAATCACCTAATAGTAGCCAGAATACAATCACCTAATAGTAGCCAGAATACAATCACCTAATAGTAGCCAGAATACAATCACCTAATAGTAGCCAGAATACAATCACCTAATAGTAGCCAGAATACAATCACCTAATAGTAGCCAGAATACAATCACCTAATAGTAGCCAGAATACAATCACCTAATAGTAGCCAGAATACAATCACCTAATAGTAGCCAGAATACAATCACCTAATAGTAGCCAGAATACAATCACCTAATAGTAGCCAGAATAACCTAATAGTAGCCAGAATAACCTAATAGTAGCCAGAATAACCTAATAGTAGCCAGAATAACCTAATAGTAGCCAGAATAAAGCCTGTACAGAAGGGAATAAATTGTAAACATAAATATATATATATATATATATATATATATATATATTATATAATATTTATCTCAATGACACTTCAAGTAATTCCGTGTTTGTTTGCATTACATTTTGTATATCTGTTTATAGTCTGTTTCTTCTCAGCTGACGGTAAACTGAATTCCTTAGCAGCTGATTTATCGATAATTAATGGATATATATGAAACTGCTATTCTCTGCATCCTGTAAATACCAAAGTTTTCATAATAAAAACATATATATATATATTGCAACAAAACATATATATATATCGCAACAAAATGTCCGTAATAACTCAGTAATCAAGAGAGGGACATGCCAATTTCTGGCCAGCTGGAACTAATAAGACTATGGTGATAGTTTCCTGTGATCAGTGTTAGTGCCCCATGCCTTTAAGGGACATAATATAGCCTGGATTTTTTTAAAGCTAGCGAAAATTTAACTCATGCCCCTTTTTAGGGAGGAGTTTAGTTTATTCCATAAACCTCTATCAAGCTTATAAAACACCCCCAAGACACCCTTCAAGATAAATTTGTACTTTTTTTCGGTAAACAAATGTCCCGGCCGAAGGCAACTTCCTCTTAAATTACAGGCTCGCTATCGTTCGCCAGGAAAAAATCGACACCTAAATGGCACGAAAGGTCTCATATTGATATAAAAATGGAACGAAAGGTCTTAAAATACACAAACTAATAGAGCAAACGTCCTAAAATCTCAAAACTAATGTGGATAAACATGAGGGAGAAGGAAGTCCAAAAAAGCGACATACCTCCCCTTAATGTCAATCTTCCTGTAGTTACATTTTACAAGTGCCTCGGGAATAATGTTGTGGGCTAAAGGTATAATTATATAACAGTTGCCCTCTGACCCGTGACTAGTGTGGACGTCCCCAGTGACAGCTAGTGTACCGGTTTACCCTTAGTGAGGTCCTAGTGAACTTTCATAGTGATGGCTGTTGTTGATGAGTCTGCTGTCTCCTCCCATACTCTCCAGCTTTGTCTTGCTTTGCAAGAAAGACTGGAGAGTGTGGAGCAGGAGATTCAGTGTCTCAAAGATGAAAATTTGGCCTTGAGACTAGCTATGGCGGAGAAGAAGTGTGAGGCTACCGGAAGTGTTCCCAGGGATCGTGAAGCCCCTTGGAAAGTGGTGTCAACTAGTGCAACGGCCTGCAAGCTGAAAAGGCAGCCAGTCAAGACCCACAACAACTTCAGCACCTTGGCTGATGAGAGTGATGGCGATGAAGTGGCG
Source organism: Paralithodes platypus (assembly GCA_032716605.1). Taxonomy (NCBI): domain Eukaryota; kingdom Metazoa; phylum Arthropoda; class Malacostraca; order Decapoda; family Lithodidae; genus Paralithodes; species Paralithodes platypus. The sequence continues at coordinate 44,339,497 of CM064520.1, forward strand.
ATCATCGAGGCAGTGAGAGGGGAGGGGGGGGAGTCTGCTGCTGTTGCTGCAACAACTACTGCTACACGCCGACAAAAGGAAAAAGCTAAGTCTGTTTTCATTGTCGGTGATTCATTGGTTAGATACCTTGGCATGGCAACAAACACTCAGGTTGGTAAAGTTGTCTGCGTGCCTGGTGCCGGAGTCGGGAGGGTGGCTGAGAAGATAGATGCTGTCATGGAAGTGAGTGGGGAGGACCCCATCATCTTCCTCAACGCAGGGAGCAACGACATATGGAGATGCAGGACTGAGGAGTTGCTCTCCAAGTATCAGGAAATGTTGGAGAGGATCAAGGAAAAAGGTGGAGTTCCTGTGGTAAACAGTATCCTGCCTAGAAGAGGGGTAAGGAAGGAATGGTCCTCCAGGGCTATTGGTGTAAATAGCCGGCTGGAGAAGTATTGTAAGGCAAATACTATTCCATTCCTGGATAACTGGTCCCTCTTTTATGGTAAGGATGAACTGTATGCCCAGGATGGAGTACATCTCTCTCGACTAGGAGTTTCGACCTTGGCCAGCTCACTCGACAAGATTGTTGCGGGGTTTCGTTAAAAAAACCTGGGTGTGTAAGTAAAATACTGTCTCCATATGGAGCAGGTACTTCATGTGACAAACCAGTGAGTAAAATAGAAATAATCAGTCAAGATAGTGCGGATATAGTGATGTGTAATAGTAGTATCGATAACACTACACATGTAACTGATAGTAAAGATGAGAATACTGATAGAGTAGAATTTCCGTCTAGAGCTAGTAGTTCAACAGGAAATAATAAGTTAGCTAAACACAATAGAAAATTAGTTGCAAATAAAAGTAATAGGTTGAGGGTATATTATACAAATTGTAGGAGTTTATGTAACAAAATGAACGAACTTAGAGCACTCGTTAGCACAGAAAATATAGACATAATAGCGCTAACTGAAACGTGGATTAATACAGAATCTAGGCATTTTTTAGCAGAATTTGATATTCCAGGATATAGTTTGTTTAAATATGACCGAACAAGTAGGAGGGGCGGGGGTATAGCAGTGTTTGTCAGGAGTACATTAAAAAGCTGTATTAAATCAGGTATTAGACTAAATAATGATAATGAAAGTGTTTGGGTAGAGGTTAACGAAGGTAGTGAGACCATAGTTATTGGAGTTATATATAGACCGCCTAATATGAGTAGAAATGGCGGAAAATCGTTATGGGAGGAAATTAAAATAGCATCAAGGTTTAGCAATGTGTGCATTATGGGGGATTTTAATTTTCCGAACATTGATTGGCAGCACCAATTAGGCGACTCCGATTCAGTAGAGTTTATTGAGGTAGTACAAGATAGTTTTTTATTTCAATTCATAGATACGCCGACTAGAGGTATTAATATTCTTGATTTAGTTTTCAGTAACAATGAACATATGATAAATAATGTAGAGATTGGTGACCACCTAGGAAATAGCGATCATAAATCTATTTATTTTAATATACAATGGACAGGGAATGCTAAAGAGAATACGACACTTATCCCAGATTTCAGAAAAGCCGATTATGGTGGGCTAAGAAGAGGCTTTAGGGTGGACCCTATTGTTAAGCAATTAAGTCAGGATATGCCAGAGTTAAACTTGCCACCTACATATAACCAGTTTATTGCTTCACTCCACAATGCTCAAAATAAATATATCCCTAAAAGAAGATTTAGATCGACGCAGAACCAACCAAAATGGATGACTAATAAGCTAATAGATCTTATAGGAAAAAAGAAAGGAATATATCGAAAAATAAAGAAAGGTGAAAATCATTTACATATATACTATCAGACTCTATCAAGACAGGTCAAAAAGGAAATCAGGAAAGCAAAAATAAATTATGAAATAAGGATAGCCAGCGACTCAAAAAATAACCCAAAAGCTTTTTACCAACTATATAAATCTAAAGTTAGAGATGTAATAGGCCCCCTAAAAACTTCAATAGGAGAAATAACAGAAAATGTTTTAGAAATGTGCAGTACATTAAATAGTCAGTTTCTTTCCGTTTTCACTAATGAAAATTTGGCACAGATTCCAGAAGTCAATATGGTATATAGTGATAGTATAGAAAATATGTTAAGTACAGTTAGTATAAGTAGAAATGATGTGCTTAAGGAAATTGACAGACTGAAACCTCAAAAATCGCCTGGTCCTGACGAGGTATATGCTAGAGTATTAAAAGAATGCAGAGATGAGTTAAGTAGTCCATTAGCATTTATATTTAACAAGTCATTAGAAACAGGTTTAGTTCCAGAAGCTTGGAAGCTTGCAAATGTAGTTCCGATCTTCAAAAAAGGTGATAAATCGATAGCATCCAATTACCGTCCCATTAGTCTCACATCAATCATAGGAAAGTTGCTAGAGTCCATTATTGCTAGGAAAATTAGAAGCCACTTAGTAAAATTTAACTTAATAAATTCTTCTCAGCATGGATTCACTCAGGGACGTTCTTGCCTTACTAATTTGCTTAGCTTTTTCTCAGAGGTATATGAAGCAGTAGATAGTGACAAGTCATATGATATTATATTTAGATTTCAGTAAAGCTTTCGACAGAGTCCCTCATGAGAGATTGATGAGAAAGGTTGAGGCACATGGAATAGGAGGGTCGTTGTTGGGATGGATTAGGTCATGGCTAATTGGTAGGAAACAGAGAGTCAGCATAAATGGTACCAAGTCAGAGTGGGGAGCAGTCAAAAGTGGTGTCCCCCAGGGATCGGTATTAGGTCCCCTGTTGTTTCTTATATACATAAATGACCTAGATTTAGGTATAACTAGTAGGATAAGTAAATTCGCAGACGATACTAAAATGGGGAGATCAATTGATTCAGATAGCGATATAGAGTGCCTCCAAAGGGATCTAGATACCTTACATGAATGGTCAGTAAATTGGCAGATGAAGTTTAACATTGACAAATGCAAGGTATTAAAGATAGGGAAGATGCAAACAAATGTTAAATATAAACTAGCTAATTTAGAATTAGAAAAATTCAGACTGCGAGAAAGATCTAGGTGTGTTTGTTAGCAATGATTTGAAGCCTAGAAAACAGTGTATAAGCGTTCGTAATAAGGCAAACAGGATTCTCGGGTTCATCTCTAGGAGTGTGAGTAACAGAACTGCTGATGTTATCTTAAAACTTTACTTGTCATTAGTGAGACCCCATATGGATTATGCTGTCCAATTTTGGTGTCCTTATTACAGAATGGACATAGATTCATTGGAGAGAATTCAGCGTAGAATGACAAAAATGATCCATAATATTAGAAATTTTCCGTATGAAGAAAGGTTGAAGAAATTAGGTTTACATTCGTTAGAGAGACGCAGAGTTAGAGGGGATATGATAGAGGTGTTCAAGTGGGTTAGTGGGATTAACAAAGGGGACATGACAAATGTACAAAAGCTCAGTGATAGCGAAAGAACTCGTACCAATGGTTTCAAATTAGATAAATTTCGTTTCAGAAAAGATATAGGCAAATATTGGTTTGGTAACAGAGTTGTAGATGGGTGGAATAGGCTACCAAGTGATATAGTGGGATCAAGAACGATAGGGAGCTTTAAGAAAAAATTGGATAAGCATATGGACGAGAAGGGTTGGGTGTGAAGGGGGATCAGCCGGGTTGGGCCAATCAGCGCTCTGCAGACCCCCGTAATCCTGCGTTAATCTCTAACCGGTTTGGTAAGATGATCCTCAGGGTATTAGAGTGTTGAGCCTATAATTGGGCTTTGTAATTGGGGTTGTGTGGGACAGGGATCTGCCTTGCTTAGGCCAATCGGCTTTCTGCAGACTCCCATTTTCTTATGTTCTTATGTTTTAGTATTGACCTGGCCATGCACCCTATCTCAATGCTTAACCCCTTCTGTACCGGTGACGTCTTTTTTAGTTTTATTACAGCTTAAGGAGGATCTGTGGTAGTAAAAAGGATCAAGTGAGATAGTTCGAAGCCTGTTAATTGCTGGAGGCCCTTTATAAACTGTTAATTGCTGGAGGCCCTTTATAAACTGTTAATTGCTGGAGGCCCTTTATAAACTGTTAATTGCTGGAGGCCCTTTATAAACTGTTAATTGCTGGAGGCCCTATATAAACTGTTAATTGCTGGAGGCCCTTTATAAACTGTTAATTGTTGGAGGCCCTTTATAAACTGTTAATTGCTGGAGGCCCTTTATAAACTGTTAATTGCTGGAGGCCCTATATAAACTGTTAATTGCTGGAGGCCCTTTATAAACTGTTAATTGCTGGAGGCCCTGTATAAACTGTTAATTGCTGGAGGCCCTGTATAAACTGTTAATTGCTGGAGGCCCGGTATAAACTGTTAATTGCTGGAGGCCCGGTATAAACTGTTAATTGCTGGAGGCCCGGTATAAACTGTTAACTGTTAATTGCTGGAGGCCCTTTATAAACTGTTAATTGCTGGAGGCCCTTTATAAACTGTTAATTGCTGGAGGCCCTTTATAAACTGTTAATTGCTGGAGGCCCTTTATAAACTGTTAATTGCTGGAGGCCCTTTATAAACTGTTAATTGCTGGAGGCCCTTTATAAACTGTTAATTGCTGGAGGCCCTTTATAAACTGTTAATTGCTGGAGGCCCTTTATAAACTGTTAATTGCTGGAGGCCCTTTATAAACTGTTAATTGCTGGAGGCCCTTTATAAACTGTTAATTGCTGGAGGCCCTTTATAAACTGTTAATTGCTGGAGGCCCTTTATAAACTGTTAATTGCTGGAGGCCCTTTATAAACTGCATAAAATCATCGAATAGTAGCCAGAATAGAGTTAAATAGATGTAGCCGGTACAGAAGGGGTTAACCTCTTCACCATCATTACGGAAGTATTAATATATTCTGGTTACCATTAGACCATTATCTTTAGTTTGTAGTCTACCCCATGCGACTCAAATGGGTAAATACGATGTCAGTAATTATACCCTCTTCGTAACATAGGTCTTTCTTAAGCTGCATAAATTCATCTAATTTTAGCCAGAGTCAAAGGTATAAAAGCGTTATGGTGCTGAAGGGTTTACCTATACCAGTGAAATCACCTACTGGTAGAACTACTCATAGTTCTCACTTAACTTCATAAATGTCTGAAGGAACTACCACGACCATAAGTAAAGCCTACTCATTCCTTTGAGTCTATGCTTGCCCCCACTTTTATCTGTCTACACACATTTCTGCCTATGTCTTATAACCTATATCTGGAACATCGGGTTTTAGACAAGAATGTTGCGTAAAAGATATATTTCCGCCGCAGTCTTCACACATTTCTGCTTATGCACTGGGGGTTGTCATTTAGTATTCAGAAATTAAATAATCTTAATCTCATAATTATCTGTCCAAAGTTAGTTTTCTGCCCACATTTCGTTCAAAGACAACTGCAGGGGTTGAAGTAACTAAATAAAGGTTTCTAAGCACCCCTGATGGTCACAAAGGCTTTTAACTCATTTAGTACCGGTAACGTCCTTTTAACTACATTCCGGTGACTATTAGACGATTTTATTCAGTCTATAAGGGGCCTCCAGCAATTTACAGGCTTTGAACTATCTCAATTTACCTCTTTTGCTACCACAGATCCTTCCTATTCTGCACAAAATCGTCTAAATATAGCTAGAACCAAATTAATACGACGTCGCCGGTACTGTAAGGGTTAAGTATCCCAGAAAGGGCGCAAATCGGGTACCTGTGCACGAAAGGGTTAACCCATATTTAAAGTTTGGGTCTTCCTGCCTTGTACGGTTGGCCAACAAGTCGTGTCGCCGCTGTCATTACGTTGTGCTCACTGTGTGCTGTACTAAGGGGAGGCAGTTGGTTTTGCTCGTTGTGTGCTGTATTAAGGGGAGGCAGTTGGTTTTGCTCACTGTGTGCTGTATTAAGGGGAGGCAGTTGGTTTTGCTCACTGTGTGCTGTATTAAGGGGAGGCAGTTGGTTTTGCTCACTGTGTGCTGTATTAAGGGAAGGCAGTTGGTTTTGATCACTGTGTGCTGTATTAAGGGGAGGCAGTTGGTATTGCTCACTGTGTGCTGTATTAAGGGGAGGCAGTTGGTTTTGCTCACTGTGTGCTGTATTAAGGGGAGGCAGTTGGTTTTGATCACTGTGTGCTGTATTAAGGGGAGGCAGTTGGTATTGCTCACTGTGTGCTGTATTAAGGGGAGGCAGTTGGTTTTGCTCACTGTGTGCTGTATTAAGGGGAGGCAGTTGGTTTTGCTCACTGTGTGCTGTATTAAGGGGAGGCAGTTGGTTGTGCTCACTGTGTGCTGTATTAAGGGGAGGCAGTTGGTTTTGCTCGTTGTGTGCTGTATTAAGGGGAGGCAGTTGGTTTTGCTCACTGTGTGCTGTATTAAGGGGAGGAAGATGGTTTTGCTCACTGTGTGCTGTATTAAGGGGAGGCAGTTGGTTTTGCTCACTGTGTGCTGTATTAAGGGGAGGCAGTTGGTTGTGCTCACTGTGTGCTGTATTAAGGGGAGGCAGTTGGTTTTGCTCGTTGTGTGCTGTATTAAGGGGAGGCAGTTGGTTTTGCTCACTGTGTGCTGTATTAAGGGGAGGCAGTTGGTTTTGCTCGTTGTGTGCTGTATTAAGGGGAGGAAGATGGTTTTGCTCACTGTGTGCTGTATTAAGGGGAGGCAGTTGGTTTTGCTCACTGTGTGCTGTATTAAGAGGAGGCAGTTGGTTTTGCTCACTGTGTGCTGTATTAAGGGGAGGCAGTTGGATTTGCTCACTGTGTGCTGTATTAAGGGGAGGCAGTTGGTTTTGCTCGTTGTGTGCTGTATTAAGGGGAGGAAGATGGTTTTGCTCACTGTGTGCTGTATTAAGGGGAGGCAGTTGGTTTTGCTCACTGTGTGCTGTATTAAGGGGAGGCAGTTGGTTTTGCTCACTGTGTGCTGTATTAAGGGGAGGCAGTTGGTTTTGCTCACTGTGTGCTGTATTAAGGGGAGGCAGTTGGTTTTGCTCGTTGTGTGCTGTATTAAGGGGAGGAAGATGGTTTTGCTCACTGTGTGCTGTATTAAGGGGAGGCAGTTGGTTTTGCTCACTGTGTGCTGTATTAAGGGGAGGCAGTTGGTTTTGCTCACTGTGTGCTGTATTAAGGGGAGGCAGTTGGTTTTGCTCGTTGTGTGCTGTATTAAGGGGAGGCAGTTGGTTTTGCTCACTGTGTGCTGTATTAAGGGGAGGAAGATGGTTTTGCTCACTGTGTGCTGTATTAAGGGGAGGCAGTTGGTTTTGCTCGTTGTGTGCTGTATTAAGGGGAGGCAGTTGGTTTTGCTCACTGTGTGCTGTATTAAGGGGAGGAAGATGGTTTTGCTCACTGTCTGCTGTATTAAGGGGAGGCAGTTGGTTTTGCTCACTGTGTGCTGTATTAAGGGGAGGCAGTTGGTTTTGCTCACTGTGTGCTGTATTAAGGGGAGGCAGTTGGTTTTGCTCGTTGTGTGCTGTATTAAGGGGAGGCAGTTGGTTTTGCTCACTGTGTGCTGTATTAAGGGGAGGAAGATGGTTTTGCTCACTGTGTGCTGTATTAAGGGGAGGCAGTTGGTTTTGCTCGTTGTGTGCTGTATTAAGGGGAGGCAGTTGGTTTTGCTCACTGTGTGCTGTATTAAGGAAAGGAAGATGGTTTTGCTCACTGTGTGCTGTATTAAGGGGAGGCAGTTGGTTTTGCTCGTTGTGTGCTGTATTAAGGGGAGGCAGTTGGTTTTGCTCACTGTGTGCTGTATTAAGGGGAGGCAGTTGGTTTTGCTCACTGTGTGCTGTATTAAGGGGAGGCAGTTGGTTTTGCTCACTGTGTGCTGTATTAAGGGAAGGAAGATGGTTTTGCTCACTGTGTGCTGTATTAAGGGGAGGCAGTTGGTTTTGCTCACTGTGTGCTGTATTAAGGGGAGGCAGATGGTTTTGCTCACTGTGTGCTGTATTAAGGGGAGGCAGTTGGTTTTGCTCACTGTGTGCTGTATTAAGGGGAGGCAGTTGGTTTTGCTCACTGTGTGCTGTATTAAGGGGAGGCAGTTGGTTTTGCTCACTGTGTGCTGTATTAAGGGGAGGCAGTTGGTTGTGCTCACTGTGTGCTGTATTAAGGGGAGGCAGTTGGTTTTGCTCACTGTGTGCTGTATTAAGGGGAGGCAGTTGGTTTTGCTCGTTGTGTGCTGTATTAAGGGGAGGCAGTTGGTTTTGCTCACTGTGTGCTGTATTAAGGGGAGGAAGATGGTTTTGCTCACTGTGTGCTGTATTAAGGGGAGGCAGTTGGTTGTGCTCACTGTGTGCTGTATTAAGGGGAGGCAGTTGGTTTTGCTCACTGTGTGCTGTATTAAGGGGAGGCAGTTGGTTTTGCTCACTGTGTGCTGTATTAAGGGGAGGAAGATGGTTTTGCTCACTGTGTGCTGTATTAAGGGGAGGCAGTTGGTTGTGCTCACTGTGTGCTGTATTAAGGGGAGGCAGTTGGTTTTGCTCACTGTGTGCTGTATTAAGGGGAGGCAGTTGGTTGTGCTCACTGTGTGCTGTATTAAGGGGAGGCAGTTGGTTTTGCTCACTGTGTGCTGTATTAAGGGGAGGCAGTTGGTTTTGCTCACTGTGCTGTATTAAGGGGAGGCAGTTGGTTGTGCTCACTGTGTGCTGTATTAAGGGGAGGCAGTTGGTTTTGCTCACTGTGTGCTGTATTAAGGGGAGGCAGTTGGTTTTGCTCACTGTGTGCTGTATTAAGGGGAGGCAGTTGGTTTTGCTCACTGTGTGCTGTATTAAGGGGAGGCAGTTGGTTTTGCTCGTTGTGTGCTGTATTAAGGGGAGGAAGATGGTTTTGCTCACTGTGTGCTGTATTAAGGGGAGGCAGTTGGTTTTGCTCACTGTGTGCTGTACTAAGGGCAAGAAAATGGTTTTGCTCACTGTGTGCTGTATTAAGGGGAGGCAGTTGGTTTTGCTCACTGTGTGCTGTATTAAGGGGAGGCAGTTGGTTTTGCTCACTGTGTGCTGTATTAAGGGGAGGCAGTTGGTTTTGCTCACTGTGTGCTGTATTAAGGGGAGGCAGTTGGTTTTGCTCACTGTGTGCTGTATTAAGGGGAGGCAGTTGGGTTTTGCTCGTTGTGTGCTGTATTAAGGGGAGGCAGTTGGTTTTGCTCGTTGTGTGCTGTATTAAGGGGAGGAAGATGGTTTTGCTCACTGTGTGCTGTATTAAGGGGAGGCAGTTGGTTTTGCTCACTGTGTGCTGTATTAAGGGGAGGCAGATGGTTTTGCTCACTGTGTGCTGTATTAAGGGGAGGCAGTTGGTTTTGCTCACTGTGTGCTGTATTAAGGGGAGGCAGTTGGTTTTGCTCACTGTGTGCTGTATTAAGGGGAGGCAGTTGGTTTTGCTCACTGTGTGCTGTATTAAGGGGAGGCAGTTGGTTTTGCTCACTGTGTGCTGTATTAAGGGGAGGCAGTTGGTTTTGCTCGTTGTGTGCTGTATTAAGGGGAGGCGGTTGGTTTTGCTCGCTGTGTGCTGTATTAAGGGGAGGCGGTTGGTTTTGCTCGTTGTGTGCTGTATTAAGGGGAGGCAGTTGGTTTTGCTCGTTGTGTGCTGTATTAAGGGGAGGAAGATGGTTTTGCTCACTGTGTGCTGTATTAAGGGGAGGCAGTTGGTTTTGCTCACTGTGTGCTGTATTAAGGGGAGGCAGATGGTTTTGCTCACTGTGTGCTGTATTAAGGGGAGGCAGTTGGTTTTGCTCACTGTGTGCTGTATTAAGGGGAGGCAGTTGGTTTTGCTCACTGTGTGCTGTATTAAGGGGAGGCAGTTGGTTTTGCTCACTGTGTGCTGTATTAAGGGGAGGCAGTTGGTTTTGCTCACTGTGTGCTGTATTAAGGGGAGGCAGTTGGTTTTGCTCACTGTGTGCTGTATTAAGGGGAGGCAGTTGGTTTTGCTCGTTGTGTGCTGTATTAAGGGGAGGCAGTTGGTTTTGCTCGTTGTGTGCTGTATTAAGGGGAGGCAGTTGGTTTTGCTCACTGTGTGATGTATTAAGGGGAGGCAGATGGTTTTGCTCACTGTGCGCTGTATTAAGGGGAGGCAGTTGGTTTTGCTCACTGTGTGCTGTATTAAGGGGAGGCAGTTGGTTTTGCTCACTGTGTGCTGTATTAAGGGGAGGCAGTTGGTTTTGCTCACTGTGTGCTGTATTAAGGGGAGGCAGCTGGTTTTGCTCACTGTGTGCTGTATTAAGGGGAGGCAGTTGGTTTTGCTCGTTGTGTGCTGTATTAAGGGGAGGAAGATGGTTTTGCTCACTGTGTGCTGTATTAAGGGGAGGCAGTTGGTTTTTCGAGTCCTCCTCCTCCCTCATGTTTAGCCCAATTAGTTATGAGATTTCAAGACATTCGCCCCATTAGTTTGGCGATATTCAGACCTTTTGCCCAATTGCTTTGCCAATATTAAGACCTTTCGTACCATTTAGGTGTTGATGTTTTTCCTGGCGAGCGATAGCGAGCCTGTAATTATAGAAGTAACCGGCCTTCGGCCGGGAAATTTTTCTACCGAAAAATTTACAAATTTATATCGAAGGGGGGTCTTGTGGGTGTTCTTTCAAGTTTGATGGAGGTTTAGAGAGCAAACTAAACCCCCTCCTTAAACCATTGAGCCGAACCAGTAAATTATGCTGCACAATACCGTCTGAGCCCCCTTAATGTCTGTCATAAGTTGAATAGGATGTGCAAAGATAGGAACATGTTTATATCTCACTCGAAACGATGAATTAAAGCTTAGATAGTGCTGATACCGGTTGTTGATCGATGAATTAAAGCTTAGATAGTGCTGATACCGGTTGTTGATCGATGAATTAAAGCTTAGATAGTGCTGATACCGGTTGTTGATCGAAATATATTTGTTGCCGCGACATCACTTATTTGGCCAACTGTACACATGGCTTTGGTTTGGATAAGAGTGTTACGTAAAGTATATATTTCCGCAGTGTTCACCCATTTCTGCTCATGCGTGTTAACTCTTTGTAGATTATGACGCATTTTGGCAGCTATTCTGGCTATCATTAGACGATTTTCTACAGCTTAGGAAGGATCTGTGGGAATTAAAAGGGTAAAGACTATCCCAATTATCCCTCTGACTTTCATATATCCCTTCCAATCTAATAATGGCCTGAAAACAGAAAAGAAACGCGTATTGGATATTGAATGGGTTAAAGTTATGGTTTTCGCGACCTCTACATATGGTTTTATTTTGAATAAGCTTGTTTCGTAAGACAATACTATATTTCCGCCTTTAGTCCATTCATTATAGGTATGCCAAACACATTGACCACTAGCCTCTATAACTTAAAAACGACTGAAGTAATTGAGCTAATATTTCTACCATTTGGGTAGAGTCAGCCAGGGAATCGACATGATCATTTTCAGCCCATTTGCTTTAACCTTTTTTGAACCAAAGAGGCTAGGATTTAGGATTTCTGGCCTACCTATAATGAATGGACTATACTGTAGTGTGTGTATTCCGGGAAGCAGTGAGGCATCAAAGTATCACCATAATGGACTATACTGTAGTGTGTGTATTCCGGGAAGCAGTGAGACATCAAAGTATCACCATAATGGACTATACTGTAGTGTGTGTATTCCGGGAAGCAGTGAGGCATCAAAGTATCACCATAATGGACTATACTGTAGTGTGTGTATTCCGGGAAGCAGTGAAGGCATCAAAGTATCACCATAATGGACTATACTGTAGTGTGTGTATTCCGGGAAGCAGTGAGGCATCAAAGTATCACCATAATGGACTATACTGTAGTGTGTGTATTCCGGGAAGCAGTGAAGGCATCAAAGTATCACCAAAATGGACTATACTGTAGTGTGTGTATTCCGGGAAGCAGTGAGGCATCAAAGTATCACCATAATGGACTATACTGTAGTGTGTGTATTCCGGGAAGCAGTGAAGGCATCAAAGTATCACCATAATGGACTATACTGTAGTGTGTGTATTCCGGGAAGCAGTGAGGCATCAAAGTATCACCATAATGGACTATACTGTAGTGTGTGTATTCCGGGAAGCAGTGAAGGCATCAAAGTATCACCATAATGGACTATACTGTAGTGTGTGTATTCCGGGAAGCAGTGAAGGCATCAAAGTATCACCATAATGGACTATACTGTAGTGTGTGTATTCCGGGAAGCAGTGAAGGCATCAAAGTATCACCATAATGGACTATACTGTAGTGTGTGTATTCCGGGAAGCAGTGAGGCATCAAAGTATCACCATAATGGACTCTACTGTAGTGTGTGTATTCCGGGAAGCAGTGAAGGCATCAAAGTATCACCATAATGGACTATACTGTAGTGTGTGTATTCCGGGAAGCAGTGAAGGCATCAAAGTATCACCATAATGGACTATACTGTAGTGTGTGTATTCCGGGAAGCAGTGAGGCATCAAAGTATCACCATAATGGACTATACTGTAGTGTGTGTATTCCGGGAAGCAGTGAAGGCATCAAAGTATCACCATAATGGACTATACTGTAGTGTGTGTATTCCGGGAAGCATTGAAGGCATCAAAGTATCACCATAATGGACTATACTGTAGTGTGTGTATTCCGGGAAGTAGTGAGGCATCAAAGTATCACCATAATGGACTATACTGTAGTGTGTGTATTCCGGGAAGCAGTGAAGGCATCAAAGTATCACCATAATGGACTATACTGTAGTGTGTGTATTCCGGGAAGCAGTGAAGGCATCAAAGTATCACCATAATGGACTATACTGTAGTGTGTGTATTCCGGGAAGCAGTGAGGCATCAAAGTATCACCATAATGGACTATACTGTAGTGTGTGTATTCCGGGAAGCAGTGAAGGCATCAAAGTATCACCATAATGGACTATACTGTAGTGTGTGTATTCCGGGAAGCAGTGAAGGCATCAAAGTATCACCATAATGGACTATACTGTAGTGTGTGTATTCCGGGAAGCAGTGAAGGCATCAAAGTATCACCATAATGGACTATACTGTAGTGTGTGTATTCCGGGAAGCAGTGAAGGCATCAAAGTATCACCATAATGGACTATACTGTAGTGTGTGTATTCCGGGAAGCAGTGAAGGCATCAAAGTATCACCATAATGGACTATACTGTAGTGTGTGTATTCCGGGAAGCAGTGAGGCATCAAAGTATCACCATAATGGACTATACTGTAGTGTGTGTATTCCGGGAAGCAGTGAGGCATCAAAGTATCACCATAATGGACTATACTGTAGTGTGTGTATTCCGGGAAGCAGTGAGGCATCAAAGTATCACCATAATGGACTATACTGTAGTGTGTGTATTCCGGGAAGCAGTGAAGGCATCAAAGTATCACCATAATGGACTATACTGTAGTGTGTGTATTCCGGGAAGCAGTGAAGGCATCAAAGTATCACCATAATGGACTATACTGTAGTGTGTGTATTCCGGGAAGCAGTGAAGGCATCAAAGTATCACCATAATGGACTATACTGTAGTGTGTGTATTCCGGGAAGCAGTGAGGCATCAAAGTATCACCATAATGGACTATACTGTAGTGTGTGTGTATTCCGGGAAGCAGTGAAGGCATCAAAGTATCACCATAATGGACTATACTGTAGTGTGTGTATTCCGGGAAGCAGTGAAGGCATCAAAGTATCACCATAATGGACTATACTGTAGTGTGTGTATTCCGGGAAGCAGTGAAGGCATCAAAGTATCACCATAATGGACTATACTGTAGTGTGTGTATTCCGGGAAGCAGTGAAGGCATCAAAGTATCACCATAATGGACTATACTGTAGTGTGTGTATTCCGGGAAGCAGTGAAGGCATCAAAGTATCACCATAATGGACTATACTGTAGTGTGTGTATTCCGGGAAGCAGTGAAGGCATCAAAGTATCACCATAATGGACTATACTGTAGTGTGTGTATTCCGGGAAGCAGTGAAGGCATCAAAGTATCACCATAATGGACTATACTGTAGTGTGTGTATTCCGGGAAGCAGTGAAGGCATCAAAGTATCACCATAATGGACTATACTGTAGTGTGTGTATTCCGGGAAGCAGTGAAGGCATCAAAGTATCACCATAATGGACTATACTGTAGTGTGTGTATTCCGGGAAGCAGTGAAGGCATCAAAGTATCACCATAATGGACTATACTGTAGTGTGTGTATTCCGGGAAGCAGTGAGGCATCAAAGTATCACCATAATGGACTATACTGTAGTGTGTATTCCGGGAAGCAGTGAGGCATCAAAGTATCACCATAATGGACTATACTGTAGTGTGTATTCCGGGAAGCAGTGAAGGCATCAAAGTATCACCATAATGGACTATACTGTAGTGTGTGTATTCCGGGAAGCAGTGAAGGCATCAAAGTATCACCATAATGGACTATACTGTAGTGTGTGTATTCCGGGAAGCAGTGAAGGCATCAAAGTATCACCATAATGGACTATACTGTAGTGTGTGTATTCCGGGAAGCAGTGAAGGCATCAAAGTATCACCATAATGGACTATACTGTAGTGTGTGTATTCCGGGAAGCAGTGAAGGCATCAAAGTATCACCATAATGGACTATACTGTAGTGTGTATTCCGGGAAGCAGTGAAGGCATCAAAGTATCACCATAATGGACTATACTGTAGTGTGTGTATTCCGGGAAGCAGTGAAGGCATCAAAGTATCACCATAATGGACTATACTGTAGTGTGTGTATTCCGGGAAGCAGTGAGGCATCAAAGTATCACCATAATGGACTATACTGTAGTGTGTGTATTCCGGGAAGCAGTGAAGGCATCAAAGTATCACCATAATGGACTATACTGTAGTGTGTGTATTCCGGGAAGCAGTGAGGCATCAAAGTATCACCATAATGGACTATACTGTAGTGTGTGTATTCCGGGAAGCAGTGAAGGCATCAAAGTATCACCATAATGGACTATACTGTAGTGTGTGTATTCCGGGAAGCAGTGAGGCATCAAAGTATCACCATAATGGACTATACTGTAGTGTGTGTATTCCGGGAAGCAGTGAGGCATCAAAGTATCACCATAATGGACTATACTGTAGTGTGTGTATTCCGGGAAGCAGTGAAGGCATCAAAGTATCACCATAATGGACTATACTGTAGTGTGTGTATTCCGGGAAGCAGTGAGGCATCAAAGTATCACCATAATGGACTATACTGTAGTGTGTGTATTCCGGGAAGCAGTGAGGCATCAAAGTATCACCATAATGGACTATACTGTAGTGTGTGTATTCCGGGAAGCAGTGAGGCATCAAAGTATCACCATAATGGACTATACTGTAGTGTGTGTATTCCGGGAAGCAGTGAGGCATCAAAGTATCACCATAATGGACTATACTGTAGTGTGTGTATTCCGGGAAGCAGTGAGGCATCAAAGTATCACCATAATGGACTATACTGTAGTGTGTGTATTCCGGGAAGCAGTGAAGGCATCAAAGTATCACCATAATGGACTATACTGTAGTGTGTGTATTCCGGGAAGCAGTGAAGGCATCAAAGTATCACCATAATGGACTATACTGTAGTGTGTGTATTCCGGGAAGCAGTGAAGGCATCAAAGTATCACCATAATGGACTATACTGTAGTGTGTGTATTCCGGGAAGCAGTGAAGGCATCAAAGTATCACCATAATGGACTATACTGTAGTGTGTGTATTCCGGGAAGCAGTGAAGGCATCAAAGTATCACCATAATGGACTATACTGTAGTGTGTGTATTCCGGGAAGCAGTGAAGGCATCAAAGTATCACCATAATGGACTATACTGTAGTGTGTATTCCGTGAGGCATCAAAGTATCACCATAATGGACTATACTGTAGTGTGTGTATTCCGGGAAGCAGTGAAGGCATCAAAGTATCACCATAATGGACTATACTGTAGTGGCTATACTGTAGTGTGTGTATTCCGGGAAGCAGTGAGGCATCAAAGTATCACCATAATGGACTATACTGTAGTGTGTGTATTCCGGAAGCAGTGAGGCATCAAAGTATCACCATAATGGACTATACTGTAGTGTGTGTATTCCGGAAGCAGTGAGGCATCAAAGTATCACCATAATGGACTATACTGTAGTGTGTGTATTCCGGGAAGCAGTGAAGGCATCAAAGTATACTGTAGTGTGTGTATTCCGGGAAGCAGTGAAGGCATCAAAGTATCACCATAATGGACTATACTGTAGTGTGTGTATTCCGGGAAGCAGTGAGGCATCAAAGTATCACCATAATGGACTATACTGTAGTGTGTGTATTCCGGGAAGCAGTGAGGCATCAAAGTATCACCATAATGGACTATACTGTAGTGTGTGTATTCCGGGAAGCAGTGAGGCATCAAAGTATCACCATAATGGACTATACTGTAGTGTGTGTATTCCGGGAAGCAGTGAGGCATCAAAGTATCACCATAATGGACTATACTGTAGTGTGTGTATTCCGGGAAGCAGTGAGGCATCAAAGTATCACCATAATGGACTATACTGTAGTGTGTGTATTCCGGGAAGCAGTGAGGCATCAAAGTATCACCATAATGGACTATACTGTAGTGTGTGTATTCCGGGAAGCAGTGAGGCATCAAAGTATCACCATAATGGACTATACTGTAGTGTGTGTATTCCGGGAAGCAGTGAGGCATCAAAGTATCACCATAATGGACTATACTGTAGTGTGTGTATTCCGGGAAGCAGTGAGGCATCAAAGTATCACCATAATGGACTATACTGTAGTGTGTGTATTCCGGGAAGCAGTGAGGCATCAAAGTATCACCATAATGGACTATACTGTAGTGTGTGTATTCCGGGAAGCAGTGAGGCATCAAAGTATCACCATAATGGACTATACTGTAGTGTGTATTCCGGGAAGCAGTGAAGTCATCAAAGTATCACCATAATGGACTATACTGTAGTGTGTGTATTCCGGGAAGCAGTGAAGGCATCAAAGTATCACCATAATGGACTATACTGTAGTGTGTGTATTCCGGGAAGCAGTGAGGCATCAAAGTATCACCATAATGGACTATACTGTAGTGTGTGTATTCCGGGAAGCAGTGAGGCATCAAAGTATCACCATAATGGACTATACTGTAGTGTGTGTATTCTGGGAAGCAGTGAGGCATCAAAGTATCACCATAATGGACTATACTGTAGTGTGTGTATTCCGGGAAGCAGTGAGGCATCAAAGTATCACCATAATGGACTATACTGTAGTGTGTGTATTCCGGGAAGCAGTGAGGCATCAAAGTATCACCATAATGGACTATACTGTAGTGTGTGTATTCCGGGAAGCAGTGAAGGCATCAAAGTATCACCATAATGGACTATACTGTAGTGTGTGTATTCCGGGAAGCAGTGAAGGCATCAAAGTATCACCATAATGGACTATACTGTAGTGTGTGTATTCCGGGAAGCAGTGAAGGCATCAAAGTATCACCATAATGGACTATACTGTAGTGTGTGTATTCCGGGAAGCAGTGAGGCATCAAAGTATCACCATAATGGACTATACTGTAGTGTGTGTATTCCGGGAAGCAGTGAAGGCATCAAAGTATCACCATAATGGACTATACTGTAGTGTGTGTATTCCGGGAAGCAGTGAGGCATCAAAGTATCACCATAATGGACTATACTGTAGTGTGTGTATTCCGGGAAGCAGTGAAGGCATCAAAGTATCACCATAATGGACTATACTGTAGTGTGTGTATTCCGGGAAGCAGTGAAGGCATCAAAGTATCACCATAATGGACTATACTGTAGTGTGTGTATTCCGGGAAGCAGTGAAGGCATCAAAGTATCACCATAATGGACTATACTGTAGTGTGTGTATTCCGGGAAGCAGTGAGGCATCAAAGTATCACCATAATGGACTCTACTGTAGTGTGTGTATTCCGGGAAGCAGTGAGGGCATCAAAGTATCACCATAATGGACTATACTGTAGTGTGTGTATTCCGGGAAGCAGTGAAGGCATCAAAGTATCACCATAATGGACTATACTGTAGTGTGTATTCCGGGAAGCAGTGAGGCATCAAAGTATCACCATAATGGACTATACTGTAGTGTGTGTATTCCGGGAAGCAGTGAAGGCATCAAAGTATCACCATAATGGACTATACTGTAGTGTGTGTATTCCGGGAAGCAGTGAAGGCATCAAAGTATCACCATAATGGACTATACTGTAGTGTGTGTATTCCGGGAAGTAGTGAGGCATCAAAGTATCACCATAATGGACTATACTGTAGTGTGTGTATTCCGGGAAGCAGTGAAGGCATCAAAGTATCACCATAATGGACTATACTGTAGTGTGTATTCCGGGAAGCAGTGAAGGCATCAAAGTATCACCATAATGGACTATACTGTAGTGTGTGTATTCCGGGAAGCAGTGAGGCATCAAAGTATCACCATAATGGACTATACTGTAGTGTGTGTATTCCGGGAAGCAGTGAAGGCATCAAAGTATCACCATAATGGACTATACTGTAGTGTGTGTATTCCGGGAAGCAGTGAAAGCATCAAAGTATCACCATAATGGACTATACTGTAGTGTGTGTATTCCGGGAAGCAGTGAAGGCATCAAAGTATCACCATAATGGACTATACTGTAGTGTGTGTATTCCGGGAAGCAGTGAGGCATCAAATTATCACCATAATGGACTATACTGTAGTGTGTGTATTCCGGGAAGCAGTGAAGGCATCAAAGTATCACCATAATGGACTATACTGTAGTGTGTGTATTCCGGGAAGCAGTGAAGGCATCAAAGTATCACCATAATGGACTATACTGTAGTGTGTGTATTCAGGGAAGCAGTGAGGCATCAAAGTATCACCATAATGGACTATACTGTAGTGTGTGTATTCCGGGAAGCAGTGAAGGCATCAAAGTATCACCATAATGGACTATACTGTAGTGTGTGTATTCCGGGAAGCAGTGAGGCATCAAAGTATCACCATAATGGACTATACTGTAGTGTGTGTATTCCGGGAAGCAGTGAAGGCATCAAAGTATCACCATAATGGACTATACTGTAGTGTGTGTATTCCGGGAAGCAGTGAGGCATCAAAGTATCACCATAATGGACTATACTGTAGTGTGTGTATTCCGGGAAGCAGTGAAGGCATCAAAGTATCACCATAATGGACTATACTGTAGTGTGTGTATTCCTGGAAGCAGTGAGGCATCAAAGTATCACCATAATGGACTATACTGTAGTGTGTGTATTCCGGGAAGCAGTGAAGGCATCAAAGTATCACCATAATGGACTATACTGTAGTGTGTGTATTCCGGGAAGCAGTGAGGCATCAAAGTATCACCATAATGGACTATACTGTAGTGTGTGTATTCCGGGAAGCAGTGAAGGCATCAAAGTATCACCATAATGGACTATACTGTAGTGTGTGTATTCCGGGAAGCAGTGAGGCATCAAAGTATCACCATAATGGACTATACTGTAGTGTGTGTATTCCGGGAAGCAGTGAAGGCATCAAAGTATCACCATAATGGACTATACTGTAGTGTGTGTATTCCGGGAAGCAGTGAGGCATCAAAGTATCACCATAATGGACTATACTGTAGTGTGTGTATTCCGGGAAGCAGTGAAGGCATCAAAGTATCACCATAATGGACTATACTGTAGTGTGTGTATTCCGGGAAGCAGTGAAGGCATCAAAGTATCACCATAATGGACTATACTGTAGTGTGTGTATTCCGGGAAGCAGTGAGGCATCAAAGTATCACCATAATGGACTATACTGTAGTGTGTGTATTCCGGGAAGCAGTGAAGGCATCAAAGTATCACCATAATGGACTATACTGTAGTGTGTGTATTCCGGGAAGCAGTGAAGGCATCAAAGTATCACCATAATGGACTATACTGTAGTGTGTGTATTCCGGGAAGCAGTGAGGCATCAAAGTATCACCATAATGGACTATACTGTAGTGTGTGTATTCCGGGAAGCAGTGAAGGCATCAAAGTATCACCATAATGGACTATACTGTAGTGTGTGTATTCCGGGAAGCAGTGAGACATCAAAGTATCACCATAATGGACTATACTGTAGTGTGTGTATTCCGGGAAGCAGTGAGGCATCAAAGTATCACCATAATGGACTATACTGTAGTGTGTGCATTCCGGGAAGCAGTGAAGGCATCACAGTATCACCATAATGGACTATACTGTAGTGTGTGTATTCCGGGAAGCAGTGAAGGCATCAAAGTATCACCATAATGGACTATACTGTAGTGTGTGTATTCCGGGAAGCAGTGAGGCATCAAAGTATCACCATAATGGACTATACTGTAGTGTGTGTATTCCGGGAAGCAGTGAAGGCATCAAAGTATCACCATAATGGACTATACTGTAGTGTGTGTATTCCGGGAAGCAGTGAGGCATCAAAGTATCACCATAATGGACTATACTGTAGTGTGTGTATTCCGGGAAGCAGTGAGGCATCAAAGTATCACCATAATGGACTATACTGTAGTGTGTGTATTCCGGGAAGCAGTGAGGCATCAAAGTATCACCATAATGGACTATACTGTAGTGTGTGTATTCCGGGAAGCAGTGAGGCATCAAAGTATCACAATAATGGACTATACTGTAGTGTGTGTATTCCGGGAAGCAGTGAGGCATCAAAGTATCACCATAATGGACTATACTGTAGTGTGTGTATTCCGGGAAGCAGTGAGGCATCAAAGTATCACCATAATGGACTATACTGTAGTGTGTGTATTCCGGGAAGCAGTGAGGCATCAAAGTATCACCATAATGGACTATACTGTAGTGTGTGTATTCCGGGAAGCAGTGAGGCATCAAAGTATCACCATAATGGACTATACTGTAGTGTGTGTATTCCGGGAAGCAGTGAGGCATCAAAGTATCACCATAATGGACTATACTGTAGTGTGTGTATTCCGGGAAGCAGTGAGGCATCAAAGTATCACCATAATGGACTATACTGTAGTGTGTGTATTCCGGGAAGCAGTGAGGCATCAAAGTATCACCATAATGGACTGTACTGTAGTGTGTGTATTCCGGGAAGCAGTGAGGCATCAAAGTATCACCATAATGGACTATACTGTAGTGTGTGTATTCCGGGAAGCAGTGAAGGCATCAAAGTATCACCATAATGGACTATACTGTAGTGTGTGTATTCCGGGAAGCAGTGAAGGCATCAAAGTATCACCATAATGGACTATACTGTAGTGTGTGTATTCCGGGAAGCAGTGAAGGCATCAAAGTATCACCATAATGGACTATACTGTAGTGTGTGTATTCCGGGAAGCAGTGAGGCATCAAAGTATCACCATAATGGACTATACTGTAGTGTGTGTATTCCGGGAAGCAGTGAGGCATCAAAGTATCACCATAATGGACTATACTGTAGTGTGTGTATTCTGGGAAGCAGTGAGGCATCAAAGTATCACCATAATGGACTATACTGTAGTGTGTGTATTCCGGGAAGCAGTGAGGCATCAAAGTATCACCATAATGGACTATACTGTAGTGTGTGTATTCCGGGAAGCAGTGAGGCATCAAAGTATCACCATAATGGACTATACTGTAGTGTGTGTATTCCGGGAAGCAGTGAAGGCATCAAAGTATCACCATAATGGACTATACTGTAGTGTGTGTATTCCGGGAAGCAGTGAAGGCATCAAAGTATCACCATAATGGACTATACTGTAGTGTGTGTATTCCGGGAAGCAGTGAAGGCATCAAAGTATCACCATAATGGACTATACTGTAGTGTGTGTATTCCGGGAAGCAGTGAGGCATCAAAGTATCACCATAATGGACTATACTGTAGTGTGTGTATTCCGGGAAGCAGTGAAGGCATCAAAGTATCACCATAATGGACTATACTGTAGTGTGTGTATTCCGGGAAGCAGTGAAGGCATCAAAGTATCACTATAATTCACCATAAGTCCTTTCGGGACTTCGGTGAGACTTTTTCTATTGCACTAGACATATCGAAAGCCTTCGATAGAGTCTGGCATAAATCTTTAATTTCTAAACTACCCTCCTTCGGTTTCTATCCCTCCATCTGTGCCTTTGTCTCTAATTTCCTTTCTGGCCGTTCCA
Organism: Paralithodes platypus; assembly: GCA_032716605.1. Lineage (NCBI taxonomy): Eukaryota > Metazoa > Arthropoda > Malacostraca > Decapoda > Lithodidae > Paralithodes > Paralithodes platypus. Next base: position 44,361,555 of record CM064520.1, read on the forward strand.
TAGCTGCGGTTGTGGACGGCCATTGTTCACTTCCTCACCCTATAAACTCCGGTGTTCCTCAGGGCTCTGTCCTATCTCCTATTCTCTTTCTAATTTTTATAAATGATCTCCTTAACTGTACCTTAAGTCCCATCCATTCATACGCAGACGACTCAACTTTCCCCTGCACAGCTTCTTGCTCTGTACAGGGGCATAGTGCGCCCTTGTATTGAGTATTGTTCACATGTGTGGGGAGGTTCCTCTCACACCGCTCTCCTAGACAAGGTTGAAAGGAAGGCCTTTCGTATCATTAACTCCCGTCCACTCACCAACTCTCTGCAATCTCTCTCTCTCCGCCGCAATGTTGCATCTCTCTCGCTATTCTATCGCTACTATAATAATCAGTGTTCCTCAGAGCTATCCCAGTGCATACCACCTCCTTTACGTAGGGCACGTGGTACCCGTCTTGCAACTCAATCCCACCCCTACTCTGTGCAACTCTCCAACCCAAGAGTGAAACGTTACTCTCAAACTTTCTTCTACTCAACATCTGAGCTCTGGAACTCGCTCCCAGAATCAGTCTTTCCCTCTTCCTATGACTTAAATTGCTTCAAACTCAGTGTGTCCAGGCATTTTGGCTCGAACGTCCCTTGATTTTGGCCCTGTCACTCTTTCAACTATGGGGGAGGCACTCGCTATAGGCAGTTATGCCTTTTGCCTCCCTCAATCACATAGAAAAAAAAAAAATAATAAAATAATGGACTATACTGTAGTGTGTGTATTCCGGGAAGCAGTGAAGGCATCAAAGTATCACCATAATGGACTATACTGTAGTGTGTGTATTCCGGGAAGCAGTGAGGCATCAAAGTATCACCATAATGGACTATACTGTAGTGTGTGTATTCCGGGAAGCAGTGAAGGCATCAAAGTATCACCATAATGGACTATACTGTAGTGTGTGTATTCCGGGAAGCAGTGAAGGCATCAAAGTATCACCATAATGGACTATACTGTAGTGTGTGTATTCCGGGAAGCAGTGAGGCATCAAAGTATCACCGTAATGGACTATACTGTAGTGTGTGTATTCCGGGAAGCAGTGAAGGCATCAAAGTATCACCATAATGGACTATACTGTAGTGTGTATTCCGGGAAGCAGTGAAGGCATCAAAGTATCACCATAATGGACTATACTGTAGTGTGTGTATTCCGGGAAGCAGTGAAGGCATCAAAGTATCACCATAATGGACTATACTGTAGTGTGTGTATTCCGGGAAGCAGTGAAGGCATCAAAGTATCACCATAATGGACTATACTGTAGTGTGTGTATTCCGGGAAGCAGTGAAGGCATCAAAGTATCACCATAATGGACTATACTGTAGTGTGTGTATTCCGGGAAGCAGTGAGGCATCAAAGTATCACCATTATTTGCATGTGAAGTTTCAGAATGAACAGTAAGGGGGGGTCACCTGCTTTGTTTTCTCTTTCTCTCCTTTTCTCTTTTTTTTGGCTTGTATCCATTCGGCCCTGAGTTTCATTAAGAGGGAGGTAGTTGCTTTTTCTGGATCCCCTTCTCCCTCATGTTTAGCTCCATTAGTTTTGAGATGCTAAGACGTTCGCCGAATTAGGTTGTCAATTTTAAGACCTTTCGTGCCATTTTCTTATCAATATCAAGACCTTTCGTACCATTCAAGTGTCGATTTTTCAATGTTTTTCCTGGCAAGCGATAGCCAGTCTATAATTTTGGAGGAACCAGCCTTCGACCTGGATATATTTATACCGAAAAATGTACACATTTATTTCGAAGGGGGATCTCGAGGGTAATTTGTTAAGGTTAAAGAAGGTCTAGGGCGGAAACAAAACAATAATAAATAAATCTAGAAATATACTAATAAAAATATAACCTACCCGCTTAATTGTAATAAAGGTGATACACATAACACGTTAAGGGGAGATGGGTCATTTTTCTAGACCCCCATCTCCCTCAGGTTTAGCCCCATTAGTTTTCAGATTTTAAGATGTTTGCCCCATTAGTTTGCCGATTTGAAGACCTTTAGCCCCATTTCTTTGTCAATGTTAAGACTGTTCGTGTTATTTAGGTGTCGAGTTTTTCCTGGCGAGCGATGATAGTGAGCTTGTAATTTTGGAAGAACCAGCTACCGAAAAATGTACAAATTAATCTAGAAGGGGGATCTAACGGATGTTTTGTTGTCAGTTTGATGGAGGTCTAGGGAGGAAACGAAAACAATAATAAATATATGAAATAATCAACCAAAAAATACCCCCTTCCCCCTTAAGGTTTTTTACCAGCTAATTGCGTGTTCAATTTAGCACACATGACCAATGAAACTCCTTTGAGGTGTAGCATTTGTGTTACCGTTCGCCGTTCATTTCTGACAGTGTAGTCCTCTTTGTGAATTTTACCCCTTTCTGTACCGGCGACGTCTATTAAATTGTATTCTAGCTAGGCCTATATTTATTAGTGGCCCCTCCATCATTGACGAACATGCCTATTACATAAGGCATCCTCTTCAAACACTAATCCGCCGTAGTTTGAATCTACCGCGCAGAGCATTTAAAAACTGAGGAGCCTTCATCATGAGCGCACGCGACCTCACTCATGGCTTCAGTCATTATGAATTGGGTTCTCACTACGAAAAAACTTTGTAAAAAATAAAAACAAAAAGAAAATAAGAATAACTATCCAATAAGCTTTCCATCATATCGTGGATGTACTTGTGTGGATTTCTGACCAGACGCTGATTCAGGCGTCATTCCTCCTTCTCTGCTCTGCGCTCAGCCTGCCCGGACCTGTCTCCCCACGCTCCACGGGTTCCGCATTTGTTGCGTCCCTAGTGAGTTTTTTCTCATTGGTTTACTCCGGGATGTATCGAGTAAGGTTAGGATATGCGTAGCAGGAGTGTCCTGGGCTGGTTGCCCGCAGTGCAGTGTATTTTGGGTCGTATGTTTGGGGCATCTATTTCGGATGTACCCTCGTGGTCCTGTTGTGGACAGGTGAATTTTTTCACAGTTAAGCTAGCTTTGTGATGCAGGCGGCTTTCATTACGCGTTATTGCTTCCTTTTATCTTTCTGATGAGGTAGCGTATTTTTGCTGTCGTTCCCAGCGTATTTTTCTTCACTTAGTGAAGTTTTTTCTGGGTCCCGAGTCAGTTCTTCCCTTTGCCGGAAGTGTTTGCTACAGTGGTGTGTTGGCGGTGGTTCCTGTTGTGATATAATTCAGTGCTTTTTGTTTATATTCCGACATGTTACTGTTATCCGTCTGCCTAGGCCTAGCCAGCCTCTCGTAGCTTTATCACATATACAAGTGTTATTGATTTATTTTCTAAATATGTACTACTGTGTCATGTGTATCCTGGTTTAGTTGTGTATTGGCTAATTCCACGGACTATTTATGTGTCCTGGGTTAGTTGTGTTTTGGCTAATTCCACGGACTATGTTGGGCCGGCGTTAGTTGTGTTTTAGCTACGCCTCGGTCCGGTGTTGCGTTCAGATGGTATCTGGACGGTTTTCTGTGGTCAAGCCTGGGATCAGGCTTCCTGTGTTATTCCCGGTGAGGGGGGCTCCACACAGTTATTTTGTTTGGTCTTTCCCTCCCGGCGACCTTTTTTACAAAGAGGTCTGGGGCAGGTATAAGTGGTTTGACATTGCATATAAAACCCGGCGGTTGTTTTTAAACTTTAATTCACCCGGAGGGTGCAACCTGGAAGGTTGGGATGACCGAATTTGCAAAATTCAGTTTAGTTGACCAGTCAATTGAGGGATGCTTTTTGTATCGCCTCCTTCAACATACGGCGCTTTAGGGCACATTTGGGGTTAACGTTTTTTAAACTATTATTCACACCCGGCGGGTGTTTCTTGCACGGATGAGAATAACGAATTTACAATTCAGTTAGTTAACCAGACATTTGAGGGATACGTTTTGTATCGCCGCCTTCAACATACGGCGATCTAAAAGATACTTCGGCAGAAGTTAGATCTCGTATATTTGTCAGGCTTCCCAGTTTTTTATCTACGAGATAATTCGGGGGCCGGCGTCTTTTTTAGGGTTTTTTTTTCCAATATTTAATATGGAAACAAACACCACCGGAAAGACTTAATCACTTATAAACGCCATGATGGTCTTTATATATTATGTCAGAGGGTATTCATAAATCTTTTGGACAAATTAAGATATTCTGAAATCTTTTACTTAGGAAACCCCACCGCGTGGCGAGCTGTGGTCGTTGAGTATTACGTCTCGTTACCCGGCGGGTTATTTAACACCTGTGTGCGAACATGAGTGGGTTAACCTTATGAGCATTAATTCCTGGAAATTTTAAATTTTCCAGAGCTGGGTCCCGGCGGGTCTATGCAGAACCTGGAGTAGTTTCCCTCCAGTCTCTGTCATGGCTACCTTTGCCCCGGTTTTTGCTGTATGCATTACGCCCTCCTGTTCAGGTATCCCTATTTTTGCGCACACACTTTGTATAAAATGTGTTAAAATGTCTCGTTTGGTGGGGGTTACCTTTCCGGCGTTTTTCTCGTTGCTCCGAGAACACCGTTTTGGTTTACCGAGTTTTAGTCAGGATGGCTAAAATAGGTAAGTTACCCCGACGAGTTTGGTCGCTTGAGGGCTCATCAGAAACTGCGTTTTTCTGTGGTCGAGCCTGGGGTCAGGCTTCCTGTGTTATTCATTGCTTTATGCATTACGCCCTCCTGTTATGTCTCGTTTGGTGTGGGTTACCTTTCCGGCGTTTTTTCTCGTTGCTCCGAGAACACCGTTTTTGGTTACCGAGTTTTAGTCAGGATGGCTAAAATAGGTAAGTTACCCCGACGAGTTTGGTCGCTTGAGGGCTCATCAGAAACTGCGTTTTCTGTGGTCAAGCCTGGGATCAGGCTTCCTGTGTTATTCCCGGTGAGGGGGGCTCCACACAGTTATTCTGTTTGGTCTTTCCCTCCCGGCGACCTTTTTTACAAAGAGGTCTGGGGCAGGTATAAGTGGTTTGACATTGCATATAAAACCCGGCGGTTGTACCTTCGGGTGGTTATATTAACGAATTTGCGATTCGCGATAATTTGCCAAACAATTGATTGATACAATAGGGTATCACGGCCGTCAAGACGGCGATCTATGAGGGCTTCTGGCAGAAGCCGGATTAGAGATTAACACCTTACGAGCGGCCTATGCGGTTTATTTATATGTACCGCACAGCGGGGTGTTTTTAGCCAAAATAGGGCTGTTTACGTGATCATTTTCATGCCTAAATAAGACCCAGAACGTAAAACAAGTACCTATCCCTGAAAGGGCATAAACAGAGCTTTCGAATGACACCATAACGATCCTTGTATGATGGATAGTTTTCTTGCAATAACCGTGCAACGCGAGTGCAAAAGCAGGTAATTCGGTAGTTTCGGTACATAATTGAGTATGTAGCGAGTGAGAGAGGGAGGAGGGAGCTGAGATTTGTGTCAGTAGGTTCGCCGCGGTGGTCTGGAGCAGTCATACGCTCGCTAGTCTCCTGCCACCACTTGTCCCTCTCTCTCAGCCACATTACGTGCTGAAATTGCCACTCGACCTATGTCGAGCGCCGCCACATAGTCCAGCTTTATTTAACTCGACTTATGTTGCTCGCCGCTAATTAAGGGTTAAGATAGGCTTAGACTTTTTATGGGATAAAAAGATGCCTGAATCTTACTAGTGTTTCAAGTGTAAAGGGATACTTGAAGGACTTCATCTTTAATAAAGATATGTTTCATCTTTATGAGGATTCAGAAGTTATGCTTAATTCTTTCGAACAGGTAAAAGATATGCTGAAATCCTTAATAAACAATTGGAACAATGTTGTTTGTTTGTTTAGTCTTTCTCTCCCGGCGACCTTTTTACAAAAAAGGTCTGTGGCAGGTACAATTGGTTTGACATTGCATATAAAACCCGGCGGTTATACCTTCGGGTGGTTATATTAACTGATTAGCAATTCGCGATCATTTGCCAAACAATTGATTGATACAATAGGGTATCACGGCCTTCAAGACGGCGATCTATGAGGGCTTCTGGGAGAAGCCGGATTAGAGATTAGGATAGGCTTAGACTTTTTATGGGATAAAAAGATGCCGGAATCTTACTAATGTTTCAAGTGTAAAGGATACTTGAAAGACTTCATCTTTAATAAAGATATACTTCATCTTTATGAGGATTCAAAAGATATGCTTAAAAATCTTCTGGACAGGTAAATATATCCTGAAATCTTTAATATGAAACTAAAGGAAAACGAAAAGTAGTGGTGGAGTGCTACGGTTCGTTGACCGGCGGTCTTGTGACACATATTTTGTACCATTTTTTGGGTGTAACCCTATGAGCATTTATCCCCGGAAAATTCTCTTTCCAGGGCGGAGTACCGGTGTTGCACCAGGTGACCAGGTAGTTCCCGGGGGCGAGGTAGTTTTCCCCCAGTCTCTGCCATGTCGGCACTTGAACCTCTCATTGCTGTATGTTCAACGCCGTTAAGATCAGGTATCCCTATATTATTTTCATTTGTTAATGAAATAATTTAATCACTGAATAATAATAACCATATATATTTTCTATGATTATATTAGGATAATATTGTGTTTATTTATAGTAATTTATTTTAATACAATTAAATATAAATTAAATTAATTAGTATACTTTATGATTTTGCTCACCATCTCTGCTTTCAATGTGTTAATGAGCTATGGGAGCTTTTAATTATCATAAACCTTTACAGGGCTCTCTTTTAGAGAGTATACCGAGCTCGCAAGCGAGGGACAGCCACAGCCAAGGTGTATGGCGACTCACAGTCCTGGCAGGACAGAACACATCCCTTTGTGACTCAACTAGTGCTGACGTCCACGGGATGCCGATGTACCATCTTCTACCCCAGTTTTAACATGGCAACATGTGGAGGTCCCGGCTTCGGCGGGATCTTCCCATGATAAGCCAGACTTAACGGATGAAGAACAACGATCTCTGGTCTCAGAGATGGAGGTTGAAGAGTCCAGTCACCTTTTAGGCGACTCTCAGGGTACTGTCGAATCTCCACGGAGTTCGTCATCGGCTAGGTATGTACCGGCGGAAGAGATTGATGGACTACTATTGAATGCACTTAATAGGTTCTTGGGCCCTACGCCGGAAACTCCTCCTGATACGGGAGATCCCGCGATGTCGACGAATGTGCGACCTCTGGCTACATCCTTTGCTTTAGCGAAAATACCTAGCCATCCGCTTGTGTCAGGCCCAATTTCCAATGTGCCAGGCACAACAGCTCTCACTACTTCCACTGAATGCAGTTCACTGTATTCAGAAACAAGGGTCAACGAGGTCAAGGAAGTTGCTACTCGTGTCGGAAGAGATTTTTGTTCTAGCCAGCAGTCTAGATATTTATCTTCACGCATCTTATCTCCCAGGCGTAGCGAACGTCTGGGCAGACGCTCTGTCCCGGAGACAGAGCACGACAGTAGAATGGGAGCTCAAGCAACCCATTTTCGACCTAATGATTGCGGAGCTCTCCCATCCACAAGTGGATCTTTTTGCGTCCGAGGAGACTCACAAGCTCCCTCTATACCTCACCCGCCGGGCGATAACGCCGGCAGGGGGCCAGACGCCCTAGTGACAGACTGGAACAGATGGAGCTCCATCTATCTGTTTCCGCCGCCAGATGCGTCACTAATGTGCCACGTAGTGAACAAACTACGAGTTTATCGAGGCTTAGTCTCGCTAATCGCGCCCCTGTGGCCGGCGCAGGTGTGGTACCAGCAATTAATAATGTGGTGCCCGGACCCGGTATCGCTCCCGGTCGGGTACTTCCACTTAGACACGATTGGCAACCTAGCGACCTCGCTGACTTTTGCATTATGGACATTCAGGAGGCCAAGTGGCTAGCACCATACGGTAGGGATGTGACCAATAAATTGCTCAATCAATATACTCAGTCTACTAAGCGACAATATCAATCACATTGGAAAGCTTTTACTTCTTGGATTGTTAGAACGGAACAAACTGTACCCTCAGTGGCTTTGGTTTTTAATTACTTGAACTATCTGTTTGAGCAGAAACGTTTATCTGTGGTAACTTTGAAGAATCACTTAACTGCGATTAGAGTGCCCTTTTTCGACCTTACAGGTCTATCCATACCGGTGGCGGAGGAAACAGGATTTATGAGAGCGTGTTTTAAACTCCGCCCACCTCCCCGTCAGCTCATGCCTACTTGGTCTCTGGACAAAGCTTTGTCTTTACTTCATTCTCGTCTGTATCAAAATACTGCAGACTTTGCTTTAATCTTAAAGAAGGCAGTTTTCCTTTTGGCTTTGGCCACCGGAAACAGAGTGTCTGAGCTGGCGGCGATGAGCAACACACCTAATTGTCTTAGGTTTGGTAGACTTAATGATTCAATTTCCATTGCACCCTCCCCGGCGTTTGTAGCCAAGAATGAGCATAGTGCACACGTGTTTTCTGAGTTCACGGTGCCGGCGTTAAAAGGGGAAAGGTGCATCATAATTTATGTCCAGTGCAAGCTCTAACCAAATATTTGAGAATAGCTCCTCAAAACCCCCAAGGTGCTTTATGGGTAGCGAGTACGGGTAAACGCTTACTTAAACGGCGATTAGCCTCTCTTCTGGTAGAAGTCATTAAAGAGAGTAATCCCGGCGTTGTGGGTAGGGCCCACGATTTACGCAAGTGGGCGGCCTCTTTACGTTTCCTGAAAAAACTTTTCAGTTGAAGATATTGCGTCCACACAGTTGTGGGCGTCTAATCATACGTTTCTCTCTAAATACTTGTCAGTTGCTCTAGACAAACCTTCCTTACCATGTATAGCTTTAAGGCAGAGGGTCTAGGTGGCCCTGCAGTCACTTATGTTTACTTTCACGGAAGGGGGGGGGGTGCAGTCAGTTGACATAGGACACCCTAGACCCCGCCGGAGTATGAGAGCTGTGATACAATTTAAGGTTAAAATGTGATATGAAAATTTCTCTGCGAGAAATTGTGCTAGTACAAGGTTTAGTACAAAACAACGGTGTTGTTATAGTAGTTTTAGCTGCGAAAGCAATGTAATATTAGTTCAATGGAGTTCATTTGCAATTGATCTCCACATGTATTTTGGGGTTTATGATGTGCACATATAAACTTATAACTTATTATTTTTGTCACCACTCGTTGAGTGGGGTGCCTTTTGTAACTACAGATCTGTGTTCAGAATCTTCAGGGTTACCCATTTTTGTCGGGCAGGCTTTTTTGAAGCACGCACCTGCCTGAACCCCTTTTTCTTGTATATTTCCGGCCTACGCCGTATTAAATACATTTTTCAAAAGTAAGAATACTATGTGGTTGTTTTTATTATCTGCTTTTCTAGAGTTATGATATGATTACGAATGTCCCCCTCCAGTCTTAGATATCAGGCATGTTCGTCAATGATGGAGGGGCCACTAATAAATTATAGGTTTGACTCCTGTAAGGAGATAAAGAAAACCTAATATTTAGTAGTGGCCCCGTAATCATTGACGACTGGGGCCCTCCCGACCGTCCCCTTCCCATTCGTTGATGTATTAAGGATTTTGGTTTACTTGATATGTCAGTGAAGGAATGACGCCTGAATCAGCGTCTGGTCAGAAATCCACACAAGTACATCCACGATATGATGGAAAGCTTATTGGATAGTTATTCTTATTTTCTTTTTGTTTTTATTTTTTACGAAGTTTTTTCGTAGTGAGAACCCAATTCATAATGATTGAAGCCATGAGTGAGGTCGCGTGCGCTCATGATGAAGGCTCCTCAGTTTTTAAATGCTCTGCGCGGTAGATTCAAACTACGGCGGATTAGTGTTTGAAGAGGATGCCTTATGTAATAGGCATGTTCGTCAATGATTACGGGGCCACTACTAAATATTAGGTTTTCTTTATCTCCTTACAGGAGTCAAACCTATAATTTAGAGGATGTTGTGCATTTTAAGAAGGATCTATGGTTGCAAAAAGGGTTATGCGAGATATTTCGAAGCCTCTTGATTGCTGGAGGCCCTTTTGAAACTAAATATATATAGTCTAATAGTAGCCAGAATAATGTTAACCCTTTCAGTACCGGTGTCGTCCGTTTAACTGTATTCTGGCTACTATCAGACGATTGTATTCAGCTTAAAAGGGGTCTCCAGAAATTAACCGGCTTAGAACTATCTCCCTTAACCCTTTTTACTACCACATATAATTTTTAAACTGCTCAAAATCGTCTAAATATAGCCAGAATAAAGTTAAAGGACGTCACCATTACAGAAGGGGTTAACTGGAAACAAAAACATGGCGGGATAACTTCATTATACTTCAAAGGGGCGGATGGTTGGGTTTTCTGGTCCCTCTTCTCCCTCATGCATAGCCCCATTAGTTAGGCAATTTTAAGACCTTTCAGCCCATATCTTTGTTAATAGTAAGACCTTTCGTGCCATTCATCCCTCTCTCCTACTTATGCCTAATATCCTAATCTCTTCTAAAGACGTACTTTCTACCCTCTCTGGGCTTAATACTAAGAAAGCGTGCGGTCCGGACGGTGTTCCTCCTGTTGTACTAAAAAACTGTGCTTCCGTGCTGACTACTTGCCTAGGAAAACTCTTTCGTCTCTGTCTCTCCTCTAACGTGTTTCATTCTTGCTGTAAATTTGCTCTCATTCAACCTGTCCCAAAGAAGGGTGACCGCTCTCAACCCTCCAACTATCGTCCAATTGTTCTTATCTCTTATATCTCCAAAGTTTTTTAAACTATTCTTGCTTCCAAATTTCTTAAGCATTTCTCCTCCCATAATCTACTCTCAGATCGCCAGTATGACTTCCTTAAGGGTCGTTCTACTGGTGATCTTCTTTCATATCTTACTAACTCTTGGTCATCCTCCTTTTGGGACTTCGGTGAGACCTTTTCTATTGCACTAGACATATCGAAGGCCTTCGATAGAGTCTGGCATTAATCTTTAATTTTTAAACAACCCTCCTTTGGTTTCTATCCCTCAATCTGTGCCTTTGTCTCTAATTTCCTTTCCGGCAGTACCATAGCTGCGGTTGTGGACAGCCATCGCTCACTTCCTCATCCTATCAACTCCAGTGTCTCTCAGGGCTCTGTCCTATCTCCCACTCTCTTTCTAATTTTCATAAAATTATGATCTTCTCAACTGTACCTCCAGTCCACATCCATTCATACGCAGACGACTCTACCTTACACTACTCAATTAGTTTTCCAGAACGCCCCAGCCAGCAATCCCTCAAAAACAAACTAATGAAGCCATACAACACTTATCTTCCGATCTAACAACTATTTCCAATTGGAGCAGAGAAAACCTTGTTGCCTTTAATGCTTCCAAAACCCAATTTCTCCATCTATCTACCCGTCCGGAACTCCCAGAGGACTATCCCTTATCTTTCAACAATACAAAGATCAATCCTTCATCTTCTCTCAATATTCTTGGTGTCTCTTTTTCTTCTGCTCTCACTTGAAAGGACCATATTACCAGTCTTGCTAAGGCAGCCTCCCAGAAGCTGGGTGTGCTTAATCACCTCAAGTTTTTTTTACCCCTGCACAGCTTCTTGCTCTGTACAGGGCACAGCGCATCCTTGTATTGAGTATTGTTCACATGTGTGGGGAGGATCCTCTCACACCTCACTCCTAGACAAAGTAGAAAGGAAGGCCTTTCGTATCATTAACTCCCATCCACTCACCAACTCTCTGCAATCTCTCTCTCTTCGCCGCAATGTTGCATCTTTCTCTCTATTCTATCGCTACTACAATAATCAGTGTTCCTCAGAGCTCTCCCAGTGTATACCACCCCATCTACGTAGGGTACGTTGTAACCGTCTTGCAACACAATCCCACCCCTACTCTGTGCAACTCTCCAACCCAAGAGTGAAACGTTACTCTCAGTCTTTCTTCTATTCAACAGCTGAGCTCTGGCACTCTCTCCTTCTTCCTATGGCTTAAATTGCTTCAAACTCCGTGTGTCCAGGCATTTTGGCTCGAATGTCCCTTGATTTTGGCCCGGTCACTCTTTCAACTCTGGGGGAGGCACTCGCTACAGGCAGTTCTGCCTTTTGTCTCCCTCACTCACATAGAAAACAAAAATGTAGGTGTCTATTTTTTCTTGGCGAGCAATAGGGAAGGCATCTGTAAATTAGGAGGCACCGGCCTTTGGCCGGGACATTTTCCTACCGAAAAATGAACAAATTTATCTGGAAGGGGGATCTTGGGGATGCTTTTTTAAGGTTGATGAAGGTCTAGGGAGGAAACTAAACAAATAATAATGAATAAATAAATAGATCGACCATAAAGTAAAACCTTCCCCCCTTAAACAAATTTCATGTATATTAGTTCTAACACATTATAGATGGTTTGGCGATAAAGAGAGTGAAAGTCAAAGACAAACAAAACTACTCAACATCATTTATGTAACTCTCTTTGGAGGAGGAGAATATAATATATATCTTCACACTTTCAATTAATCCATTTCAGTCCTAAAAGTCAAGGTCAATTGTAGCCCCAGACCAGAACAGATGGCTGGAGTAAAGTAGGAAAGAAGAGCAATTGGACAGAGGAAGAAGGAGAGAAGTGAGAATTGTAGCTCATTCTGTCAGACGATTATACTCAACCTAAGGAAGGCAAATGCACATGGCAAATGTTTTTGTGTATACAGACAGACAGAGAGACAAATAGACAAACGACAGATGGATGGACAGACAGACAGACAGACAGACAAATAGATAGATAGATAGATAGATAGCTAGATAGATAGATAGAAAGATAGATAGACAGGCACACACACAAACTAAGGTGGTGCAAAGTTGGTGACATCCCCAGAAGAGGTGTCGTCATGACAAGGGTGACTGTTTTCTCTCCACCCTCTCTCATACAGAGAGATAGAGTTACAAGGAATATTTAGTATCTCAGAGACTTTGCTGTCCATTCTGGGGAGATACTCGAAGTGGAAGGAGAGAGACTGTTTAGTGCACTACACTCATTGCAGAGTGTACAAAATACTATCTACTCTCTTCTTGAACTGCTCTACTAAAGAACTGTTTAGAATTCTAATTTTCATCCATGGTTGGGTGTTGTATTCATATTGAGACTAAACATTTTGCTATAATCCACATTGTCAAACCCATATAGTATTTCAAAAACTTCAATGAGCTGACCTCGTAGTCTGCTCTCAACCAGTCTTCATAGCTCAGTCTCCTAAGCGATGGAATAAGCTTTGTAGCCCTAGTTTGTACTCTTTCCAATCGCTCTATATCTTTCCTGAGTGCTGGAGAGCAGAATTGAACATCATACTTCAGGAGAGGCCGTATCAGAGCGTTGTAAAGTGGGAGGACTAGTTCCTTATTTTTATACTTAAATTGCCTCTTAATTAATTAATTACTAAGCTTTCTTCTCTACTCCAATGCACTGCTTGGAAAACTTTAAGTCACTGCTAATCAGAACACCCAAATCCTTTTCCAAGTCAGTCACTTCTAGAGGAGAGAGAGAGAGAGTTACACAGAGTTACACAGATACTCAGACCACACAGACTTTGCGGTCCCAACTAGGTGGTCCGGCCTTAATACTACTAGACAGGGACAGTTTATAGTGGAAGAATAGGACAGTAAAGTAGAAGGCTCTCTCTCCCCACCCTCCGCTTCCTCCGGCTAAATAGCCGTACCAGAAAATAGGATGAAGTGTTACCTTATGGGTCAGGAAATGCCCACAAGGAAAGTTTGTATATAGTATAGGAAGAAATTAGTTTGAAAAGGAAATTACACATGCCTACTGATTAATTCATATTAATCTAATCTTCATTAGATTATCGTCCAGTCTTTTCTTAAACGTATCAATAGAATTACTGTCGACCACCTCCCTTGGTAAACTATTTCACTCTTTAGCCACATTGTATGTGAAGAAATTTTGTGTCACATCTAAGGATGCCTTTTTTCTAATTAATTTCATTCCATTACCTCGGGTTGCAGCATTATTATTAATCGTGAACAGTGCACTGATATCTACTCTGTCAAATCCCTTAAGTATCTTAAAACACTCGATAAGTTGGCCTCGCAACCTCCCTTTCTTTAGCGAGAACAAAAAAATCTTTGATCTTTCATAATATGGCTTGTTTTTTCAGAGAGGAAATTAGTTTAGTTGCTCTACGCTGCACAAATTCGAGTTTTTAATGCCCTTCTTGAGATACGAGGACCAGAACTGAACAACATATTCAAGATGGGGTCTAACAATGCTTTTGAATAACGGCAAAATATTTTTTTCGTCTGTTTAGGTAAAATTTCTTTTGATAAATCCCAAGACTTGTTTAGCTTTATTTGCTGCAGCTGCACATTGCTCTGAGGATTTTAGGTTTTCTGATATTATAACCCCGAGATCTTTAACCTTAGAGTTTGCTATTATTGGTTGGCCTTTCATTTGATAGTCAAACTTTTTGTTTTTTAAACCAACGTGCAAAATTTGACATTTGTCAACATTAAAAGGCATTTTCCACTTTTCTGAACAATACACTATTTTGCTTAAGTCGGACTGTAGGCTATATCTGTCTTCCTCATTCAAGACTATGTTCCCTATCTGTGTATCGTCAGCAAATTTGGAGATAAAGTTATTCAGACCTACAGTACATAAATATCATTTATATATATGATAAATAAAATCGGACCAAGGACCGATCCTTGAGGCACAACGCTGGTAACAGGCACCCAATCTGATTCTACACCATTAATAACAACTCTTTGCTTTCTGTTTGCAAGCCAGCTTTAAATCCATTGATATACATTACCCTTTATTCCGAGCATTTCTATTTTGTCTAATAATTTATTAATTATGAGGTACCTTGTCAAACGCCTTTTGAAAATCTAGGTAGACTATGTCAAGCGCCTTAGTTAAGTCATTAGGAGTAAACAATTTATTATAAAATTCGAGGAGGTTTGTTAGGCACGATTTTCTGGTCCTAAATCCGTGCTGGCTGTTTCTTATTAATTAATTAGATTCAAGATAGCCTACTCAACTATTTTATCTCTTAAAATGGTTTCAAGAATTTGTCCTATTACTGACGTTAAGCTTATAGGTCTGTAATTACTAGCTTTTGGCTGTTTTCCAATCATTAGGGACGCATCCCTGCTGTAGTGATGAGTTAAAGATAATGGTCAGGGATTCGCATATTCCTTATTTTACTTGTTTTACTATCCTATTATGGAAATTATCAGGCCCCGGAATCTTGTTGATATTTAATTTATATAATTTACTTAATACTTCACTTGCACTGATAGTAAAGTTTCAAATTTTTTGCGTTGTTACTGCCCTATGTTTTGTATTATGCTATACTTCGTTTGTAAAAAACATAACAAAAATATTCGTTAAGTGTATTTGCAATATCTATGTCGGCTGTCACTATTTGATCATCTCTAGTTAATGGGCTTATTCCGCTTTTTATCAACTCTGCGAAGCAGAGTGGTATCGCACACACAGGTCCCGCCCGTATACTGTGCACCACAATTCAGCTTGTCCGTCGTCATCGTCGTCCGTCGTCGTCGTCCGTCGTCCGTCCGGAAACTCCTCCTAGACCGTTCGATGGATTTCACCAAATTTCACAGGTATATTAATTTGGTCAATGCGAAGGTCAGTCAAAAAGAAATTTTCAATTTAAATTAAAGGTTAAGGTCAAAGGTCAAGGTTAAAGATAAGGTCAATATTTCATGTGTCTTAGTTTTTACTCAAATTTCTTAATTTGCACTATACAAATTACTGGTAACCTCGATATCTTATTGACAAAATTTTAAATAAATCTTCTGAAAGGTAAGGTCAAAGGTCAAGATCAAAGGTCAAAGTATTTTGTTTACTAGTATTTCTTATATTAACTGTCAGATTCTCACTAGACTTACCGTGTATATTCGGAATACTTAGGCCAAGGTCATACAAGGAACAATACAATTCCATAGTAAAGGTCAAGTTCACAGGTCAAAGTCAAATAAAAGGTCAATATGCTAATTTCTTTACTATTCATGCAAACTTCACAAAATTTGGTGATTTAGTTGCACTTTAAATGAAAAGGATAAATAATACATTTTGAGACACATATCATGAAGGTCAAGATGAAGGTCAAAGAACAAGGTCAACTATTCTATAAATATATATGAAACTAACTGATGGATTTTAATGAAATTAGTCATCCTCATTTTATTTTCCTGGACAATGTCAATGAACAAAAAAATGTACTCTTACATAAAGGTCAAGGTTACAGGTCAAGGTGAAAGGTCAACTTATACTATTTATTTTTAGTTTTTATTCAAATGTCTTCATTTTCACTATACAAGTTACTGGTAATCTTGATATCATATTGCCCAAATTTTATATAAGTATTCTAGAGGGTAAGGTCAAAGTTCAAGGTCAAAGGTCAGAATAGGTTTTTTACTAGTATTTCTTATACTAACTGTTAGATTATCACTAGGCTTACTGAGATGACGGGCCCAAACCAACGGTACACCGAGTGGCCAGCATAACCACACAGGCCACCTCAAAACCCCAGGACAGACAATGAGGACATTTACCTGAGTCCCCCCTCCGAGTACACCGGCATCTACCTGAGTTGGCCATGCCCAGCCGTCCACCCCACAGTTCTCTCTCACGCCAGCAGCCCTCCAAGAGAATGGAGTGCTCTCTCAGCCAGTCACAAGCCGTGTTCCTCAGCCAACCACAACCGCCTTGGGACCACCAACTAGAACCCTCCTTTTACGTAGCCTCCACCAGGAGTGACGCTCCCTGTATTGTTCCGCCAGATTTGGAGTATAATGAATACTCCCTTATGCAATCTACTCACCAGCGCCCCGAATATTACAGGGGCCAATGGACCTGACCATGCCTGACAAATCCATCCCACCGAGGATACAGACAAAATCCTCTATATATATGTCCTAGGATAATTAGAAGACCTGCAAGACAGTTGTTGCATATTTAGCCTTAAGTGTTTTCCATTTTTCACAGCAACCCTGGACCTTCCAGTTGCCCCCATGAACATTGTAATAATACCTTGGAACCAGGCCCATGTTATAATACCTGAGCTCCAAGACTAGAATGTATAGGTACCTCACAACAACCACTTTTCCTCTTTCCTCAATACCCCTTTTTCCCCGAGTTCATTGACACCTGAATCAAGAATAAATTTGCATAGGACCTCAGGAAAACCTGAGGAAAGTATGCAAACCATCACCTCCCTCTCAGTCTTACACCTTCGGGCTCGGGCTTTTAGGAAAGTGTTTCGGTCTGCCTCAGCCTCCACCCCCCTGCCCCTCGAGAGTGCCTCCTGACGTAGCACCTACCGGATTACTGAAGGGCTACCCGTCTGCTGCCTAGCGCCCTGAACCGAGGACCTCTGCTCAAACTACGTACATAGGCCTGGACCTAGGATCCCTGTTCGAACTACGTAAACAGGCCTAAACCCAGGACCCCTGCTCGAGGAGGTAACCAGCAGTGCAAGATTGGCCACTACCCTTTACGCCGGCCAGACCAGTACTCTCGTCCGCTGCCCTCCCAAATACTTAAGTGTTTCTGTATCTCTCTTTGTTGATTATTGTTGTGAGGTATTGATTATGTAAATATGTGAACCGTGTTGTGCCCTGATTTAATTGTGATCTGTGCCCTAGCTCACGTACTTGCGAAATAGTTTCATCCTTCTGTACCTGCATTATTCTGTGTTAATTTTGCCTTTAATCCTTGATCCTTGTTCAAGACTGTTATTAATTCATAACTTACGCATACGTTACATATCAGTGTTACTAACATATATTCAGGCCCCCACGCTCGCAGATTTACTGACTACGTGTATGTTGATTTATTATTTGTGAGTTGAAGCCCCAGTATATTCCGTGATCAATCCATTTATATAATCGCTCTTTACCTAGAACCTACGCCCAATTTTCCGACGAGTGCATAGTGTATTTCCTTTTACCTTTTACTAAGTAATCGCATATGAAATATATCTTATAGACGTGCTTTTATGTTCTTGTAAATCTTGATGTTGTGATATATCGAATACCGTGTTTAGGAATTCTTTCCTCTGTGATTCGCCTCACTCTCATCCACCATACACTAATTGTGCCTGTGTATTTTATTCACCTCGTTCTGTTAACCCGTTCAGACTCGAGTCTGATACTGCCTGTTTAAGTGTCAATGAGTAGGACTTCGTCGCCTACATCCATGTACTAATTGTGCCTGTACATTTTATGCACCTCGCTCTGCTAATCCATTCAGAGACGAGTCTGATATTGCTTTAAATATCAATGAGCTAAACTTCGTCATTAGCGCCAATCTAATTATTACGTACGATCTTTCGATCGATATCTGTTAACCCGTTCAGATCTAACCCATTAAGATTAATTTATAGTGTTCAGTCAAGTCTGAGTCTATTGGAACTCAGTTAGTTATTTTGCTTCTCTTTGTGTGTTGTATTCGTTGCGAAGATTGAAGATTATGTTACGATCGGGTCTCGTATAAATCAGTGGCTCTTATACATTGGACTAGACTGGCATAAATGCAACAACGGAAATGCTAGATCCAACCCCGGATATATAATCCCGTCGAACAAAGAACACATATACCCTCCAGAGTTATATCTGCGATAGCGGGGTATCTTAACTCTCAGTATCTATGTGCTTCTACTATAGGCTGATGTTCTCTGAAACAGCCTATTACCTATAACATATGGTTGCTTAGTTATGGTACACAAGGAAAAGATAGTTAACTTAATTAAATCACAAGAGTGATCTAATGCAAACAAGAAGAAGGTTTACTTAACGTTACTTTAATCAATAATATCTGTCACTCCTTTATGAAAGAAAGTGTTGTAAAGTCCTCAAGCACCGAACAAGGAATCTTCTGAATAATGTCGGATGCTACTAAGAAGAACGTATCGGAAATGGAACCACAAAATAGCAGGAGGCAGGACAATGCACGTG
Organism: Paralithodes platypus; assembly: GCA_032716605.1. Classification (NCBI taxonomy): domain Eukaryota; kingdom Metazoa; phylum Arthropoda; class Malacostraca; order Decapoda; family Lithodidae; genus Paralithodes; species Paralithodes platypus. The sequence continues at coordinate 44,380,490 of CM064520.1, forward strand.
TAGGCTAAATACACAAAAAGGCTGGACCTATAATGTTATTGGACACAAGAATATTATAAGCGGTGCAACAGTAATAATGCTCGCCACAAAAAGTAGTACTCCTATTAACAAAACCGGTCTATGCTGGTTGTGTCTCTCTACAGCAACCTAGACCTCAAAATGCTTGTGTAGAAATAATGGGTATGCATAAAAGAGTATATGATCTAATCCAGCTAATGTCTACCCGGGTTAATAAAGTCTAGCTGGGATGCGCAAAGGTACAGAATTCTGGTGGAGCAAGGCAGCTTCTAGCCTAGTGTGGACCTTGGGTCTGTGCGGCCTGATTACGTTAATATGAAGGGGTGCTCTCTTGAGGATTCTCGATCACAAGTATCGAGTATCCTCCTGGCGACCCTCAAAAGCAAATAGAGTTAGAACAGTGTTGGGTGGATTAGGCAAGCAGCCCTCACGCACTACACAGTCTAAACTCCAAGGTACACAGACAAAAGATCCACCCAGGTAACCCACAGAATCCGTAGTGTCGTGCAGCTCAAAAGTAGCCTACACACAGTGAAAACACCAACAGCAAGGTACCTGATCCCTAGTCTAGCATTATTTAACCCTGTAGAAACATTAGTGATTGATGGAGACAGTCCGAGCAATACAATCTCCCAAAAAGACAATGACTATCTTCAACCTTAGCCTAGTACATAAGAAATGTGAGATCCAGCATATAATACAGTCTGGCCACCAATTCAAGGTGTGGATGCAGGGAACCAGAGGGGGATTGATATTAATAAAAGGTGAGGAAGTAGTGGAAATGATAGAGGCAGTAGAAGAGAAAGATTCTAAGACAAGAGTGTGGAACAGTTCATGGGAGATGCTTAGAGTATGCTGTCTGGGACGGATCTGACCAGGATATTTCCAGGGACCGCATGGCTGGAGTCCCAGTTCACAGGAATGGCACGAGGGTACGCGACAGTCGCCCAGTAAGCAGCCGCCTAGTAGGCCGTGTTAGGCAGGAGGCAACGAATCCCGCGAGGCCTATGTAAGGGGGCCAGCCACGCGCCACACTCACCACCAAGTCACACCACCTGGTCTCTCTCTCTCTCTCTCTCCCACTCGCCTTCCCATCATTCAACTACTTAACACAATACTTTCAATTGACTAAATAAAATAGAAAGGATTGTGACAGACGAAAACAAAGAACAGTTCTGAACTGTCTGCAACACAAGCTTTCTCGAGAAGGAAAGTACACAATGATAGGTAGACTGTAGCTACATTCTCTGCCCTGGCGAGTCCTAGCGAGTAAGCCATGCGGTTCTGGGGGAAGCGGTGAGCGTCACACCCCACCCAAGATTTTTAAGAGGCTCCAACTATGAGCTCTAAATCTGACACGCAGAACCCATACAAAATTCGCCACTCCTAGTCACCCAGCGACAATGAAATGTAAAGCACAGTTCTCTTCAAAATAACACATTATAAAAATGAACAACCCCTCCCAACACAATAGATTAAATTACATAGTTATGCTCATAAGAGCGAGCTTCACTAGCCCAGCCTTCTGAGAGGAGTACAACTCAGAATTTCTGCTATAACATACTTAAAAAAAATGTAACTATCAAAGAAAGAGTTTTTATAGGATTTTTATATTTTTAACATGTTTATGGCGGCTGCACTACAGGGGCAGCCTAGTTTTTTTCTTCTATACCAACACAGCAACTCCTACTTTACGACCCAATACGCTGGGCTACCCACGCGAGCCAACAAGCACCAGACGTAAACATACTAATCAAACCAAAGTAGGAGGCTACCCTTGTGATGATCTACCCCGGGTCTTCCACCCTCGATAAGCAATCTGCAATCACATTCTCAGAACCGGCAATATGGCATATGTCTAGGTTGTATTCCTGCAACATTAATGACCACCTGGTCAGCCTCATATTCCGGTTATGGAATTGATTCAGGAACTTGAGGGGGTGATGGTCGGTGTAGATCACCATAACTGGTCCATAGGCTGGAACATACACCTCAAAGTGCCTGAGCGCTAGCACAATCGCCAGCAGTTCCTTCTCAACTACTGAATAGTTCTTCTGCGCCGAGTTGAACTTTTTTGAGAAGAAACTGGCATCAGTTGCCAGCTGGAATGGTAGGCTAAAGTCCGGGGCCCTGAGGATTGGGTGAGTACACAACAGGTGTTTTACTAGCAAAAAAGCCCTCTCACACTCAGGCGCCCACTTAAACTTTCTATCTTTGGCCAATAGGTCCGTCAGAGGAGCCAGCACAGTAGAATAGCCCTCTATAAAGCGGCGGTAGTAACCAATCATGCCCAAAAACCTCATGATCTGCTTCTTGGTGGACGGCCTGAGGAAGTGGTTAATAGCCAATATCTTGTTCTGTGGGGGGCACACCTGGCCCAAACCCACCATGAACCCCAGATACTGCACGGTAGCCCGCACAAAATCACACTTTCCCAGGTTGACCACCAAGTTTGCCTCGCTTAATTTCTTAAATAGGGATTCTACATGTTCACAGTGGCTCTTGAAATCGTCATCGTAGATAATGACGTCGTCCAGGTACACGGTACAGTTCGGACTGTCAGCCACTAACTCGTTCATCAAGCTTTGGAAGGTCGCTGGTGCGTTCTTTAGACCGTACGGCATGACATTACAACGATATGTAGCACCATCCACCACAAAACCACACACCTCTTTCGCCCGTTCAGACAAAGGCACCTGCCAGTAACCTTTTACCAGGTCCACCTTGGTCAAGAACTTGGCCCTGCCAATCTTGTCTACACAGTCATCGACCCGGGGAAGAGGATATGGGTTGGTGGGAGTCAAGCCGTTTAGCCTGCGGTAATCAACACAGAAGCGCACCTTGCCATCCGGCTTAGGTTGCAGCGTTACGGGAGATGTCCACTTTACCGCCCCCTTCTCGATCAGTCCCTGTTGCAACATATACTCCAACTCCGCCCGGAGGGCCGGAAGTTTTATAGGGGGCACCCTATAGGGCACTGATTTGAAGGGTGGGTGGTCTCCGACGTCAACGTCGTGCACCTCCTGAGTAGTGAGGCCTGGGTGTTCCGCAAATACAGTAGGGTATAAACAGAATAGGCGCTCGACAGCCACACGCTGTTGCTCAGGTAGGTGTTGCAAAGCCTCATGAGACGCCTGTCTCGTGTTTCCCGCCCACTGATCTGCAGAAACATGATAATCCCAGTTGTCATCCACCTGCGCATGACTGTCCCATTCTCCTTCTCCACCTTGACTGCTGAAAGTCATCACGGGGACAGTGAGAGGCTCAGGTGGGCGCCTCACATACTCCTTCATCAGGTTGACATGACATAACTGATTCCTCTTACGCCTGTCTGGAGTGGCCACCAGGTAATCTAAGTCCGAGAGCTTCTCTGCTACCCTATAAGGACCAGCGTACTTTGCGGATAAGGGGTGACCTACAAGAGGGAGTAGTATCAACACCTCCTGACCCACGTGAAACTCCCTGAATTTCACCTTGTGGTCGTACCTGTCCTTCATGAGGGCCTGAGAGCCTACCAGATTGCGGCCAGCCAACTCCAGACTACGCAACATTCGTTCTCTACTCTCAAGTTCGACAGCACCGTCACTACACTTTAGAACCTCCGGGTCTTCTAGCTGCAATTTGCGAATATCTGAGGGAGCTAGCCTGTCTAAGTGTTTGCGAAACAACTCATGCCCTCCCCCAACATCAAACTTTGCATCCCGTTGCTCTCTCCGTTGTGACGCCTCCCGGCGTTAGCAGAATGGTTGCGTGGGGCATTGCAGCTCGCTAGCGCTCGCCAGGATGGGGGGATGGGCTACAGTTGTTCTAGAATGATCTGCTTTGTTTAATTAGTGTCGTGTTGCCACAGACAGTCTAGAAATGGTCTTTGTTTTGGTCTGTGACCGTGCCTTGTATTTTATATTCGCTATAATATAAATGTTGCTTGTGTGGGAGGCGAGCGAGAGAGGGTGAGGGAGTACACCTGGCAGCGGGGGTGAGCTATGACGCGGCTCGCTTGGGCGCTGACGGCGTTGGCGGCCGGGTGGTCAACTAGTCCCTTCCCGTCGCGGCCTCATTTTTTTTACCAGCTCAGAGCTTGCCTGACACGCGTATCGTCTACATCCTTTGCAATTCTGTCCCCCATACTCGCCACTTTGCATACTATTTCTCTCTCTCGACTTCTCCTTTCTCATTCTCTAATCTTTATTAAACTCAACATTCCTTCTGGTTTCAGCATTGACGTTCACCGTCGGCCAGTCGTATTGTACGCGAAGCTCTCAGATATTTCCATGTATTAGATTAAGGAGGTATTATGCTTTATTGAGGGTTTTGAGAGACGGACTTTTCCGTATGTGTCCTCTCTCGGGAAGGTTGTAGACCGGTATATGTCTCCCTGGCAAGGTGTTGAGTGATTCTGCTTGGTTATTTAAAGCTAGACTAGGGGTAAGGTTAGTGTGTCGTTGTCTCCGATGTGTGCAGTGTTAGCTAAGCCCTGCACGACATCGACAGGTACTGTGGGAGCCTAAGTTGTCTTCGGGTGGGTTTACCTTGCGAGCACAGCGCTGTGGTGTGAGAGGGCCATAGCCTATCCCTCACAACATAGTGCTGCCTCTTTGTGTTGACTTCTGAGGGATCGCCAGGATAGAACTAGGTACTAGAGACCTAGATTTATCAAGAGAGCATCCCCGTCATATAACGTAGTCGGCATTATACCACCTTCGGACAACGTTAGGCTACGAGCCGCATGCTCGCCCATTGTTGCCCTGCCTTGATACCCCAGCTAGACTTTATTAACTGAGCAGACACTGGTTAGAGATAAGCCCCCATTATTATATGTATGCAACATTATTATTCACTGCACTTTTGAGCCGAGGTTGTTGTTGAGTTGCACAACCCTAGTAGGCTGTTGTGTTGTGTCATGAAGCATTTCTTTAGTTGTCGAGCATTACTACCTTTGCGCAGTCTTTATTATTCGCCTGCCTATTATTACTATATGTCCTAGTATTTATTGTGACCCGTATTCTGCATTATAATTGTTCAAGATTCTTTACGAACATCTTCCCAGCATCAGACTTATTTCAGAAGTTTCCAGTTGATGTTGCAGGACTAGCATTGCACTTTCTTTAATACAGGAGTGCCAGTTATTTGAGTATCTACCGTAACGTTAATTAATCACGTTAACTATCTTTTCTTTGTGTAACCTAATCGAGTAATCTTTTACTGTTTGAGAATAGGCTGTTTCATCGAGCGTCAGCCTAGTGTGTGTGCACCAGTTACCGAGTCATAGGATACCTCGTTGTCCAGGCACGACTCAGGGCGGTAATGGTGTTTTGTTTTCCAGTGTTTAAGGCAGGGGTTGGATCTAGTGTTACTGTTGTTGCATTTTGCCATTATCTAGTCCAATGTTGAAGAGCCCTGTGTCCTTGAGAACCTGGATCGTAACACCGTGTATACCGTTGCTGCCTCTGAGTCTCTTTAACACCTTAAGAGCGGCCTATGCGGTTTATTTATATGTACCGCCCAGCGGGGTGTTTTTAGCCAAAATAGGGCTGTTTACGTGATCATTTTCATGCCTAAATAAGACCCAGAACGTAAAACAAGTACCTATCCCTGAAAGGGCATAAACAGAGCTTTCGAATGACACCATAACGATCCTTTTATGATGGCTAGTTTTCTTGCAATAACCGTGCAACGCGAGTGCAAAAAGCATGTAATTCGGTACTTTCCCCATATAATTCAGTATGTAGCGAGTGAGAGGAGGGAGGGAGCTGAGATTCGTGTCAGTAGGTTCGCCGCGGTGGTCTGGAGCAGTCATACGCTCGCTAGTCTCCTGCCACCACTTGTCTCTCTCTCTCAGCAACATTACGTGCTGAAATTGCCACTCGACCTATGTCGAGCGCCGCCACATAGTCCAGCTTTATTAAATACGACTTATGTGGTGAGCCGCTTTTTAAGGGTTAAGCCCTGCCTCTACACTCTCAGTGACAGGTGGTGGTGCTTCTCCAGACTCTAATAACGGTGCTAATACTGAGTCCCCGAGAAGCGCTGCTGGTACTAGACTCTCCACCGTATCAGCTTTCAGCACCTTCTCGTGACCGTTCCTCCACTTATTTGAAGACTGTTGGTTAGGCTGTGACTCCCTGGATGCGAGAGATCTGGTTACAACACACGCCATTGGTTGCACCTGACACTTCTCAACCCACTCCTGTTCCTCCCTACTCACGTCGGCCGGCTCCTCGGCAACAACTAAGGGGGAAACCTTAGAAGCAGGCACCGCAAAGTCATTGCCGAGAAGGAGGTCGACGCACCCAACAGGCAATTTCTCCACGATTCCCACATCCAGTTCGCGAGTCACACCGTCAACTTCAAGCTCCATTCTAACAAGCGGGTATGACCTAGTTGCATTAACTCCCTGCACCACAACTACCCGCGCCGCGTTTATGGGTCTACCAGTGAAATTCTTCAAGAGTGTCTGAGAGGCACCTGTGTCACGCAAAAGCTGTACCCCGTGCTTCTTGCCCCCCCACTTCACGCAGCCATGCCCTCTATGGTCGCAAAAGGCATCGCGGACAGGGTTCGAGCCTTCCGGATCCTTCTTCACTGGCGGTGCTCCATCCTCTGATCTTATGCCTCCAGCAAACACAGAAGACTTCTGGAACACCCCAATGCTGCGAGCCAATGACACAGCCGCCGTGGGAGGTCTGCTCGGACAAGCTTTTGCCATGTGCCCCTCTTTGTGACAGTGAAAACACTCAAATTTCCCCTTGGACTTATACTGAGGTGTAAAAGTCCCCTGACCCATCTTAAACGGGGTGCTAGGTTTGTGATCAGTCTTGGTGTCATTGCTTTTAAATTTATGTGTGTCCATATTCCGGGGAGGGGGAGGGTAACGCTCCTTAACGCCTACATCGTTTCTCTGTGCAGAGCCGCACCCCCGAATTAGTGATAACCGACGATCAGCCATCTCTGCTGCTTCTACGAGAGTTCTTGGGTTCTTCTCTTTAAGGTTTAAAGTCAAGTCGCCGCCCGTACACTTATAAAACTGCTCTAGAAGCATCAACTGTTTCATCTCATCAAACGTAGTTGTCTTCTCTGATCTGAGCCAGTTTCCCATAGCGTCGGACAGGTCCCGGGCGTGCTCCAAGAAGGTACTGTCTCGCCCCTTAGTCACACCCCGGAACTTTAACCTATATGTCTCGGGTTGTAGCTCATATGCCCGCAGGACAGCCTCCTTGAGCTCCTCATAAACAACGCAGGACTCCAAAGGCAGTGCATCGTAAGCCTTGAGCCCCTTACCTACGAGTCTAGAGGACACAAGGGCCGCCCACTTAACTTCAGGCCACTGATGCTCCCGGCACTTCTTCTCAAATCTATTGAAAAACTCTGTGACACCAGACTCGTCAAATACAGGGACCAGTTTGAGAAGATGCGATAGAGACTGATCATGTGCACGGTTTCCAGTACCGAGTCGCCGTCCCGTCGTCTCAACACGAGACTTCTCTAAATCCATGTCGGCGCAGTATCTTGTAGATTCTAGTTCAGTCCTAAGCTCAGCTTCCCTCGTCTGTTGCTGCATCCTAGCCAGCTCTTTTCTCTCTTCTATCTTAGCTAGCTCTTTTCTCTCTTCTATCTTAGCTAGCTCTTTTCTCTCTTCTATCTTAGCTAGCTCTGTCTGCTGTTGACTCTGATGTTGCATCTTTGCCATCTCGAGCTGAAAGAGCATCTCCGGGGTCAAACCTTGAGGAGGAGGAGGAGATGCAATGATGTTAGAAATACCCGGTGATCCCCCCAGGGGCAAACCACCCTGCCAGTCACTACCCACCTGCGGAAGCGTGCTCAGGGTCGGTACTCCAATAGGAGGATTGGGAGTCGAGTGAAGGGGAGGAACGGCCAAAGGGCTCTGAGCACTCACCCTACCTCGTACGCCAGTCACCCCATCCAGCACACACATCATCAGGTCATCCTTGGTCATGCCACTAGTACATACATGACCGATAGCTGCGGCTAAGCACTGGAGACCGTACCGATTCACACCCATCAACCGGTCGGAAGTAACAGGCCATTGTAAAAAATTCCTTGCATCCTCCTCACTGTTCACCAAGTTAACAACCTGCCCATGCTGCTGCTCCTCAGCTTCTACATCACGTACTGTGTCTTCATCCTGCACTGATCCGCTATAAGACATGATGCTCACTGAAGATTTTTCCCTTTGATACACAAAAAAGAAGTACCCCAAACTCTTATACCACAATATTCACAATAAAAAATTCTCGGAGACCGCTTAAGTGCTATATTACTTTGCTAAAAAAATAATTCTTGCATGTCCTCAAAAAATATTCCACAAAATCAACAAATGTTCACTGCCTAAACTGTGAGAAAAATCTGCACAATAACCTGCAATTATATGTCAGTTCACCAAATCCTGAGCTAGGTCGCCATTTGTTACGATCGGGTCTCGTATAAATCAGTGGCTCTTATACATTGGACTAGACTGGCATAAATGCAACAACGGAAATGCTAGATCCAACCCCTGATATATAATCCCGTCGAACAAAGAACACATATATCCTCCAGAGTTATATCTGCGATAGCGGGGTATCTTAACTCTCAGTATCTATGTGCTTCTACTATAGGCTGATGTTCTCTCAAACAGCCTATTACCTATAACATATGGTTGCTTAGTTATGGTACACAAGGAAAAGATAGTTAACTTAATTAAATCACAAGAGTGATCTAATGCAAACAAGAAGAAGGTTTACTTAACGTTACTTTAATCAATAATATCTGTCACTCCTTTATGAAAGAAAGTGTTGTAAAGTCCTCAAGCACCGAACAAGGAATCTTCTGAATAATGTCGGATGCTACTAAGAAGAACGTATCGGAAATGGAACCACAAAATAGCAGGAGGCAGGACAATGCACGTGTAGGCTAAATACACAAAAAGGCTGGACCTATAATGTTATTGGACACAAGAATATTATAAGCGGTGCAACAGTAATAATGCTCGCCACAAAAAAGTAGTACTCCTATTAACAAAACCGGTCTATGCTGGTTGTGTCTCTCTACAGCAACCTAGACCTCAAAATGCTTGTGTAGAAATAATGGGTATGCATAAAAGAGTGTATGATCTAATCCAGCTAATGTCTACCCGGGTTAATAAAGTCTAGCTGGGATGCGCAAAGGTACAGAATTCTGGTGGAGCAAGGCAGCTCCTAGCCTAGTGTGGACCTTGGGTCTGTGCGGCCTGATTACGTTAATATGAAGGGGTGCTCTCTTGAGGATTCTCGATCACAAGTATCGAGTATCCTCCTGGCGACCCTCAAAAGTAAAAGCAAATAGAGTTAGAACAGTGTTGGGTGGATTAGGCAAGCAGCCCTCACGCACTACACAGTCTAAACTCCAAGGTACACAGACAAAAGATCCACCCAGGTAACCCACAGAATCCGTAGTGTCGTGCAGCTCAAAAGTAGCCTACACACAGTGAAAACACCAACAGCAAGGTACCTGATCCCTAGTCTAGCATTATTTAACCCTGTAGAAACATTAGTGATTGATGGAGACAGTCCGAGCAATACAATCTCCCAAAAAGACAATGACTATCTTCAACCTTAGCCTAGTACCTAAGAAATGTGAGATCCAGCATATAATACAGTCTGGCCACCAATTCAAGGTGTGGATGCAGGGAACCAGAGGGGGATTGATATTAATAAAAGATGAGGAAGTAGTGGAAATGATAGAGGCAGTAGAAGAGAAAGATTCTAAGACAAGAGTGTGGAACAGTTCATGGGAGATGCTTAGAGTATGCTGTCTGGGACGGATCTGACCAGGATATTTCCAGGGACCGCATGGCTGGAGTCCCAGTTCGCAGGAATGGCACGAGGGCGCACGACAGTCGCCCAGTAAGCAGCCGCCTAGTAGGCCGTGTTAGGCAGGAGGCAACGAATCCCGAGAGGCCTATGTAAAGGGGCTAGCCACGCGCCACACTCACCACCAAGTCACACCACCTGGTCTCTCTCTCTTTCTCTCTCCCGCTCGCCTTCCCATCATTCAACTACTTAACACAATACTTTCAATTGACTAAATAAAATAGAAAGGATTGTGACAGACGAAAACAAAGAACAGTTCTGAACTGTCTGCAACACAAGCTTTCTCGAGAAGGAAAGTACACAATGATAGGTAGACTGTTGCTACATTCTCTGCCCTGGCGAGTCCTAGCGAGTAAACCATGCGGTTCTGGGGGAAGCGGTGAGCGTCACAATTACATCTTGAAGTAATTAATACCAACCTGTAGACATATTAAAACTACATTTTCACTCTTAAAAAATTCACTAGTACCTTGCTTGACCTAAAAAAATATATAGAAACACGAATTCCTAAGTACAGTTCGTTATCGTAGCATATGTTCAAGTAATATACAGTAATTCTGTCATAAAATATAAATTCCCTCTTGAGTTATTTTTGATACTTCTCATTTATTATAAATAATAATCTTAGTCCTTTCTTGAAGTTTAAGTTAAAATCGCATTCTGCCCAAGAATATAGTTGTACTAACTAGAAAAAGTATTTATCACTATCTCAGTTCACCTGGTGACCTTCCCAGTGACCTGACCTGAGAGCAAGCTCACGCGGTCAGATTTAAGATTTAAGGTTCAGCTGAACCGTACGCGTGACTCACCTAAACCCCTTGTGACAACATCTTTATAACCTCAACTCTCTACATTGTAACTCTAGGATCATTACCTAGGGTATTGAAGTTTCTTGTGATTACGGAAGATACGGGACTCTCATTTATTATTGCATTGAAGGTTAATGATAATTTATGTGTATAATGCCCTTATGTATACTTTCTCATCTTAATTGATTTAATACTAGACTCTCACTATTGAGTTATTCTAGTGTCAGTAACTTGTTCTGAAGTAAGAACAACATTTTTACACTGTTACTATTTAGGATCTTCATTCTGATCCTCATTATTATCCTCATCCTATGCATAATATATAAAACCTTTATATATGTTCTTCCTTGTGTTGTTATTGAGTACTACATTGAACTATTGAATACTATTTTTACTGCGTATAGAACCTGCTCGGTACGTTCCTGTCAAGTATATTTAAGTCCATCAAACCATACTTGGATTGTTTTACGGACTGTATCAAGGGAAATAATTTATCGGAACCCGGCACAACACTGGTAGCCAGCGGTGTCTTGATACGGCGTACCAGTACGGATATTCTAGCAATTTAAAAACAAAATTGGTATTCAATTGATAATATCCTACTCTCATCATGGCAGCAGCACTCAGGTTCGAAATCCCGGTCTTTAAAACCGAGGAGCATGACATTTATACTTACCTGGAAATAGTCAAACCTTTCCTAGACATGATGGTTAGGGAAGATGACGCTTCCAAGATACACACAATTGTGCTTAAACTGGGAAAGTATGCATCAAAGGTATCAGGATACGCGCATGATAATATGCCAGGGTTGACATGGGCCCAATTTGAAGTTCATGTCAGATCAGCTGTTAGCCCCATATTAGGTCAGACGATTGCTGACAAAAAGTTTCATGCAGTCACATATACTGGCGATTTAGATGAGACCATCGACAAGCTACAACAACTGGCAATGAACGCTTTCCATAAAGAAACGAACGCCCAGAGAAGAAAACTAGTGTTCAAAGCTCTAGTCAGGATCCTCCCTGACCCTGTGGCCAGACATTTCTCCATCATAGACCCCACTAACTATGATGCAGATCTGCTCACAATTAAGAGGATCATGGCAATGCATATCCCACAAGAGCCCAGTCAACCCAGCACCACCAACAAGATAGCCGCAGTGATTAGCAAAGTCACTACTCACCCTACTCCTAGCCCTCTCATTAACAGAGTCCCTGCAGTTCCCAGGCCCTCAGACAGAATTGAAGAATGGGCACGGATACGCCCTGCAGACTGGAAGCCTTGCAACTCCACCTGCTTGCTTTGGTCAATCAAGAGGTCTTTTGGGGAACTCACAAGGAAAAGGAACCAAGCTCCAAGTTGGTGGGCCCAAATACCGTGGGTCAAGCCACGACAAGTGTCCGCTATCACGGAATATAGCATGGCGGGCATAGAGGAAGAGGACATGGAAGACGCCCCAGAGATTTCAACGCATCAGCCGGAGCCAATCCAAACAGAAGACTTGGATTTTTAGCCCGCCCCCCAACACAAATCGTCGCGACCATGGCGGGGGCTCATGACAATTCACCCCAAGGAGGACTTCCGGTATATCACAAACTCACTCTGAATGGGGTGAAAGTGCGGCTCTTAATTGATACGGGGGGCTTTCCGTTCCTGTCTTTTCCTTCCTTTTTTCCGGAAACATACCAAAATTTTCGGAGACATTGTACCCTCCCACATAATCTTAATCAGTGCCAATGAACAGGTTATTCCCAACCTGGGTCAAACTCGTCCGTTGCACGTCCAACCCCCCCTCCCCCATCAAGGGGTGCAACATTCATTTGTAGTGTACCCCAGTGAAGCCAACTACGATGGCTACTTAGGGCTAGATTTACTAGCAGCCCTCCACGCCTCCGTAGATTGTTGGCGGAGGACTTTGTCTTACGACTATCAGTCCGAAAAAAAACAAAAAAACAACAAACCTCAAAACCCCCTAACGTCAAACAACCGAAATCTGTCCTCCCAACCTCCAACCCTCCACGCAACACCAAAGCAGTGCCACCTAAATCCCTTCCAACCCCCCCTACCAATGATACCCCTGCCTCTAAAGCCTTATCTCAACCCCTTAAAATCCTCCCGAATTCAGCATTCCCCCTATCCGCCAAACATCCCTCTTCACCTAACCTTTGCTTAAATGACCTTTCCCAACCCACACCCAATCCTGAACCTCATTCCTGCCCTACCCAGATCCTTTCACCTGCCATAATCTCTAAATCAACAACCATTCCACCTCATCATGTAAAATGGATTCCTTTGGTCTCCAGATTCCAGGGCCCTGCCCTTCTGACCCCTCACCTCCGAAGCCCTTTCAATGGGGCATGCCTAACCGCTCCCACTTTGCTACCTCAACACATAAATTGCATTAGAATTGCAAACATATCAGAACGACCTATCAAGCTACCCAAAGGTTTAGAAATTGGAGAACTAGAAATGTACTCCAAGGAACTAACCCCACCTGTTGATCCTTCCCCCCCCCCCCCCTTTCCCAACCCTCTTCCTGACATACCCACTACTCTAACCCACCACCAACAGTCAGACCTCAAAAACCTCCTTCTTTCCTTTCAAGATATTTTCGCCACTTCAACCGAGATATGGGTAACACCCAAGTCTTACATCACCCCATTCAGACCGTGGGCCACCCCATCAAGCAACCCATCAGAAGGAAAAACCCCATCCAAAGACTCAAAGAAGAAAAACCAAGTCCAAGATATGCTCACAACAGGCATAGTTAAACCCTCCCACAGCCCTTGGTCTTCACCTGTGGTACTCGTCAGAAAAAAAGACTGATCCACCAGATTCTGTGTCGATTATCGCCAGTTAAACGACGTCACCATTAAAGACGCTACTCCTCTTCCTAGGATCGATGACTCTCTCGATTCTCTACTAGGAGCCAAATGGTTCACTACCCCTAGACCTGCAAGCTGGTTATTGGCAAGTACCTGTCCTACCAGAACATCAACAGAAAACAGCATTCTCCACTAGCCAAGGGAAACTAGATGAGTTCACTGTACTTCCGTTTGGGCTCTGCAACGGACCAGCCACCTTTTCCAGACTAATGGAGTCGGTGTTGCAAGGTTTAACTTGGGAAACATGCTTGGTTTACCTCGACGACATCATCGTGTTCGGCACTACCTGGGCAGAACAACGCCTTAAACAAGTGTTCCAGAGGATTAGAGATGCCAACCTGAAACTTAAACCATCCAAATGCACCCTGGCCCAACAACAAGTGAACTTTTTGGGTCACATAGTGTCAGAAGATGGTATCGCCCCAGATCCAGCAAAACTAGAAGCCATCAGTAAAATCCCCCCCCCCCCCACTAACGTAAAAGGTGTACGCTCTTTCCTCGGCCTTGCCTCTTATTACAGAAGATTCGTAAAGAACTTTGCAACCATTGCTAAACCTCTGCACGATCTAACCAAGAAAGAAGAGCCTTTTCTATGGACCGAGGCTAGATTGCAAGCTTTTCAGACTCTCAAAACCAAATTAGTTGCCTCCCCTGTTGTATCCTTCCCTGACTATACCCAGCCTTTCCGACTACACTGACGTATCCCAATTCGAAATAGGCGCAGTTTTAGGCCAAACCCGTGATGGGAAAGAGCACATAATTGCTTGTGCAAGCCGCTCCTTGAACCCTGCAGAAGTCAATTACCCAGTCACCAAGAGAGAATGTTTAGGCATAATTTGGGCCTTACAACATTTTAAAGCATACCTGGCCGGAGTAAAAGTAACAGTCATAACAGATCATCATGCATTGCAATGGCTAAGAAAATCAGACACCAAGAATGCCTTAACTGTTGTTGGAGAGAATCCCTGGAAGAGTTTGACATAGATATAGTCTATCGACCAGGGAAATTGCATACAAATGCAGATGCTCTTTCTCACCTCCCCATGCAACATCAACATGCCAAAGTGGAGGAAGACCCCTCTCACACCATCCACGCCATTCACCGTCAAGGCCAAGTAGAAAACAGCCAACAAGAATTATTAAGCAACTATCAACGGCAACAAAAGCCCGACTGGATCCCTAGAAAAATGTTTAACCAACTATCCAGACATGGGGAAAACTTATTCACTCTAGAAGGAAAATTGTGATCACCCCCCAAAACACATTTCCAACTATGCAATCAGTACACATGGATAATGGCATCCATTTAGCTCAAAAACGCCTCATCGCCACTTTTCAACAAGTATACTGGACACCATCTCCCTACCTAACCGCCAAAAAGATAACAGAAGCCTGTAGAGCATGTGCCTTGGGAAAAGACCGAACCAGGACACCTGGCCCCACAGGAAAATCAGTTGCATCTAAACCATGGCAACTCCTTGCAGTTGACGTCATGGGACCCCTCGAAAATAGCCATGGACACAAATACAGCATCACCTTCGTCGACACCTACTCCAAGTATGTAATAGCCTGGCCAGCCAAAGAACACTCCGCTTTTGCAGTTGCAGAAGCACTAATCCAACATGTGTTCCCCTACTTCGGATTGCCAGAAGCCATTCACTCCGACAATGCCCCAGAATTTACCAGGCACGTGTGGTCACAACTATCACTGATGTGTGGCTTCAAAATCAGTTACTCTTCTCCCTACTGGCCCCAAGGGAACTCCATCTGCGAAAGGAGCCATAAACCATTGCAAATCAGATCCGAACCCGGCTGCAACAAAGGGACTCTAAAGACTGGTCCAGCCAAGTAAGGATTGTGCAATGGGGCATCAACACCTGCCCAAGAGAAGATGGAATTACGCCCCACGAACGAGTTATGGGAGTAACCCCCCTTCTCCTCCCATTACGTCATCTGGCTGTCCCGTATGAACCATCCTCTAATTTCGACCAAAATCTACTACACCTGAAGAACCGACTTCGTCAAATAAGATATGTGCAAGACCTTCAACCTGATGAGACCCCCAGAGCTAGCCCACATCACATTGGTGACCTCGTCATGATTGCACACCTGCCAATCCCCTCCAAAATGAAACCTAGATTCAAGGGCCTCTTTGAAATCTTATCTGTGCCCAACTGTTATCAAATTACCATTAATTATTTTGGGGAACCACGCACGTATCGTAACAGGCATGCACGTAGATTTCAGCTTATCAATGACAATGATGTAATGCTTGCTAATCCAAATCAACATGACAGGTTACCCAATGACAATAATCCCAACTTAGAATCCACAGAGTCCACCCTTCCTGAGCTGCTTCCTCCTTCTTCTCCCTCTCGTCAATTTAAACATTCTTCTGATCTACCCAAATCACGTAAGCCTCACCCACCCACCCCTAGCCCTGTGCAACATACTCCAGTTCCTACACCTGCCTCCCCTATCCCCACCCGCACTGTCTCTGTCCCACCAATACTCTCTACTAAGACCACTATACCTGCTCCCACTGCACCTTCTAACTGCTCAACTGCCCAGCCATCACCTTCTATAACCCTACCTTCAATCTCTCAATCATCAGGTACTCAACCAACCACTCCTATCACCATCAATCTACCTTCTACTTCTCGACCCCAGGCTAGTCCTTCCCCTCCTAGTAAGACACCTCCACCCTCCACTTCTCAATTCCATGCTACTCCTTCCCCTCCTCCTATAATATCTCCTCAAATTACTTTACCTACCCCTCTTATTCCTGTCATAACTAAACTAACTTATGCCTCCAAACTAAAAACTACTAAACCTCCTGCTCCAACTAAAGTACATACCACTTCTACAACATCCACATCTATATCAACTTCACCTCCTCCCAACACTAGCACTCAATCCTCTCCTTTGATCAGACTGACCCCACATAAATTAAATTGGCCTCCTCTTTCTCACAGCTCAGCTTCTTCCCCCTCCCATCAGTCTCGTGCAAATCAACCTGTTCTAATATCAACTAAATCCTCAGTATGTATGAGATCCGGCCGACGTATGACACCACCTCAACGATGGGCCCCCACCTTCCAACCCACCCACACTAAAGGTCCCCGGCCAACCCGGCCTCCTACAGTTAGTGCGACCAGGCCCAACCAGCAACACACTAACAACAAGGCTTTCACTACATCATCAACCTCCACCACTACCAGACCACCTCACACGACTCCTCCTACCAGTACTCCTGCAGCCACGGCAACAAACCCTTTAACTCCTCCTCCACAAACCCAAGAGGCCACAATGAAAGTTATAAGAGTGGTTTTTCTGGAGGACAAAAAACTTATCACCATCCCCACTACGGCTACACTGCTGCAACTCGCCAGGGACTGGCAAGTCAAAGTGACAATTGACCCCAACAAACCTACTGATGTCCCCTCTGCAGAATGGTTCCTCATCCTAAAAAATGCCTCAACCCTCACCACATCTCCTACATCCAAGACCTACCAAATTAGATCGCGAGGTCGCGACTTTTTTGATAACGAAGGTGGTGAGATAACGGGCCCAAAACCAACGGTACGTGGCCAGCATAACCACACAGGCCACCTCAAAACCCCAGGACAGACAACAAGGACATTTACCTGAGTCCCCCCTCCGAGTACACCGGCATCTACCTGAGTTGGCCATGCCCAGCCGTCCACCTTACAGTTCTCTCTCACGCCAGCAGCCCTCCAAGAGAATGGAGTGCTCTCTCAGCCAGTCACAAGCCGTGTTCCTCAGCCAACCACAACTGCCTTGGGACCACATATTAGAACCCTCTGTGGTAAACTATCAATGGAAGTTAAATATTACTAAGCTATAATGAATCAAATAAAATCAATCTAAATTAAAACTACTCCATATCTAAATTTAATTCAATCTGAAACAAGCTAATTTATATCTAAAGGTCTCACATAATAAATTTATATATAGGGTAACGTTATAAGGGTTAATACTAGCCAGGAATTAACTCACCAATAGTTCCACGTGGCAATGAGGCAAGGGAGAACGTTTTACCCAATATGGCGGACAATGGGGAGGCAAGACACCGGTCCCGAGACTCGAGTCAAGTGAAAGAAAGAATAAATGATTACATGGGAATGGACATGAATACTATGCTTATCTGTCAGTCAGTCATGGCGTCGATGAGAGCGTCGTGATGGTATAGCTGTTTGTATTGCTGTCAGTGTATTGTGATTAGAGGCACAATAGCGCGATCAACTGAAGGAAGAAATTAGATGTTAACTGGTTGGTGTTCGTGAAGGCTCTGAGCTGTCTTCCTCAGAGGCACACCTTGCTGCCTTGGCAAACGCCAGGAGCTCAAATTATCGTACCGCATCTAGGTTGCTCATACGATAAATTATATTAATATATAGGATAAATTCATATATACAACATAAGACCATGTCAATATTGCTTAATAGCATATTAGGCCTTTACAATCTTAACTTACTTACAATCATATAATATACGATCTACTCGTCCTACGCCGTGCAGTGGGAACGACCATGATGTCACAGAGACATACGGGATCACAAAAGAGTCATAGCCTATCGTATTTATACGATACCCTCCTTTTACATAGCCTCCACCAGGAGTGACGCTCCCTGTATTGTTCCGCCAGATTTGGAGTATAATGAATGCTCCCTTATGCAATCTACTCATCAGCGCCCTGAATATTACAGGGGCCAATGGACCTGACAATGCCTGACAAATCCATGCCCCCGAGGATACAGAAAAAATCCTCTATATATATGTCCTAGGATAATTAGAAGACCTGCAAGACAGTTGTTGCATATTTAGCCTTAATGCCTTACGAGCGGGCCCGTAAGGAATTTCTACTACCCGCCAAGCGGGGGGTTTTACCCTAAATGGCCTTGTTTCCGTGCTCTTTTTCTTGCATAAACAAGAGCCAGAGCGTAATACAATTATGTATCCCTGAAAGGGCGTTAATTCAGCTTTCCAATGACACCAGACCCATCCTCCTACGACCACGCGTTCTCTTGCAACAATCGTGCAAGACGAAGGAAAAATCCCTAAAATACGGTAATTTCTTGACATAATACCCTGTGTAGTGAGGGAGGGAGGGTGGATGTGTGTGGAGTAAACGTCAGTAGGCCCGCTGGACCCGTGGCGAACGGTCAGAGCCCACCGCTCGTCTCTCTCTCAGAGGCAATATTGCTCCAAAATTGCACACGGACTTAAGTCGGGCCCCGCTCTTTGGGCAGGTGTTCTCTATACGGACTTAAGTCGGGCCCCGCTAAAGAAGGGTTAAGTGTTTTCCATTTTTCACAGCAACCCTGGACCTTCCAGTTGCCCCCATGAACATTGTAATAATACCTTGGAACCAGGCCCATGTTATAATACCTGAGCTCCAAGGCTAGAATGTATAGGTACCTCACAACAACCACTTTTCCTCTTTCCTCAATACCCCTTTTTCCCCCGAGTTCATTGACACCTGAATCAAGAATAAATTTGCATAGGACCTCAGGAAAATCTGAGGAAAGTATGCAAACCATCACCTCCCTCTCAGTCTTACACCTTCGGGCTCGGGCTTTTAGGAAAGTGTTTCGGTCTGCCTCAGCCTCCACCCCCCTGCCCCTCGAAAGTGCCTCCTGACGTAGCACCTACTGGATTACTGAAGGGCTACCCGTCTGCTGCCTAGCGCCCTGAACCGAGGACCTCTGCTCGAGCTACGTACATAGGCCTGGACCTAGGACCCCTGTTCGAACTACGTAAACAGGCCTATACCCAGGACCCCTGCTCGAGGAGGTAACCAGCCGTGCAAGATTGGTCACTACCCTCTACGCCGGCCAGACCAGTACTCTCGTCCCCTGCCCTCCCAAATACTTAAGTGTTTCTGTGTCTCTCTTTGTTGATTATTGTTGTGAGGTTGATTATGTAAATATGTGAACCGTGTTGTGCCCTGATTTAATTATGATCTGTGCCCTAGCTCACGTACTTGCGAAATAACTTCATCCTTCTGTACCTGCATTATTCTGTGTTAATTTTGCCTTTAATCCTTGATCCTTGTTCAAGACTGTTATTAATTCATAACTTACGCATACGTTACATATCAGTGTTACTAACATATATTCAGGCCCCCACGCTTGCAGATTGACTGACTACGCGTATGTTGATTTATTATTTGTGAGTTGAAGCCCCAGTATATTCCGTGATCAATCCATTTATATAATCACTCTTTACCTAGAACCTACGTCCAATTTTCCAACGAGTGCATAGTGTAATTCCTTTTACCTTTTACTAAGTAATCGCATATGAAATATATCTTATAGGCGTGCTTTTATGTTCTTGTAAATCTTGGTGTTGTGATATTTCGAATATATACTGTGTTAGGAATTCTTTCCTGTGTTTCGCCTCACTCTCATCCACCATACACTAATTGTGCCTGTGTATTTTTTTCACCTCGTTCTGTTAACCCGTTCAGACTCAAGTCTGATAATGCCTGTTTAAGTGTCAATGAGTAGGACTTTGTCACCTACGTCCATGTACTAATTGTGCCTGTACATTTTATGCACCTCGCTCTGCTAATCCATTCAGAGACGAGTCTGATATTGCTTTAAATATCAATGAGCTAAACTTCGTCATTAGCACCAATCTAATTATTACGTACGATCTTTCAATCGATATCTGTTAACCCGTTCAGATCTAACCCATTAAGATTAATTTATAGTGTTCAGTCAAGTCTGAGTCTATTGGAACTCAGTTAGTTATTTTGCTTCTCTTTGTGTGTTGTATTCGTTGCGAAGATTGAAGATTACATCTTGATGTAATTAATACCAACCTGTAGACATATTAAAACTACATTTTCACTCTTATTAAATTCACGTTAGTACCTTGCTTGACCTAAGAAAATTATAGAAACACGAATTCCTAAGTACAGTTCGTTATCGTAGTATATGTTCAAGTAATATAATTCTGTCATAAAATATAAATTCCCTCTTAAGTTATTTTTGATACTCCTCATTTATTATAAATAATAATCTCAGTCCTTTCTTGAAGTTTAAGTTAAAATTGCATTCCGCCTAAGAATATAGTTGCACTAACTAGAAAAAGTATTTATCACTCTCTCAGTTCACCTGGTGACCTTCCCAGTGACCTGACCTGAGGGCAAGCTCACGCGGTCAGATTTAAGGTTCAGCTGAACCGTACGCGTGACTCACCTAAACCCCTTGTGACAACATCTTTATAACCTCAACTCTCTACATTGTAACTCTAGGATCATTACCTAGGGTATTGAAGTTTCTTGTGATTACGGAAGATACGGGACTCTCATTTATTATTGCATTGAAGGTTAATGATAATTTATGTGTATAATGCCCTTATGTATACTTTCTCATCTTACTTGATTTAATACTAGACTCTCACTATTGAGTTATTCTAGTGTCAGTAACTTGTTCTGAAGTAAGAACAATATTTTTACACTGTTACTATTTAGGATCTTCATTCTGATCCTCATTATTATCCTCATCCTATGCATAATATAAAAAAAACTTTATATATGTTCTTCCTTGTGTTGTTATTGAGTACTACATTGAACTATTGAATACTATTTTTACTGCGTATAGAACCTGCTCGGTACGTTCCTGTCAAGTATATTTAAGTCCATCAAACCATACTTGGATTGTTTTACGGACTGTATCAAGGGAAATAATTTATCAGAATCCGGCACAACACTTACCATGTATATTCGGAATACCTAGGTCAAGGTCATACAAGAAACTATTCAATTCCATATGAAAGGTCACAGGTCAAGGTAAAAAAAAAGGTCTATATGCTATTTTCTTTACTTTTCATGCAAACTTCACAAAATTTGGTGATAGGTGCACATTAAGTGAAAAGGGAAAATAATACATGTTGAGACATATAAAGGTCAAGGGTCAAGCTCAACTATTCTATTAACCCTCTCACATTCTTGATGCAATTTTGAGCCTATTAGGGATACTTTAAAGCCTTTGTTACCATCAGGGGTATTTAGAAACCTTTAGTTTAGTTACTTCAACCTCTGCAGTTGTCTTTGAGTTAGCTGTGGGCAGAAAACTAATTTTGGAGAGGTAATTATAAGAGTGAGATAACTCTATTTAGTATTGCTAATCTGGCAACCTCTGCATCATATGGTCGTGAGAGGGTTAATATATATGAAACTAACTGATGGGCTTTAATGAAATTAGGCATGTTTATTTGATTTTCATGGGCAATGTCAATGCAAACAAAAATTTACTCTTACATAAAGGTCCAAGTCACAGGTCAAGGTCAAAAGTCAACTTTTATTATTTATTAAAAAAGATTATTTAAATGTTGGAAAACTGGCTGTGTTATGGCTTATTACTTAAATATCATATATATCAAATTTCACATAAATATTGTAATAGTTAAGGTCAGAGGTCAAGGTCAAATCAAGAGTATTTCCATTTTCCCTAAACTCCTCCTAGACTGTTTAATGTGTTGTCACCAAATTATACAGGCAAATTCGGTTGGTCAGTGCTACGACCATCCAAATATATGTATTTTGTTTTAAGTCAAAGGCCAAAGGTCAAAGTCACAGTATATGATCACTATCTGTAATCAATAAGTTTTTATACAAATTACACCCACCATATTCATAATGCTAGTTAATACGAACATTGTTGTTAAGCTAACTAAATCCTTGATAAGAAATTATATGGTCGAAGGTCAAGGTCAAAGGTCAAGGTTAAAGGTCTAAATATGATTTTTACTAGTATTTCCTATTTAATGTAAGATTCTCATTAGGCATATCATGCATATTCGGAATACCTAGACCAAGCTAGGTCATGCAAGAACAAACAATTCCATTTGATAGGTCAAGGTCACAGGTCAACGTCAAATATAAGGTCAATATACTAATTTCTTTACTATTCATGTAAGCTTCACAAAATTTGTTGAGGCAGTTGTGCTTTAAGGGAAAATTAAAAAGTTAAATTTTCAGACATCATGAAGGTCAAAGGTAAAGGTCGACTATTCCTTTAATACCTCTGAAACTAAATGATGATCTTTAATGAAAGTTGAAACACTTATTTGATTTTCTAGGGTTACATCAAAGCAAGCAAAAATATAATCCTACATAAAGGTCAAGGTCACAGGCCAAGGTCGAAAGTTAACCTGCATCATAAAATCATGCTCAATTTTCGATAAGCTGACGACTGTTAGTTGCATTTTACTTAAATAACATATATTTCAATCATAATATATATATTATAATACTTAAGATTAAAGGTCAAGGTCAAAGAACAAAAGAAGAGTGTTAATAATTTTCTTTAAACTCTTCCTAGACTGTTTAACCCTTTGTGTACCGGTGACGTCTTTGTTATTGTATTCTAGCTATAATTAGACAATTTTGTGGAGCTTATGAAGGATCTGCGGTAGTAAAAGGGGTTAATTAAGATAGTTGAAAGCCTGCTAATTTAACCCGTACAGCCCCAGCGACGCGTCTGACGCGTCGGCGATGTATGTAACGCACAGCCCCAGAGACGCGCCTGACGCGTCACCCTAATTGCGCCGACCGTAACCTCAGGTGTAGCCACTCAAGAGGGCTCAGATTTGTATGGGAACTGTGTACGTATCCCACGCAACCGTGCCGATGGTTGAAAACTCTCAAAGTCCACGTGCGTGCGCGCGAGCGCGCAATAACCTGTTTTTTTTGGGATAATTGCCTTCAATTTTTTACTCTTGTAAAATCCGTTTTCGGGGGCTCTGTAGGACCATTTTTAAATCTTTTTGAGCGGTTTTTCGTGGTTTTTCCTTCATTCCTAACCCATTCGCTATTGTTTCTGGAATGAAACCATTTTTTGAAAACCGGCCGGGTTCTGGTGCGCAAACATTACAAAACTAGCCGGGGCTCCACGGGTTAATGGAGGCCCTTCATAAACTAAATAAAATCGTCTTAATATCCAGTATCAAATGAAACCGACCGTACTGAACGGGTTACGTATCGTCACCAAATGTTGTGTTTTTGTTATTCAAAGTTCAAGGTGAATGGTGAAGGTCACAGATTATGGTCACTATTTCTTTCTTATATATATTTTAAATTTGAATTACACCATATTCAAAATGCTACAAAATAGTGTTACGCTACACACAAGTATCCTCTATCACGCTGTGGCATAGTGGATTAAAGTATGGGCACTTGTTCTGACTGTCGGTGGTTCAAGTCCGGCTGTGAGTATAAAAACATTTAGTATATATATATATATATATATATATATATATATATATATATATATAATTTTATACAGTATATATATATATATATATATATATATAGAGTCATAATGTTTATAACTCGTGATACAGTCTGTGTAACGATCCAATTATGGATTGATAGACCTTGATAAAGCTTGACAGGGTCACATCTAGCACATTCTTAAGCACACATAATAGATATTCAATTAGGATAATACAGAATCAATAACAACACAGGTATAAGTACATAGATGGGGTTTTATTCAAAGAGTTGTCTAGCTGGGCGCCGTAGACTGTCTTTATGCGATGAGTAAATATTGACAAGGTACAAATATAGCTTTGTATACTTGGATGGTTTCTGATTCAATATAAATAATAAATAACAATGCACAGACAATATAATGCTTGTGAATTGATACTCTTAATCAGAGAATGGTATAAACAACTGTGGTTAATTATAAGGTAACAACATATAGCAACTAAAAGATACAAACATATAATAGCATTAACCCTCAACAAAATAATCAATGGGGGTCGAGTGTCTTCCGTGAAAGAAGTAATGAAGTAAAAAAATAATTAATAATCTCAAGAGGAGACCTGGGAGGAATTGAGGGTGAAACAAACACGAAGGTATACGGAGCGAGTCACACGATAAAAAAGGGTGCGCTAGGTGGGTAGGCGCCTATCCTAAAGTGACCTTCCGACTTAGGGTAAACAGGTCAGGTCATGAGCGGGACTGCGGTGTTGCGAATTTAAATTATAGTTAATGCAACTATGAACTGAGTTTCAAAATTAGTTCAAAATAACTGGTGGCAGAAGAATGAACAATTTAATGTACACAAGATTATGCTCGCCGAGCAATAAACGATGAGTTATTATTTTGTGTCTTATATTCACGTTAAGCAATCGTATGCAATAATAACAAATCGAGCTTAGGAATTCAGATGTAAACGTAATAAATATGGAGTCAGGAATATGCTGAATAAATTAATACAAAGCAATATAGAGACCGACTAAGTTGAATAAACAAAGTTAATCAAGAATGGCTCTGGGAACGCTGGTATAATCGAAAGCGTAACAGTAGAATTAATGATGTATTAATAAATAAGAGGAACTGGGCGCATACGACGAAGTTATGCTAAATAATACTTATAGCAGTATTAATAGGAGTTCTGAGCGAGTTAACAGGGACTTTAAATTACATACACTAATATACGAAGTGTAAGAAGAATGATGTTGAATTAAGCAATAGAAACTATGCAATGCTGGAATTCCTGAGCATGAAGGATCAAAATTACTTACATCGGTAATCAAATGAACGGTAATACGAGTTCATAAAATAATTGCAAAAGTAGTTATAGAACTGAGCTTAAAATGGGAAGTTCAGGAAGTGAATTAATTCTTACGGGAATAAGTACATTCGTTATGAAAATGAGCGTAGGTTCTAGATAATAATGTTTACAGAAGGAAATCAGTTCACGAAATACACTGCGACTTCAACTCACAAAATACATCACAGAATACATACAGTATATATGGAATATCTGTGAACGTGTGCCAAGGTAACTGATTGAACACAACTATATTACGTATGCGTAATACTTTTATGGCAAATTAATCAACGAACAGGTTTAGAGTTTAGTCACAAATCTAACACGGGTTGTATATCAAGTTCTGAAGGATTAACACTTACGCAAAATGGATGATCTTAGGCACAGATCGCAGAATAACTTAACACAGCACGGTTCACATATTTTACCTTATTACTTCAACAACAATAACACAATGTAAGATACACAGGTACACTTAGGGTATTTGGAGGGCAGGGGTCGAGAGTACAAGTCTGGCCAACGTTGAACGTGGGTCAGTGGAGCAGCACTTCAGGGGTGTACGGCGTCACTCGAGCAGTTGTCCAGGGTCCAGACTTCAGGTAGGCAGGGCATCCACAGGTAGGACTTTCGGAATACTGCAGGCAGGTACTCTCCGAGTGGGTAGGGGCAGGCTAGTGCAAGCCAACACTCGAATTCGCTACTCTGAGCCGTGAGGTTTTAGAATAGTATTGTTGAGTGGTTACATACTCCTCTCTAATTTTCTAGAGGTAATATACGGCATTATATTTGACTCTCGTTTCTCAGGCCTCGAAGTCACAAGGTTATGGGGAAAATGGTTGTGCGGTTATTGTGAGGTAAATACTTAGCTTAGACTTGGAAGTTTGGTATTGACATAATGGTATACTTCCAAGGTATAATAATACATAGTTAGTGATAGTTTACTTAGCTTAATGATCGAGAAATCTCTCGTAAACTTGGGTAGGCCTTTATTCCTAGTTCAAAATGAATATTCTTATATCTTTCTGGGTAGATATAGTTACCTGGAGGTTCTTGTATCTGCGTTTCCGTAGTCTTCCAGGTTGTCTTTTATTTCCATTTATGTCGGTAGGCCTCGGGGTGTTCATGTTGCATTAGCATAAACATATTCTCGGTGTAATGAAAATCTGGATAAATGGAAGATACTGGGTGCTGGATCGTCGACTTCATTCGAAAAGCGGGAGGTGATTGGTTGATACAGGTGGGCGGTGATTGGTTGAGGTTTCCCATTCTCGAGCTGTGCGGTTGATGATTCAGAGCATGTAAATTGGCTGACTGATATAATCTGGTTGGGTTAATCAGGGGTGACTCATCTACTTTGCTTGACATTTCCTGCTGCTTCTTGTTCTTCTTCTTATGCTGTGGTAGGCAAAGATTGGCTATCCTGCACTTTGTTCCTTCCGGGTTTGCTTTGAGGCCCATCATTTAAATATATATACAGTATATATACTGTATATAAACCGATTTTACCGAAGAGATTCAATACTACTTGCAGAATTCTAGGTCGCAGAGTTGCGTATGCATTGTTTTTTTTTTTTTTTTTTTTTTGTAATGCAAAAACTGCACACCTACTTTATTTCTCTGTTATTATTTACGTAGCTATAAAGATGGAGAATGAGCAGAGCGAGTTCTTTGACCTGAATGTTGGGTTAAAACAGGGGTGTGTGATGTCCCTGTGGTTGTTTACTGTATATGGATGGAGTCATGAAAGAAATACAAGGAAGAGCAGTGGATGTTGGTGTATCAATGATAAGGGAGGGAAATGAGTGGAAGCTACCTGTACTGCTGTTTGCTGATGATACAGCTCTGATGAGCGATAATGAATGGGAATTGCAGGGTCTGGTAAATATGTTTGGAATAGTGTGCGAAAAACAGAATCTGAAGGTAAATGCGGGGAAGAGCAAGGTTATGGTCTTCAAAAGGGGTGAAGCCACAGAGTGTGAGGTGAAGTTGAACGGTCAGGCTATGGAGATTGTCAGCTCATTTAAGTATCTGGGCAGCGTGTTGAGTAAAGATGGGACTATGGATGAAGAAGTGCGGGAGAGGGTGCAACAGGGGAAGAGGGTTATAGGAATGCTGAAAGCAGTAACAAGAAATAGGGAGGTCAGTATGGAAATGAAGAAGTCCTTGCATGACGGTGTGGTAATCCCGACACTGACTTACGGAAGCGAAGCATGGACGTTGGTGGAGAGACTCAGACCAAGAGTGAGAGGGGTGGAAATGAGTTACTTAACCTGACAAGCGCGATATAGACCTAGGTGCTAGGGTAGTTATTTGTGCATTTCTAGCCCTGGATTCTGACAGAATTAGTTATATTTACAATATAAACCATTATTTGTTTTCGGTATGCTTTTATTTTACATATATGATGTATATATGAACCTTCAAGAGTGCTAAAATAAGTGGGAAAAGCATTTGGGTGGTGAAAAACGAAGATATTGGCCACCCGGTCATAATCTCAGGCGAGAGAGAGCCACAGGCAGCCCTCCCCTCTCGCTGTCTGGGAGTCAACTGAGACGAGCGGGGCGGTGTGTGCCGGTGTCTGGGTGTTGCATAACGATCTTTTATGCAACCCACTTGTGCTACATTATCGCGGGAGAGAAAAATAACCGATAAATGATGATAATAAGTGGATAAATAGGTGATAATTGAGGAGGGGGGGGAGGGGGGAATAAGGTGGGGAAGGAGGGGAGGGGGAGGGGTGAGAAACACATGGATGAGTACTAGAGGGGAATTATCTCACCTAGAGACAAAATCCTTTGTTTTGATAGGCCCTTTTTTGGGGGGGAAGGCTTTTTTTATGGTCCTGCTTCCGTGAGGCCTATCGCGTTCCCTATAGGAAGCCTTCCGTGAGGCCTATCGCGCTTGCCGGGTTAAGAAGTGTGTGCGGAATTACATGGAGGGATACACAGACGAATGAGGAAGTAAGAAGGTGTGGTGTGGAGGTAGATGTGCTGGAAAGTGTGAAAATAAACACCTTGAGATGGTTCGGCCATATGGAAAGTATGGGAAGCGAGAGAATGACTAAGAGGGTGTACGAGAGCGAGGTGGAAGGGCAGAGAGGGAGAGGTAAACCAAAAGAGAGGTGGAAGGATGGAGTGAGGAAGTATATGGATGAAGGCGGTGCTGGTTGGGAGGAGGAACGTCAACTGACTGGGGACAGAGGTGCATGGGGGCGGTTCGTTCGTGGCCACCCCTTCGGGGATCACGGCGTCAGGCAATAGATAGATAGACAGATAAAAGTGCTTTGGGTTGTCAGTGCTATTTCTGGCTATAGATACTTCATACTCACGTTTAGCGTTTAGCGGATCTAATCAGTTTCTTAACATTTCTTCTAGCAAGGTTGTATAATTCCTTTACTTGGTCATTAGATTAGTCAATTTGTTTAAGCTTGAACATGTCCTGTCTATATATTATTGCAGTACGGATTTCACTGTTGAACCGTGGTGGTTGTTTAATTCACTCGTTTGTTTAACTTGGTTTGGTATATATTTGTTCTGTGCCATCATAAACATGTTCTTAAACTGTTCCCACATCTCATTTATTTCGTTAAATATATCTAGCCGTGAGTGTGTGTTATACAGTGCTTGCGTAAGTTTGTCAAAATCAGCATTTTTTAAATCTGGTAACAGGATTTCTTTTTTCTCAATAATATAGCTGCAATTAACATCGAACCTAATGATTATAATTATGTCGGAATTTGACAGATGTTCACCTACTTTAGTAACTAAATGTTCATGAGTAGTTATGACAAGGTCAAGAATATTATTTTCACGCGTTGCTTCCTTTACACTCTGGCATAGGATATTAACTTCTATGATATCTATCATTTTGATTGAATTAGCGTTATTTCCTGTGACAAGATTCCATTCCATATTAGGGAAATTATAATCGCCTAGAAGAATACATTTATCCGAAAGAGTTTTATTTAGCATATCGTAAAAGATTACATCGTCACTATCTTTGTAGCTAGGGGGTCTGTAAGCTGTTGTAGCTAGGG
>CM064520.1:44412182-44489682 GCA_032716605.1 Paralithodes platypus
CATTCTCACTATAGACGGTACCGTCTCTCGCCCGAAGGCTTAGGTAGCCATCAGCTTAGGTGAACCATATGATACCCATCTCGCCTTGTACCATTTTTGCCAACCCCAGATGGGACGTCACAACGTCGTCCACTTATTCCAGGTACCTATTTACAGCTAGGTGAACTGAGGCTAACACATGAAAGGAGACAAGCCCAATTTGTCTCCGCCCGGCCGGGGATTGAACCCCCGACCCCTCGTGTGTGAGACGAGAGCTCTACCTACTAGGCTACGGGCTGTGTGTGTGTGTGTGTATGTGTGGTGTGTGTGGTGTGTGTGTGTGTGTAGGTGTGTAAGTGTGCAGCGGGGCGGGGTGAATAAGGAGACATCCACACACCGCTTGTCGTTCATGCCTCACACCCACACCAAGAGTTACACCTCCTCATAATTGGGGATTTTTCTCACTAGTAAATTCACGCATAGAAGTTCATGGTTCTCTTATGCTTTCTCTGTGTAAATAAATATATCTAATTCATTATTCGTAGTTTAAATCTTATAAATAACGAACTATAATGAATATCACAGATTATTTTGATTGTAAATAAAGGATATAAAACAGGCTATTAAACCCACAGTAAATGGACCAATTATTGCATAGTACTGAATTAAACTATAGTACTGTACCGAACGTGTTAAGGGGGCCCACCTCGCTTGTTTTCTCTTTCTCTCCTTCTCTCTTTGGCTTGTATCCATTCGGCCTCATTCAGCCTACTGTTTTAAGACGTTTACCCCCATCCAGGTGTCAATATGTTTTCCTGGCGAGCGGTAGCGAGCCAGCATATATATATTTTTGTTTTGGCAGCAAGCTAAATGATTAAATTTTTCGATAGAAAAATGTCTCCGGGGAAGCCGGATTTCTCCATACAATGCTGGCTCGCTATCACTCACCAGGAAGAAATCGACACCTGGATGGGGATAAACTTCTTAAAACAGTTGGCTAAATGGAGCAGAATGGATACAAGCCAGAGAAAGAGAGAATAGGATAGAAAGACAAAAAAAAGCAGGTGACCCCCTTAAAGAACTATGATGAGCGACTGTAGCCTGGTGTTTTGTGTGAATACCTCCTAGCTCAGCAGACAAGCGGAAAGGTGGTGTGGTGCTGGTGGTGGTGGGGGATGGTATTTATAAACTGATATGGAGTGTGGCAGATATTATCACTTGGAGTTTTTAAGGGGAGATGGGTCGTTTTTCCTGTCCCCCTTCTTCCTCATGTTTAGCCCCATTAGTTTTCAGATTTTAAGACGCTCGGCCCTTTAGTTTGGCTATTTCAAGGCCTTTCGTCCCATGTCTTTATCTTGTCAATATTAACCCTTTTCGTGGCATTTAGGTGTTGATTTTTACGTGGCGATCCATAGTGAACCTGTATTTTAAGAGGAACCAGCCTTCGGCTGGGACAGTTTTCCATCAAAAAATGTACAAATTTATCTTGAAGGAAGGTCTTGGGGTGGTGTTTTTTTTAGTTAAGTTTGATGGAGTTCTGCGGAGGAAATAATACAAATAATAAATAGATAAATTAATGATAAAATAATTCCGCCCAACAGTGGCTGGTGAAGAAACCTCGACACCATATATTACAAACAGTGTACCTCTCTTCCCACACCCTACACTATCATTATAAAGGAAGAGTGTACAGAAACCTGTGTACACCATATATTACAAACAGTGTACCTCTCTTCCCACACCCTACACTATCATTATAAAGGAAGAGTGTACAGAAACCCGTGTACACCATATATTACAAACAGTGTACCTCTCTTCCCACACCCTACACTATCATTATAAAGGAAGAGTGTACAGAAACCCGTGTACACCATATATTGCAAACAGTGTACCTCTCTTCTCGCACCCTACACTATCATTATAAAGGAAGAGTGTACAGAAACCCGTGTACACCATATATTACAAACAGTGTACCTCTCTTCCCACACCCTACACTATCAATATAAAGGAAGAGTGTACAGAAACCCGTGTACACCATATATTGCAAACAGTGTACCTCTCTTCTCGCACCCTTCTTTATCAGTATATAAGAAGGGTGTACAGAAGCTCATAGGCATCCCTTATACACTTCTATTCTACTCCGAAGAAGGCACTTTGAGGTATTTTTTAAAGCTTAAAGGACGTCCCTCCTAAGGGAACTAAAAATAATAAATAGATTAATATAAATGATTATCAGACCTTTCGCCCCACTTCTTTGTCAATAATAAGACTTTTCGTGCCGCTTAGTTGTCGATTTTTTCCTGGCAAGCGATAGCGAGCCTGTAATTTTGGAGGAACAGGCCTTCGGCAGGGATATTACTTCTTACCTAAATATGTACAAATTCATCTCGAAGGGGGATCATGAGGATATGTGTTTAATATAAAATAATTAAGCAATTCACGTAGTTTTTCTGTTATTTCCATTTATGTTTTTTGTTTTGTTTTAGGTATAATCCTTTCCAAAACAAGAAGCATCTAGTAGTTTAATACAAGTACACCAAAGTGCACCAAAGTGCACCAAAGTGCACCAAAGTGCACCAAAGTGCACCAAAGTACACCAAAGTGCACCAAAGTGCACCAAAGTGCACCAAAATTATAATAACATTATTTGACTGTTAAATATATAATGACCCTCACTCAACTATAGGCTTAACCCTTTCAGTACCGGTGACGTCCTTCTCATTATATTCTGGCCACTATCAGATGACTACATTAAGCTTAGGAAGGACCTCTAGGCCTACCCATTTCAAGTTTGCAAACTAGCTCCATTAATCCATTGTAGCTACCACAAATCCTCCCTAAGCTGAATAAAATCATCTCCTAGTTGGCAGAATATGATGAAAGGGACGTCGCCGGTACTGAGAGGGTTAACACATGATCGTTGAGCTTCGCAATAACCAAGTCAGCCTCTGCAGCCATACAAGTTAACATAGTCAGTAAATACAAACACAGACACACCAACAAACACACAGTATAATATATGTATATATATATATATATATATATATATATATATATAATATATATATATATATATATATATATATATATATATATATATATATATATATATATTATATCTCTTTTAAACAGACGAGGTTAAAGGCAATAGCAGTTTCAGCATTTAGTATTTTATTGTTACAGTTTTCAATATTTCTAACAATTTTCCTCTGGGGTTCAGAGATGAGGTACAACAGGTTAGCAAAATTCATGGTGGATCCAACGTTTCACAAGTAAACATCTTGCATCTTCAGGGAATGGGCAGGTAATGATTAGAATAAGGACAAAGCAACATATTTATACAAAATTCGAGGATCAAGAATAGGTAGGTGGGCGGAGCTACTGGGTGTGGGGTGGCTGTTCATTGGTGGAAGGCAGTCTATTCGCGAGACGGGCACTAAATCTTATCGGTGGTTGGTTGTTGGCTGTGGGTGGCTGTGATTGGTTGGTGTTGTCAGTAGTGTGCTGATCGCGGAAAGGTACGGGAGGTTGAGCGTTTGGATATATAGAGCTTCTAAAATAGCTAGTCTTCTGGGGTCTGATTCTTTGTCGAGTATGGTAGTTTGTTTGTCTAGGTCGGCGCGAGTTAGGGCAAGATGGTGGGGGGCTTGATAGTGATCTTTTATAGCGCCAGATTGAAGGTGGAGGGTTAGTCGACGGGAAAGGCGAGTCTGTGTCATTCCAACATAGGATAGGGGTCCACAGTCCCCAGAGGTGCAAATATGCTGGTATATCACATGATCGTCTTTCGGTTGGTTGGTGGAAATGGGGCGGTTACGGAGGACAAGGTTGGAGGTCTTAGGAGATTTGTAGTAAATAATGAGTTTTATTTTATTGTCAGGGTTGGTGGGGAGGACGTTTTTGTGAATTATTTCTTTCATAATGGATTCGTCTGTTGTGTGGTCGGAAGATATGTAGTTTCTGTAGAAAAATGTAATGTCATTGGCCGGGTTGGTGCTAGGGGGGTCTTGTTTGTACCATTTTTCTAGGTGGTGGTTGATGGCATTGGTGACGTCAGTGTTGGAATACCCATTGTTGACTAGGACCTGGGTGAGCCTTTCCAATTCATTGTGTGTGTCATTCCAGGTGGTGCAATGGGTGAGGGCTCTCCTGACATAGGCGGCGATGGTGGACTGATGGTATCGTTTAGGTCATTCACTTTCCCCATTAAGACATTGGCCATTGTTAGTAGGTTTGGTGTACACCGTAGTTTTGAAGCCGTGGTCGTGGAGGGAGACAAGGAGGTCGAGGAAGGGTAGATGACCATCGGTGGTTTCTTCGTATGTGAAGTTGAGTCCGGAGGCGGCCATGAAGCGCTGCTGGAGGTCCCTGAGTTCGCCCAGGTCCTTCACCCGCACGAAGATATCATCGATGTACCTGCAGTAGACAGTGGGCCGGTGGGCAGCCAGGAGTTCCTCTTCGATAGTTCCCATGAAGAAATTGGCGAACAGGACCCCCAGGGGGCTTCCCATCGCTACAACCGTCGATTTGCTGGTACATATTCCCGCGGGGGCAGAGGAAAGGGGACTCCTTGGTACATAGTTCCAAGAGCGTCTTCAGGGCCTTCTCCGGGATGTCCAGGGGGGCGTATTAGGGCAGTGGTAAACTCGACGTAGGATAAAATCTATTGTCTTGTCAACGGGCACGTTGGTAAACAAACTCTCTACGTCGAGGGAGGCGATGATGTGGTCGTTAGCAGGGGGGGCATCTCGTAGAATTTCAAGGAAGTCATAAGCAGAGTTGAGGTTGTATTGCCGAGGAACAAAAGGGGTGAGGAGTTTGTTCAGGGCCTTGGCGGTCTGGTAGGTAGCAGTAGGGATCTGTGATATGATGGGGCGGAGGGGGTTCCCGGGTTTGTGGGTTTTTATAGTACCGTAAGCATAACCTGGGGTGAATTCGCCGATGAGTTTCTTCAGGTGTACGCCATCGGCTTTGGCGTTGATAGCAGTGATGGTGGTGTTGGCTTTCCTTTTTATTTCGTCAGTAGGATTGCGAGTGATCCTTTAGAATTTGTTTTTATCACTAAGAATGTCGTCCATTTTCCGTAGGTATTCTTCTTTTCCGTGTATCACAAGGCAGGAGGCCTTATCAGCTCGTCGGATGATGATGTCCATCAGTCCACCATCGCCGCCTATGTCAGGAGAGCCCTCACCCATTGCACCACCTGGAATGACACACACAATGAATTGGAAAGGCTCACCCAGGTCCTAGTCAACAATGGGTATTCCAACACTGACGTCACCAATGCCATCAACCACCACCTAGAAAAATGGTACAAACAAGACCCCCCTAGCACCAACCCGGCCAATGACATTACATTTTTCTACAGAAACTACATATCTTCCGACCACACAACAGACGAATCCATTATGAAAGAAATAATTCACAAAAACGTCCTCCCCACCAACCCTGACAATAAAATAAAACTCATTATTTACTACAAATCTCCTAAGACCTCCAACCTTGTCCTCCGTAACCGCCCCATTTCCACCAACCAACCGAAAGACGATCATGTGATATACCAGCATATTTGCACCTCTGGGGACTGTGGACCCCTATCCTATGTTGGAATGACACAGACTCGCCTTTCCCGTCGACTAACCTCCACCTTCAATCTGGCGCTATAAAAGATCACTATCAAGCCCCCCACCATCTTGCCCTAACTCGCGCCGACCTAGACAAACAAACTACCATACTCGACAAAGAATCAGACCCCAGAAGACTAGCTATTTTAGAAGCTCTATATATCCAAACGCTCAACCCCAGCATCAACAACCAAACACAAGACCTTCAAATTCTTCCTTCAGGCAAGCGCTACAGGCATACTGCCCTCGTTCCTCTCGCCCTGTGCCCCCCTCCCGTACCTTTCCGCGATCAGCACACTACTGACAACACCAACCAATCACAGCCACCCACAGCCAACAACCAACCACCGATAAGATTTAGTGCCCGTCTCGCGAATAGACTGCCTTCCACCAATGAACAGCCACCCCACACCCAGTAGCTCCGCCCACCTACCTATTCTTGATCCTCGATTTTGTATAAATATGTTGCTTTGTCCTTATTCTAATCATTACCTGCCCATTCCCTGAAGATGCAAGATGTTTACTTGTGAAACGTTGGATCCACCATGAATTTTGCTAACCTGTTGTACCTCATCTCTGAACCCCAGAGGAAAATTGTTAGAAATATTGAAAACTGTAACAATAAAATACTAAATGCTGAAACTGCTATTGCCTTTAACCTCGTCTGTTTAAAAGAGAATCTATTACCTGGCTATACTAACATATATATATATATATATATATATATATATATATATATATATATAGAGAGAGAGAGAGAGAGAGAGAGAGAGAGAGAGATTACAGAATAATTTAGTTTTAACATATACAGGTATGTCATGAATGTTAATGTAAGCAACATCATGCACCTCTACATCACTAGTTATATACCAACCCTTAAGTAACGTGACGTATTATTTTCATCGCACTTATATTAACGCTAGGTGATTTTAGGCAGCTTAGGCAAAGATCTCTAGCAAGCAAAGAAATTAAATCGATATCAATTAACCCTTTGAATCGCACAGACCCTATATAAACTAAATAATGTGTCTAATGATAGCCACAATAATGAAAGAACACGTATGTAGGTAGGTAGATGGGTATGTAGAGAGGTAGGTAGGTAAGTAGGTGGGTGGGTAGGTAGGTAGGTAACTGGATGGGTATGTATGTAGGTAGGTAGGTAGGTAAGTAGGTGGGTGGGTAGGCATGTAGGTAGGTGGGTGGCTGGATAGGTAGGTAAGTAGGTGGGTGGGTAGGCATGTAGGTAGGTGGGAAGGTAGGTGGGTGGCTGGATAGGTAGGTAGGTAGGTAAGTAGGTGGGGGGTAGGCATGTAGGTAGGTGGGAAGGTAGGTGGGTGGCTGGATAGGTAGGTAGGTAGGTAAGTAGGTGGGTGGGTAGGCATGTAGGTAGGTGGGAAGGTAAGTGGGTGGCTGGATAGGTAGGTAGGTAGGTAAGTAGGTGGGTGGATAGTCAGTCAGTCAGTCATAATTGTATTTCATAAAAAGACATATACATACACTTTTTACAGAGTTATTTACGTAATCTACATTAAGCTAAAAGTCCTTAGCGCATAGTTGGTTCTGTGTTCTGCACATAAACAATTCTTGATCTGATAGCATTGATATCATTTAGCAATAAGTTAGTAAATCCATACTCATGTAGGATTATGTTTTCAACATCCTTTACAAGAAAAGATCTATGTAACATGTAATACATGTTCTTCTCTATAAAACTACATGGCTTTATGAGATTTCTATATACAAATCTTATTTTCATCCAGTTAACCAAATGCCTAAACACCATCAATCCACATTCTCTACAAGCACTGTGGTTGCTCTCCCAGTACTTCATATTCAATATTTTCTTTATTGCCTTGTGGTATCCAATGGAAAACTGCTTAAATGGTATATAACATTTTCTATTATTAAACCAAAGTTCAGCGCCATAAAAATTCAAACAGTAGCTTTGAAATACATTTAAAAATACTTCAGTACTCGTGTTGCTAAACTTTCTTAAAAGACAATTAAACTCATTGTAAAACTTATTTCTGCATCTTATCATATCCAAGTCATTATTAAGATTACAATCAATTATAAAACCCAAATATTTGTATTCAGAAACAATATTTAATTTGTTATTGTCTAAATATATGAAAGGATTCATTTCCTGTCCATACTTATATTTAAAGATCATACATACTGATTTTGCAGAGTTAATAAATAAGTCTAGTTGTTTAATTTCATGATCCATAATATCTATCAATGTTTGCAGACCTCTAACCCAAGGAGCCAATATTACAAGATCGTCTGCATAGGCGATCACATTGCTGACTTGTAAACCTAGTCTACAGCCTACATTACTTGCAGATAATTTACTTAATAAGTCATCAATATAAATTGAAAACAACAAGGGAGATAAAACCCCACCCTGTCTCACTCCATTTTTCATAGTCCATTCAGTTGAAATTGAATCTTTAAATTTGACAACAACATGTTGGTTTCTGTAAAAGTAAAATAAAATGTAACCAAGAAATTTGGTAATCCTAGTTTTAAAAGCTTATTTGCAAGTTTGAAATGATTCACCTTATCAAAAGCTTTTGTCAGGTCAATAAAACATGAAAAAACATTAGATCCCTCCGTGGTGTACCTTAAAATAGTTTCCTTGAGAATTAAACATGCAGTAGAAGTAGAATACCTCTCTCTAAATCCATGCTGCCTATCATTTAAACTAACATATCTTAAAATGTTGTACTTCAAGCAGTATTCAAATACCTTCAATAATATTGGCGATAACGTAATTGATCTATAATTATCAAGTGATGTATTATCTTTATACTTATCTTTCAATAAGGGTACCATAATTCCAAAGTTCATTCTTACAGGCATACAACCATGTACAACACAAGAAGAAATCAACTTTGCAATTACTACTATCAATTCGTTTGTGCAATACTTTAAATGAAAAGAATGTATATTATCTGGGCCAATACCACAATTGAGGTCAGATATTGCTGTAGATACATCATGACTATTTACCTTACCAAATATTTCACCGTCACGTACATTTTTCACCAATTTATCTATCATGAAGTCATCATCATTCTGACATTTACAATCATCATATACATGTTTAAACTTATTGGAAAATTTCTCTACAATACATTTTGGGTCACATTCTCCATCTATTTTCATACTTACAAAAACTTTATTATTCTTTATTTGTCTAACCTCTTTCCAAAATGATTTCAAATTGTTATTAGATAGAGATTGAGCTAACTTATTTGTTCTAATTTGAGACTCATTTTGTTTAACTTGTTTCAATACATTCCTAAAGTCCTTTCTAGACTCCTTCATTTCTTCTAACTCAACTCCTGCAAGTGGACGTCCCCTATTCTTCCAAGTTAAAAACTTACTTCTCGCAAACTTATGCAAATCCTTAATTTCATCATTCCAACCTGGTATAACTTTATGCTTTTTTAATGGTTCTTTCTTAAACAAAGAAGATGAATTAAGTAACAAACTAATTATACTGTTATAAATTAAATTTAATTCCTTGATATGCTGTTCATTATTACATCTATATACACTGCAATCCAAGCAATTAAAACTTGATATATCCAATTCACCTAGATAATGATTAATATTTGATTTATATATCTGTAAATTATCCACAATAGACAGTTTTTGCCAGTCGATGAATTCTGACGGTTCAATGTGTACATCTACTATACCAACATTACATATGTCAATGTGTAGCTTACATGTCAGGGGAAAGTGATCATAGAGGGCCATATCATACATTATAGTAATATCATCTATTATTTCGTTTAGACTCTCACTTACTGCTATATGATCAAGCCAACTGGTTGTATTCTTTGCAGGACATAAATATGTAAACGAATCATTCTGCATTGCCTCAACATCACTAAATATAAAGCACTTGCTAATAAATAAATTAATAATATCTTTCCAAAACCTACCTTTAGTTGGACTAGCATTAAAATCTCCTGCAATTAAGACATTGTTGCAGTGTTGTTCAGCTATAAAATTATCAAGAGTGGCTATTGTATTTCTAAATTCATCTAAGGAGTCCTCGTCTTGCTTGTCACAAGGTAGGTATACATTCACTATAAATATTTGTACATCTCTACATTTCATTATAATCCCAATTATTCTTTCATTACAATACACAGAATCAATATTATTACTAAGTGAATTTTTCCATAATATGGCAACACCTTTTGAAGGACGACCCTCTACTATGCCTTCGTTACTCCTATCTTCCACACATGCGATTGCATTGTAATAGGTAAGTAGGTGGGTGGGTAGGCAGGAAGATAGGTGGGTGGGTGGGTAGGAAGGTAGGTGGGTGGGTTGGTAGGCAGGTAGGTAGGTGGGTGGGTGGATAGGTAGGTGGGTGGGTGGATTGGTAGATAAGGTAGGTAAGTAGGTGGGTGGGTAGGCAGGTAGGTAGGTGGGTGGGTGGATTAGGTAGGTAGGTAGGTAAGGAGGTGGGTGGATAGGGAGGTAGGTAGGTGAGTAGGTAGGTAGGTAGGTGGGTGGGTGGATTAGGTAGGTAAGGAGGTGGGTGGGTGGGTGGATAGGGAGGTAGGTAGGTGGGTAGGTGAGTAGGTAGGTAGGTACGGTTGGGAGAAGTATGGACACCTAATAAAAAAAGTTATATTTCAAAGGGTGGAGTGAAGAAAGACGTAGAAAGGTAGAGTATACGATATCCTCAGGCTGGTCATGAGATGTCTAGCATCCTATTGAAAAGGTTGGATATATACGGTGTGTTGACAGAATGTTCAATTAGCCTTCAAAAGTTGATATAATGAATATAAACACTATATGAGGAGGAGCACTTTATAATGAATATAAACACTATATGAGGAGGAGCACTTTATAATGAATATAAACACTATATGAGGAGGAGCACTTTATATGAGGAGGAGCACTTTATATGAGGAGGAGCACTTTATATGAGGAGGAGCACTTTATATGAGGAGGAGCACTTTATATGAGGAGGAGCACTTTATATGAGGAGGAGCACTTTATATGAGGAGGAGCACTTTATATGAGGAGGAGCACTTTACTGTCAACGTTTCGCAGCTAGTTGGGGACTTGAAAAAACTATCTGCGAAAAAAGTTGTCAATATAGTGTTCCTCCCCAGTGTTGCCGATTAAGTTGTCAATATAGTGTTCCTCCCCAGTGTTGCCGATTAAGTTGTCAATATAGTGTTCCTCCCCAGTGTTGCCGATTAAGTTGTCAATATAGTGTTCCTCCCCAGTGTTGCCGATTAAGTTGTCAATATAGTGTTCCTCCCCAGTGTTGCCGATTAAGTTGTCAATATAGTGTTCCTCCCCAGTGTTGCCGATTAAGTTGTCAATATAGTGTTCCTCCCCAGTGTTGCCGATTAAGTTGTCAATATAGTGTTCCTCCCCAGTGTTGCCGATTTAGCTACTTTCCTGCAAGATCGAGAGGTATTAAGGGGAGACAGACCGTTTTTCTGGACCTCCTTCTCCCTAATGTTTAGCCCCACTAGTTTTGAGATTTTAAGACGTTGGTTCCATTAGTTTGGGGATCTTATGACCTTTCACCTCATTTCTTTGTCGATATGAGGACCCTTCGTGCCATTTAGGTGTCGATTTTTCCTGGCGAGCGATAGCGAGCCTGTAATTTTAAGAGGAATCGGCCTTTGACCGGGACATTTTTCTACCGAAAAATTTACAAATCTATCTTGAAGCGGGGTCTAGGGGATGTTTTTCTAAGCTTGATGGAGGTCTAGGGAGGAAACTAAAAAAACATATGAATAGCTGAATTAATAGACCAAACAAACAGCCACTGTCCCCTTAACTATGATCTAAGGTAAACTATTATCGGTTTCATCTCAACTGGCGGTAAATTACAAAGTTCCCATCAAGATTTATCAGTTATTTTGAAGATTATTTAGTAAATGATGGTACTAATTATATAAACTTGGTCTTATTATGAGGCAGAGACATAGTAGTTTCTTATTTTCCCATTAAGTATCAAGACATTAGCTGGTAAGGGATTCAGTTTACCGTCAGATGGAATGAAACCGGGTATAGTGGAACGAAACGGCTAACAGACTATCTCCATGAATCCTTTTAGCTTACCTAACCTAATCGTGCTTACCTAATCGTATTTAGTGGGGGAGTAAGAAGAAGTCTTCTTGTATGGACCCCCACCTCTATTTATGTACTGTATTTCAAATTACCGGTAGTGAATTCCCATATATTTGTCATAGTTTTTCTTGAAATTTGAAATATTGTCCGACACAATCACCCACTCGGGCAAGGAATTCCACTGTTTGATTACTCTTATAGAGAAACTATTGCCTCTCAGGTTGGTTCTCCAGTGGCTTGGGCGCTCAATTTTTAGACTGTGTCCTCTCAGTGAATTTGTGCTAATTTTGACAAATATGGTGTAGTCTATGTTATCCAACCCATGTAGCAGTTTATAAGTCTGAATCATATCCCCCCAAATTCTTCTTTCCTTCAGAGTCTGAATTCCTAACTGTCGACATCGTTCCTCATATGCTAAGCCTGCAAGTTCTGGGATCATCCTGGTTCCCCTATGTTGGATTTTCTCTAAGTGTTCAATATCTTTAACTAGGAAAGGCGACCAACACTGCACTGCGTATTCCAACAGTGGTCTGACCAAAGACAGGTAGAGAGCCATGAAAATGTCCTTATTTAAACATTCAAAATTATGCTTGATAATCCCCAATCTACTCTTTGCTTTTGAAACTATGCTGTTTATATGCGGTGCTGATTTTAAATCCGATGATATGTGTACCCCTAAATCCTTCTCCAAATTTGTCTTTGCCAATGGTTCACCCCTGAGGTTGTAATCGGCTCCAGCATTATTCCTGCCAATATGCATTACTTTGCACTTCTGTACATTAAAAGACAAAAGCCATTTGTCCGTCCAACCATCCATCCTCTTCATGTCTCTACGTAATGCCTCAATGTCACTGTTGTCTTCAATGATTCTATACACCTTCGCATCATCAGCAAACAAGCTAGCCTTTGACTCTAACTCATTGACTAGATCGTTAATATAAATCAGGAAAAGGACCGGACCCAAAACGCTCCCCTGAGGCACCCCACTGATTACTGGAAGCCAATCAGAAGTCCCTCCTCTGACTTTTACTCTATGAAATCTTCCTCCTAAAATGTTATCTAATCATTTTAGTGAACTCCCTCTAATACCATAAGAATGTACCTTTGACAGCAACCTCTGATGTGGGACCCAATCAAAGGCTTTAGCACAATCCAAATAAATTACGTCTGTATTAAGTTTCTCATCAGTAGCCTTTATTATATCCTCCAAATAACACAAGAGGTTTGTGACGCAACTTCTACCATCTCTAAATCCATGTTGGGCATCACTGATTAAATTGTTTTTCTCTAAATAACGGACCAACTTATCTCTAATAATGCCTTCCAAGATTTTCACAACCACACTGGTCAGGGATACTGGACGGAAGTTTAGTGAGTCATTTTAATTTCCTTTTTTGTAAATGGGAGATATTGTTGGCAACTTCCAGTCAGAAGGAAGAACACCTGAGGCAAGAGAGCTCTGGAAGATATCAGTAAGTGGAGCTGCCAAATATTCCGCACACTTCTTAAGAACAATAGGGGAAACTCCGCCTGGACCACTAGCCTTATTGATGTTGAGTTTTTCCAATCTATTGAGAACTGCCTGCTGAGTTACTTCAACCTGAGGTAAGGGAGCCCCCCTAAACTTACTATCCAATAATGGCACCGGCTGATTAAGGTCTTCTCTCACAAACACTGTGTTAAAAGATTCATTCATTATTTCTGCTGTTTCCCTGTCGGTCTCAGATAATGTCCCATCCTCTCGGGTTACACGGGTTACTAGGTCCTTTTTGATAGTCTTACTCCTCACATACCCCCAGAACTGACCAGGATTATTCTTCGAGTATAAAGCCACTCGTTTCTCAAAATTGAACTTGGCTGACTTCACTTCAGTAGTTACCCTGTTCCTGTGATTATTGTATGTTTCTCTCCTAAGATGAGTAGGTCTAGATCTATATCTCTGCCAAGCCCTTTGTTTATCGTTGATCAATTTGCTCAACCTACGATTCATCCACTTGGGTCTTGTTTTTCCAGTATGGGGTAATAATAATATAATAATAATATAATAATAATAATAATAATACTTTATTTCAGACTCACACAGTACAGAGGGGACCATACTGGGGTCCATATATACCTTACAGTAACATAAATATATATAAATATATATAAGCTACTGTACATAGGCTACATAAAATAAAAAGAAATTAAATAATACCCAGCTTGCTATCATGTAGTTCACAGCACTGCCTCAACCAAAAACAGTGGTCATCAAACTACTGTGTTACCAAAACCACTGTACTAATTGTGTACAGTACCATGCCTCACATCATTTAGCTTCCGGTACAGTATGTTGCTACAGTACAGTATAGGAATATCGATACTGTACTGCACTATGAGGATCAGTACCGGTATGCTGTAGAGTAGCAGACCTGAAATCATTACTTAAGGTTAAATATAGAGCAACTTCCTCCAGTGTGCCTGGATCCTGGAGGTGTACACTATGCTTGGAGTTTGTAGCATTTTAATGATCCTGTTCTCAGAAGTGTTAAGGCGCTGAATGAATTTATATGTTAGCTTTCTAATGAGTGATTTGTAACAGTGTAAGTTCATATAGGCACATAGCGTACTTGTACTCTCATATTTTGAGAGCCCCAGAAACATTTTCATGATATTGTGATATGAGATACTTAGTCTATTCACTGTCATTTTCTTATAGTTCCACCATAGTTGTGCTGTATACATTGGTGAGCAGTAGGAGTTGAACAATGTTATTTTTGTATCCCATGTGCACATATGAAATTTTCTTAATATTGAATTTCCCTGCATGTAAAGTTGCCTTCGCTGGCGACCCATATCCTCATCATCTGAGCGATCACATGAAATATAGTGTCCTAGATACTTTACTTTACTTACTTCTTCTATAATTTCTTCATACAAATGGAATTTAGGTAGCTTTGATTTCAATAGAAGGTTAGATTTAAATATTATGATATTGCTCTTTATAGGATTAAATTTGACTGAATGTTCGATTCCAAATTTTTCACATACTCTTAATAATTTATCCAGTCCTGCTCCAGAGGGCGCATTAAGGCTAGGTCATCAGCATACATGAGATGATTTACAATGGTGCTGCCAATACAGCACCCAGTGCGAGTCTTGTTCAGCTCCAGACTAAGATCATCCATGTAGACGTTGAAAAGATACGGAGACAATATCCCCCCCTGCCTAACACCATTGGTTACGGCGAAAGAGCCTGACAGGATGTTGCCCCATCTTACACACATTTTTTGATTAGCATACCAGAAAATAAGTATCCTAACAATATAGCTAGGCA
This sequence comes from Paralithodes platypus, assembly GCA_032716605.1. Classification (NCBI taxonomy): domain Eukaryota; kingdom Metazoa; phylum Arthropoda; class Malacostraca; order Decapoda; family Lithodidae; genus Paralithodes; species Paralithodes platypus. Next base: position 44,427,228 of record CM064520.1, read on the forward strand.
CTCCCCTGTTAACTAATTTTTCAAATAAGGTTTTGTGACACACCCTATCAAAAGCCTTACTTGCATCAAGAAAACAAGAGAAAATTGAGCTATTTAGTTTGTTGTATGTATCAATCACTTCTTTCAGCACATATATGCATTGGTCTGTGCCGTGATTTTTCTTAAAGCCAAACTGATTGCTGCTGGTGACAATATATGCAGACATTCTTTCTAGCATTATCATTTCAACTACCTTACTCACCACACTAGCAAGTGCTACTGGGCGGTAGTTGTCTTTTGCTGTAATTTTACCTGATTTATCTTTAATGACGGGAACAAGTATTACGGATATCATAGACTCCGGCAGGACACCATGCGTAAATAGACTGGTGATGCAAGAACTAAGTTTATCTATTAACAACTTATCTGCATATTTAAGATGTTCTGCATATATACCATCCAGCCCACAAGCTTTATTTAGGTTAAGTTTTCTTATGGCATTCTCAAGATCACTTTCAGTCACTTTAATGTCTTCATAATTACTATCTTTCACATATTGAATTGCACCATTAGTAGACCTTTGGTTTACACTGTTAAGTAGTCGCTTAAAATGAGTTTTCCATAAGTCAGCAATGTTCTCTTCACCCGTAACCCCCTCAACACTGACAGGTAATGGTGTGTTACAATTTTGCATGGATCTGATGTCCTTCCAAAAACAGTTAGTATCCTTTTCTGCCAGACTCTTTGCAAGGGCTTCCTTCCTTAATTGGTTTTCATTTTGCTTAATAAATCTAATGGCATATTTGGTCCTAGCCTTTGCTCTTTTGTGAAGTTCAAATATAGGCCCCTGTCTAGGCTGACCTACTTCAAGCCAATGAGACCTAGCATCTCTGGAGGCCTGATACAGGTCAGCCACATAGTCTTGCCAACCTGGCTTATTGAATGAGGACTTATATTTACGGCTATTAAAAATACTTTCCCCCGCTTTTGATAAAGAATCTATTATACTATTGTAAAATGTAATAATGTCCTTTCTGTGTTGTGCATCACTACATTTTGGATCCCTGCATTGTGCTACACCATTACCATCATATTGCACCCTATTTAATAAGTCCTTGGTTTTATCACAGTACATTTGGCACTCTTCATTTGAGATTACATTCCATGGAACTTTTGCCTTGATGCTATTGCTAGTTTCTGTTATTTCCGGTGCTTTATTAATTTGGATTGTTAATTCTATAGGTATGTGGTCGTCATCCGTAATGTCGTATCTTATGGCCATTTCTGAGATAGAGTCATGAAAGTCAGAGCTAGAGATTGCATGATCAAGCCACGACCTGGTCTCCCATGCTTCACTAACATATGTATAGCTATTTTCTGGAAGCAGGTTTTTGGAGGACAAAATTAAACCTTGCTCCTCACAAAACCTTAACATATGTTTAGCAAACATGGAACCACCCAACTCGTGAGGGGTAGCATTCCAATCACCTACCACTGAGTAACACGTTATCTCTAATTCAGAAATTAGGCCACCAAGCTCCCCTAACTTTTCCAAATAAAGTTCTTCATTTTCTGCACACTGATACGGTAAGTAAACACAAAATATTGCAAATTTTCTGTGTCCCACTTCCAGCTGTATTCCCGCACACCAGCTTAAATTTGTCTCAATGGTTTTAATTACACTATCTAGGCACGATCTCCACATTATTGCAACTCCCCCTGGGGGGTGACCTGCCACAATACCATCACGTGTGTCCGTAGTGGAGACCCCGTACCCATGGAAATCTTTATCTAATATGTTCAAATTACCTAAGTCCTGTTTTGTGTACCAGGTTTCCTGAAGGCAGACTATGTCACTGGTCCTTAATGTAGATACGATGTCAGGTCGCAACAGGAGATTCCTCTTTGTTTTGGGGAGTCCTCTGCAATTGTATGAAGTTACTTTTATACTTGCTGCTGTTGTTGGTATCCCCTCCATTACTGCGAGTTGGATAGTGGTGTGCGATGCCTCCAAGTCCCAGAAGCCTCTGCACTGTCCTCATTGGGATATTGTCTTGGTTCTCTGTACCAGTTGACATATGCATCTTCTGGCCACAGGTCAGGATTCATGAAAACATCTGGATCTGGACATTCGCTAGTTATACAAAAGGAGGCACAGGTAGTGGACCTGGAGAGGGTGGTCAGCTGTCTTACCTCTATATTTATATGTAGATTATCAGCCAAGTATGTCTTGAGATTCTCAGCAGTAACACTAGGGTTGAATCCTGTGGCAAACACCCTAGCTAGTCGGGGCATTTTGATGGTATTGAGGCCAGTATCCTTGACCCTACCTTTAACCCGTGGAGCCCCGGCTAGTTTTGTAATGTTTGCGCACCAGAACCCGGCCGGTTTTCAAAAAATGGTTTTATTCCAGAAACAATAGCGAATGGGTTAGGAATGAAGGAAAAACCACGAAAAACCGCTCAAAAAGCTTAAAAAATGGTCCTACAGAGCCCCCAAAAACGGATTTTACAAGAGTAAAAAATTGAAGGCAATTATCCCAAAAAACAGGTTATTGCGCGCTCGCGCGCACGCACGTGGACTTTGAGAGTTTTCAACCATCGGCACGGTTGCGTGGGATACGTATACAGTTCCCATACAAATCTGAGCCCTCTTGAGTGGCTACACCTGAGGTTACGGTCGGCGCAATTAGGGTGACGCGTCAGGCGCGTCTCTGGGGCTGTGCGTTACATACATCGCCGACGCGTCAGACGCGTCGCTGGGGCTGGACGGGTTAATTCCTGGCTGGTTTCTCGGTCTAGGGTGAACCTGCTCGCCTTCCCTAGAGTAGCGAGGCTTGCCATTCACCCATTTGACCATAGTCCATGGGTTTTCCCTTGCATTGGCTCCTTCATTTGGTTCAGTTTGTATAGGTAAATTTGAGGATGGTGTAGCTGGCACTGTATTATCTTCTCTCGTTGCCGACGATAAAGATTGCTGTTGTGTTCGGTGTTGTTGCTGTTGTGGTCGCTGCTGCTGCCACACCTGGTGTTGCCTTTGATATGAATGCTGCTGCTGGGTTAGTTTGGATTGTTGTAGCTGTCGCTGGTGTTGTTGTTTTTGTTGATGCTGTTGCTGCTGCTGCACCTGCTGTTGTTGCTGCTGCACCTGCTGCTGTTGTTGCTGCTGCACCTGTTGCTGTTGTTGCTGCGGCACTGGCTGTTGTTGCTGCTGCACCTGCTGTTGTTGCTGCTGCATCTGCTGTTGTTGCTGCTGCACCTGCTGTTGTTGTGGTTGTTGCTGCTGTTGTGGTTTTTGCTGCTGTTGTTGTTGTTGCTGTTGATGCTGTTGTTGTATGGGTCGCTGTTGTTGCTGGGGCTGTTGTGTTTGGAGTTGTTGCAGCTGTTGCTGTTGTAGTTCAGCCTGCTGTTTCTGGTGGTGGTGTTGTAGGCCTATGGGTGGTTGTTGTTGTTGATGCTGTTGTTCTAGATGCTGCTGCTGTTGTTGTGTCACTTGTGCCTGTGGTTGAGGTGGAGCGTTAGTAGAGTTATTTTCTAACTTATTCACTCTGTCAGCTACATTTGAAACCACACTGCTTATGTCCACTATGGTTTCTTTTTGACCTGTGGTACACTCTCTCAGTAATTTAACTTCCATTTGGGTGTTCTTGATTTCACTAAGTAGCACTGACACATCTATCCTATCAAATTGTATAGGTGGTAGGTCCTTTAGGTCCATGGCCACGAAAGTGGGTAAGCCCATAGCCTTACTCTCTTGTAGCAATTTAATAATGTCTTTAATGTTCTCAGCACTTTTGTTTGCACCAACTCGTTTAATATTTCGATAATTGTTATCTTCACTAGTACCAATAAGATCGAACACTCTGTTCTTGGCTGCCACAATTTTATCTTCATCATAAAAGGGCACACACAGCTGCACAATACTGTCTGTAGGTAGACTATCTATTTTATTTGATATAAAGCATAACAGTTCGTTGATTTCAAGGCCATCACTATTTCGTCCCTGGGTTGAGATTGTCCCACCTCGCCCCGCCATCTTGTTTGATACCCAGATGACCAGGGGGGCAGATATTCCACTTCACTTTTCACTCACTTATGGACTATTCACTAACACTGTATATGTTCCACCACTTTCTCTGTGCATTCATTGTGGAGTTATATACGTTGTTTGCTCTGTGTAGTGTTGACATAGGGTATATATGTTGATAACTTGGAGCAGCAGTTTACCCAAGGTACCTCTCTTCTTCTTCTTCTTCTTGAAGAAGAGGTATATAATGGGGGACACACTCCTTAATAATTCTGTTGTGATATTCTAAAAACTTCACCCACTTCTCTTCAACGTTCTCCGAAGTCAAGATATTATCCCATTTGATTTCCGCGAACATATCTCTCATTTTAGTGAAGTTTGCCTTATTATAGTTAAGTTTTGCCTCGTTATTGACAAATTTATCCAACTGAGACTCTAAGTTAAAGTGAAAAATCATGGTAGAATGCTTACTGCGACCCAATGGGACGCCATATCTAATCTGATTAATCTCATGTTCAGACTTGGTGAAGACAAGGTCCAACCTAGACTGATTCTCCGTTTCTCTCATATGTGTCCATTCATTCACGTTCTGCACTAAAAAACAGTCATTTATGGTCTCCAAAAAGTTGTTGGCCTGCATATAGTTGTAGTACCCATTATTAACATAATTGCCCTCCCAATTTATACCACTGAAATTAAAATCCCCACAGATTAATAGCTGCTTACCATTGGCTTGAGTTTCACTAAGTTTACTAAGATCACATATTTTGTCGTTATTTGTAACATCTGATGAGGGCGTCCTATACACAACTCCCAAAATTACACCTTTCTCACCCCTACCCTTCAACTCACACCACACTGTCTCCTGCGCCTCACTAGTATTAAGAACACTAACCAAAACATCACTTGAAACTATAGACTTCTTAACTAAAATAGCGACTCCGCCTCCAGGTGTCCTCTGATCGGGTCTATCCTTTCTATATACATTGTATTTCATAGTATCAAAAATATTTACATTCAATAACTCCTCATTAGTCTTAGTTTCTGTTAGAAAAATAATATCAGGTTCCTCATTAACAACTAAATCGGGAAATTCGCCCACCTTATTGGAAATACCATCTAGATTAGTGTAGACACATTTGAGAGTATGGTGTGAAGGGTTTTGCTCTTTACTGCTGAAAGGGCCGAGTGTTACCTCTCGGATTTCTTTGTACCGGTACCTTCTTTAAGTCACCCTTTTTGTAATCAACCACCCACTTAACAGTTGTATCTTTCTCTTCATTATTCATTTGGATCATTCTATTGATAAGCTCCTTTCTAATTTCCCTCTCTTTTTTGCTACGGTCTCTAAATACTCTCATGGCATCTTCATCCTTATTGGCACTCTCTGCTAAATGGTATGTATTCTTTAGAATCCTAACAGCCATGTCCTCGTTCTCTAGTCTTACTTTTAGCAGTCTTGGTTTAGTTTCAGACCTGCCGTTCGGAACACTCGTACCGTCACTAGGAGTTTCCCCCTTTTGTTGGGTAGGTACTGGTGTGGCCTCTGCTCCTTTTGCTTGGGTCCCTTTATCTTTATCACTCTGACCTACCTTCCGACCTGGCCCACCATCCAGCCTGATGACCTCAGTGACGCTAACGCTATCCTTGGGTAATTTCATACATGTCATAAGTATTCCCTCAACTTTGGCTTTATCTATATGCTTTGATTCATCACTGTTAATCTCTGACTCTGACGACTCATGGTCAACGTCGTCACCTTCCGGAACATTGGCAAAGATGATATTTCTTGCTCGATATGACTTGTCCTTCTCATCCTCAATACTGGATTTCACATGTTCCTGCACCTGGTCCATGGTCAGATCCCCGTTTTGACGTCCTACATGCGCCTCAAGTTCCTCAACCTTCTTTACTATCACTAATTTAATATCCTCATCTTGGCTGACTAAGCGTTTCTCTAATTCCTCAATCCTCTTTGTGTTGTTTTCAACCTGCTCCTTGATTGGTCCTAACTGAGAAAAGAAATTATCAGCTACCTGTTCACAGTTCCTTACTGAACAAAAGAATTTAGCCCTTTTGAGTTTTTTCCAAAGTTTGTAATCAACAGAAGTGTAGCCTTCTCATTCAGAATGTACCCAATACTGACAACAGTCACAACAGAGACCCTCGCCATCAGCACCTGATTGAGTTACTTTTCTATTACAATGACCACAAATATTAACATCCCTTGACTTAGCTTGAGTTGAAATGCCCACCGCGGCCATATGATCAACAACATTGGACGCCATGTTGGACCCCTTCACCTTTAGCCCTGATTTCACACGTTTAGTATTGTCCACAGCTGCTATCCGCTTCTCTCCAGGTGCACGCCGTATTACTCCCCCACTATAACACTCAGGTAAGCATAGCCGTGGCGAAAATCCTCTCCAAAAGTGAAAAAGTTGTTGGAGCTCCACAGGCCCAGCTGAAGCCTTCTTCTTCTTCTTCTGCCATATGTATCCTTCCTAAGCCTCATAAAATCGTCTAAATGTAGCTGAAATCAAATAAAAAATACGTCGCCGTTACAGAAGGGGTTAAATTAAAGCGTTCGTGTCTAACTCCCCCCCCCCCCCCAGATATACTGCCTCAGGTGTTGAAGAGTGCCAGGTGCTCCCTCATTAGTACCCACCGAATGTTCCTGTAACTTAACCCCTTCAGCACCATGACTCATCTTTACTTCGGATTCGAGCTGAAATTAGATTACTGTATGCCGTTTCAGAAGGCCGTATGTTGTTAAGGGAGCCCACCTCAATTTGTTTCTCTTGCTCTCCTTTTCTCTCTTTCCCTGGCTTGTATCCATTCGGCCCCATTCAGCCTACTGTTTAAAGACGTTTACCCCTATCCAGGTGTCAATATTTTCCTGGTGAGCGGTAGCGAGCCAGCATATATATGTTTTTGTTTTGAGAGCAAGCTAAATTTGTAAATTTTTCAATAGAAAAATGTATCCGTCGAAACTGGATTTCTACATACAATGCTGGCTCGCTATCGCTCGCCAGGAAGATATCGACACCTGGAAGGGGATAAACGTCTTAAAACAGTTGGCTGAATGGGGCCAAATGGATACAAGCCAGAAAAAGAGTGAAAAGGAGAGAAAGAGAAAAAAAGCAGGTGGGCTCCCTTAAGAGGGTTTATGGAGATAGTAGTTACCCGTTTGAGTTTTACAGGTAGATTATAAACTAAAGAAAATCGTCTAATGGTAACCATAATAGGAAGGAATTAATGACGTAATGGTGGTGAAGGGGTTGACTGCTAGTAATGTTGTTGTTGTTGTTGTTGTTGTTGTTTTACTTGGTCGGGCATTATTACTGATTACTGCACCTCAAGAAGTCTGGTAGGAAACCTTACAAAGTCCCAGAGCTTTTGTGTGTGTGTGTGTGTGTGTATGTGTGTGTGCGTGTTTGTATGTGTGTGTGTATGTGTGTGAGCGAGAGTGTGTGTGCGTGTGTGAGAGAGGGCCAGAGTGTGTGTGTGTGTATGTGTGTGTGAGAGATTATATACAGTATGTGTTTGTGTGTGTGTGATTGTGTGTGTGTGTGTGTGATTGTGTGTGTGTGATTGTATATGTGTATGAAATAAGTGGGTGTGTGTGAGAGAGAAACAGTGTGTGTGTGTGTGTGTGTGTGTGTGTGTGATTGTATATGTGTATGAAAGTAAGTGGGTGTGTGTGAGAGAGAAACAGTGTGTGTGATTGTATATGTGTATGAAAGTAAGTGGGTGTGTGTGTGTGATTGTATATGTGTATGAAATAAGTGTGTGTGTGAGAGAGAAACAGTGTGTGTGTGTGTGTGATTGTATATGTGTATGAAATAAGTGTGTGTGTGTGAGAGAGAAACAGTGTGTGTGTGTGATTGTATATGTGTATGAAATAAGTGGGTGTGTGTGAGAGAGAAACAGTGTGTGTGTGTGTGTGATTGTATATGTGTATGAAATAAGTGTGTGTGTGTGTGAGAGAGAAACAGTGTGTGTGTGTGTGTGTGTGTGTGATTGTATATGTGTATGAAATAAGTGGGTGTGTGTGAGAGAGAAACAGTGTGTGTGTGTGTGTGTGTGTGTGTATATGTATGAAATAAGTGGGTGTGTGTGAGAGAGAAACAGTGTGTGTGTGTGTGTGTGATTGTATATGTGTATGAAATAAGTGGGTTTGTGTGAGAGAGAAACAGTGTGTGTGTGTGTGTGTGATTGTATATGTGTATGAAATAAGTGGGTGTGTGTGAGAGAGAACAGTGTGTGTGTGTGTGTGTGTGTGTGTGTGTGTGTGTGATTGTATATGTGTATGAAATAAGTGGGTTTGTGTGAGAGAGAAACAGTGTGTGTGTGTGTGTGTGTGTGATTGTATATGTGTATGAAATAAGTGGGTGTGTGTGAGAGAGAAACAGTGTGTGTGTGTGTGTGTGTGATTGTATATGTGTATGAAAGTAAGTGGGTGGGTGTGAGAGAGAAACAGTGTGTGTGTGTGTGTGTGTGTGTGTGTGTGTGTGTGTGTGATTGTATATGTGTATGAAAGTAAGTGGGTGGGTGTGAGAGAGAAACAGTGTGTGTGTGTGTGTGTGTGATTGTATATGTGTATGAAAGTAAGTGGGTGTGTGTGTGTGTGTGTGTGATTGTATATGTGTATGAAATAAGTGTGTGTGTGTGAGAGAGAAACAGTGTGTGTGTGTGTGTGATTGTATATGTGTATGAAAGTAAGTGGGTGTGTGTAGAGAGAAACAGTGTGTGTGTGTGTGTGTGTGTGTGTGATTGTATATGTGTATGAAATAAGTGTGTGTGTGTGAGAGAGAAACAGTGTGTGTGTGTGTGTGTGTGTGTGATTGTATATGTGTATGAAATAAGTGGGTGTGTGTGAGAGAGAAACAGTGTGTGTGTGTGTGTGTGTACTTACTCTAGTTGTACTTACTCTAGTTGTATTGCGGGAGTGAGCATTTTTTTTTTTTTTTTTTTTTTTTCTATATTCCAACTACTCCCTCTCGGGCATAGGCTGAGAGCCTGTACATTCCACTGCTCAACACGGTGAAGCCCGTGAGGTCTTGTTCCAGCCTGGGGAGTGAGACATGTGAAGCATCCATCATGGCTCAAAGCAGCTCCATCTCTGAAGCGGCTGGTTGCTTCGCTCAAGTGCTTCACCGTCTCACCCTCCAGACTCAGACCCTCACTCTCAGAACGCCACCTATTGAGCAGTGAACTCACTAGGCATTGTCCCCCTGTAACATATTTTGAATATGGGAATATTCATACAGTGTTATTTAATCAGGGAACAATGAGGGTATTTTTTTGACATTTCGGTGGGCTTTGTGGTAATGCACTGATACTAGGTACAGCACAAATTCAATCCCAATAATATCTTCCCATTGACATATCGGGATTTGAACCCGGGTCCATTGGATTACCAATCCAGTGGCATGACCACTCCACCACACCTCCCCTAACGAGCATGCTCGTTATTTCCCGCCTCCTATATGTGTAGGTGTTATATGTATCGTTGGAATGGCTGTGGATGTGTGTGTAGTCTGTATTTTTAGCCAATTGGCGACATCGGAAACGAAGGCTTAGGGGGGATCTGTATGGTACCATTCTCACTATAGACGGTACCGTCTCGCCCGAAGGCTTAGGTAGTCATCAGCTTAGGTGAACCATATGATACCCATCTCGCCTTGTACCATTTTTGCCAACCCCAGATGGGACGTCACAACGTCGTCCACTTATTCCAGGTACCTATTTACAGCTAGGTGAACTGAGGCTAACACATGAAAGGAGACAAGCCCAATTTGTCTCCGCCCGGCCGGGGATTGAACCCCCGACCCCTCGTGTGTGAGACGAGAGCTCTACCTACTAGGCTACGGGCTGTGTGATTGTATATGTGTATGAAATAAGTGGGTGTGTGTGAGAGAGAAACAGTGTGTGTGTGTGTGTGTGTGTGTGTGATTGTATATGTGTATGAAAGTAAGTGGGTGGGTGTGAGAGAGAAACAGTGTGTGTGTGTGTGTGTGTGTGTGTGATTGTATATGTGTATGAAAGTAAGTGGGTGGGTGTGAGAGAGAAACAGTGTGTGTGTGTGTGTGTGTGTGTGTGTGATTGTATATGTGTATGAAAGTAAGTGGGTGGGTGTGAGAGAGAAACAGTGTGTGTGTGTGTGTGTGTGTGTGTGATTGTATATGTGTATGAAAGTAAGTGGGTGGGTGTGAGAGAGAAACAGTGTGTGTGTGTGTGTGTGTGTGTGTGATTGTATATGTGTATGAAAGTAAGTGGGTGGGTGTGAGAGAGAAACAGTGTGTGTGTGTGTGTGTGTGATTGTATATGTTTATGAAATAAGTGGGTGGGTGTGAGAGAGAAACAGGGTGTGTGTGTTTGTGTGTGTGTGTGTGTGTGTGTGTGTGTGTGTGTGTGTGTGTGTGTGTGTGTGTGTGTGTGCGTGCATCCAATAGTTTCTGGTATGTGCCAGTGTGGATCTTCTTTCTCTCTCGCTTGCCACTTTAGCCCCTATTCCACCGGGTTACAAAGACCAAACTCCCAGGACTCCTCACACTGTTACACAAGGAGAGACTGCTGTTCAACGTATGACATGACCAATATTGCGCATTATCCTTTTTGGTGCTCTACGATCGCATTATAGAGAGAAGAATGCATACTCAACCCTGCAACTGATCATTATACCCTAGCACAGCCACTATCCTTCTGGTATTACTGCCACCCATACATTTGGTGCTCTACGATCGCATTATAGAGAGAAGAATGCATACTCAACCCTGCAACTGATAATTATACCCTAGCACAGCCACTATCCTCCCTGGTATTACTGCCACCCATACATTTGGTGCTCTACGATCGCATTATAGAGAGAAGAATGCATACTCAACCCTGCAACTGATAATTATACCCTAGCACAGCCACTATCCTCCCTGGTATTACTGCCACCCATACATTTCATGACGGAATCTGAGTGGAAAGAGGCTATACCCTGTTTCAAATGGGCAGGCCAGGAATTGTGAACCCCTAACCTCTTTGTAACTCAAAAAGGAATAGAGAAAATGGGTTGTAAAGTTTCACAGCTATTACCTGGCTGACCCTTCCCAAAAGGTAGTAATATTAACTCGATTACTAGTCGTTTGTGAGTTATAGAGGTTAATGGTAAAGAGTTTTGGTCTACATATTTGGAACAGGGTATAACGGTCACATTTCCAAAATACCTTATAATGATTACCACCACCAATACTTTAAGGGGGGACGGCTCTATTTATTTGCTCATTTATATATATTTAAAACAAAACAAAAATCCTCCCTAGACTTCCATCAAGCTTAAAAAAGAACACCCCACGACCCTCCTTCTAGATAAATGTGTACATTTTACGATAGAAAAATGTCCCGGCCGAAGGCCGATTCCTCTTAAATTACAGGCTCGCTACCGCTCGCCAGGAAAAAAATCGACACCTAAATGACATGAAAAGTCTTATTATTGACACAACAAAATTGGGTTGAAAGGTCTTAAAATCGCCAAACTAATTAGCCGAACTTCATAAAATGTGAAAAGTAATGGGGCAAAACATGAAGAAGAAGAGGGCCCAGAAACACGACCCATCTTCCCTTCCCTTCCCTTCGTGCTTCCAAATTTCTTAAGCATTTCTCTTCTCATAATCTGCTCTCAGATCGCCAGTATGGCTTCCTTAAGGGTCGCTCTACTGGTGATCTTCTTTCATATCTTACTAACTCTTGGTCATCCTCCTTTCGGGACTTCGGTGAGACTTTTTCTATTGCACTAGACATATCGAAAGCCTTCGATAGAGTCTGGCATAAATCTTTAATTTCTAAACTACCCTCCTTCGGTTTCTATCCCTCCATCTGTGCCTTTGTCTCTAATTTCCTTTCTGGCCGTTCCATAGCTGCGGTTGTGGACGGCCATTGTTCACTCCTCACCCTATAAAACTCCGGTGTTCCTCAGGGCTCTGTCCTATCTCCTATTCTTTCTAATTTTTATAAATGATCTCCTTAACTGTACCTTAATTCCCATCCATTCATACGCAGACGACTCAACCTACACTACTCCATAGTTTTTCAGAACGCCCCAGCCAGCAATCCCTCAACGACAAACGTAATGAAGCCATAGAACTCTTAAATTTGATCTAAATACTATTTCCATTGGGGCAGAGAAACCTTGTTAACTTTAATCCTTCCAAAACCAACTTTCTCCATCTATCTACCAGTCAGGATCTCCCAGCGGACTATCCCTTATTCTTCAACAATACAAAAATCAACCCTTCATCTTCTCTCAATATTCTTGGTGTCTCTTTTTCTTGCTCTCATTTGGAAGGACCATATTACCAGTCTTGCTAAGGCAGCCTCCCAGAAGCTGGGTGTGCTCAACCGCCTTAGGGGGTTCTTTTCCCCTGCACAGCTTCTTGCTCTGTACAGGGGCATAGTGCGCCCTTGTATTGAGTATTGTTCACATGTGTGGGGAGGTTCCTCTCACACCGCTCTCCTAGACAAAGTTGAAAGGAAGGCCTTTCGTATCATTAACTCCCGTCCACTCACCAACTCTCTTCAATCTCTCTCTCTCCGCCGCAATGTTGCATCTCTCTCGCTATTCTATCGCTACTATAATAATCAGTGTTCCTCAGAGCTATCCCAGTGCATACCACCTCCTTTACGTAGGGCACGTGGTACCCGTCTTGCAACTCAATCCCACCCCTACTCTGTGCAACTCTCCAACCCAAGAGTGAAACGTTACTCTCAAACTTTCTTCTACTCAACATCTGAGCTCTGGAACTCTCTCCCAGAATCAGTCTTTCCCTCTTCCTATGACTTAAATTGCTTCAAACTCCGTGTGTCCAGGCATTTTGGCTCGAACGTCCCTTGATTTTGGCCATGTCACTCTTTCAACTATGGGGGAGGCACTCGCTATAGGCAGTTATGCCTTTTGCCTCCCTCAATCACATAGAAAAAAAAAAAAAAAAAAAAAAAAAATTAGTTTACATAACTATTCTTCTCACTGCGTTTCCAGTCATACAACTATTCTTCTCACTGCGTTTCCAGTCATACAACTATTCTTCTCACTGCGTTTCCAGTCGTACAACTATTCTTCTCACTGCGTTTCCAGTCATACAACTATTCTTCTCACTGCGTTTCCAGTCATACAACTATTCTTCTCACTGCGTTTCCAGTCATACAACTATTCTTCTCACTGCGTTTCCAGTCATACAACTATTCTTCTCACTGCGTTTCCAGTCATACAACTATTCTTCTCACTGCGTTTCCAGTCATACAACTATTCTTCTCACTGCGTTTCAGTCATAAACTATTCTTCTCACTGCGTTTCCAGTCGTACAACTATTCTTCTCACTGCGTTTCCAGTCATACAACTATTCTTCTCACTGCGTTTCCAGTCATACAACTATTCTTCTCACTGCGTTTCCAGTCATACAACTATTCTTCTCACTGCGTTTCCAGTCATACAACTATATTCTTCTCACTGCGTTTCCAGTCATACAACTATTCTTCTCACTGCGTTTCCAGTCATACAACTATTCTTCTCACTGAGTTTCCAGTCATACAACTATTCTTCTCACTGCGTTTCCAGTCATACAACTATTCTTCTCACTGCGTTTCCAGTCATACAACTATTCTTCTCACTGCGTTTCCAGTCATACAACTATTCTTCTCACTGCGTTTCCAGTCATACAACTTAACTAGCGCGGGTTCTTTAACCCTTTCTGTACCGGCGACGTCTTTTTCATAATTCTAGCTATATTTAGACGATCTTGGGCAGTTTAGGGTGGATATATGGCAGCTGGAAAGATTAATTGAGATAGTCTGTAGCCTTTTAATGGGTAGACGACCTAGACGTCCTCCCTAAGCTTAATAAAATCGTCTATTAGTGTCCAGAATATAATGCAAATTATGACACCGATATTGAATGGGTTAACGCTGTAGGTAAATACAACTTGACTAGCTCGTGCACTTACGGGAGAGGTAGTCGTTTTTTTCTGGACCCGCTTCTCCGTCATGTTTAGCATATTAATCTGGAGATTATAATACGTTCGTTCCATTAGTTTGGCGATTTTGATACCTTTCGACCCATTTCCTTGTCAATATTAAGACTTTTCGTGTCATTTAGGAGTCGACTTTTTCCTGGCGAGCGATAGCGAGCCTGTCATTATAGAAGGATCCAGCCTTTGACCGGGACATTTTTCTACCGAAAAATGTACAAACCTATCTTGAAAGGGGATCTAGGGGATGCTAGTTTTAAGCTAATTGATGGAGGTCTAGCGAGAAAACTAAAACATATATTAATAAGTATATACATAGACAAAAAATCAAGCACTACACTACAGTTAAATACAACTGGACTATCTCGGTCACTTTAACACTACAGTTAAATACAACTGGACTATCTCGGTCACTTTAACACTATAGTTAAATACAACTGGACTATCTCGGTCACTTTAACACTACAGTTAAATACAACTGGACTATCTCGGTCACTTTAACACTATAGTTAAATACAACTGGACTATCTCGGTCACTTTAACACTATAGGTAATACAACTGGACTATCTCGGTCACTTTAACACTATAGTTAAATACAACTGGACTATCTCGGTCACTTTAACACTACAGTTAAATACAACTGGACTATCTCGGTCACTTTAACACTACAGTTAAATACAACTGGACTATCTCGGTCACTTTAACACTACAGTTAAATACAACTGGACTATCTCGGTCACTTTAACACTACAGTTAAATACAACTGGACTATCTCGGTCACTTTAACACTACAGTTAACACAACTGGACTATCTCGGTCACTTTAACACTATAGTTAAATACAACTGGACTATATCAGTCACTTTAACACTATAGTTAACACAACTGGACTATCTCGGTCACTTTAACACTATAGTTAAATACAACTGGACTATCTCGGTCACTTTAACACTATAGGTAATACAACTGGACTATCTCGGTCACTTTAACACTATAGGTAATACAACTGGACTATCTCGGTCACTTTAACACTATAGGTAACACAACTGGACTATCTCGGTCACTTTAACACTATAGGTAATACAACTGGACTATCTCGGTCACTTTAACACTATAGGTAACACAACTGGACTATCTCGGTCACTTTAACACTATAGTTAAATACAACTGGACTATCTCGGTCACTTTAACACTATAGGTAACACAACTGGACTATCTCGGTCACTTTAACACTATAGGTAACACAACTGGACTATCTCGGTCACTTTAACACTATAGGTAATACAACTGGACTATCTCGGTCACTTTAACACTATAGGTAACACAACTGGACTATCTCGGTCACCTTATAGTCCAGTAAATCTAGCAATCATTTAACTGGACCTAGAACAAATTGCAATAGAAGGTTTTTTGGCTTTAACTTGTTTATTAGGTCCCTCTGATGAACATATAAAAAGTCTCCAACTTTTGGACACTGGGAAAGTGGTTAATTTGCATAAATTCAAGATGGCCGCCGTCCAAAGCTTCAATTTACAGATAACTTTTTTCTGGTTGCTCCTAGACCCTATAAATGTATTACAAACAACGTTTTTTGGCTTTAACTTGTTTATTAGGTCCCTCTGATGAACATATAAAAGTCTCCAACTTTTGGACACCTGGAAAGTGGTTAATTTACAGCCGAAAAACCTTACAGACAGGCTGAACTGTCTCTTTCACAGGGGGTGACACAGGCACTTTGTGCTTGTATGGGTTTTTTGACCTGTTGTCCCTCTTTTTTATAAAAAAAAAAAAAAAAAAAACATGACGTAGTATGACGTCATTCAGAGCCAATTATGTAATTCATGATAGGAGTTCGTATTCACTTGGATCATCGGTGCTTGCATCAAAGTTGCTATTTTGACAGAGTCCTTTACATTGACCACATGCACAGGAACATTCAAGCTCATTCCGTTTGCAACTACAGCGTTGAGTGTCACAGTTGCCCTTACACTGACATCTGACCAATTTCAGTAGTGAATCAGGAGCCACTGGCGAATCCATCGTCTTCGGTTCAAGCTGTCCCTTCCGCAGACACCAGCCCCATTTCTCGGGGTCCACACAGTTCCCCATCCATTCCTGGACCTGACAATAAACTCGGAACGAGTGGTATTTGGCTGCATCGGTTGTTGGGGGAAGGCTGTGAACTTCAACGGTAGTTGAACTTTTTGCCACCTTGTTGCAAAACTTTGTCTTTCGCAGTCCGTCAAGGGTGTCATTTCCTTTTCCCCCGTACAAATAAACCAAGGCCTTTTCACCAGCTGATGATATCGCGTCTTTACTTCCACTTTGGCAACAGAATGCTTCTATACATTTCAAGAAACCGTTGTCTTCCCTCACTTTCCTCAAGGCAGCCCCTTTACCAATACCATACAGTCGTGAGGTTGTGTCACATCCACAGAGTGCATGGACAACTGGCAGGACACGACAGATGCTTTCACCGAGAGCTTCTGCTACTGAGTTAATATGCCAACATTTCCCACCTTCCTTGCTCGACTTGAAGTACAAATCATTCATCCCTCGTTCCGCATAATGACACAACAGCACCAACAAGTCTGTGTCCTCACCTATCACATATGTCACGGTTTCCCTTGCATGCTCAATTCCCTTCTTCGCAATCATGACATCTGCATCTGCTGGCGCATTGACACAGTCAATTCCATTTGCCTTGAATGTTTCACACAATAAGTCAATGAAGTTTTGCTTATTGTCCGAGTTTGACAAGAAGTTTTCCTTTTTTGACCGAACGGGCATGGTTGGAGTGAACATCACCTTTTGACCAAAGACTCCTTTTGATCGTCGATTGTGTGTCATGTCCTTGGTAGTAGGTCCTGATTTATAACCGTCGAATACAACCACCGGGTTGAGAAAGTTTTTGGAAACATGCTTCATGTACATGCTTGCAATGTCCTCAAATGTGTCACCCTTCTTCCATGGAATCCTTTGCAATAAGGAACCACCATCCAGAACATTGGTCACAGTCCTTTCTTCCTCAAATGATTCCAATGACGACTTGGGAACAACAGCAGCTATCTCATCTCCTAGCTGTGGTTTATTGGCTTCCCTGAGCCTCCCCCACTTATCGAACAGAGCAGTAGGGTAGCTAGACAACTTTTTTTTTTGTTATTAAGGTGACAGTTACAAAGTGGTGTACAATCTATCTTATTCTAGTTACATTGTAGTTTATCTTATTGTACCAGTACCTCCCTACAATCAACCTAGTTGTTCCCCAATTCGTCCCTCCGCCACGACCATTTCAAAGTCCAAGTCTCTCACTCTTGTCCTCTGTAGCGGGGAGGACCTTGTACCCCTGAGACATAGGAGTGCAGACCTGAGAAGAGAGAAAGAGAGCCGGCATCTCATCCAAGTTATGACTTGGCTTCTATGCTGGCGCTTTTTCTCCGATATTTGTTCAGCTAGTAGCTAGACAACTCATACGCAAAGACCTCTTCAACACCTAAGTCCCTGTTATTAGCAAAGATGAGGAGCCTCTGGAAAAGGAGCTGTGGGTCGATTGGTACTTTTTCAGCACTGATTGTAACCTTTGCACCCAACGACTCAACTTGATCTTTCTTCCTAAATGAAAAGTCAAAAGCATTGCTACCTTCCATCTTCTGCACAATGTTCATACCAACCTCATACAGTAAATGAGGATTGGCCGAGGCTGGTCCTGTCACACCGTTGGCAATATTCCTGAGTTCATTTGATTCTTGAAATGGATCATAATCCTTGAAGAATGCGAGAACCTTCTCTGTGTCCTTCCTATCTCGTTCACGCCTTGCTTCAGTAATTTCTTTGTGCTGCTCAGAGGTGTGGAAATGCTTCCCTGTCAGTTCTTGCATAACTTCACTCACCTCAGCGCAGGCTGGCATAGCAAGTAACCAGCGCAGGCGTTGTGTTTCCTCCATGCCCCTACCACGTGTCAATCCACCATTCGTTTTCAAAGAGCGCATCAAAACCTGCTCTATAACCAAGTCGCTTGGCAGTCCTGCCCACAGCCGATCACTTCGGCGGATCACAAATAGACCGGAGTTCAATTGACAGAACATGTCTGGGTTGAGCTGCTCAAGTTCAATCATGTCTTGAATGTACACATGGGCTGACTTGGCATAATTGTTATGACCACACGCTGCAAAGTACGGCAACATCTCCTGGAGTGTTCCGAGGTACAGTAGGAAATCGCCCATTCTCAGTGCCCTCAGGAAGCGACGCAGCAGGTCAATCATGTCCATGTATTGAATCCATAGCTTTCCCATCTGATGCTCTGCTAAGGAGCTCTTCTCAGCTTTAAGTTTTTCAGAAATTCTGTTGAAAACGTCTTTACTGCAGACTTCATCCGGTGAAACGTCTTCACGCAACAGCTTATCCAAAAGATCTGCAGCCTCCTGGAAGTCCTTGCATGCGTCACTTTCCTCATCTACCATTGAGAGGTTGACACCGTATGCCCTGCCTAACACAATCGAACTCAAGGCTGTGTCAACCAAGAAGTGGCCTCTGATTGCTCGTGCATAGGCTTTCCCACTCAGCATTTGGGTCACAGCATTTTCAGCGTATATAAGTTCCAAAACCTCCTTAAGCCCAGATGCTTCCATAACATGGCCCATGCATCCCAAAAAGCTCATCACAGAGTGAAAGCCACCAAGGTTCAAAACAATGGGTTTCAGTTCGCTTCCTTCCTTCTCATGAACAATGATCGTCTTCGCTTTCCAATAAAGCGGTTTGGTCGAATATCAGCATTGGCGTCGTTCCCTGGCGATGGCTTTCCGCAGCAACGAAGTGAAGTGTTGAGTAAATACAACTCATGTCCGTAGGGTCCATGTCAATCATGGGCAAGAAATGGACGGATGATTTCCCTGGGTGTGGTCCATGGCACACACTCTGCATTAAGCCGGACCAGCCTGGTCGTTTTGGTCGAAGCAACCATGACGTTTTCCACAGTATGTCCAGATTTTCAAGCTTGTCAGATGCTGAAATGTGGTCAAGCTTTCTAAATTCGAGAGGCCCACCCTTCTTGCGAACACTGCGGTAGTATTTGATTTCAATTTGAGCTGCCGTGAAGTTGTTTTCAGGTGACTGCAATCTTGGTATTGATGTTGTGTCTCTTACTTCAGGGGTGACAGCAACAATTATACCCATACCATGGTATGTTCCTCGCCCATCAAGCGTACGCAAGTTTGTGATCAACATTGTCTGCAACGAACTGTCCAAACCTGCCTGCAGTGGATATGTTGGTGCCCCTGAAATTGGCAGCACACTTCGAAAACCTCAAAACTTCTGCGTAAGGCAGACAGAAGCCGTGGCTGTGTAAACTGTCCACAAGAAAGCGAGAACCAAAGTGCTGGTGCATTTGAACCGCCAATCCATACTGAATGGGTGCTACAATGGCCTTGGTCTGGTAAGTTGCACGATACTTTGTCCAATTGATGCAACTTCAAGATCACATGACTTGCCACTGAACGTCTCTTGCAGCAATATACGAAGGGACTGCGGAACGTACGCCACATTCTTTTTCCAGCGACCGGAGTTCAGAAGG
Source organism: Paralithodes platypus (assembly GCA_032716605.1). Classification (NCBI taxonomy): domain Eukaryota; kingdom Metazoa; phylum Arthropoda; class Malacostraca; order Decapoda; family Lithodidae; genus Paralithodes; species Paralithodes platypus. The sequence goes on from CM064520.1 coordinate 44,446,815, forward strand.
ATCTGGATAGAAATCTCTACAAGTATCAATGTTCTTTATATCTGCTTTGATCAACCGTGCCGCAGCCCTGACTATCTTTCTTTGTTCTGCTTCCTCATCATCAGTCTGTGGTGAGTCTTTGAATTGTTGCAAAATCTTTGCAGCACTTTCTTTGACAGTTACAACATCGCTGCGTCCATGCACGTTACTAATAACCAGTTCATCCCCAAAATATGAAATAAGTTTCTGTTTCATGTATTTTACACTATACGCTTCAACATCAGGGCACAACTGGGACATTCTATCAACGAGAACACCCACTGTAGTCTGTTCATCATCATTGCCACTGACTAGGTCCTCGATTGCGAGTAGAAATGCTTCCTCTCGTGAGGCATCTACTTTGCGACCCTTGCGAGGAGGTTCACTGTCTGCGGAATCACGATATTTGGAGGGGATCTGCCTATGTGTCTGGAAATTTGAGCTGCACTGCTTGTGATATATTGCGTCAGCTGCTGGAAGATCGCGTGCAAAGTTAATTCGGCCTCTAACAGTGTCAGCCCACTCATCAGCCCTGGCATCACATGCAGAAAGTATTGTCCTTTGAAAGTTGAAGGTGCGTACTGGATACACTTCTTCTGAATCATGCTTTGTGGCCAAAATAGATTTTTGTACCACAAAAAAAGCAGTTCTCTGTAAAACAAAAGTCTGGTGTCTGAGAACGAAGAGCAGGTTTTTCAGGACGTTTCTTCTGCTTCCCAGGAATTCTATTTGGCTTCGTATTGACATGCTTCTTTCGGCAATCAATGTGCACCGTTTGGCCCTCGGACACGGTAATTGATGGCGTTCCACGTTCAGTACTGGCCTTGTTGATAGTATCTGCTCCCTTCGCCCTCAGCTTGACTGTTTCTCCTTCGTCTAACGTGTTTGAGCAAATGCCGCAGGGATTATGCACCACCTCTTCTTCCATGGCTTCGGTAGATGTCGCACCAATCTGTTGAAACAAGAAACAAGATGATGGGATTAGTATAGGCCTAGGCAAAATGTAATAGACAATAATGTGAAGTAAAGGTAGGGCTTGACCTAGAACAAATTGCAATAGAAGGTTTTTTGGCTGTAAGGTTTTTTGGCTGTAAATTAACCACTTTCCAGGTGTCCAAAAGTTGGAGACTTTTTATATGTTCATCAGAGGGACCTAATAAACAAGTTAAAGCCAAAAAACGTTGTTTGTAATACATTTATAGGGTCTAGGAGCAACCAGAAAAAAGTTATCTGTAAATTGAAGCTTTGGACGCCGGCCATCTTGAATTTATGCAAATTAACCACTTTCCCGGTGTCCAAAAGTTGGAGACTTTTTATATGTTCATCAGAGGGACCTAATAAATAAGTTAAAGCCAAAAAACCTTCTATTGCAATTTGTTCTAAGTCCAGCCCTACTTTGACTGGTCTATTAACACTATAGTTAAATACAACTGGACTATCTCGGTCACTTTAACACTATAGGTAATACAACTGGACTATCTCGGTCACTTTAACACTATAGTTAAATACAACTTGACTATCTCGAAGTACACTTTAATGGGGAATGAGCGTATTTTGTTATGCTCATGTATGTAACTTTGTTATTGTTTTTTTTGTTCATTCCCTAGACCTCCATCAAGCTTTTAAAAAAACGCCAAGACCCTCCTTCAAGATGAATTTTTCGATAGAAATAATTTCCGGCCAAAGGCCGGTTCCCCTCAAATTACAGGCTCGCTATGGCTCGCCAGGAAAAAATCGACACCTATGAGACGCGAAAAGTCTTAACATTGACAAAGAAATGGGGCGAAAGGTCTTCAAATCGCCAAAGTAATGGGCCGAACGTAATAAAATCTGAAAACTAAAGGGGCTAAATATGAAGAGGAAGGGGGACCAGAAAAAATACCCACCTCCCCTAAACACTATAGGTAAATACAACTTGACTATCTCGGATACTACTATATTACAGGCTTGCTAATACAACTTGACTATCTCGGATACTACTATATTACAGGCTTGCTAATACAACTTGACTATCTCGGATACTACTATATTACAGGCTTGCTAATACAACTTGACTATCTCGGATACTACTATATTACAGGCTTGCTAATACAACTTGACTATCTCGGATACTACTATATTACAGGCTTGCTAATACAACTTGACTATCTCGGATACTACTATATTACAGGCTTGCTAATACAACTTGACTATCTCGGATACTACTATATTACAGGCTTGCTAATACAACTTGACTATCTCGGATACTACTATATTACAGGCTTGCTAATACAACTTGACTATCTCGGATACTACTATATTACAGGCTTGCTAATACAACTTGACTATCTCGGATACTACTATATTACAGGCTTGCTAATACAACTTGACTATCTCGGATACTACTATATTACAGGCTTGCTAATACAACTTGACTATCTCGGATACTACTATATTACAGGCTTGCTAATACAACTTGACTATCTCGGATACTACTATATTACAGGCTTGCTAATACAACTTGACTATCTCGGATACTACTATATTACAGGCTTGCTAATACAACTTGACTATCTCGGATACTACTATATTACAGGCTTGCTAATACAACTTGACTATCTCGGATACTACTATATTACAGGCTTGCTAATACAACTTGACTATCTCGGATACTACTATATTACAGGCTTGCTAATACAACTTGACTATCTCGGATACTACTATATTACAGGCTTGCTAATACAACTTGACTATCTCGGATACTACTATATTACAGGCTTGCTAATACAACTTGACTATCTCGGATACTACTATATTACAGGCTTGCTAATACAACTTGACTATCTCGGATACTACTATATTACAGGCTTGCTAATACAACTTGACTATCTCGGATACTACTATATTACAGGCTTGCTAATACAACTTGACTATCTCGGATACTACTATATTACAGGCTTGCTAATACAACTTGACTATCTCGGATACTACTATATTACAGGCTTGCTAATACAACTTGACTATCTCGGATACTACTATATTACAGGCTTGCTAATACAACTTGACTATCTCGGATACTACTACTATATTACAGGCTTGCTAATACAACTTGACTATCTCGGATACTACTATATTACAGGCTTGCTAATACAACTTGACTATCTCGGATACTACTATATTACAGGCTTGCTAATACAACTTGACTATCTCGGATACTACTATATTACAGGCTTGCTAATACAACTTGACTATCTCGGATACTACTATATTACAGGCTTGCTAATACAACTTGACTATCTCGGATACTACTATATTACAGGCTTGCTAATACAACTTGACTATCTCGGATACTACTATATTACAGGCTTGCTAATACAACTTGACTATCTCGGATACTACTATATTACAGGCTTGCTAATACAACTTGACTATCTCGGATACTACTATATTACAGGCTTGCTAATACAACTTGACTATCTCGGATACTACTATATTACAGGCTTGCTAATACAACTTGACTATCTCGGATACTACTATATTACAGGCTTGCTAATACAACTTGACTATCTCGGATACTACTATATTACAGGCTTGCTAATACAACTTGACTATCTCGGATACTACTATATTACAGGCTTGCTAATACAACTTGACTATCTCGGATACTACTATATTACAGGCTTGCTAATACAACTTGACTATCTCGGATACTACTATATTACAGGCTTGCTAATACAACTTGACTATCTCGGATACTACTATATTACAGGCTTGCTAATACAACTTGACTATCTCGGATACTACTATATTACAGGCTTGCTAATACAACTTGACTATCTCGGATACTACTATATTACAGGCTTGCTAATACAACTTGACTATCTCGGATACTACTATATTACAGGCTTGCTAATACAACTTGACTATCTCGGATACTACTATATTACAGGCTTGCTAATACAACTTGACTATCTCGGATACTACTATATTACAGGCTTGCTAATACAACTTGACTATCTCGGATACTACTATATTACAGGCTTGCTAATACAACTTGACTATCTCGGATACTACTATATTACAGGCTTGCTAATACAACTTGACTATCTCGGATACTACTATATTACAGGCTTGCTAATACAACTTGACTATCTCGGATACTACTATATTACAGGCTTGCTAATACAACTTGACTATCTCGGATACTACTATATTACAGGCTTGCTAATACAACTTGACTATCTCGGATACTACTATATTACAGGCTTGCTAATACAACTTGACTATCTCGGATACTACTATATTACAGGCTTGCTAATACAACTTGACTATCTCGGATACTACTATATTACAGGCTTGCTAATACAACTTGACTATCTCGGATACTACTATATTACAGGCTTGCTAATACAACTTGACTATCTCGGATACTACTATATTACAGGCTTGCTAATACAACTTGACTATCTCGGATACTACTATATTACAGGCTTGCTAATACAACTTGACTATCTCGGATACTACTATATTACAGGCTTGCTAATACAACTTGACTATCTCGGATACTACTATATTACAGGCTTGCTAATACAACTTGACTATCTCGGATACTACTATATTACAGGCTTGCTAATACAACTTGACTATCTCGGATACTACTATTACAGGCTTGCTAATACAACTTGACTATCTCGGATACTACTATATTACAGGCTTGCTAATACAACTTGACTATCTCGGATACTACTATATTACAGGCTTGCTAATACAACTTGACTATCTCGGATACTACTATATTACAGGCTTGCTAATACAACTTGACTATCTCGGATACTACTATATTACAGGCTTGCTAATACAACTTGACTATCTCGGATACTACTATATTACAGGCTTGCTAATACAACTTGACTATCTCGGATACTACTATATTACAGGCTTGCTAATACAACTTGACTATCTCGGATACTACTATATTACAGGCTTGCTAATACAACTTGACTATCTCGGATACTACTATATTACAGGCTTGCTAATACAACTTGACTATCTCGGATACTACTATATTACAGGCTTGCTAATACAACTTGACTATCTCGGATACTACTATATTACAGGCTTGCTAATACAACTTGACTATCTCGGATACTACTATATTACAGGCTTGCTAATACAACTTGACTATCTCGGATACTACTATATTACAGGCTTGCTAATACAACTTGACTATCTCGGATACTACTATATTACAGGCTTGCTAATACAACTTGACTATCTCGGATACTACTATATTACAGGCTTGCTAATACAACTTGACTATCTCGGATACTACTATATTACAGGCTTGCTAATACAACTTGACTATCTCGGATACTACTATATTACAGGCTTGCTAATACAACTTGACTATCTCGGATACTACTATATTACAGGCTTGCTAATACAACTTGACTATCTCGGATACTACTATATTACAGGCTTGCTAATACAACTTGACTATCTCGGATACTACTATATTACAGGCTTGCTAATACAACTTGACTATCTCGGATACTACTATATTACAGGCTTGCTAATACAACTTGACTATCTCGGATACTACTATATTACAGGCTTGCTAATACAACTTGACTATCTCGGATACTACTATATTACAGGCTTGCTAATACAACTTGACTATCTCGGATACTACTATATTACAGGCTTGCTAATACAACTTGACTATCTCGGATACTACTATATTACAGGCTTGCTAATACAACTTGACTATCTCTCGGATACTACTATATTACAGGCTTGCTAATACAACTTGACTATCTCGGATACTACTATATTACAGGCTTGCTAATACAACTTGACTATCTCGGATACTACTATATTACAGGCTTGCTAATACAACTTGACTATCTCGGATACTACTATATTACAGGCTTGCTAATACAACTTGACTATCTCGGATACTACTATATTACAGGCTTGCTAATACAACTTGACTATCTCGGATACTACTATATTACAGGCTTGCTAATACAACTTGACTATCTCGGATACTACTATATTACAGGCTTGCTAATACAACTTGACTATCTCGGATACTACTATATTACAGGCTTGCTAATACAACTTGACTATCTCGGATACTACTATATTACAGGCTTGCTAATACAACTTGACTATCTCGGATACTACTATATTACAGGCTTGCTAATACAACTTGACTATCTCGGATACTACTATATTACAGGCTTGCTAATACAACTTGACTATCTCGGATACTACTATATTACAGGCTTGCTAATACAACTTGACTATCTCGGATACTACTATATTACAGGCTTGCTAATACAACTTGACTATCTCGGATACTACTATATTACAGGCTTGCTAATACAACTTGACTATCTCGGATACTACTATATTACAGGCTTGCTAATACAACTTGACTATCTCGGATACTACTATATTACAGGCTTGCTAATACAACTTGACTATCTCGGATACTACTATATTACAGGCTTGCTAATACAACTTGACTATCTCGGATACTACTATATTACAGGCTTGCTAATACAACTTGACTATCTCGGATACTACTATATTACAGGCTTGCTAATACAACTTGACTATCTCGGATACTACTATATTACAGGCTTGCTAATACAACTTGACTATCTCGGATACTACTATATTACAGGCTTGCTAATACAACTTGACTATCTCGGATACTACTATATTACAGGCTTGCTAATACTGCTAATACAACTTGACTATCTCGGATACTACTATATTACAGGCTTGCTAATACAACTTGACTATCTCGGATACTACTATATTACAGGCTTGCTAATACAACTTGACTATCTCGGATACTACTATATTACAGGCTTGCTAATACAACTTGACTATCTCGGATACTACTATATTACAGGCTTGCTAATACAACTTGACTATCTCGGATACTACTATATTACAGGCTTGCTAATACAACTTGACTATCTCGGATACTACTATATTACAGGCTTGCTAATACAACTTGACTATCTCGGATACTACTATATTACAGGCTTGCTAATACAACTTGACTATCTCGGATACTACTATTTACAGGCTTGCTAATACAACTTGACTATCTCGGATACTACTATATTACAGGCTTGCTAATACAACTTGACTATCTCGGATACTACTATATTACAGGCTTGCTAATACACCTTGACTATCTCGGATACTACTATATTACAGGCTTGCTAATACAACTTGACTATCTCGGATACTACTATATTACAGGCTTGCTAATACAACTTGACTATCTCGGATACTACTATATTACAGGCTTGCTAATACAACTTGACTATCTCGGATACTACTATATTACAGGCTTGCTAATACAACTTGACTATCTCGGATACTACTATATTACAGGCTTGCTAATACAACTTGACTATCTCGGATACTACTATATTACAGGCTTGCTAATACAACTTGACTATCTCGGATACTACTATATTACAGGCTTGCTAATACAACTTGACTATCTCGGATACTACTATATTACAGGCTTGCTAATACAACTTGACTATCTCGGATACTACTATATTACAGGCTTGCTAATACAACTTGACTATCTCGGATACTACTATATTACAGGCTTGCTAATACAACTTGACTATCTCGGATACTACTATATTACAGGCTTGCTAATACAACTTGACTATCTCGGATACTACTATATTACAGGCTTGCTAATACAACTTGACTATCTCGGATACTACTATATTACAGGCTTGCTAATACAACTTGACTATCTCGGATACTACTATATTACAGGCTTGCTAATACAACTTGACTATCTCGGATACTACTATATTACAGGCTTGCTAATACAACTTGACTATCTCGGATACTACTATATTACAGGCTTGCTAATACAACTTGACTATCTCGGATACTACTATATTACAGGCTTGCTAATACAACTTGACTATCTCGGATACTACTATATTACAGGCTTGCTAATACAACTTGACTATCTCGGATACTACTATATTACAGGCTTGCTAATACAACTTGACTATCTCGGATACTACTATATTACAGGCTTGCTAATACAACTTGACTATCTCGGATACTACTATATTACAGGCTTGCTAATACAACTTGACTATCTCGGATACTACTATATTACAGGCTTGCTAATACAACTTGACTATCTCGGATACTACTATATTACAGGCTTGCTAATACAACTTGACTATCTCGGATACTACTATATTACAGGCTTGCTAATACAACTTGACTATCTCGGATACTACTATATTACAGGCTTGCTAATACAACTTGACTATCTCGGATACTACTATATTACAGGCTTGCTAATACAACTTGACTATCTCGGATACTACTATATTACAGGCTTGCTAATACAACTTGACTATCTCGGATACTACTATATTACAGGCTTGCTAATACAACTTGACTATCTCGGATACTACTCTATTACAGGCTTGCTAATACAACTTGACTATCTCGGATACTACTATATTACAGGCTTGCTAATACAACTTGACTATCTCGGATACTACTATATTACAGGCTTGCTAATACAACTTGACTATCTCGGATACTACTATATTACAGGCTTGCTAATACAACTTGACTATCTCGGATACTACTATATTACAGGCTTGCTAATACAACTTGACTATCTCGGATACTACTATATTACAGGCTTGCTAATACAACTTGACTATCTCGGATACTACTATATTACAGGCTTGCTAATACAACTTGACTATCTCGGATACTACTATATTACAGGCTTGCTAATACAACTTGACTATCTCGGATACTACTATATTACAGGCTTGCTAATACAACTTGACTATCTCGGATACTACTATATTACAGGCTTGCTAATACAACTTGACTATCTCGGATACTACTATATTACAGGCTTGCTAATACAACTTGACTATCTCGGATACTACTATATTACAGGCTTGCTAATACAACTTGACTATCTCGGATACTACTATATTACAGGCTTGCTAATACAACTTGACTATCTCGGATACTACTATATTACAGGCTTGCTAATACAACTTGACTATCTCGGATACTACTATATTACAGGCTTGCTAATACAACTTGACTATCTCGGATACTACTATATTACAGGCTTGCTAATACAACTTGACTATCTCGGATACTACTATATTACAGGCTTGCTAATACAACTTGACTATCTCGGATACTACTATATTACAGGCTTGCTAATACAACTTGACTATCTCGGATACTACTATATTACAGGCTTGCTAATACAACTTGACTATCTCGGATACTACTATATTACAGGCTTGCTAATACAACTTGACTATCTCGGATACTACTATATTACAGGCTTGCTAATACAACTTGACTATCTCGGATACTACTATATTACAGGCTTGCTAATACAACTTGACTATCTCGGATACTACTATATTACAGGCTTGCTAATACAACTTGACTATCTCGGATACTACTATATTACAGGCTTGCTAATACAACTTGACTATCTCGGATACTACTATATTACAGGCTTGCTAATACAACTTGACTATCTCGGATACTACTATATTACAGGCTTGCTAATACAACTTGACTATCTCGGATACTACTATATTACAGGCTTGCTAATACAACTTGACTATCTCGGATACTACTATATTACAGGCTTGCTAATACAACTTGACTATCTCGGATACTACTATATTACAGGCTTGCTAATACAACTTGACTATCTCGGATACTACTATATTACAGGCTTGCTAATACAACTTGACTATCTCGGATACTACTATATTACAGGCTTGCTAATACAACTTGACTATCTCGGATACTACTATATTACAGGCTTGCTAATACAACTTGACTATCTCGGATACTACTATATTACAGGCTTGCTAATACAACTTGACTATCTCGGATACTACTATATTACAGGCTTGCTAATACAACTTGACTATCTCGGATACTACTATATTACAGGCTTGCTAATACAACTTGACTATCTCGGATACTACTATATTACAGGCTTGCTAATACAACTTGACTATCTCGGATACTACTATATTACAGGCTTGCTAATACAACTTGACTATCTCGGATACTACTATATTACAGGCTTGCTAATACAACTTGACTATCTCGGATACTACTATATTACAGGCTTGCTAATACAACTTGACTATCTCGGATACTACTATATTACAGGCTTGCTAATACAACTTGACTATCTCGGATACTACTATATTACAGGCTTGCTAATACAACTTGACTATCTCGGATACTACTATATTACAGGCTTGCTAATACAACTTGACTATCTCGGATACTACTATATTACAGGCTTGCTAATACAACTTGACTATCTCGGATACTACTATATTACAGGCTTGCTAATACAACTTGACTATCTCGGATACTACTATATTACAGGCTTGCTAATACAACTTGACATCTCGGATACTACTATATTACAGGCTTGCTAATACAACTTGACTATCTCGGATACTACTATATTACAGGCTTGCTAATACAACTTGACTATCTCGGATACTACTATATTACAGGCTTGCTAATACAACTTGACTATCTCGGATACTACTATATTACAGGCTTGCTAATACAACTTGACTATCTCGGATACTACTATATTACAGGCTTGCTAATACAACTTGACTATCTCGGATACTACTATATTACAGGCTTGCTAATACAACTTGACTATCTCGGATACTACTATATTACAGGCTTGCTAATACAACTTGACTATCTCGGATACTACTATATTACAGGCTTGCTAATACAACTTGACTATCTCGGATACTACTATATTACAGGCTTGCTAATACAACTTGACTATCTCGGATACTACTATATTACAGGCTTGCTAATACAACTTGACTATCTCGGATACTACTATATTACAGGCTTGCTAATACAACTTGACTATCTCGGATACTACTATATTACAGGCTTGCTAATACAACTTGACTATCTCGGATACTACTATATTACAGGCTTGCTAATACAACTTGACTATCTCGGATACTACTATATTACAGGCTTGCTAATACAACTTGACTATCTCGGATACTACTATATTACAGGCTTGCTAATACAACTTGACTATCTCGGATACTACTATATTACAGGCTTGCTAATACAACTTGACTATCTCGGATACTACTATATTACAGGCTTGCTAATACAACTTGACTATCTCGGATACTACTATATTACAGGCTTGCTAATACAACTTGACTATCTCGGATACTACTATATTACAGGCTTGCTAATACAACTTGACTATCTCGGATACTACTATATTACAGGCTTGCTAATACAACTTGACTATCTCGGATACTATATTACAGGCTTGCTAATACAACTTGACTATCTCGGATACTACTATATTACAGGCTTGCTAATACAACTTGACTATCTCGGATACTACTATATTACAGGCTTGCTAATACAACTTGACTATCTCGGATACTACTATATTACAGGCTTGCTAATACAACTTGACTATCTCGGATACTACTATATTACAGGCTTGCTAATACAACTTGACTATCTCGGATACTACTATATTACAGGCTTGCTAATACAACTTGACTATCTCGGATACTACTATATTACAGGCTTGCTAATACAACTTGACTATCTCGGATACTACTATATTACAGGCTTGCTAATACAACTTGACTATCTCGGATACTACTATATTACAGGCTTGCTAATACAACTTGACTATCTCGGATACTACTATATTACAGGCTTGCTAATACAACTTGACTATCTCGGATACTACTATATTACAGGCTTGCTAATACAACTTGACTATCTCGGATACTACTATATTACAGGCTTGCTAATACAACTTGACTATCTCGGATACTACTATATTACAGGCTTGCTAATACAACTTGACTATCTCGGATACTACTATATTACAGGCTTGCTAATACAACTTGACTATCTCGGATACTACTATATTACAGGCTTGCTAATACAACTTGACTATCTCGGATACTACTATATTACAGGCTTGCTAATACAACTTGACTATCTCGGATACTACTATTACAGGCTTGCTAATACAACTTGACTATCTCGGATACTACTATATTACAGGCTTGCTAATACAACTTGACTATCTCGGATACTATATTACAGGCTTGCTAATACAACTTGACTATCTCGGATACTACTATATTACAGGCTTGCTAATACAACTTGACTATCTCGGATACTACTATATTACAGGCTTGCTAATACAACTTGACTATCTCGGATACTACTATATTACAGGCTTGCTAATACAACTTGACTATCTCGGATACTACTATATTACAGGCTTGCTAATACAACTTGACTATCTCGGATACTACTATATTACAGGCTTGCTAATACAACTTGACTATCTCGGATACTACTATATTACAGGCTTGCTAATACAACTTGACTATCTCGGATACTACTATATTACAGGCTTGCTAATACAACTTGACTATCTCGGATACTACTATATTACAGGCTTGCTAATACAACTTGACTATCTCGGATACTACTATATTACAGGCTTGCTAATACAACTTGACTATCTCGGATACTACTATATTACAGGCTTGCTAATACAACTTGACTATCTCGGATACTACTATATTACAGGCTTGCTAATACAACTTGACTATCTCGGATACTACTATATTACAGGCTTGCTAATACAACTTGACTATCTCGGATACTACTATATTACAGGCTTGCTAATACAACTTGACTATCTCGGATACTACTATATTACAGGCTTGCTAATACAACTTGACTATCTCGGATACTACTATATTACAGGCTTGCTAATACAACTTGACTATCTCGGATACTACTATATTACAGGCTTGCTAATACAACTTGACTATCTCGGATACTACTATATTACAGGCTTGCTAATACAACTTGACTATCTCGGATACTACTATATTACAGGCTTGCTAATACAACTTGACTATCTCGGATACTACTATATTACAGGCTTGCTAATACAACTTGACTATCTCGGATACTACTATATTACAGGCTTGCTAATACAACTTGACTATCTCGGATACTATATTACAGGCTTGCTAATACAACTTGACTATCTCGGATACTACTATATTACAGGCTTGCTAATACAACTTGACTATCTCGGATACTACTATATTACAGGCTTGCTAATACAACTTGACTATCTCGGATACTACTATATTACAGGCTTGCTAATACAACTTGACTATCTCGGATACTACTATTACAGGCTTGCTAATACAACTTGACTATCTCGGATACTACTATATTACAGGCTTGCTAATACAACTTGACTATCTCGGATACTACTATATTACAGGCTTGCTAATACAACTTGACTATCTCGGATACTACTATATTACAGGCTTGCTAATACAACTTGACTATCTCGGATACTACTATATTACAGGCTTGCTAATACAACTTGACTATCTCGGATACTACTATATTACAGGCTTGCTAATACAACTTGACTATCTCGGATACTACTATATTACAGGCTTGCTAATACAACTTGACTATCTCGGATACTACTATTACAGGCTTGCTAATACAACTTGACTATCTCGGATACTACTATATTACAGGCTTGCTAATACAACTTGACTATCTCGGATACTACTATATTACAGGCTTGCTAATACAACTTGACTATCTCGGATACTACTATATTACAGGCTTGCTAATACAACTTGACTATCTCGGATACTACTATATTACAGGCTTGCTAATACAACTTGACTATCTCGGATACTACTATATTACAGGCTTGCTAATACAACTTGACTATCTCGGATACTACTATATTACAGGCTTGCTAATACAACTTGACTATCTCGGATACTACTATATTACAGGCTTGCTAATACAACTTGACTATCTCGGATACTACTATATTACAGGCTTGCTAATACAACTTGACTATCTCGGATACTACTATATTACAGGCTTGCTAATACAACTTGACTATCTCGGATACTACTATATTACAGGCTTGCTAATACAACTTGACTATCTCGGATACTACTATATTACAGGCTTGCTAATACAACTTGACTATCTCGGATACTACTATATTACAGGCTTGCTAATACAACTTGACTATCTCGGATACTACTATATTACAGGCTTGCTAATACAACTTGACTATCTCGGATACTACTATATTACAGGCTTGCTAATACAACTTGACTATCTCGGATACTACTATATTACAGGCTTGCTAATACAACTTGACTATCTCGGATACTACTATATTACAGGCTTGCTAATACAACTTGACTATCTCGGATACTACTATATTACAGGCTTGCTAATACAACTTGACTATCTCGGATACTACTATATTACAGGCTTGCTAATACAACTTGACTATCTCGGATACTACTATATTACAGGCTTGCTAATACAACTTGACTATCTCGGATACTACTATATTACAGGCTTGCTAATACAACTTGACTATCTCGGATACTACTATATTACAGGCTTGCTAATACAACTTGACTATCTCGGATACTACTATATTACAGGCTTGCTAATACAACTTGACTATCTCGGATACTACTATATTACAGGCTTGCTAATACAACTTGACTATCTCGGATACTACTATATTACAGGCTTGCTAATACAACTTGACTATCTCGGATACTACTATTACAGGCTTGCTAATACAACTTGACTATCTCGGATACTACTATATTACAGGCTTGCTAATACAACTTGACTATCTCGGATACTACTATATTACAGGCTTGCTAATACAACTTGACTATCTCGGATACTACTATATTACAGGCTTGCTAATACAACTTGACTATCTCGGATACTACTATATTACAGGCTTGCTAATACAACTTGACTATCTCGGATACTACTATATTACAGGCTTGCTAATACAACTTGACTATCTCGGATACTACTATATTACAGGCTTGCTAATACAACTTGACTATCTCGGATACTATATTACAGGCTTGCTAATACAACTTGACTATCTCGGATACTACTATATTACAGGCTTGCTAATACAACTTGACTATCTCGGATACTACTATATTACAGGCTTGCTAATACAACTTGACTATCTCGGATACTACTATATTACAGGCTTGCTAATACAACTTGACTATCTCGGATACTACTATATTACAGGCTTGCTAATACAACTTGACTATCTCGGATACTACTATATTACAGGCTTGCTAATACAACTTGACTATCTCGGATACTACTATATTACAGGCTTGCTAATACAACTTGACTATCTCGGATACTACTATATTACAGGCTTGCTAATACAACTTGACTATCTCGGATACTACTATATTACAGGCTTGCTAATACAACTTGACTATCTCGGATACTACTATATTACAGGCTTGCTAATACAACTTGACTATCTCGGATACTACTATATTACAGGCTTGCTAATACAACTTGACTATCTCGGATACTACTATATTACAGGCTTGCTAATACAACTTGACTATCTCGGATACTACTATATTACAGGCTTGCTAATACAACTTGACTATCTCGGATACTACTATATTACAGGCTTGCTAATACAACTTGACTATCTCGGATACTACTATATTACAGGCTTGCTAATACAACTTGACTATCTCGGATACTACTATATTACAGGCTTGCTAATACAACTTGACTATCTCGGATACTACTATATTACAGGCTTGCTAATACAACTTGACTATCTCGGATACTATATTACAGGCTTGCTAATACAACTTGACTATCTCGGATACTACTATATTACAGGCTTGCTAATACAACTTGACTATCTCGGATACTACTATATTACAGGCTTGCTAATACAACTTGACTATCTCGGATACTACTATATTACAGGCTTGCTAATACAACTTGACTATCTCGGATACTACTATATTACAGGCTTGCTAATACAACTTGACTATCTCGGATACTACTATATTACAGGCTTGCTAATACAACTTGACTATCTCGGATACTACTATATTACAGGCTTGCTAATACAACTTGACTATCTCGGATACTACTATATTACAGGCTTGCTAATACAACTTGACTATCTCGGATACTACTATATTACAGGCTTGCTAATACAACTTGACTATCTCGGATACTACTATATTACAGGCTTGCTAATACAACTTGACTATCTCGGATACTACTATATTACAGGCTTGCTAATACAACTTGACTATCTCGGATACTACTATATTACAGGCTTGCTAATACAACTTGACTATCTCGGATACTACTATTACAGGCTTGCTAATACAACTTGACTATCTCGGATACTACTATATTACAGGCTTGCTAATACAACTTGACTATCTCGGATACTACTATATTACAGGCTTGCTAATACAACTTGACTATCTCGGATACTACTATATTACAGGCTTGCTAATACAACTTGACTATCTCGGATACTACTATATTACAGGCTTGCTAATACAACTTGACTATCTCGGATACTACTATTACAGGCTTGCTAATACAACTTGACTATCTCGGATACTACTATATTACAGGCTTGCTAATACAACTTGACTATCTCGGATACTACTATATTACAGGCTTGCTAATACAACTTGACTATCTCGGATACTACTATATTACAGGCTTGCTAATACAACTTGACTATCTCGGATACTACTATATTACAGGCTTGCTAATACAACTTGACTATCTCGGATACTACTATATTACAGGCTTGCTAATACAACTTGACTATCTCGGATACTACTATATTACAGGCTTGCTAATACAACTTGACTATCTCGGATACTACTATATTACAGGCTTGCTAATACAACTTGACTATCTCGGATACTACTATATTACAGGCTTGCTAATACAACTTGACTATCTCGGATACTACTATATTACAGGCTTGCTAATACAACTTGACTATCTCGGATACTACTATATTACAGGCTTGCTAATACAACTTGACTATCTCGGATACTACTTAATTACAGGCTTGCTAATACAACTTGACTATCTCGGATACTACTATATTACAGGCTTGCTAATACAACTTGACTATCTCGGATACTACTATATTACAGGCTTGCTAATACAACTTGACTATCTCGGATACTACTATATTACAGGCTTGCTAATACAACTTGACTATCTCGGATACTACTATTACAGGCTTGCTAATACAACTTGACTATCTCGGATACTACTATATTACAGGCTTGCTAATACAACTTGACTATCTCGGATACTACTATATTACAGGCTTGCTAATACAACTTGACTATCTCGGATACTACTATATTACAGGCTTGCTAATACAACTTGACTATCTCGGATACTACTATATTACAGGCTTGCTAATACAACTTGACTATCTCGGATACTACTATATTACAGGCTTGCTAATACAACTTGACTATCTCGGATACTACTATATTACAGGCTTGCTAATACAACTTGACTATCTCGGATACTACTATATTACAGGCTTGCTAATACAACTTGACTATCTCGGATACTACTATATTACAGGCTTGCTAATACAACTTGACTATCTCGGATACTACTATATTACAGGCTTGCTAATACAACTTGACTATCTCGGATACTACTATATTACAGGCTTGCTAATACAACTTGACTATCTCGGATACTACTATATTACAGGCTTGCTAATACAACTTGACTATCTCGGATACTACTATATTACAGGCTTGCTAATACAACTTGACTATCTCGGATACTACTATATTACAGGCTTGCTAATACAACTTGACTATCTCGGATACTACTATATTACAGGCTTGCTAATACAACTTGACTATCTCGGATACTACTATATTACAGGCTTGCTAATACAACTTGACTATCTCGGATACTACTATATTACAGGCTTGCTAATACAACTTGACTATCTCGGATACTACTATATTACAGGCTTGCTAATACAACTTGACTATCTCGGATACTATATTACAGGCTTGCTAATACAACTTGACTATCTCGGATACTACTATATTACAGGCTTGCTAATACAACTTGACTATCTCGGATACTACTATATTACAGGCTTGCTAATACAACTTGACTATCTCGGATACTACTATATTACAGGCTTGCTAATACAACTTGACTATCTCGGATACTACTATATTACAGGCTTGCTAATACAACTTGACTATCTCGGATACTACTATATTACAGGCTTGCTAATACAACTTGACTATCTCGGATACTACTATATTACAGGCTTGCTAATACAACTTGACTATCTCGGATACTACTATATTACAGGCTTGCTAATACAACTTGACTATCTCGGATACTACTATATTACAGGCTTGCTAATACAACTTGACTATCTCGGATACTACTATATTACAGGCTTGCTAATACAACTTGACTATCTCGGATACTACTATATTACAGGCTTGCTAATACAACTTGACTATCTCGGATACTACTATATTACAGGCTTGCTAATACAACTTGACTATCTCGGATACTACTATATTACAGGCTTGCTAATACAACTTGACTATCTCGGATACTACTATATTACAGGCTTGCTAATACAACTTGACTATCTCGGATACTACTATATTACAGGCTTGCTAATACAACTTGACTATCTCGGATACTACTATATTACAGGCTTGCTAATACAACTTGACTATCTCGGATACTACTATATTACAGGCTTGCTAATACAACTTGACTATCTCGGATACTATATTACAGGCTTGCTAATACAACTTGACTATCTCGGATACTACTATATTACAGGCTTGCTAATACAACTTGACTATCTCGGATACTACTATATTACAGGCTTGCTAATACAACTTGACTATCTCGGATACTACTATATTACAGGCTTGCTAATACAACTTGACTATCTCGGATACTACTATATTACAGGCTTGCTAATACAACTTGACTATCTCGGATACTACTATAAAAATAATATTACAGGCTTGCTAATACAACTTGACTATCTCGGATACTACTATATTACAGGCTTGCTAATACAACTTGACTATCTCGGATACTACTATTACAGGCTTGCTAATACAACTTGACTATCTCGGATACTACTATATTACAGGCTTGCTAATACAACTTGACTATCTCGGATACTACTATATTACAGGCTTGCTAATACAACTTGACTATCTCGGATACTACTATATTACAGGCTTGCTAATACAACTTGACTATCTCGGATACTATATTACAGGCTTGCTAATACAACTTGACTATCTCGGATACTACTAT
This sequence comes from Paralithodes platypus, assembly GCA_032716605.1. Taxonomy (NCBI): domain Eukaryota; kingdom Metazoa; phylum Arthropoda; class Malacostraca; order Decapoda; family Lithodidae; genus Paralithodes; species Paralithodes platypus. The sequence continues at coordinate 44,466,210 of CM064520.1, forward strand.
ATTACAGGCTTGCTAATACAACTTGACTATCTCGGATACTACTATATTACAGGCTTGCTAATACAACTTGACTATCTCGGATACTACTATATTACAGGCTTGCTAATACAACTTGACTATCTCGGATACTACTATATTACAGGCTTGCTAATACAACTTGACTATCTCGGATACTACTATATTACAGGCTTGCTAATACAACTTGACTATCTCGGATACTACTATATTACAGGCTTGCTAATACAACTTGACTATCTCGGATACTACTATATTACAGGCTTGCTAATACAACTTGACTATCTCGGATACTACTATATTACAGGCTTGCTAATACAACTTGACTATCTCGGATACTACTATATTACAGGCTTGCTAATACAACTTGACTATCTCGGATACTACTATATTACAGGCTTGCTAATACAACTTGACTATCTCGGATACTACTATATTACAGGCTTGCTAATACAACTTGACTATCTCGGATACTACTATATTACTACAGGCTTGCTAATACAACTTGACTATCTCGGATACTACTATATTACAGGCTTGCTAATACAACTTGACTATCTCGGATACTACTATATTACAGGCTTGCTAATACAACTTGACTATCTCGGATACTACTATATTACAGGCTTGCTAATACAACTTGACTATCTCGGATACTACTATATTACAGGCTTGCTAATACAACTTGACTATCTCGGATACTACTATATTACAGGCTTGCTAATACAACTTGACTATCTCGGATACTACTATATTACAGGCTTGCTAATACAACTTGACTATCTCGGATACTACTATATTACAGGCTTGCTAATACAACTTGACTATCTCGGATACTACTATATTACAGGCTTGCTAATACAACTTGACTATCTCGGATACTACTATATTACAGGCTTGCTAATACAACTTGACTATCTCGGATACTACTATTACAGGCTTGCTAATACAACTTGACTATCTCGGATACTACTATATTACAGGCTTGCTAATACAACTTGACTATCTCGGATACTACTATATTACAGGCTTGCTAATACAACTTGACTATCTCGGATACTACTATATTACAGGCTTGCTAATACAACTTGACTATCTCGGATACTACTATATTACAGGCTTGCTAATACAACTTGACTATCTCGGATACTACTATATTACAGGCTTGCTAATACAACTTGACTATCTCGGATACTACTATATTACAGGCTTGCTAATACAACTTGACTATCTCGGATACTACTATATTACAGGCTTGCTAATACAACTTGACTATCTCGGATACTACTATATTACAGGCTTGCTAATACAACTTGACTATCTCGGATACTACTATATTACAGGCTTGCTAATACAACTTGACTATCTCGGATACTACTATATTACAGGCTTGCTAATACAACTTGACTATCTCGGATACTACTATATTACAGGCTTGCTAATACAACTTGACTATCTCGGATACTACTATATTACAGGCTTGCTAATACAACTTGACTATCTCGGATACTACTATATTACAGGCTTGCTAATACAACTTGACTATCTCGGATACTACTATATTACAGGCTTGCTAATACAACTTGACTATCTCGGATACTACTATATTACAGGCTTGCTAATACAACTTGACTATCTCGGATACTACTATATTACAGGCTTGCTAATACAACTTGACTATCTCGGATACTACTATATTACAGGCTTGCTAATACAACTTGACTATCTCGGATACTACTATATTACAGGCTTGCTAATACAACTTGACTATCTCGGATACTACTATATTACAGGCTTGCTAATACAACTTGACTATCTCGGATACTACTATATTACAGGCTTGCTAATACAACTTGACTATCTCGGATACTACTATATTACAGGCTTGCTAATACAACTTGACTATCTCGGATACTACTATATTACAGGCTTGCTAATACAACTTGACTATCTCGGATACTACTATATTACAGGCTTGCTAATACAACTTGACTATCTCGGATACTACTATATTACAGGCTTGCTAATACAACTTGACTATCTCGGATACTACTATATTACAGGCTTGCTAATCGCTCGCCATGACAAGAAATGGACACCTAAATTGTACGGAAGGTCTTATTATTGACAAAGGAACAGGGTGAAAGGTCTTAAAATCGCCTAACTAATGAACCGAACGTCTTAAAATCTGAAAACTAATGGGGCTAAAGATGAGGAAGAAGGGGTCTAGAAAAAACAACTATCCCCCCTTAAGCCTCTGACTCCCACAATTCCTTCCCAAGAGTCTATAAAAGAAATGTGTCATCGTATACAGAAAGGGTTACCACACCGGTATGATAAATGTTGGTTGGAGCAAATAAGAATATATTCAATAGCTAATTAAAATTAGTTTGTGTCATACTTTGTATTTGTTTAAACTCAATGCAATGTGGACTGTCATTTGTGTGTTGGCATTCATATAACAGATAAATGAAAAACTTAGAAAAGTAGACATAATAATATAAACACCAGGAGGAGCACTTTATTGACAACGTTTCGCATATACAGTAGCTTCATCAGGCCAATTGCCAATGGCCTGATGAAGCTACTGGCCTGCCAGTACCCAGGGAGGCCAATTAGGCATATGATAAGAAGTTGCTGGAACTCCTGTTTCATTTACCTGGCTTCACCCACTGTTTCTATTTGTGCCTTAACTGCACATAGAGTAATCCAGCTTACTCTCGCAAAAACTTCCTCCTCCTATTCATTTCACTACACTTAACAAGCACATCACACTTCTTTCCAACACACCTAAACTACCGTGTACCTTGATTTTGATCCCCTATCACTCTTTCAACCTTGGAGGGGACACTTGTTACAGGCAGCTTTGCCTTTTGTCTACTTCGTGCACATGGATAAAACAAAAAAACATGCGAAACGTTGTCAATAGAGTGAGGATCGATGACGCACTACTTTTCTGTTTTCTGGCAATTATTAGACGATTTTATTCAGAATAGGAAGAGTATTTGGAAGTCAGAGGGTTGTTTGAGATAGTCTTTACCCTTTTGATATACACAGATACTTCTTAAGCTGAATGAAATCGTATAATGATAGCCATAATAAACTGTCAAATTGCGTCATAATATTCAAGGGGTTCAGTAGCCAATCGCGCCTGATTACTGTATAGTGTATTTTTTCCAGCTGACGGTAAAATGCTACGTTACTATCTGGGTAACTCTGTTATTACGTAGATTCTGTAGCGAAAGATGCTGTTAATTATGAAAACTTGGCATTATTACGACGCAGAGACATTGTAGATTAATAGTTTTCCATTGCGTATCGATAAATCAGTTGCTAAGGGATTCGATTTACCGTCAGCGGAAATGAAACCGACTATATCTCAGTGGGGGTTGCAATCTTGTCAATGTCAATAACGGTAGCGAAGTAATAAAGTACAATTTCAGCCGGCTCGGAGGGATGGGCCGGTTTTTCTGGCCCCACTGCTCCCTCGTGTTTTGCCCCATTGGTTTTTAGATTTTAAGACGTTCGGCCCATTAGTTTGGCGATTTTAAGACTTTACGCCCCATTTCTTTGTTAATATTAAGACCTTTCATGCTATTTAGGTGTCGATTTTTTCCTGGCGAGCAAAAGCGAACCTGTAATTTTATGAGTAACTGGCCTTCGGCCAGGAGGCCAGGAAATTTTTCCAACGAAAAATGTACAAATTTATCTTGAAGGGGAGTCTAGAGGGTGTTTTATTACAGCTTGGTGGAGGTCTTGGGAGAAAACTAACAAATTATAAAAACAAAGCAATAAGCAAATATATACGGCCATCTCCTGTTAACTATTGGCGCCGCAGTCTCCACAAGGGGTGACTGAGCAAGCCAGCGGCGAACATCCAACACCCACAAGGCTGTGTTGTTACCGAGTTTACAGCAGTATTCAATAGTTACCCTACTATTATTTGATATGTGAATGATGGAGACAAAAGGCAAAGCTGTCTGTAACAAGTGTCTCTCCCTAAGTTGCAAGAGTGATAGAGAGCTAAAATCAAGGTACGTTAAAGTCAAAATGTCTGGTCACATGGAGCTTGAAGCAGTTTGTCATATGATGAGGGAAAGACAGATTGAGGGAAAGCGTTCCAAATCTTGCTTGTTGAGTAGAAGAAAGACTGGGAAAAAAAATTCAATCATGGGTTTGAGAGTTGGACATAATATGGGTGGGAGTGTGTTGAAAGGCGGGTGCCCCCACTCTCTCTAAGGGGGTGTACACCGAGAGAGCTCTGAAAAACACTTATTATTGTAATAGCGGTAGAAGAGTAAGAGAGATGTAACATTGCGGCGTGTAGATAGAGATTGTAGGGAATTAGTGAGAGGAGGTGAGTTGATGCGACGAACTGCTTGTGACTCTAACCCTTTCGAGAAGTGCAGTATGGGGGAAACCTCCTTATACATGCGAACAATACTCGATACATGGGAGCACTTTCCCCTATACAGATGGCTTTTGCCTTATTAATTACCACATATTCTTCATAAGTTGCTTAAATAATCGTCTAATGATAGCCAGAATGAACTGTCAAAACGCGTCATAATCCTGATGAAACACTGTATCTAGACAGGCCTCGCTTGTTTACAATCGCACTTTAACCCCTTCAAGCAGACGACGCCTTGCTAAGTATATATCAGCTAACACCAGAGGAATTTACTCATCTCAGGAAGGACCTCTAGGATTCAGTGGGGTAAGCACCTTCCCCATTGACCCTCTAACTCTAACTATAAGTAGCACCAACGAACTTGACAATAATCTTGATCCCTGATCTCTTCGTAACTCAAAAGGGACTAGAGCAAACTGGCTGTAAATATCCACACCTATTACCTGGTGGACTCTTCCCAAATGAGAGGAATTTCAGCCCGATTGCTTTCATTCATTTTGAGTTATATGAAGTTAAGGGGTCAAGATTATTGTCAAGTACGCTGGCGCTACCTATAGTTCCTCCTAAACATAATAAAATCGTCTGAGGGCAGCTACACTGTAAAATGAACACTTTATTGTAACACAAATGGTAAAAAGGTTTCTGTGTTCTAATACGAATAGATTAACCGAAGAACACTGTTTATTTCTACCATTTTCTTACAATGATGTATTTACATCTGGACAGTGTACATTAAAGTAAAAAATGGCGTCGTCTGATCGAAAGTGAGTTAGCTAAAATAGGACTTCAGAGGCTATCACCCCTTATGGATTATTAAGCCATAATAGCGTCAGGACTGGAGCCCCGTTTCGAGAACTGAAGTCCCTTGCTGATCAAAAGGAGTAATTGGTATTGTTTGTGTTCACTCATAATACATGCCTATTTTTCTCTCTGGTTTATAATCTACTGTATTTTTGTATCAAACTCGTCGCTGAACTTTTACTACCGAACAAACAGTCGTGGATATCTAATGCTGTCTGTACCGACGACGTATTCTTAATGCTGTCTGTACCGACGACGTATTCTTAATGCTGTCTGTACCGACGACGTATTCTTAATGCTGTCTGTACCGACGACGTATTCTTAATGCTGTCTGTACCGACGACGTATTCTTAATTATATTCTAGCTATATTGAAACATGTTTGTGCAGTTTAAGAAGGATCTGTGGAAGTAAAAATGGTAGGTGAGATAGTTCGAATGCTGTTAATTGTTGGAGGCCCTTTTTAACTGAATACAATTGTCTAATAATTCTTTACCTGATATTTGTATTTCGGAGGTTCCTTTATCCCCTTCAATACGATGACGTCATTAATGTTCATCCTATTCTGATTATCATTAGACGATATTGTTTAGCATTTAATCTCCCTTCAGGACTCAAAAGGGGTAAATACGATCTCAATAAATCCTGTCAATAACAGAAGTCCTTCTTAAACTGCATAAATAGTCTAATTTAGCCATAATAAAAGGTAAAAAGTTGTCATGGTGCTGAAGGGGTTAATGCTATCTCGGGTTGAACTGAAGATTCTTATTAATTCTTTCCCTAATATTTTTTTTATTTCGTATAGGTTCCATTAATTTTGTCCAAGGCCTCAAAATGTGTCCGAATTATTGAGCTGGACTGTGCATGAGGTCACAGCGGGGGATTGCATGGTGGGTTGGCTAGTCATGCAGAGAGAGCAACAGAGAGCTAAAGATATAGTCACCATGCAGGAAGTTTGTGTACGTGAGGAGCATTAACCCTTTCTGTACCAGCGACGTCTTTTATATTCTATTCTTGCTATTATTTAGACGATGTTACGCAGTTTAAGAAAGATTTGTGGTAGTTAAAGGGTTAAGTGAGATAGTTCGATGTCTATTATAACTGCTGGATGCCTTTTTTTAACTGAATAGTCGTATAATTGTACCTCGAACAAGGTTAAAAAGACGTCGCCGGTACAGAAGGGGTTAAGAAGGATTTGTGGTAGTTAAAGGGTTAATTAAGATAGTTCGAAGCCTATTAACTGACTAAAATCGTTTAACAGTACCCGGCAAAAAAAATAAAAGGACGGGACTATCAAAGATCTTCTCGGAAGCCGGTGTCACACGAGCGATTATTCCGTCAATTTTCGATGAGCAAGTTTTTTCTCGTACTATTTCTTGGTGTTTTTGCCTTGGAATCGACAACTAAACTAACTTTCTATGATTTTAAGAGACTTTCTATGATTTGTAGAGACTTTCTATGAGTTTAAGAGACTGTAGCAATATATAACTTTAATTCAGAAGAAGCCAGACCACAATTGCCTGATAGCATTGCCGGAAACAGCGCTCGTGTGACACCGGCTGTAAATCAATGAAATGTTATACTGTAGTGTTAATTAGCCAGTGTCACACGAACAGTTTTTCCGGCAATTTTCAATGAGCAAGTTTTTCTCGTAATGTTTTGAGGCTTTTTCACATTGGATCGGAAACTAGACTGAATTTAAATTATGCAAGGTGGCTGAATTTTTATATAACTTGAATTTTGAAACTGCCAGACTACAATTGCCCGTAAAATTGCCGTAAAATGCGCTCGTGTGACACCACCTTTAGCCAGATTTCAAGAGGACGGGCTATCATTGTACAGAGGAAGCACATCGATTAACCCATTGAATATCGGTGACATCCTTTTTCCTTATTTTCTGGCAACTATTAGTCGGTTTTACTCAGCTTAGGAAGGACATCTACCCGTTAAAATATTACAGACTATCTCAATTAATACTTTTAGCTACCATTTATTCTTCCTAAGCTTCATAAAATCGTCTAAATGCAGCTGAAATAAAAGCAAAAACACGTCGCCGGTACTGAAAGGGTTAATCTAAAAAAAAAAAAATTATGATGTGTTTCATCTGATGCTGTAAATATGGAAAAAAGCTATGTATTATATTTATGAGTAGCGGCGACGTGTGTTGTTATATTATATGCTAGCTATATTTATGAGTAGCGGCGACGTGTGTTGTTATATTATATGCTAGCTATATTTATGAGTAGCGGCGACGTGTGTTGTTATATTATATGCTAGCTATATTTATGAGTAGCGGCGACGTGTGTTGTTATATTATATGCTAGCTATATTTATGAGTAGCGGCGACGTGTGTTGTTATATTATATGCTAGCTATATTTATGAGTAGCGGCGACGTGTGTTGTTATATTATATGCTAGCTATATTTATGAGTAGCGGCGACGTGTGTTGTTATATTATATGCTAGCTATATTTATGAGTAGCGACGACGTGTGTTGTTATATTATATGCTAGCTATATTTATGAGTAGCGGCGACGTGTGTTGTTATATTATATGCTAGCTATATTTATGAGTAGCGACGACGTGTGTTGTTATATTATATGCTAGCTATATTTAGTAGCGGCGACGTGTGTTGTTATATTATATGCTAGCTATATTATGAGTAGCGGCGACGTGTGTTGTTATATTATATGCTAGCTATATTTATGAGTAGCGGCGACGTGTGTTGTTATATTATATGCTAGCTATATTTATGAGTAGCGACGACGTGTGTTGTTATATTATATGCTAGCTATATTTAGTAGCGGCGACGTGTGTTGTTATATTATATGCTAGCTATATTTATGAGTAGCGGCGACGTGTGTTGTTATATTATATGCTAGCTATATTTATGAGTAGCGACGACGTGTGTTGTTATATTATATGCTAGCTATATTTAGTAGCGGCGACGTGTGTTGTTATATTATATGCTAGCTATATTTATGAGTAGCGGCGACGTGTGTTGTTATATTATATGCTAGCTATATTTAGTAGCGGCGACGTGTGTTGTTATATTATATGCTAGCTATATTTATGAGTAGCGACAACGTGTGTTGTTATATTATATGCTAGCTATATTTATGAGTAGCGGCGACGTGTGTTGTTATATTATATGCTAGCTATATTTAGTAGCGGCGACGTGTGTTGTTATATTATATGCTAGCTATATTTAGTAGCGGCGACGTGTGTTGTTATATTATATGCTAGCTATATTTAGTAGCGGCGACGTGTGTTGTTATATTTATGCTAGCTATATTTATGAGTAGCGGCGACGTGTGTTGTTATATTATATGCTAGCTATATTTATGAGTAGCGGCAACGTGTGTTGTTATATTATATGCTAGCTATATTTATGAGTAGCGACGACGTGTGTTGTTATATTATATGCTAGCTATATTTAGTAGCGGCGACGTGTGTTGTTATATTATATGCTAGCTATATTTATGAGTAGCGGCGACGTGTGTTGTTATATTATATGCTAGCTATATTTATGAGTAGCGACGACGTGTGTTGTTATATTATATGCTAGCTATATTTAGTAACGGCGACGTGTGTTGTTATATTATATGCTAGCTATATTTATGAGTAGCGGCGACGTGTGTTGTTATATTATATGCTAGCTATATTTAGTAGCGGCGACGTGTGTTGTTATATTATATGCTAGCTATATTTATGAGTAGCGGCGACGTGTGTTGTTATATTATATGCTAGCTATATTTAGTAGCGGCGACGTGTGTTGTTATATTATATGCTAGCTATATTTAGTAGCGGCGACGTGTGTTGTCATATTATATGCTAGCTATATTTAGTAGCGGCGACGTGTGTTGTTATATTATATGCTAGCTATATTTATGAGTAGCGGCGACGTGTGTTGTTATATTATATGCTAGCTATATTTAGTAGCGGCGACGTGTGTTGTTATATTATATGCTAGCTATATTTAGTAGCGGCGACGTGTGTTGTTATATTATATGCTAGCTATATTTATGAGTAGCGGCGACGTGTGTTGTTATATTATATGCTAGCTATATTTATGAGTAGCGACGACGTGTGTTGTTATATTATATGCTAGCTATATTTATGAGTAGCGGCGACGTGTGTTGTTATATTATATGCTAGCTATATTTAGTAGCGGCGACGTGTGTTGTTATATTATATGCTAGCTATATTTAGTAGCGGCGACGTGTGTTGTTATATTATATGCTAGCTATATTTATGAGTAGCGGCGACGTGTGTTGTTATATTATATGCTAGCTATATTTATGAGTAGCGACGACGTGTGTTGTTATATTATATGCTAGCTATATTTATGAGTAGCGGCGACGTGTGTTGTTATATTATATGCTAGCTATATTTATGAGTAGCGACGACGTGTGTTGTTATATTATATGCTAGCTATATTTAGTAGCGGCGACGTGTGTTGTTATATTATATGCTAGCTATATTTAGACGATATTAGGCAGCTTAAGAAGGCTTTGTGGTAGTTAAAAGACTTGGTTGAGATAGTTTGAAGCCTTATTATTGCTAAAGGTCCTTCGTAAGCTGAATAAAATCCTGCAATCATTGCCAGAATATAATTAATAGGATGTCACCGGTAACGAACGGGATAAAACTGATCCAAATAGCATAATTACTAAAGGGGTGATGGGCGGATTAATTTGCTTATTTAATTATAATTTTATTATTTGTGTAGTTTCCTCCCCAGACCTACATCAAGCTTTAAAAAAAAGCACCCCCAAGACCCCCTTCAAGATAAATTTGTAAATTTGTCGATAGAAAAATGTCCCGCCCGGAGGCTGATTACTACTATATTAGAGGCTCGCTAACGCTCACCAGGACAAATATCGACACCTAAATTGTACCAAAGGTCTTAATATTGACAAAGAAATGGGACAAAAGTTCTTAGAATCGCCAAACTAATGGACCAAATGTCTTAAAATCTCAAAACTAATGGGGCTAAGCGGTGACAGGTCAGTTGAACCAGTGCCACTTCAACCTGTGCCACTTTAATCAGTGCTAACTCAACCAGTGGCCACTTCAACCAGTGACCATTTCAACCAGTAGGTTAGGTTAGGTTAGGTTAGGTTAGGTTAGGTTAGGTTAGGTTAGGTTAGGTTAGGTTAGGTTAGGTTAGGTTAGGTTAGGTTAGGTTAGGTTAAGTTACTGGTTAAAGGGCTAAGTATGAGGGAGCAGGGGGACCAGAAACAAAATCACCACCATCCCCTTTATCCCTTACAGTACCGGGGCCATATTTTTAACTTTAGTCTGGCTACTATTAGACGATTTTATTCAGCTTTAACCCGTACAGTACCCGGAACGACCTTTTATTCAGCTTTAACCCGTACAGTACCTGGAACGACCTTTTATTCAGCTTTAACCCGTACAGTACCCGGAACGTCCTTTTATTCAGCTTTAACCCGTACAGTACCCGGAACGTCCTTTTATTCAGCTTTAACCCGTACAGTACCCGGAACGTCCTTTTATTCAGCTTTAACCCGTACAGTACCCAGAACGTCCTTTTACTCAGCTTTAACCCGTACAGTACCCGGAACGTCCTTTTATTCAGCTTTAACCCGTACAGTACCCGGAACAACCTTTTATTCAGCTTTAACCCGTACAGTACCCGGAATGTCCTTTTATTCAGCTTTAACCCGTACAGTACCCGGAACGTCCTTTTATTCAGCTTTAACCCGTACAGTACCCGGAACGTCCTTTTATTCAGCTTTAACCCGTACAGTACCCGGAACGTCCTTTTATTCAGCTTTAACCCGTACAGTACCCGGAACGACCTTTTATTCAGCTTTAACCCGTACAGTACCCGGAACGACCTTTTATTCAGCTTTAACCCGTACAGTACCCGGAACGTCCTTTTATTCAGCTTTAACCCGTACAGTACCCGGAACGTCCTTTTATTCAGCTTTAAACCCGTACAGTACCCGGAACGTCCTTTTATTCAGCTTTAACCCGTACAGTACCCGGAACGTCCTTTTATTCAGCTTTAACCCGTACAGTACCCGGAACGTCCTTTTATTCAGCTTTAACCCGTACAGTACCCGGAACGTCCTTTTATTCAGCTTTAACCCGTACAGTACCCGGAACGTCCTTTTATTCAGCTTTAACCCGTACAGTACCCGGAACGTCTTTTTATTCAGCTTTAACCCGTACAGTACCCGGAACGTCTTTTTATTCAGCTTTAACCCGTACAGTACCTGGAACATCCTTTTATTCAGCTTTAACCCGTACAGTACCCGGAACGTCCTTTTATTCAGCTTTAACCCGTACAGTACCCGGAACGTCCTTTTATTCAGCTTTAACCCGTACAGTACCCGGAACGACCTTTTATTCAGCTTTAACCCGTACAGTACCCGGAACGACCTTTTATTCAGCTTTAACCCGTACAGTACCCGGAACGTCCTTTTATTCAGCTTTAACCCGTACAGTACCCGGAACGACCTTTTATTCAGCTTTAACCCGTACAGTACCCGGAACGTCCTTTTATTCAGCTTTAACCCGTACAGTACCCGGAACGTCCTTTTATTCAGCTTTAACCCGTACAGTACCCGGAACGTCCTTTTATTCAGCTTTAACCCGTACAGTACCCGGAACGTCCTTTTATTCAGCTTTAACCCGTACAGTACCCGGAACGTCCTTTTATTCAGCTTTAACCCGTACAGTACCCGGAACGTCCTTTTCATCATATTCTGGCAACTATTGAGACGGTTGTATTCAGTTTAGGAAGGATGTCTACCCGTTAAAAGATTACATACTATCTCAATTAATCCTTTTAGCTACCCTATATCTTTCCTAAGTTTCATAAAATCGTCTAAATGTAGCTGAAATATAAACAAAAAGACATCGCCGGTACTGTAAGGGTTAAAAGGGCCTCCAGCAATTAACCGGGTTCGAACGATCTCACTTAACCCTTTCTAATACCACTGACTCTTCTTAAGCTGCAAAATAATAGTCCAAATGCTGCTAGAATAAAATATATATGACGTCGTTGGTACAGAAAGGGTTAATTCATCGTCCTTGCGTTATTATTCATATTATCACCAACCCACCAATTAACTTACAAATAAACCTAATTAATGTTTGTCTGTTCGGTAATCAAGCGACCACAGTTGTCAACATGCAGAACTAAATTACTCTTTCAAGATCCAATACGCATTTCTGTTCTGTTTTCTGGTTATTAATAGACGATTTTATTCAGATTAGGAAGGGTACATGGAAGTCAGAGGGTTAATTGCGATAGTCTTTAATATTATAACTCCCACTGATCCTTAATTAATTATTTTTTGTTTTTTCTATATTCCAACTACTCCCTCTCGGGCATAGGCTGATAGCCTTTACACCCGTGAGGCCCGTGAGGTCTTGTTACAGTCTAGGGAGTGAGACATGTGAAGCACCTATTCACGGCTCGAACCCAACTCCATCTCTGAAGCTGCTTCGCCTCTGCGCTTCCCAGTCTCATCCCCCAGACTCGGACCCTCACTCTCAGAACGCCACCTATTGAGCAATTAACTCACTAGGCATTGCCCCCCTGTAGTATATTTTGAATATGGGAATATTCATACAGTGCTATTTAATCAGGGAACGATGAGAGTATTTTTGTTTTGGCATTTCTGTGTGCTGTGGTATATAATGCACTGAAACTAAGTACAGCACAAATTCCATCCCAATAATATCTTCCCATTGACATATTGGGATTCGAACCCGGGTCCATTGGATTACCAGTCCAGTGGCAAGACCACTCTCCCACACCTCCCCTATCCAAACTATTTTAACCCTTTGAAGATACTACACCACTTAACCCGTGCATCCCCCCTTTGAACCCTAAACAAGGTCAGAACAGTCATCAATGCACACGACTTGGTAGTCGTACCGCTGCTTCCTATTCCGGGGTTTGCACTCAGACTCCAAAACTCACCAAACTGCATAATATCGTCTAATGATAGCCAGAATACACTGTCAAAATGAGTCATAATATAATGAATGTACAATATTTAATAAAAATCGAAGAAAAAAAATGCACGATGATGAGTCTGAGTGCAAACCCCGGAATAGGAAGCAGCGGTACGACTACCAAGTCGTGTGCATTGATGACTGTTCTGACCTTGTTTAGGGTCCAAAGGGGAGATACACGGGTTAAGTGGTGTAGTATCTTCAAAGGGTTAAAAGAGTTTGGATATTTTCCCGAGAAAGTTTGCGGACACTATGTAAATATAAAAAGTATAAATCATAACATATAAACCCCACAGGCTGAAGGACAATGACCAAGACCCCATATTGCCTCCCTCAATCACATAGAAAAAAAAAAAAAAAAAAAAAAAAAAAAAAAAAAAAATGCTCACATTCAACCTGTCCCAAAGAAGGGTGACCGCTCTCAACCCTCCAACTATCGTCCAATTGCTCTTATCTCTTGTCTTTCTAAAGTTTTTGAAACTATTCTTGCTTCCAAATTTCTTAAGCATTTCTCTTCTCATAATCTGCTCTCAGATCGCCAGTATGGCTTCCTTAAGGGTCGCTCTACTGGTGATCTTCTTTCATATCTTACTAACTCTTGGTCATCCTCCTTTCGGGACTTCGGTGAGACTTTTTCTATTGCACTAGACATATCGAAAGCCTTCGATAGAGTCTGGCATAAATCTTTAATTTCTAAACTACCCTCCTTCGGTTTCTATCCCTCCATCTGTGCCTTTGTCTCTAATTTCCTTTCCGGCCGTTCCATAGCCGCGGTTGTGGACGGCCATTGTTCACTTCCTCACCCTATAAACTCCGGTGTTCCTCAGGGCTCTGTCCTATCTCCTATTCTCTTTCTAATTTTTATAAATTATCTCCTTAACTGTACCTTAATTCCCATCCATTCATACGCAGACGACTCAACCTTACACTACTCCATTAGTTTTTCAGAACGCCCCAGCCAGCAATCCCTCAACGACAAACGTAATGAAGCCATAGAACTCTTAAATTCTGATCTAAATACTATTTCCAATTGGGGCAGAGAAAACCTTGTTAACTTTAATGCTTCCAAAACCCAATTTCTCCATCTATCTACCCATCAGGATCTCCCAGAGGACTATCCCTTATTCTTCAACAATACAAAAATCAACCCTTCATCTTCTCTCAATATTCTTGGTGTTTCTTTTTCTTCTGCTCTCATTTGGAAGGACCATATTACCAGTCTTGCTAAGGCAGCCTCCCAGAAGCTGGGTGTGCTCAACCGCCTTAGGGGGTTCTTTTCCCCTGCACAGCTTCTTGCTCTGTACAGGGGCATAGTGCGCCCTTGTATTGAGTATTGTTCACATGTGTGGGGAGGTTCCTCTCACACCGCTCTCCTAGACAAAGTTGAAAGGAAGGCCTTTCGTATCATTAACTCCCGTCCACTCACCAACTCTCTGCAATCTCTCTCTCTCCACCGCAATGTTGCATCTCTCTCGCTATTCTATCGCTACTATAATAATCGTGTTCCTCAGAGCTATCCCAGTGCATACCACCTCCTTTACGTAGGGCACGTGGTACCCGTCTTGCAACTCAATCCCACCCCTACTCTGTGCAACTCTCCAACCCAAGAGTGAAACGTTACTCTCAAACTTTCTTCTACTCAACAGCTGAGCTCTGGAACTCTCTCCCAGAATCAGTCTTTCCCTCTTCCTATGACTTAAATTGCTTCAAACTCCGTGTGTCCAGGCATTTTGGCTCGAACGTCCCTTGATTTTGGCCCTGTCACTCTTTCAACTATGGGGGGGGGGGGGGCACTCGCTATAGGCAGTTATGCCTTTTGCCTCCCTCAATCACATAGAAAAAAAAAAAAAAAAAAAAAAAAAAAAAAAAAACTGTACACCCAAGAAATTAGTCGTCCACAGATTTTTTTTTTTTTTTAAGTATAACAGAAGGGTTGATCGGCCTTAAACAAGAGGCATTTAAAAATTGGGGGTATAATACAAATTATAAGCTACAATTTGATAGCAAGACGCCTTCGTACAGTTTGGATTTATTCCTAAAGACACACACACGCGCGCGCCGTCTGCTACCAACTTGAATGAAACTAATCGTTGGGAGTGTAAATTATAATAATCAGCCGGAATAATCTAACGTCAATCTATGAATTATCTCTGGACACCCTCAGCAGTTAATTGCTTGTACTAACAGCTATTATGGCGCCTCTGTGTTTGGACAGCAATGTTCACTTTACTTGTCATTAGTGGCCGCGGAGTCACACACGCAGGTCCTCTTCAGTCACGCGTTTTATGACCTGGGGGGGGGGGGGGGGTCATTAAGAACGTGGGGGGGATGGGCGTATTTTTTCCTCATTTATTTAAATATATATATATATTTTTTTTTTATTCTAATTTCCTCCCTAGACCTCTATCAAGCTTAAAAAAACACCCCCTAGATAAACTTGTTAATTTTTCTGTAGAAAAATGTTCTGGCCGCGGTTCCTCCTAAAATTACAGGCTCGCTATCGCTCGCCAGAAAAAAAAATAACACCTAAATGGCACGAAAGGTCCTAATATTGACAAAGAAATGGGGTGAAAGGTCTTAGAATCACCAAACTAATAGGCCGAAAGTCTTAAAATTAAAAAAACGGTGGGGTTAAACACGAGAGAGTAGGGGGCCAGAAAAAGCGGCTCATCTCCCCTTAAAGATACATTAAAGCCATTGTAATCCTGAGTAGTCCAAAGGCACTCTATAATCTATATGGAATAACATCTTAGATCTCTCTTTCTTGTCGGGGATTATTTTCACACTATACTTGGGTCAACTCTGGGCTACGCCTTCGATACCAAAACGAGGTACAGTTGCTTAAGGGGGTAGTACTCGCTTTTTCTGGACCCCCTTCTCCCTCACGTTTAGCATATTAGTTTGGAGTCTTTAAGATGTTCGTTCCGTTAGTTTGGCGTTTTTGAGACCTTTCGCCACGGTTTTTTTTTTTTTTTTTTTTTTTTTTTCAATATAAAGATTTGTGCCCTTTAGGTGTCGATTTTTTCCTGGCTAGCGATAGCGAGCCTCTATATTTAAGAACCGGCCTTCGGCCGGGATTTTTTTGTTCTACCGAAAAATTTACAAATGTATCTTTTAAGTGGTATAGACCAACATCCAAGCACTACCCCCTTAAGGTGGTGTCACACGAGCGCTTTTTTCGTCAGTTTTCGAAAAGCAAGTTTTTTCTCGTAGTATTTTGAGGCTCTTACACATTGACATCGGAAACTAGACTGAAAGTAGATTATGTTAGGTGGCTGACTTCAGACATAACTTTAATTTTGAAGCAACCAGCCTACATTTGTTCGTACAAATTGACGGAAAAATAACTTGTGTGACATCGGCTTTACCGATCCAGCTATTAAACTGCTACTATCTGTCTTTCTATTAAACTGCCACTATCTGTCTTTCTATTAAACTGCTACTATCTGTCTTTCTATTAAACTGCTACTATCTGTCTTTCTATTAAACTGCTACTATCTGTCTTTCTATTAAACTGCTACTATCTGTCTTTCTATTAAACTGCTACTATCTGTCTTTCTATTAAACTGCTACTATCTGTCTTTCTATTAAACTGCTACTATCTGTCTTTCTATTAAACTGCTACTATCTGTCTTTCTATTAAACTGCTACTATCTGTCTTTCTATTAAACTGCTACTATCTGTCTTTCTATTAAACTGCTACTATCTGTCTTTCTATTAAACTGCTACTATCTGTCTTTCTATTAAACTGCTACTATTAAACTGCTACTATCTGTCTTTCTATTAAACTGCTACTATCTGTCTTTCTATTAAACTGCTACTATCTGTCTTTCTATTAAACTGCTACTATCTGTCTTTCTATTAAACTGCTACTATCTGTCTTTCTATTCTATCTATCTATATGCTCAGGCCCAATCCCCATTTTGGGGGTAGCCGACTCAAGACAGAGCAAGAACAGGGAAAACATAAAAACAACATAAAACAAAAAATAAACACAGATAAAAAACACAAACTCACACACATCCAGGTCACCCAGGAGAAGACCCAGAGACCAGGGTTACCAAGGTCGCTCCAGCACTCCCCCTGCCCCTGACCACCCGGAGAGGTTCCGATCTCGGCAGGCAGACATGCAGCGGAGCCAAGGCCACAAGCCCTCCCACCACACTTCCAGGCACACCCTTCATATTAATCGTCCCCCCGGGCCAGGCGCCTGATGGACTATTATCTAGTCCAACTTGCGCCCGACCCCTTACTCCAAATGACCAACTATTCTCAACTATTCACAAGCATTCTCCATTCACTCCTGTCCACCACCACTTCCCCTGCCTGATCTATAGTCATTCCTCTATCATCCAAAGCCTTTCTTACACAGTCTCTCCATCTCAATGGGGGTCTTCCTGCCCTTCTATCTCCACTTGTACCTGAATCACATATTCTCTTTGTAAGCCTTTCATCTCCCATTCGTTCAACATGACCATACCAGCTCAGCACCCTTCTGTCCACTCTGGCTGACAAATGTTCCTGCTGCCCCACTCTCCTACGTATCTCTTCATTCCTCAATCTGTCTCTAGAGTAACTCCACACATACTCCTCAAGCAGCTCATCTCCATCACATCCAGCCCTCTTTTCTCCTTTTTCTTCAGAGCCCATGTCTCAGCCCCATACATCACTGTTGGCACAACAATTCCTTGATACAGTGCACTTTTTGTCTTTCTATTAAACTGCTACTATCTGTCTTTCTATTAAACTGCTACTATCTGTCTTTCTATTAAACTGCTACTATCTCTCTTTCTATTAAACTGCTACTATCTGTCTTTCTATTAAACTGCTACTATCTGTCTTTCTATTAAACTGCTACTATCTGTATTTCTATTAAACTGCTACTATCTGTCTTTCTATTAAACTGCTACTATCTGTCTTTCTATTAAACTGATACTATCTGTCTTTCTATTTATGTAAATGAGTTGTCAGTGAAATTGAAAATAAACAGTTCGATTGTGCTAAATTGAGACTGCGCACATTTAAACCACAAATATATTTGGAATCCATACACCACGGGGAGTCCATTGACATAAGGTTTAATGTATTTGGGTTCATATCTTAGGGCACAGGAGTCGTCGAAATGCAAAAAATTGCATTAATACCCCAATGTTAATGTTGCTGCTGTTAATGGGTCCAGGGGGTTGTAGTGTTCTTGGGGAAAATAGTTGAGCTTATTGCATACATTCCTTTCTAGGCTACAGTTCATAGGCGAACTAGCGTTTGGACATTATGTATTTTAGGTCACGTATAAGATATAGTTCTCCAGGTGTTTTCTATAGTTTTGTCTTACAATATTAGTCACTGCAATATATATCTTTACTGCTGCAAATGTATTTATTTTTTCATTAGACTTTGTGGGTTAAAAAAGGGTGGAAGAAAAAATGGCAGCCATCTTGGATCAGCTGAGAACTAATTGCGTATCACTTTTCCACCGTATTTTTAGTATTTTGTCATCCTCTATATTAATGCTAAGACCAGCGGGGGTCTGGGGGCGGCAGCACCCAGGTTAGGTTAGGTTGTTAAGTTAGGATAATGACAAAATATGGTTTTCGGGGGGGGGGGGGCAATGACCATTTTAACCAGTAACCTAACCTAACCTAACCTAACTAACCTAACCTAACCTAACCTAACCTAACCTACTGGTTAAAATGGTCACTGGTTGAAATGGTCACTGGTTGAAGTGGCCACTGGTTGAGTTAGCACTGGTTAAAGTGGCACTGGTTGAAGTGGCACTGGTTCAACTGACCTGTCACCCCTATACACATACTAATCAATGAGGGAACTTATACAAAAAAGGATAATAATACAACAACAAAAAACACATATGATACCTAATATTCATATTGACCTATCATTTTGACACCATTTTTGAGCAGCTGTCTAGAGGGCAAAAAATTACCAAAGATATAAATTTCATATACCGTTGGAATCGCAACGGCCTAACACATCCATAGATACCAAAATAATTCGAAAACTATATATTTGTTTTTTGTGTATTGCTAAGATAGCTTATATAATTATGATGAAGGAAGTGAAGAATAGTTTTTGAATAATTTTATTGTAGAATGCTTAACAGAAAACAATATTGATGGAGCAAAATCTAGAATGACTTTTATTCAAAACCGTGAACCCACTATTAGATAAATATATATCACACTCTGAAAATATGTTCAAAGTGTTATATAGCTTTTACGAAATAAATGATTGAATCTGAGTCTATATATATATATATATATATATATATATATATATATATATATATATATATATATATAGAGAGAGAGAGAGAGAGAGAGAGAGAGATGAACATGAGGGTGTGGGTGTATGTGTGTGTGTGTGTGTGTGTGTGTGTGTGTGTGTGTGTGTGCGGAAAACAGACATGTTTTAAAATTAAAAATTATAAATTGAGGCTATTTAATTGCATATTATATACCAACAAATAGCTGACAGAATAAATACAATAATCTTTGTGACAGTCGGATGTACTGTATGAGGAGCTACAGTATATATTCATCTGTCTTCAACATATGAAATGCTTAACTCTTCCAATCTCAAAAATATTTGAAGATTAGGACGAATTTTGACAGTTTATTCTGGCTATCATTGATTTTTTATTTTATTTTTTATTTTATTTTTTTGCCAATCAAACATACAATATATGTTAATTTTACAATAAAATAATATCATGGCTGCGCCTTTTGAGAACAATCTCTCTTAAAGGCATTAGACGATTGTATACAGTGTAGGAAGGATCTGTGAGAATAAAACGGGTAAATACTATATCAATTAACCCTCTGACGTCCATATGTATCCTTCCCAATCTGAATACAATCCTCTAATAACAGCCATAATTCAGAAAATAAATGCGTAATCGGATCTCGAAAGGGTTAATAAAGAACATACGTCCTTCGCTCTATCAAAAGAACCATGAATAAACTATAAGCTAGATAAATGATACACACCAACACTTACCCAACCTTGCCTGAAATGTCCATACCAGATCTGGGTCAAGATTTCACTGTGTCCTGCATTACAAAATTGTAGGCTTTGGTGCAGCGACAACCAGGGATAAGTTTAGGCTTTGGTGCAGCGACAACCAGGGATAAGGGGATGTGGACATTGCGCCCTTTTCTCCATTCGTCAGTTATTTCCTGCATTTTCTATTTCAGTTAAATGTGTGTATGTTTAATGGAACACACACAAGCAAACATAACAGTTAAATGTGTGTATGTTTAATGGAACACACACAAGCAAACATAACAGTTAAATGTGTGTATGTTTAATGGAACACACACAAGCAAACATAACAGTTAAATGTGTGTATGTTTAATGGAACACACACAAGCAAACATAACAGTTAAATGTGTGTATGTTTAATGGAACACACACAAGCAAACATAACAGTTAAATGTGTGTATGTTTAATGGAACACACACAAGCAAACATAACAGTTAAATGTGTGTATGTTTAATGGAACACACACAAGCAAACATAACAGTTAAATGTGTGTATGTTTAATGGAACACACACAAGCAAACATAACAGTTAAATGTGTGTATGTTTAATGGAACACACACAAGCAAACATAACAGTTAAATGTGTGTATGTTTAATGGAACACACACAAGCAAACATAACAGTTAAATGTGTGTATGTTTAATGGAACACACACAAGCAAACATAACAGTTAAATGTGTGTATGTTTAATGGAACACACACAAGCAAACATAACAGTTAAATGTGTGTATGTTTAATGGAACACACACAAGCAAACATAACAGTTAAATGTGTGTATGTTTAATGGAACACACACAAGCAAACATAACAGTTAAATGTGTGTATGTTTAATGGAACACACACAAGCAAACATAACAGTTAAATGTGTGTATGTTTAATGGAACACACACAAGCAAACATAACAGTTAAATGTGTGTATGTTTAATGGAACACACACAAGCAAACATAACAGTTAAATGTGTGTATGTTTAATGGAACACACACAAGCAAACATAACAGTTAAATGTGTGTATGTTTAATGGAACACACAAGCAAACATAACAGTTAAATGTGTGTATGTTTAATGGAACACACACAAGCAAACATAACAGTTAAATGTGTGTATGTTTAATGGAACACACACAAGCAAACATAACAGTTAAATGTGTGTATGTTTAATGGAACACACACAAGCAAACATAACAGTTAATGGAACACACACAAGCAAACATAACAGGCAAACATTTTGTTAGTATTAATTTGATCACGTTTGCGATAGTTTAACTAATTTGACAATCATTTAGAACACATATATTATATGAATCATAAATGTGTTCGGAAATACTAATTAACGCGTTCAAATGGTTACACAGAACGATTAGTACACACTTATCATGCGTACCAGTTTAGTTATAGTATACATACATATAGTATTCATATGGTACATATAGTAGCTAGGCTATACATATTAAGCACAACCTACATTAACTAAATTTTTAACATCAATCACCCCCAAATGAGATTAATGAAAGTACGAGTATCTAATCCTCCCGTGCGTTTAATTATGCACACACGAAATCTAAAGTGCGGGGTAGAGGGACCAAAATGCCAAAATACCAAGACGAGAGAAAAATATATATATAATATATATATATATATATATATATATATATGTGTGTGTGTGTGCGTGGCCGTAATATCAAATCTTAGCACAATTAAACCACTTCCCAAGATGATAGTAATAAGTGGCAATGAATTTTTGGTATGATTTTCGTGATACCGCATTCAATTCCATAAATTAATATTCGGCTATTTGTCTTTGTTCAATATGAAATAGGCAAAAGATTTGAAATAGTAATAGTAATAAAAATAATAATAATAATAATAATAATAATAATAATAATAATAATAATAATAATAATGATAATGATGATAAATAATAATTTATAATTTATGGGATCCTGCGAACAAAAGGTCACTATATACATAATAATATCTGCTTCATGTTAAAGGCTTCTTACCAAGAAATGTCACTGTATCATTAAGGGGGGATTGGCGTATTTATTTCCTCATATATGTTATTTTGTATTTTATTTATCTCTTTTAGTTTCCTCCCTAGACTTCCATCAAGGTTTAAATACACCTGCCCAAGACCTTCCTTGACAAATGTGTAAATTTTTCGATATAAAAGTGGCCCGGCCAAAGGCCGGTTCCTCTTAAATTACAGGTTGGCTATCGCTCGCCAGGAATAATTCGACACCTAAATGACACGAATAGTCTTAATAGTGACAAAGAAATGGGGCGAAAGGTCTTAAATTCGCCAAACTAATGGGCCGAACGTCTTAACATCTGAAAACTAATGGAGCTAAACATGAGATAGAAGGGGGACCAGACAAACGCCCCGTCTCCCCTTAATTCTGGGAGGCCTGTCGTCCGGAGTTATCAAGAAGGGTGCATGTTCAATAATCTGCTCTGACACATCAACCCACTGCCTGCCTTGGTCTCATTAATTAAAGGGGGTAGTGCTTGGTTTTTTGTCTATGTATTTATTTATTAATATATTTTTAAGTTTCCTCGCTAGACCTCCATCAAGCTTGAAAAAACACCCCCTAGACCACCTTTCAAGATATATTTGTAAATTGTTCGGTAAAAAAATATCCCGACCAAAGGCCGATTCCTTTACAAATTACAGCTCGCTATCGCTTGCCAGGAAATAATTGACACCTAAAAGGCACGAAAGATCTTAATATTGACAAAATAAATGGGGCGAAAGGTCTCAACATCGCCAAAATAATGGAACGAACGTCGTAAAATCTCAAAACTAATATGTTAAACATGAGGGAGAAGGGTGTCCAGAAAAAGCGACTACCTCCCTTTTAACGCTTTCTAGATACGATGACGCATTTCTGTTTTGTTTCTGGCTGTTATTAGACGATGTTGTTCAGGTTAGGGAGGGTGTATGAAAGTCATAGAGTTAATTGAGTCTGTGCCCTTATATTCCCCACAGATCCTTCCTAAACTGTATAAATCGTCTAAAAATAGGTCAAAATGCGTCATAATCTTCAAAAGTTTAACGTAATTAGTCTAAGATAATCTAATCTAAGATAATCTACTTTAAGATAACCTATCCTAACCTAACGCCTAGTATGACCTGATTTAACACATATAAATCTTAATATTCGACCTAATAGTTTGGAAAGGATCGGGAGA
>CM064520.1:44492182-44612961 GCA_032716605.1 Paralithodes platypus
CACAAACTGGGGTTCACACGTAAATACCACAAAATGGGGTTCACACGTAAATACCACAAAATGGGGTTCACACGTAAATACCACAAACTGGGGTTCACACGTAAATACCACAAAATGGGGTTCACACGTAAATACCACAAAATGGGGTTCACACGTAAATACCACAAAATGGGGTTCACACGTAAATACCACAAAATGGGGTTCACACGTAAATACCACAAAATGGGGTTCACACGTAAATACCACAAAATGGGGTTCACACGTAAATACCACAAAATGGGGTTCACACGTAAATACCACAAAATGGGGTTCACACGTAAATACCACAAAATGGGGTTCACACGTAAATACCACAAAATGGGGTTCACACGTAAAGTAAAATTGCTGGACCTTTTGAATTGTTTACAATGTTCTGTTTTGAGTCACTGTATCGCCCCAGTGGGTGGGTGTGGGTGACTGGGTGGGTGTAAGGGAGTGGGCGGGTGTGTCAGTGTCAGTGGCTTGGTGGGTATAAGTGAGTGGGTGGTTGGATGGGTGTGGGTGGGTGTGTCAGTGGCTGGGTGGGTGTAAGTGAGTGGGTGGTTGGATGGGTGTGGGTGGGTTAGTGGGCGGGTGTGTCAGTGTCAGTGACTGGGTGGGTGTAAGTGAGTGAGTGGTTGGATGGGTGTGGGTGGGTTAGTGGGCGGGTGTGTCAGTGTCAGTGGCTAGGTGGGTGTAAGTGAGTGGGTGGTTGGATGGGTGTGGGTGGGTTAGTGGGCGGGTGTGTCAGTGTCAGTGACTGGGTGGGTGTAAGTGAGTGGGTGGTTGGATGGGTGTGGGTGGGTTAGTGGGCGGGTGTGTCAGTGTCAGTGGCGGGGTGGGTGTAAGTGAGTGGGTGGTTGGATGGGTGTGGGTGGGTTAGTGGGCGGGTGTGTCAGTGGCTGGGTGGGTGTAAGTGAGTGGGTGGTTGGATGGGTGTGGGGGGGTTAGTGGGCGGGTGTGTCAGTGTCAGTGGCTGGGTGGGTGTAAGTGAGTGGGTGGTTGGATGGGTGTGGGTGGGTTAGTGGGCGGGTGTGTCAGTGTCAGTGGCTGGATGGGTGTAAGTGAGTGGGTGGTTGGATGGGTGTGGGTGGGTTAGTGGGCGGGTGTGTCAGTGTCAGTGACTGGGTGGGTGTAAGTGAGTGGGTGGGTTAGTGGGCGGGTGTGTCAGTGTCAGTGACTGGGTGGGTGTAAGTGAGTGGGTGGTTGGATGGGTGTGGGTGGGTTAGTGGGCGGGTGTGTCAGTGTCAGTGACTGGGTGGGCTAGTAGATGGAGGTGCGGACGATTCTTAGTAAATTTAATTTATAGATTAAATGCGTTTCTGTTCTCTTGATTATGTTATCTTATTTATATTTGTGTAACATCAAACTAACAAACAGTATATCAAACCATTCCTCATCATAGCAATTTATAGATCACTCTGTAAGCTGAGCATCTTATTTGATAATGATGAAAAACTGGAAAAAATTAAAGAAATAAGTTTAATTATGGTATGACTTTTGAGTGGTCAATGGTTGGGCATGCAGTCTTAATGGTCGTCCACTACAGAAATGAAATATCCACCAGGTAAATGTGTTTAAGAAAGAAAACAAAATAAACAAAACAAATAATAATAACAATTACTACTTAATATTAGGAGTATTGCATTGTATATGACTTGGTTAATTTTAAAATGTGTTGTATATTACCAGCAATACGCCACTCACATCTCCCTTCAGGGTCCGTCCTACCAGGGCCCCATATTACCAGCAATACGCCACTCACATCTCCCTCCAGGGTCCGTCCTACCAGGGCCCCATATCACCCTCACTCTCTCCCTATGCTTCCTTTCTCCTACATCTTCTTCGAAACACGTTTCTCAATCAAACGCAAGAATAATAAAAACAACAAATATGGGGCCCCTTTTGCTAAACATCGCGGTTATGTATTAACTAATATCGTTCTTAAGGGGGGTGACCCGCTTAAGGGGGGTGACCCGCTTAAGGGGGGTGACCCGCTTAAGGTGGGTGACCCGCTTAAGGGGGGTGACCCGCTTAAGGGGGGTGACCCGCTTTTTCCCCCTCCTTTTTCTCTCTTTCTCTGGCTTGTATTCATTCGGCTCCATTCAGCCTACTGTTTTAAGACGTTTCGATTATGTCGATTATGTTCTGGCGAGCGATAGCGAGCCAGCATTGTATGGAGAAATCCAGCTTCGCCGGAGACATTTTTCTATCGAAAAATGTACAAATTTGGCCTGCTGTCGAAAAAATAATAAAAATATGCTGGCTCGCTACCGCTCGCCAGGATGCAAATCGACACCTGGATGGGGATAAACGTCTTAAAACAGTAGGCTAAATGGGGCCGAATGGATACAACTCAGAGAAAGAGGGCGAGAGAGAAAAAAAACGAGGTGGGCCCCCTTAACACCAATAACTCCCAATGAAAGTAATGTCAGTAGATGAACCTTCGGGGATACGAATAAAATATAACAACAATATATATATTTAGGAGGTTCACCTTCTCAGTGCAGGTAACCTCAACATTATTCAGACCAAGATTCAGCCCACTTGACCCAGACCAATATGACAGCCGTGAGTAACAAAAGCTACTTGAATAGTCTAACATTAGGGTCATGGAGGGAGTGGAGAGAACTGACCCGAGCCTACTGGTATATATCATTGGCTCTTACTGAAACTCTATGCCATACTCACGTTAGTTGTATCAAAATTTATCCTTCAATTATTCCAGTGTGTACTACTTAGTGAGCAAATTAACTTATGATTGGTGAATGAAAAAGATAAGAGAAAAGCATTTCACTGCACAGTTTTTTGTTTTCTCTTTTTTGACTTGTTAAAAGTAATATTGCCATGCAAACAACACTATATCACGTAAGTAAAGGGCATGAGTTATTGATTCCTCCATTAATCTTTTTCACAGTGAACTGTAAACATAGTTTTGTTTACATACTCACCTGGAAAACTGTTAGTGTAATAAAAGAGTTCTACAGTACAGTAGTATAGAGTGGACGTGGATACTTTGGAAGTGGTCAAGAGAAGATCGATAGTTTGGACACATATGTACAGTTGCCCACATAAGTTCTGTTCTTTGTCGTGAGTTTAAGTATGAAAATAAAGTTAGTATGAATGAATTGTGACTGTGGTTCCTCTTAATCACCAGTTGATTAGTCAGATGAGTTAAGCACTGCATAAGAAACTGCATTCATAATTCAATCATGCGCATTATATTCCCACGTATAAGATCAAGCAGAGGAACAGAACTTACGTGGGCAACTGTACATGATAACATTTTAGAAACTAATTTTGAGAGGATAGAGCATGGAAGACCAAGAGTGAGGTGTAAGAATAATGTGAAAAACAATAAACATGAAAGAGAGGGATATGGGAAGGGATTAAGAATTATGTTGAATATACAGTATAGTTGCCGAGAATTATGTTGAATATACAGTATAGTTGCCGAGACATGAACTATGTTGAATATACAGTATAGTTGCCGAGAATTATGTTGAATATACAGTATAGTTGCCGAGACATGAACTATGTTGAATATACAGTATAGTTGCCGAGACATGAACTATGTTGAATATACAGTATAGTTGCCGAGACATGAACTATGTTGAATATACAGTATAGTTGCCGAGACATGAACTATGTTGAATATACAGTATAGTTGCCGAGAATTATGTTGAATATACAGTATAGTTGCCGAGACATGAACTATGTTGAATATACAGTATAGTTGCCGAGACATGAACTATGTTGAATATACAGTATAGTTGCCGAGAATTATGTTGAATATACAGTATAGTTGCCGAGACATGAACTATGTTGAATATACAGTATAGTTGCCGAGACATGAACTATGTTGAATATACAGTATAGTTGCCGAGAATTATGTTGAATATACAGTATAGTTGCCGAGACATGAACTATGTTGAATATACAGTATAGTTGCCGAGAATTATGTTGAATATACAGTATAGTTGCCGAGACATGAACTATGTTGAATATACAGTATAGTTGCCGAGAATTATGTTGAATATACAGTATAGTTGCCGAGACATGAACTATGTTGAATATACAGTATAGTTGCCGAGAATTATGTTGAATATACAGTATAGTTGCCGAGACATGAACTATGTTGAATATACAGTATAGTTGCCGAGACATGAACTATGTTGAATATACAGTATAGTTGCCGAGAATTATGTTGAATATACAGTATAGTTGCCGAGACATGAACTATGTTGAATATACAGTATAGTTGCCGAGACATGAACTATGTTGAATATACAGTATAGTTGCCGAGAATTATGTTGAATATACAGTATAGTTGCCGAGACATGAACTATGTTGAATATACAGTATAGTTGCCGAGAATTATGTTGAA
The DNA here is from genome assembly GCA_032716605.1 of Paralithodes platypus. Lineage (NCBI taxonomy): Eukaryota > Metazoa > Arthropoda > Malacostraca > Decapoda > Lithodidae > Paralithodes > Paralithodes platypus. The sequence continues at coordinate 44,496,588 of CM064520.1, forward strand.
TATACAGTATAGTTGCCGAGACATGAACTATGTTGAATATACAGTATAGTTGCCGAGAATTATGTTGAATATACAGTATAGTTGCCGAGACATGAACTATGTTGAATATACAGTATAGTTGCCGAGACATGAACTATGTTGAATATACAGTATAGTTGCCGAGAATTATGTTGAATATACAGTATAGTTGCCGAGACATGAACTATGTTGAATATACAGTATAGTTGCCGAGAATTATGTTGAATATACAGTATAGTTGCCGAGACATGAACTATGTTGAATATACAGTATAGTTGCCGAGAATTATGTTGAATATACAGTATAGTTGCCGAGACATGAACTATGTTGAATATACAGTATAGTTGCCGAGAATTATGTTGAATATACAGTATAGTTGCCGAGACATGAACTATGTTGAATATACAGTATAGTTGCCGAGAATTATGTTGAATATACAGTATAGTTGCCGAGACATGAACTATGTTGAATATACAGTATAGTTGCCGAGAATTATGTTGAATATACAGTATAGTTGCCGAGACATGAACTATGTTGAATATACAGTATAGTTGCCGAGAATTATGTTGAATATACAGTATAGTTGCCGAGACATGAACTATGTTGAATATACAGTATAGTTGCCGAGAATTATGTTGAATATACAGTATAGTTGCCGAGACATGAACTATGTTGAATATACAGTATAGTTGCCGAGAATTATGTTGAATATAAAGTATAGTTGCCGAGACATGAACTATGTTGAATATACAGTATAGTTGCCGAGAATATACAGTATAGTTGCCGAGACATGAACTATGTGATATACAGTATAGTTGCCAGAATATTATCGCCTACAGTATAGTTGCCGAGACATGAACTATGTTGAATATACAGTATAGTTGCCGAGAATTATGTTGAATATACAGTATAGTTGCCGAGACATGAACTATGTTGAATATACAGTATAGTTGCCGAGACATGAACTATGTTGAATATACAGTATAGTTGCCGAGAATTATGTTGAATATACAGTATAGTTGCCGAGACATGAACTATGTTGAATATACAGTATAGTTGCCGAGACATGAACTATGTTGAATATACAGTATAGTTGCCGAGACATGAACTATGTTGAATATACAGTATAGTTGCCGAGACATGAACTATGTTGAATATACAGTATAGTTGCCGAGACATGAACTATGTTGAATATACAGTATAGTTGCCGAGACATGAACTATGTTGAATATACAGTATAGTTGCCGAGACATGAACTATGTTGAATATACAGTATAGTTGCCGAGACATGAACTATGTTGAATATACAGTATAGTTGCCGAGACATGAACTATGTTGAATATACAGTATAGTTGCCGAGACATGAACTATGTTGAATATACAGTATAGTTGCCGAGACATGAACTATGTTGAATATACAGTATAGTTGCCGAGACATGAACTATGTTGAATATACAGTATAGTTGCCGAGACATGAACTATGTTGAATATACAGTATAGTTGCCGAGACATGAACTATGTTGAATATACAGTATAGTTGCCGAGACATGAACTATGTTGAATATACAGTATAGTTGCCGAGACATGAACTTGGTACACGTGTTGTGAACGAGTGACGTAATTTAACCCTTTCAGTAAGGGGGACTTTTGTTATATTTGACTCTGGCTATACTTAGACACTTTTATCCAGCTTAGAAAAGATCTGTGGTAAGTGAAGCAGGTGAACTGAAATAATTGGATGCCTTTTATTACTAGAGGGCCTTCCTAAACTGAATACCATCGTTGAGTAGTAGCCAGAGTTAATTGAAAATAACGTCACCCGCACCAAAAGTATTTGTAATGTGTTTACAGCATTGTGTAAAGTTTAATGATGAAGTTACGTGTTTCATCTTTCACGTTAACCCTTTGACAGTTTATTCTGGCTATCATTAGACGATTGTATATAGCTTAGGAAGGATCTGTGGGAATTATAAGGGTAGAGACTCGATGAACACTCTGAGTTTCATATACCCTTCCTAATCTGAATAATATCGCCTAAAAAAAAATAGAAAACAGGAAAGAAAGGCATAATTGCATCTTGAAAGAGTTAACCCTTTCAGTACCGGTGTCGTCTTTTTAACATTATTCTGGCAAGTATTAGACGATTTTATTCAGTGAAAAAAGGGCCTCCAGAAATGAACAGGCTTCGAAGTATCTTATTTAACCCTTTCTACTACATCAACAGGCTTCGAAGTATCTTATTTAACCCTTTCTACTACATCAACAGGCTTCGAAGTATCTTATTTAACCCTTTCTACTACATCAGATCCTTAATAAACTGCACAAATTCGTCTAAATATACCAAGAACGAAATGAACACGACGTTCACCGGTACAGAAGGGGTTAATATTGTTATAAGTGCATACCCCCAATGAACACGACGTTCACCGGTACAGAAGAGGTTAATATTGTTATAAGTGCATACCCCCAATGAACACGACGTCACCAGTACAGAAGGGGTTAATATTGTTATAAGTGCATACCCCCAATGAACACGACGTCACCGGTACAGAAGGGGTTAATATGGTTATAAGTGCATACCCCCAATCACAGTCTACTGTGTCACGACTGTGCCCCCAACACAACACAATAAAGGGCTATGGTAGTAGCGTACAAACATCACTTCACATAATGTTTACTAGGTTCATGCTTTGGCAACTGAACCTTAGAGGGGGAAGGGTTTATTTATTGCTCGATATATTTATATATATACCGGTATATATATATATTTATATATATACCGGTATATATATTTTTTTTCCCCGTTTCCTCCCTAGGCCTCCATCAAAAATAAACAAACATCTGTAATACCGTCCCTCTAGATAAATTTGTAAATTTTTAGGCATAAAAATGTTCCGGCCGAAGGTCAATTCCTCCTAAATTACTGGCTGGCTCGCCAGGAAAAAATCGACACCTGATTGGCATGAAGGTCATAATTTTGACAAATAAATTAGGTAAAAGGTCTTAAAATCGACAAATTAATGGGCCGAACGTCTGTATTAATACCTGAAAACTAATGGGGTAAACCAGAGGGAGAGGGCAGACCAGAAAACCGACCCCCCCCCCCGACCCCCCCCCCCCCCCCAAGCCAAATGTGTGGGGCTAGAAATACCAAACGGGAAGGTCATTTTACAACAAGAGTGAATAACATGCTACACTTGCGTCAGGGCGTGGGTAAGATGAAGATAGTGAACGGGGGACGGGCGTATTTATTTGCATTTGTATCTATCTTTGTATAATATTGTTTTAATTTCCCCCCTAGACCTCCATCTGAAAACTAATGGAGCCAAACATGAGGGAGAAGGGGGACCAGAAAAACCAACAATCCCCCCTTAAGAGTTAGGTTAGGCTAGATCTTGGGCGTTGGTTTTCCCAATTTGGCCCTTAAGGGACACAGATTTTGGATGGGTTTATCTAACTGGCTATCTGCATACCAAATGTCAGCTCAGTCTAAAAAAATACGTTGAAAAATCACTTTTACCTTATCCATTATCCACCTCCGATCCCCAATTATTTTGTTCTATGTGCATGAAGGAGACAAAAGGCAAAACTGTTTATAACAAGTGTTCGCCCAAGGTTGAAAGAGTCATAGAGAGCCAAAGTTAAGGTACATTTGAGGTAATTTAAGTGTGTGGGAAAACAAACGTGGTGTACTTGTTGTGGCTAAAAAAAAAAAAAAATTATATTACCCATTTCTGCAGGCTGAGGGATAATTTGGGTACAGCAAAAAAATAATGACCTTCCAATAAGCCATATATACAGTATGCGGTTGGGTTGCCAAAATCCTGGCAAGTATCTCAATGAATAAGACGTTGAATCATAATTGCATTCGCCACATCCCACCGTAAATGTCTCAGGGTTGGTCGTGCAGCTTTAGCTCCAAAGTGGTGCAAGATATTTGGTGGATCATATCTATCTGCATGCCAAATTATAGATCAGTATCTTTAAAAATACGGCTGTAAATCAATTATGTCTTATCCACAGCCAATCTCTGATCCTCAAGAAGAACAAAACCAACGAAGTCGACCATTCATAGGCATTCGTCTTTGACGCAGGCAACCAAGAAAGTGTAAAATAAATAAATATATAAACAAAATTTAATAAAAGTCCATCATTGGTTGGGAGAGAGGTATCCTGACCAGGATTCGAACCCACTCACTCCAGATATTTACGGCGTTCCGAGACGCTGGGGAAAAAAAATCATAAGAGGGAAACCGATATAGCAACCCTCTCAAGGGAAACTATTAGAAGCCCTCACCGCCCCAAGAGCTAGTGGCTTCCCTGTGAGACAAGCCGAGGAGCCGGATGTTTGAGGGAGAGGGGGGGGGCACTTGACCTTCAACGTGATAGTCCCACCTCAACAACAACGATTCTTAACCCTTTTAATACCGAATTATAGTCTCCGACAGGTTGGGAGAGAGGTATCCTGACCAGGATTCGAACCAATTCACTCCAGGTAGATTTTGGAAAGTTGGGCACCGTAACCGTTCGACCATGAGCGGACCACTTATGGTCGAGTGGTTACGGTGCCCAACTCTCCCAAATCTATCTGGAGTGAGTGGGTTCGAATCCTGGTCAGAATACCTTTCTCCCAAACCTTCAGTACTGATAACGTCCTTTTCATAATATTTTGGCAACTACTAGACGATTTCAGTCAGCTTAGGAAGGACGTTTACCAATTAAAAGGCCAAAGACTATCTCAATTAATTTTTTAGCTACCAATGATCCATCTTCAGCTTCGTAAAATCGTCTAATTGTTGCTGAAATCAAATACATAATACGTGACTCGTAATGAAAGGGTTACGTGGTATTTACACGACAGCTGTAGAGTTGCGGGGAAAAGTGCTCGTGTAATCCACATTTAACGGGGTATCACGCCAGTGCTCGTGTAATCCACATTTAAGGGGGTATCACGCCAGTGCTCGTGTAATCCACATTTAAGGGGGTATCACGCCAGTGCTCGTGTAATCCACATTAAAGGGGGTATCACGCCAGTGCTCGTGTAATCCACATTTAAGGGGGTATCACGCCAGTGCTCGTGTAATACACATTTAAGGGGGTATCACGCCAGTGCTCGTGTAATACACATTTAAGGGGGTATCACGCCAGTGCTCGTGTAATACACATTTAAGGGGGTATCACGCCAGTGCTCGTGTAATCCACATTTAAGGGGGTATCACGCCAGTGCTCGTGTAATCCACATTTAAGGGGGTATCACGCCAGTGCTCGTGTAATCCACATTTAAGGGGGTATCACGCCAGTGCTCGTGTAATCCACATTAAAGGGGGTATCACGCCAGTGCTCGTGTAATCCACATTTAAGGGGGTATCACGCCAGTGCTCGTGTAATCCACATTTAAGGGGGTATCACGCCAGTGCTCGTGTAATCCACATTTAAGGGGGTATCACGCCAGTGCTCGTGTAATACACATTTAAGGGGGTATCACGCCAGTGCTCGTGTAATACACATTTAAGGGGGTATCACGCCAGTGCTCGTGTAATACACATTTAAGGGGGTATCACGCCAGTGCTCGTGTAATCCACATTTAAGGGGGTATCACGCCAGTGCTCGTGTAATACACATTTAAGGGGGTATCACGCCAGTGCTCGTGTAATACACATTTAAGGGGGTATCACGCCAGTGTTTTTATCATTGATTTGTAATGGGCAAAAATCAGCTTGTCATATTTATGTGATATTATACATTGGCACCGATAATTAGACTAATGGTAAAGTAAATAGGTCACAGGATTCTTGTAAGTATTATAAGAATGACCGATGAAAGTTTAGATCAAATATGTTCGAGATACTGGCTTTTGTCTCCCGGGTGTAAGATTTGTATATGCAACCCATATCTGACTATTATCACCCAAAAATTGGCAGCTCTGAGTGTCTGAGCGTCTTGAGTGTCGCCGTCTGTGTACTCTTCAGTCCAACCCCTTCTAGCACCAAACACACACACACACACACACACACGCACATGCACATACGTACACCTACACACGGAAACACACGCTATGAGTAACATTCACATATATTATGACAATAATTGGCGTAGTTCAATAGTGATATATATATATATATATATATATATATATATATATATATATATATATATATATATATATATACTGAATATATATATATATATTATATATATATATATATATATATTTTTTTTTTTTTTTTTTTTTTTTTTTTTTTTCATTAGCATCATCATCACTTTGTTTACATTAATATATTGGTCGAATTAGCAAGATGGCGGCAGGGTAAACATGTGCTATTCATAGCTGTTAATATTGTACAGAGCCCTTAGAGGCTTAGTGAGTTCGGTACAATGACTAGAGTATCACTGAGTCCCTGGATCATGTCACTTGTGGCGGGGTGAGAGAGGGGCATGAGAGTACAAATCAGTACTTTTAAACATAACATTGATATAATAATAGTATATATATATATATATATATATATATATATATACAGTATATATATATATATATATATATATATATATATATATATATATATATATATATATATATATATATATATATATATATATATATATATATATATACAGTATATATACTGTATATATAATAAATTATATATATATTATATATATACAGTATATATAAATATATATATATATATATATATATATATATATATATATATAAAATATATACATATACATATATATATATATATATATATTTATATATATATATGATATTTATATATACATATATATATATGAAGTGACGGGATCCAAAGAAGAACCGCACAGAATAGCAGTGGTTAGAGAATCGAGGGACAGCAGGAGGAAAGGATTCATACACCAGAAGAAGAGAAGAAATAGAATGGACAACATTTCCCATCCTCCAGAGAACGGGAAATTCAAGAATGGGAAATTAGACCAGTTAACCCATTCTCTAATTTCCGGGCAAACAGGTGAGTTGCCCCCGCAATGCAGGTCAAGCCCCACCAATCACCACCTCGCACGGCCCCACCAACCACAGCGCGGGACTCAAACGAACAAGGCGGAATTACCCCTCGAGTATTACGATGAAAAAGTACTTATGCAAGCTACACATAAAGAGCCCTGGGAATACCTAAATCGTTGGGGCTCTTCCCCCATGAGGAGATAACCTGTGAGAAAAGAAGAGAAATGGTGATAGGAAGTGCCACATAACCAAATTATTGCATAAACAATACAAATAGACAAACCAGCTAGTGAACAGAAAATCACGAATTACATCATCATGCCATATAGTAGAGATAAGAAACAGAGGTCGAAAAGACGAGAACCTCAGTGCGATATTGTTAACCACCAACATATATTTTTCATGTAATTATTACCCTCGACATAGCCAATTTTTATGTATTTACTATGCCCCTGTTAATGTGAGATCATGCAACCTGACCAAGAGAAACAATCCAAATATAGCCTAACTGAAATTATAGGAGATCAGTTCACACTCAGTAGGTTGCTCTGTCTGGATTATTGTCCGGGAGTATTAACTGCCTACTAGTGCTCCGTCTGGATTATTGTCCGGGAGTCGTTCACCCTAGCGCTCTGTCTGGAGTATAGTCCGGGAGTCGTTCCACTAGCGCTCTGTCTGGATTATTGTCCGGGAGTCGTTCATCTCCCCTGAGAGAGCAGGTGCCTGCCGTCCTGTCCCCCCTGCCCCTTGGACTCCTGACGAAGTGGTCCATCGACGTCCAGCGGCCGTGCCCGGAGCTCTACGAACTACGACGCCCCGACCCTCGTACCTGGCTCTTCTCCATACCACGCTATACTAAGTGTCCTGCGTATCTCTATTTGTGGCTATTGTCGAAGGTAAGGTAGAATATGCGAGTATTCCGGAAGTATTGATAATTGATCTGTGCCAAGGATCTGTGTTAATTAATTATTGTAATTCCTATTTGTGTACACTTACATAGTCGTTTATCCTCCCATAAATATTGATCTGTACAAGTGATTTCATAGTATCAGATATTGCCCAGTGAATCCTATAAAGTGTAATTCTTAACCAATTATTACAATTCATATTTGTACACACGTTATATAAACTTACCTTTATACAGACTTAAACGGAATACTCTCAGATTTCACCTTTATGTGCTATTATTCTTTTGTGTATCCAAGTTGAGGCGAAAGTGTATTCCGTGAAGATATTCCCTATTTTTACTATCATTTACCTAGGACTTATGCCCAAATTTTAATCTATCTATCCTTCCATACCGAAAAGTCATGAACCCCCCATTGAGTTAATATTAATTCATGTGTTCAAGTTGTCTAGTTATCCAGCGCTTGTGAATTAGTCTAGTTTATGTGTGCGGGCTTTTCATAATTCTTTTCACATCATTATAGTAACTCATACTAATGTTATTTTATTCGTTGCACCATATTGTTTAGGTGACTGATTTTCTCTTAATTTACTATTGTCAAATTAAATATTTTATTTCATCTTATTTTATGTAATCTGCTCTACTTCGTATCTTTGATTCGCGTATTGCTTATAGGAATTTGTTAATACATTCAAATTACCTTTTCATGCTACAATCGTAGTATTTTATCTAGTACAACTTCGTCGTGTACGCCCCATTTATTCTGAGTTCATTCGAAACTCTAATTTACTATGATTTACAGTTGCATCTTAATCGAGTGTATTTTTAACTCTATTTAGTATTAGTTTGCATTTATTCCAAAACCTTGTTATAGTTATTCATCAACTTAATTTGAATTTGAATTCTATATACGTGTGATCAGATCTCATACCCGGTCAATAATTATTTTTCGTACCTCGTGTGTAGACTCGTTCACAAAACCGCTTAGACAATCTAGTTCAATGTTAAATTACCTTGCCTATAATACCCCAAGTGTATATCTAACTTTCATCTGTGATTTATAGTCGCATTAAAGTAAATTGAGAATTCGCATATAAGCAGTCCATCTGACCTAGGGCCAAAACACTATACCTGCCTATCTTACCTGTGTGACCCCTTGCTAATCCCCTTGGCGGTCGCTTACCGTGCCGCGCCCGTGAACGCTCTTTCAGGCAGGTTCGTTCAATCTCGGAATTCTTCACGTTAGACGCTTCGCTCACATACGTATTATTATCTACATTGAAATACTACGTACTTGTATAATCTTATTTTTCCTGCATACTCATATTATTGATACTGTGTGTAACGTGACTTATAATATTTAATTTATCAGTATAATATACTCTATTCTGATACGTCACTGATTTCTATCACCTCCTGCCGGATATGACAGATAGGTATAATTGATACTCCATTTCCATGCAATTGAATAAATAAGAGTGTAAAGTAACCTGTGTTCTTATTGTGTGAATGCTGCCTTAGTGTGAATAGTTATAGTAAGATTTATAAAGCTAGATGTGACCCTGTCGGGTATATTCTATCTAACTTTATCTTATTACAGGATTGTTGACGAGATAATACTAAGTCGAGTTGAATTTCCAACCCGACATTTCACTGGTGGCAGCGGTGTCTCGATACGGTATATCAGCTTGCTTAATTTTTTTTTCTTGCTTGCACTCACAACTTCCCCAATCACTATGGCAGCCAAATAACTCGACATCCCGGCATTTAAGCCCGAGGAGAATGACATAGGGATTTATATGAAAATGGTCAAACCCGTCCTGGATCTGATGTACCAGGACCAAGACGCTTCCAAGATTTACACAGTAGTAGTAAAATTAGGAAAGTATGCAGGAAAAGTGTCAGGGTATGTGCGTGACCAAATGCCTGGTTTAACCTGGGCACCATTTGAGAGTTATGTGAAAACAGCTATTAACCCTGTCCTAGGACAAATAATTTTGGACAGACATTTCCATTAAGTCCAATACCATGGGAATTTGGACGACACTATCAGTGAGTTAACCCAGCTCGCTGTAACCACATTCCCGGAGGAAACCCCCGCCCAAAGGAAAAAGATTATTTTCAGGGCCCTACTGAGAATTTTACCTTTGGCGGTAGCGGATCACTTCTCCATTGTCGAGCCCACAAATTACGACACGGACATGCCTGTCGTAAGGCGTATTGTGACACTAAGACAAACCCGGGGTCAGGATAAAATAGCTGTGATCCAGAAAGCCACCACGCACCCGTCCACCGTGCCTGCCCCTAGCCCTATGGCACCCCGAGCCAGTGATAAGGCTGAAGAATGGGCCAGGATTCGCCCTACAGATTGGAAACCTTGTAATAGTCAGTGTCTGTTGACGTCCTTGCGGAGGTCCTTCACAGAGCTGACCAGAAGAAGGACCAGATCATCAAGTTGGTGGGCCCAGATCACCTGGATCAAACCCAGGCGGATCGCCACTATCACGGAGGACGGCACTGCCGAGTTTGAAGAATGCCCCGAAGAGGACAACGGAGAGGACCCAGAGCCAGAAATGGAGACACAGCAAGATCTGGATTTTCAGACCCCCCCCCGTACTCAAATAAATGTCAAAATGGCGGGGGCTCATGAGGAAGCAGACTCAGAAAAACTGCCCATCTACAGGAAGCTCATTCTGAATGTGGTGAAAGTATGACTCCTTATTGATACGGGAGCGTCTCGATCATGTCTTTTCTCTCCCTTCTTTAAGCAGCACAAGAAAGCTTTAGGCACTATCCAACCTTCTTCCATTGTGTTAGTAAGTGCCGATGCCAAAGTTATTCAAAACTTTGGGTAAACACTTCCCCTATATGTCAATACCCTTGTTCCTAACCACGGAACAAATCACTCTTTCGTGGTTTATGACCCCAAGGAAACCCTTTACGATGGATATTTGGGTCTCGATTTACTCACGAAACTGAGTGCTTCCCTCGATTGTGGGAGAAGAACACTGACCTTCTCACCCCCCCCCCCCCCCCCCAGAAAAAAACTCACAAAAACAAAAAATAGTGCCTCTCATCGAGGCATCCAACTTAAACCACAGACTAGAGATACCCCCTACCCCTGCCCTCTTTCACCCAAAATTTTGCCTTTAATCAAACCCATTCCTACCGTATCACTCAACGATCCTGCTTCTTCCCCTCAAACCTTAATTCCTACCCCCTGTCTCTTGCCTATCACTCAAGCAGTCACAGCCAAACTCGTGACACTCCCACCTCATCATGAAAAATGGATCCCCATTGTACCCACCTTACCTGGGGATGCCATATTATGACCCCTCACCTCCAAAGCCCCTTTGATAGGGACTGCCTAACCGCTCCTAGTATCATTTCCAACAGATTAAATTGTATTAAAATCGCCAACATATCAGATCAGCCCATTACCCTACCAAAGGGTTTAACCATTGGGGAACTAGAGCCTTATGCGGAAGCGCTATCCATTCCCACTGACACTCCCTCTCAAACTCCTTTGCCTCTACCCCCTATTCCTTCCCATTTAACCCCCCCAACAACAAACTGATCTAAAACTTCTCCTAACCACCTACCAAGACTTTTTGCCACTTCCAATCGAGACGTGGGGAAAACCAACGTGCTCCATCATCCTATTCACACAGTTGGACAACCCATTAGAAGAAAAAATCCCATTCAAAGGCAAGCGGAGGAATCCCAAGTACAAGACAGGCTGGCCACAGGAGTGGTCCGCCCCTCTACAAGCCCTTGGTCATCTCCGGTAGTACTTGTACGGAAGAAAGACGGGACCACCCGATTCTGTATAGATTACCACAGACTCAACGATGTAACGATTAAAGACACCACCCCTCTTCCCAGGATTGATGACTATTTAGACTCCCTCCTTGGAGCTAAATGGTTCACTACCTTGGATTTACAAGCAGGGTACTGGCAAGTTCCAGTCCTCCCCGAACATCAGCAAAAGATGGCGTTCGCCACCAGCCAAGGCCGGCTCTACGAATTCACAGTATTACCCTTCGGCCTATGCAATGGTCCTGCTACATTCTCCAGACTAATGGAATCCGTGTTACAAGGGTTAACATGGGAAACCTGTCTGGCCTACCTGGACGACATCATCGTGTTTGGGAAGACCTGGGCTGAACATCTACAACGTCTCCAGCAAGTCTTCCAACGAATCCGAGAAGCTAACTTAAAACTGAAACCCTCAAAATGCACGTTGGCAAAAACCGAAGTGCAGTTTCTAGGCCACATCGTGTCAGACAAGGGAATTGCACCAGACCCAAACACGTTAGATGTCATTGAAAAAATCATCCCCCCCCCGCACCTAATGTAAAAGGAGTCCGAGCATTTCTCGGACTAGCCTCATATTACAGAAGATTTGTAAACATTTTTGCCACCAATGCTAAACCTCTCCATGATTTGACCAAGAATGATGAACCCTTCCTGTGGACGCCGCAACGATTACAGGCTTTCAATACCTTAAAGGAATTATTGATTGCCTCACCTGTCATCTCGTTCCCAGATTACATCCAACCCTTCAGATTGTACACGGGTGTCTCTCAAACTGGAATAGGTGCCGTATTAGGACAAACACGAGAGGGCCGGGAACACATAATAGTCTGTGCCAGTCGAACCTTAAACCCAGCGCAGATAAACTATCCCGTGACGAAGAGGGAATGCCTGGGTATCATTTTGGCCCTTCAACATTTTAAGGCCTATTTAGCAGGGGTAAAAGTCACCATCATCACTGACCACCACACCCTACAATGGTTAAGGAAATCCGATACCAAGAATGCTTTAACTGTCAGATGGAGAGAGAGTTTGGAAGAATTCGATTTTGAAATTGCCTACAGACCTGGGAAACTCCACACCAATGCTGACGCTCTGTCTCGGCTACCCACTACCTCCACTCCAGAGACTTCCATTCCGCCCCCTGAGGTTCACCCCATTTTAGCCATCCACCATCAAGACTCATCTGATCAAGAACAACAAGAATTCCTAAAACAATTTCACAACAAGAAAAACCTGACTGGATGCCCCGAACCATGTTTTCTCAACTCACCAGACGAGGAGACTGCCCGAGGGGAAAATTGTAATCACCCCGGCGGCAGCCCTGGCCACGATGCAATCCATACACATGCATAATGGCATCCCTCTGGCCCAACTAAAACTGACAGCCACCTTTCAACAAGTGTATTGGACCCCTTCTTCATACATCACAGCTAAACGCATCACTGAAGCCTGTCGCGCCTGTGCCCTAGGTAAAGACAGGACCAGCACTCCAGGACCTTCCGGAAAATTAGTGGCAACCAAAGCTTGGCAACTATTAGCCGTTGATGTGATGGGACCGTTAGAAGGAAGTCAAGGCTTCAAATATATCATCACCTTCGTGGACACATACTCAAAATATGTGATAGCCTGTCCAGCTAAAGAGCATTCTGCATTGGCAGTAGCAGAAGCCATGATCCAACATGTGTTCCCTTACTTCGGATTACCAGAAGCCATACATTCCGACAACGCACCAGAATTTACCAGCCATATCTGGTCCCAGTTATCTCAAATGTGCGGATTTAAGATCAGCCACTCCTCCCCATATTGGCCCCAAGGAAACTCCATCTGTGAAAGGAGCCACTGCACTATTGCAAATCAGGTCCTGACAAGATTGCAACAGATGAATACCAAGGATTGGCCCAGCCAGGTAAAGATCATTCAGTGGGGAATTAACGCTTGTCCCCGGAAGGACGGGATTTCACCCCATGAGCACATTTTTGGAGTACCACTCCTACTACTTCCATTACGCCATCTAGCTGTCCCGTATGAGCCCTCAGCCAATTTTGATCAGTCCCTAGTCCACTTGAAAAATCGCCTACGACAACTCCAGTAACTACAAGACCTAAAGCCTGACGAAACCACCAAAGTAAGTCCACATCACATTGGTGATCTCGTGATGGTTGCTCAACTGCCAGTGCCATCCAAATTAAAACCCAGATATTAAGGCCCTTTCGAAATTCTAACTGTTCCAAATTGCTACCAGGTAACTATAAACTATTTTGGTGAGTCACGCACATACCGAAATAGATATGTACGTAGGTTTCAACCAATAGATGAGAATACCATTATGCTTGCAGATTCCACAGATAATAACATGTTGCCTGCAACTAATGACCAGAAGTTGGGGACCTCAGAACCTCTTCCCCCTCCTCTTCCTTCCGTTTCTCCACTACCTCCCCTCAGAGAGAAACTCATTCACCAACTTCTTCCTCCTATCCCTAAACCATATAATCGCCCAAACCCCCTTCAAATAAATCTTCCAGCAAGATCATTCGGGTCTGTTAGCCCCTCTCCCATTCCTCCTCAAATTGTCTCTGCCCCTCCTCAATTGTCTACGCCAACTGACAATAACGTCATCAGAAAATCCCCAACTCCTCCCCCCCCCCCCTCTCCCCTTCTATCAGCCTGCCAAATTTTTCGGGATCTACCTGCACCCTTCCTATTTCACCAATCTTAAAAACTATCCCTCTTTTAGACCGTCAATCACCCTCTGAAATAACCCCCCTCTCTTCACCTCAATCTAATAACCAACCAGACACCTTAATCCCACTAACCAGTACACCTGCGCAAATGAGACCTGATCAGGTTCTTCCATTACCTATAGCTAATATGCCCCCTCCACAACCATCAACATCTTCCATCATGCCTACTTCCATATCATCTAAACCTTCCAACCTTCAGAAATCTGTCTCTATTTCTCCGCCTGCTAATTTTTCCATGCCAAACCTGAATGTTAAATCACCCAGCTTAATACCTCACTTATCTAATCCAAAATGTAAGAGATTCGGGTGTCGTGTGAAGCCACCGCAAAGATGGGCTCCCACGTTCCTGCCAACCTACAAGCGGCGGCCTCCCTCAAAAGGCACCACCTCGCGGCACATCAAAGGCGCCGCCACACCTACTGCGAGGTCACCTATCCAGCCTGTTTCACACACTCACACCAAAGAAACAGGCCCCCTCACCGCCAGGCCCCCCTCACCTGGGCCATCCACTTCCAACACTCCTACAGTGGACACTACACCAGCAGCTCCTCCACCAGCAACAACTCCGTCATCCCTTAACCCCTTCTCCAAGATGAAAATCAACAGCGTGTTCATCTCCTCCGACAGGAAGCAACCTGAAGCCATCGTCTCCCCGAGCCATCTACTTCAGGTGACCAACAACTCCATGGTACCCCTCGACGTAGCGGTGGAGACTGACCCTGCCATCTCTTCTGACGAAACCACAACCCTCTGGTGCTTAGTATTGAACCGACTGACACTAACACTCACCACCCCCACATGTCGCAAGTATAAAATGAGATCTCGCGGTCAAGATTTTTATTTGATCGAAGGTGGTGAAGTGACGGGATCCAAAGAAGAACCGCACAGAATAGCAGTGGTCAGAGAATCGAGGGACAGCAGGAGGAAGGGATTCATACACCAGAAGAAGAAAAGAAATGAAATGGACAACATTTCCCATTCTCCAGAGAACGGGAATTCAAGAACGGGAAATTAGACCAGTTAACCCATTCTCTAATTTCCGGGCAAACAGGTGAGTTGCCCCCGCAATGCAGGTCAAGCCCCACCAATCACCACCTCGCACGGCCCCACCAACCACAGCGCGGGACTCAAACGACCAAGGCGGAATTACCCCTCGAATATTACGATGAAAAAGTACTTATTCAAGCTACACATAAAGAGCCCTGGGAATACCTAAATCGTTGGGGCCCTTCCCCCTTGAGGAGATACCCTGTGAGAAAAGAAGAGAAATGGTGATAGGAAGTGCCACATAACCAAATCATTGCATAAACAATACAAATAGACAAACCAACTAGTGAACAGAAAATCACGAATTACATCATTATGCCATATAGTAGAGATAAGAAACAGAGGTCGAAAAGACGAGAACCTCAGTGCGATATTGTTAAGTACCAACATAAATTGTTCATGTAATTATTACCCTCGACATAGCCAATTTTTATGTATTTACTATGCCCCTGTTAATGTGAGATAATGCAACCGGACCAAGAGAAACACTCCAAATATAGCCTAACTGAAATTATAGATCAGTTCACACTCAGTAGGTTGCTCTGTCTGGATTATTGTCTGGGAGTATTAACTGCCTACTAGCGCTCCGTCTGGATTATTGTCCGGGAGTCGTTCACCCTAGCGCTCTGTCTGGATTATTGTCCGGGAGTCGTTCCACTAGCGCTCTGTCTGGATTATTGTCCGGGAGTCGTTCACCCCCCCTGAGAGAGAAGGTGCCTGCCGTCCTGTTCCCCCTGCCAGTGGCATAGCTAGGGGGGGGCAAGGAGGTACATCTGTCCCTGGGCGCAGCATGTAGGGGGGCGCCAAAACGAGGTCGGAATTTAAATGTTTTTAATTATGGAATGTTGAGTGAGTAGACCTGAGGTATATACTATAATGGTCGTAAAAATAAAGTAAGATGAAAATCATGAAGTTTGAAATGAGGTATATTCTTAAGATAATCAATAAATTATGAATATAATTAAGAAATAGAATTACAACTTTTGTAAAACAATTGATTATGGCATACCCATCAGTCACAACTTACTAGCATAGTTACTCTACGCATTGGCCGCAAAATATCAGTTTTCTTTCGTAACAACATATTTTGTTGGTAAAATATGTTCTCTCTCTTCACGTTTTATTCATTATCAACTCTGCGAAGCAGAGTGGTATCGCGCAAACAGATCCCGCCCGTATACTGTGCACCACCAGCCAGCCTGTCTGTCGTCGTCGTCGTCGTCCGTCGTCGTCGTCCGTCTGTCTGTCCGGAAACTCCTCCTAGACCGTTCGATGGATTTTCACCAAATTTCACATGTATATCCATTTGGTCAGTACGATGGTCAGTCAAAAAGAAATGTTCCATTTAACTTAAAGATTAAGGTCAAAGGTCAAGGTTAAAAATAAAGTCAATATTTCATATTTTTTAGTTTTTACTCAAATTTCTTCATTTTCACTATACAAGTTACTGATAACCTTAATATTGTATTGACCAAATTATAGGTAAATATTCCAAAGGGTAAGGTCAAAGGTCAAGGTCAAAGGTCAAAATAAGTTTTTCACTAGTATTTCTTATACTAACTGTTAGATTCTCACTAGGCTTACCATATACATTCGGAATACCTAGGCCAAGGTCATACAAGATACTATACAATTCCATATGAAAGGTCAAGGTCACAGGTCAAGGTCAAATAAAAGGTCAATTTGCTATTTCCTTTACTTTTCATGCAAATTTCACAAAATTTGGTGATATAGTTGCACTTTAAATGAAAAGGAAAATAATAAAATTGGACGCACGTATCATCAAGGTCAAGATAAAGGTCAAAGGTCAGGGTCAACTATTCTATTAATATATATGGAACTAACTGCTGGGTTTTAATGAAATTAGGCATGCTTATTTGATTTTCCAGGGCAATGTCAATGAAAAAAAAAATACTCTTACATAAAGGTCTAGGTCACAGGTCAAGGTCAAAGGTCAACTTTTACTATTTATTTTACTTTTTACTCAAATGTCTTCATTTTCACTATACAAGTTACTGGTAACCTTGATATCGTATTTCACAAATCTTAGATGAATATTTTAAAGGGTAAGGTCAAAGGTCAAGGTCAAAGGTCAAAATAGTTGTTTTACTAGTATTTAATATATATACAAAGGAGTACAAAGGAAATCAAGCAACAACAGATCTAGTGACCCTTCTAGGCTGCTTGTCCTCCAAAACACTGAGGATCAAGTGTCCAAACAGTGGTTTAGAGTGGGTAAGGGAACATTGGAAAGGGAACTACTGCACTGCCACTAACGTGGCAGGACTAGGAAGTTAGTAGGGGACATATGGGTTAGTAACTGAAGGGAGGATAAAGTTATTCATTTACAAACGCAGTCAGTCGCGGGTTTGATGCGAGATATTTGTCTAGGCGGAATTTAAATGAATCAACGGTGCTGCAGTCTATAACGTCTCGGGGAAGCCCATTCCACAAGTTGACAACTCGATTGAAGAAGAATTCTTAGATTCGTGCGAGTTAAAAGATTTACCAATAATTTTGCAACCGTTTCCCCGCGTGTAATTAGATTGGTCGATAGTGAAGTACTTACTACAGTTCATATTGTCGATGCCTTTGATGATTTTGAACACTTGAATTAAGTCGCCTCTTAATCTGCGCTGGGTTAAAGGAAATAGATTTAATTCTCTAAGACGCTCTTCGTATGGTTTGTTCTTTAGGCTAGGTATCATTTTGGTAACTCTACGTTGAACTCGTTCTAGCTTGTTTATATCTTTTTGGTAATAAGGGCACCAGGATTGAACGCAGTATTCCAGAAGAGGGCGGACTAAGGAATTGTAAAGGGTTAGGATAACTTCTTTGGATTTATGCTCAAATGACCTGCCTATAAAGCCAATTATTTTGTTTGCCTTCTTAACAACTTCTGAACATTGTTGACTCGGTTTTAGGTTACTCGATATTGTTACTCCTAGATCAGTTTCTCTGTTTACATTCTTAAGCTGAGTGCCATTCATCGAATAGTTTGCTTTCTCATTTAGGTATCCGACATGTAGTACTTTACATTTATCCGCATTGAAACTCATTTGCCAAATTTGGGCCCAACATGACAATTTATCTAGATTGTGTTGCATATCGTCAACTTGTTCTTTTGAGAGTACGCTATTTGCAATTTTTGTATCATCAGCAAATTTTGAGATTGTGCAGGTGAGACCCTCATCTATGTCGTTGATGTAAATTAGAAAGAGAATTGGTCCTAGTACCGATCCCTGGGGTACCCCGCTACTTACATTGGTCCATTTAGATGCCTTACCGTTTATGACTACCCTTTGCTTTCTGTTGCTGAGCCAATTTTCTATCCATTTCAACACACCGTCTTGTATTCCATGCGCTTTTAGTTTTAGCAGTAAACGTTTGTGGGGAACTTTGTCAAAGGCCTTTTGAAAATCAAGGTATATAATATCTACAGCTTTACTCTCATCGTAGAGGTTGAGGATATCGTGGAAGAAGTCTAAGAGGTTTGTTAAACAGGAACGTTTTTTACGAAAGCCGTGTTGAGTATCTTTAAGTATGTTATTTTCCTCTAAGTGATTTACGAGTCTGTCTCGTATGACCGTTTCTAGCATTTTACATACAACTGAGGTTAAGCTAATTGGACGATAGTTACTGGGTAGGGATTTGCTGCCTTTTTTGAATATCGGTGTTACGTTGGCTAGCTTCCACTGATCAGGCATAGTTCCAGACTGCAAGGATTTATTGAATAGTAATGTCAGTGGTTTGGAGAGCTCATTCTTAGCTTCCTTTAGAACTCTAGGCGAGATTGTATCAGGTCCTGGCGTTTTATTTACCTTGACTTTATCTAAACAATTCAATACTTCTCTCTCTGTAACGGTGATATTGCTTAGAACATCTGAATTATCAATCTGAATCGGCGATGGTGTAGGGATATCACAGAGGTCTTCTGTTGTAAAAACTGATGCAAAGAAGGTATTGAGGGCATTACTCATTTGTACTTCGTCTTTGGTGTATTCTCCTTTTTCATCGACTAACGGTCCAACAGTTGAAGTAACTACTTTTTTCTTTCTGATATAACTATAGAATTCTTTCGGGTTTGTTTTACTTTGATTCGCAATATGTAACTCTAAGGTCTTTTTACTTTGCTTAATTAACTTTTTGGCTTTGCGTCGTAGCTCTACAAATTTCACCCGTTCTTCGTCATTTTGTGAGGATTTTAATCTATCATTAGCAAAATTTTTAGCAAGCAGGCAGTTTGAAATATCTTTATTCCACCATTTGGGCTTATTATTATGGCCTGGACGCCGTATTTTCGATGGTATGCAGTCTTGCACTGCTTTTAGGTAAGTGGTTTCGAATAACTTCCAAGATGTATTTATGTCGTTATTGTTAATTAAAAAGCTCCAGTCAGTTTCTTTAAACATAGCTCTAAGTTTATGGAAGTTTGCTTTCTTGAAATTAGGGACTTTTTCGATGCTACTATTTGGTTCGTTACTAGTAAACTTTAAAGTGAAAGTTATCGTACGATGGTCGCTGTTACTGAATTCATCACCAACATTCAAATTCTCTATCAATTCTTCTTTTGTTGCAAGTACAATGTCAAGAACGTTATTACCACGGGTCGGCATTCGAACAAATTGATAAAGCGAACTCTCTTGCAAGTTCGTATACAAGTCATGTCCGGAGTGTGAAGTAAGAGTATCGCCCCACTTGGTCACAGGTAAATTAAAGTCGCCAAAAATTACGGTATCTTGTGAGTTACTTACATCTGCAATTTGTTCGTAAATTTCTCGGTCAGTTTGCACTGATTGAGCTGGAGGTCTGTATATTAACGCAAGTATTATTTTTGTACCTTTATTATTCTTTATTAGCACAAAAGATGTGTCGACGTTCACAATTTGAGGTTTTGACACGAGGGTCGGGTTAAGACTTTCTTTTCTTATACTGTTACATCACTAGGCTTACTCACTAGGCTTACCATGTATATTCGGAATACCTAGGCCAAGGTCATACAAGAAACCATTCAATTCCATATGAAAGGTCAAGGTCACAGGTCAAGGTCAAATAAAAGGTCAATATGCTATTTTCTTTACTTTTCATGCAAACTTCACAAAATTTGGTGAGATAGTTGCACTTTAAGTGAAAAGGAAAATAATAATTGTTGAGACATATAAAGGTCAAAATAGAGGTCAAAGGCCAAGGTCAACTATTCTATTAATATACTGTATATGAAACTAACTGGTGGGTTTTAATGAAATTAGGCATGCTTATTTGATTTTCATAGTAAATGTCAATGCAAACAAAAATGTACTTTTACATAAAGGTCAAGGTCACAGGTCAAGGTCAAAGACAACTTTTATAATTTATTAAAAAAGATTGCTCAACTTTTGGAAAACTGGCTTATTACTTAAATATCATATGTATCAAATTTCACGTAAATATTGTAAAAGATAAGGTCATAGGTCAGGGTCAAAACAAGAGTATTTGTAATTTTCCCTAAACTCCTCCTAGATAGTTTAATGTATTGTCACCAAATTATACAGGCAAATTCAGTTGGTCAATGCGACAACCATCCAAATATACAGTATGTATTTAATTTTAAGTAAAAGGTCAAAGGTCAAGGTCACAGTATATGATCACTATTTGTAATCAATATGTTTTTATACAAATTACTCCATATTCATAATACTAGTTAATACGAACATTGCTGTTAAGCTAACTAAATCCTGGATAAGAAATTCTAAGGTCGAAGGTCAAGGTCAAAGGTCAAGGTTAAAGGTCGAAATATGATTTTTATTTGTATTTTCTATTTAATATAAGATTCTCATTAGGCATATCATGCATATTTGGAATGCCTAGACCAAGGCCATACAAGAATAAACATAATTCCATTTGATAGGTCAAGGTCACAGGTCAACGTCAAATATGGTCAATATGCTAATTTCTTTACTATTCATGTAAACTTCACAAAATTCGTTGAAACAGTTGTGCTTTAAGGGAAAATTAAAATTTTATATTTTCAGACATCATGAAGGTCAAAGGTCAAGGTCAACTATTTCTTTAATACCTTTGAAACTAACTGATGATCTTTGATGATATTTGGCAGACTTATTTGATTTTCTAGGGTTTCATCAAAGCAAACAAAAATACAATCCTACATAAAGGTCAAGGTCACAGGCCAAGATCAAAAGTTAACTTCCATCATAAAAAATACTAAATTTTCGATAAGCTGACGACTGTTAGTTGCATTTTACTTAAATATCATATATTTCAATCATGCATAATTATATATACTGTATATATATATATATATATATATATATATATATATATATATATATATATATATATATATATATATATATATATATATATTATAATACTTAACATTAAAGGTCAAGATCAAATAACAAAAGAAGAGTGTTAATAATGTTCTTTAAACTCTTCCTAGACTGTTTAACCCTTCATTTTTTGTTTTACTGTGTACCGGTGACGTCTTTTTTATTGTAGTCTAGCTATAATTAGACGATTTTGTGGAGTTTATGAAGGATCTGTGGTAGTAAAAAGGGTTAATTAAGATAATCGAAAGCCTGCTAATTCTATGGAGGCCCTTCATAAACTAAATAAAATCGTCTTAATATCCAGTATGAAATGAAACCAACAGAACTGTACTGAACGGGTTACGTATATTCACCAAATTTTGCTGGCAAATTCGGTTGGTCAATGCAACGATTGTCCAATTTGTTTGTTTTTGTTATACAAAGGTCAAGGTGAATGGTGAAGATCACAGATTATGATCACGATTTCTTTCTTATATATATTCTAAATTTGAATTACACCATATTCAAAATGCTACAAAATAGTGTTACGCTGACCTTATTATAGATAAATATTCCAATGGTTAAGATTCAATGTGATTATAAATGTAATTATATATATATATATATATATATATATATATATATAATAAACCGATTTTACCTAAGAGATTCAATACTATTTGCAGAATTCTAGGTCGCAGAGTTGCGTATGCATTTTTTTTTTTTTGGTAATGCGAAAACTGCACACCTACTTCATTATCATTCAGAAATAATATAATAATATAATATATGTTGATGAGAGTTTTGATATTACTTATTACAAATATATAGCAGAGCATATATTAATGTCATTTCAAGCATGAATGCATATTAGCCTCGGCCTTTGGTCTGTTTACATGGCACATGGGAAAACAGGTAGGAATATGTTTGTTTAAATAACCACTCATTTATCAAGTATGTTACACATTCGGTACCCCTGATATGTATATATAACCAAGTAGGCTATCCATCAGTTTTTAGGTATGGCACCCAGTGGGGAGAGCTATGAGGATTGAAGAACAAGGATATTGAGGAATGAACTGAAATTAAATCAAAATAACTTAACCTAGCCTAATTAGGTAGGAGGTTGATATGTAGTGTCCAAACCAGCAAACCTAGTCTTAACTAACGGAACTTAGTCACCTAGATAATCTAGATTAGGCTAGGTTAGGTTATATTCGGTTAAAAATAGGAAAACCATACTGAATTTTATTATGCAACTCTTATTATATTCTCTAACTATTTACCCCATATATTTTGTTTTAGAATTTCATAACTCTACAGGAGTCTATAGGGACTATGGTTTGTTTTTAATACCATACCTAGTTAACATATTTTACTTCCATTCATCCTCTTTATCCTGCTATAACTATGCCTGTAAATGTAGTGTTTTTAAGATTCTAACTTTCAAAAGGATTGAGCCTATGGTAGCGTTACAAATTAAATATTGCGTTTGGCTTTAATTAACAATGATGTTTTGTGTTCTTTCTTTTTATTACAGTAAAATATACACAAGAACATTAATGCTCACATATCTAGCCAATTAAGCTAAATACTATTTTACTCTGAAATGCATCTGAGACTCTTAGATAAATGTTGTCCTAGGCTATGATATTCAAAGAATCAAATTTTCAGCTTTTATAATTACTTTGCTGTATTTCCTTCTTTTCAATACATTAAGTATTTTTTAAAAGCCTTGTATGTCTCTCCAAACTCTTAAAGATTCCAAGTTCTAAATACCTGTAGGGAGCACTAAAACCCCTCACAAATTTCCTTAAAAACTACTATGAAATAGCTAGATTTAAAAAAAAAAATCTTGGGAGGCTCACAGCGCCCCACCAAACCCCCCAGCTTATTAGTCTCGCTACGCTCGCCTCCCAAACCCACTCCTGAGAGGAGGGGGGGGGGGGCAATTCCAGGGCTTGCCCCTAGGCGCTATTTACCCTAGCTACGCCCCTGCCCCCTGCCCCTTGGACTCCTGACGAACTGGTATCTCGACGTCCAGCGGCCGTGCCCGGAGCTCTACGAACTACGACGCCCCGACCCTCATACCTGGCCCTTCTCCATACCACGCTATCCTAAGTGTCCTGCGTATCTCTATTTGTGGCTATTGTCGAAGGTAAGGTAGAATATGCGAGTAGAGTATTCCGGAAGTCTTGATAATTGATCTGTGCCAAGGATCTGTGTTAATTAATTATTGTAATTCCTATTTGTGTACACGTTACATAGTCGTTTATCCTCCCATAAATATTGATCTGTACAAGTGATTTCATAGTATCAGATATTGCCCAGTGAATCCTATAAAGTGTAATTCTTAACCAATTATTACAATTCATATTTGTACACACGTTATATATACTTACCTTTATACAGACTTAAACGGAATACTCTCAGATTTCACATTTATGTGCTATTATTCTTTTGTGTATTCAAGTTGAGGCGAAAGTGTATACCGTGAAGATATTCCCTGTTTTTACCATCATTTACCTAGGACTTATGCTCAAATTTTAATCTATCTATCCTTCCATACCGAAAAGTATTGTGAATTAGTCTAGTTTACGGGTGCGAGTTTTTCGTAATTCTTTTCACACCATTATGGTAACTCATATTAAAGATATTTTATTCGTTGCACCATATTGTTTAGGTGACCGATTTTCTCTTAATTTACTATTGTCAAAGTAAATATTTTATTACATCTTATGTTATGTAATCCGCTCTACTTCGTATCTTTGATTCGCGTATTGCTTACAGGAATTTGTTAATACATTCAAATTACCTTTTCATGCTACAATCGTAGTATTTTATCTAGTACAACTTCGTCGTGTACGCCCCATTTATTCTGAGTTCATTCAAAACTCTAATTTACTGTGATTTACAGTCGCATCTTAATCGAGTGTATTTTTAACTCTTTTTAGTGTTAATTTGCATTTATTCCAAAACCTTGTTATAGTTATTCATCAACTTAATTTGAATTTGAATTCTATATACGTGTGATCAGATCTCATACCCGGTCTATTATTATTTTTCGTACCTCGTGTGTAGACTCGTTCACAAAACCGCTTAGACAATCTAGTTCAAAGTTAAATTACCTTGCCTATAATACCCCAAGTGTATATCTAACTTTCATCTGTGATTGATAGTTGCATTAAAGTTAATTGAGAATTCGCATGTAAGCAGTCCATCTGACCTAGGGCCAACACACTATACCTGCCTATCTTACCTGTGTGACCCCTTGCTAATCCCCTTGGCGGTCGCTTACCGCGCCGCGCCCGTGAACGCTCTTTCAGGCAGGTTAGTTCAATCTTAGGATTCTTCACGTTAGACGCTTCGCTCACATACGTATTATTATCTACATTGAAATACTACGTACTTGTATAATCTTATTTTTCCTGCATACTCATATTATTGATACTGTGTGTAACGTGACTTATAATATTTAATTTATCAGTATAATATACTCTATTCTGATATGTCACTGATTTCTATTACCTTCTGCCGGATATGACAGATAGGTATAATTGATATTCCATTTCCATGCAATTGAATAAATAAGAGTGTAAAGTAACCTGTGTTCTTATTGTGTGAATGCTGCCTTAAGCCGGAGTCACACAAGCCTTTTTTCGAGCAATTTTTACGGGCAATTATGGTCTGCAAGCTTCAAAAATTACACTTTATTATAACTCAGCCGCCTAACATAATCTACCTTCAGTCTAGTTACCGATACCAGTGCAAAAAAGTCCCGAAATAATGCGAGAAAAAACTTGCTCATGGAAAATTGACGGAAAAAAGCGCTCGTGTGACAGCGGCTTTAGTGTGAGAAGTTATAGCAAGATTTATAAAGCTAGATGTGACCCTGTTGGGCATATTCTATCTCACTATATCCTATTACAGGATTGTTGACGAGATAATACTAAGTCGAGTTGAAATACCAAGCCGACTTTTCAATATATATATATATATATATACAGTATATATATACAACGTAAATAAATAAACCACTTGTTCTTCCACGTTTGCAGGATGATAGGTACGGGTATAGGTTAGTTAGTTAACATAGGACTAAAGAAGCTATCAACCCTCCTCCATTATTAAGCCAGCATAGTGTCAGTGAAAAAAAAAGTTCCAGGAATGGACTCACAGAAGCCCCTTTTCGAGAACTCCAGTCCCTTGGGTATAAGTATTTTTTTGTGAGAATTATAGTAGTACTGAACTATTGCACCACACTGTTACCAGAACTGAAAAGAATCGAACTTAGTGGTGTGAGGCTGAACAGATACCAATGCTAGCACTGTAAGCTCAAATATATTGCATTGATTAGAATATACTTGTTATCACCTGTGTACAAAATGAAAATAATTAGCCAGTCAGTGTGACTAGATAGTGAATCAGTATTTCGAGTTTTGAGTGTCTCAATTATTTTATCCTGTCTTTGATTACACCTAACTTTGTCATACATTTAGACATTTTATATATCTGGTCAATGTGACAAGCAAATGTTTACTGGGTATACATAATTCGTACAATAGTTCGTCAATTCGATAAAATTAACCCCTTCAGCACGATGGCGTATTTTTACCTTGGATGCTGAGTAATTTTAGACGATGTTATATTATATGCAGTTTTAGAAGGACCTATATTTTTCAGAGGGTTTTATTGAGATCGTATTTTTTTTTCTTCTATATTCCAACTACTCCCTCTCGGGCATAGGCTGAGAGCCTGCACACTCTACCTCTGAACACGGTGAGGCCCGTGAGGTCTTGTTCCAGTCTAGGGAGTGAGACATGCGAAGCACCTATTCACGGCTCGAACACAACTCCATCTCTGAAGCTGCTTCGCCTCTGCGCTTCACCGTCTCACTCCCCAGATTCGGACCCTCACTCTCAGAACGCCACCTAATGAGCAATTAACTCACTAGGCATTGCCCCCCTGTAGCATATTTTGAATATGGGAATATTCATACAGTGCTATTTAATCAGGGAACAATGAGGGTATTTTTTTTTTTTTTTTTTTTGGCATTTCGGTGTGCTGTGGTAATGCACTGAAACTAGGTACAGCACAATTTCCATCCCAATAATATCTTCCCATTGACATAGTGGAGCAGATAACTGCAAATTTCAGGAGAATCGTTCAAATGGTGATGCAAGCATGAAATTTGGTACATGTACCCTTCAAGGTTCATTCTTCTCAGAAATACCGCTGGCCACGCGAAAATCCAAGATGGCGGTCATTTTTCAAGATGGCTGCCGTGCCTGACCATATATTGCTTAATTTTTTTTTAATTATTATCTGGTGAACATTTTAAGAGAAAACTGTTTCTTGCTAACCAGATTAATGAGAAGCACTGGTTTAATCATTGTCATAGTCTATAATTGGAATTTTAGAATGGCATCCAAGATGGCGTCCATTAATTTCATATGTTCATATCTAAGCAACTACTGAACATATATACATGATTTTTGGTGTGCACATACATTCTTTGGGTCAGATAATCCAATGGAGCCATTTTCATATTTGTTAGTAAGGACTGAGGCAGTGATGAGATCTTGCAAATATAATAGAGTGATGTCAACACACAACCAGGGCACACTGGTAACATCGCTGCTGTGCAACTCAGCATGGGGTTCAGTGTCAGCTTATTTTACTGTACTATACTATAAGTTGTAGTGTAGTTTAATTTAGTGTCCCAAATGCTTTCTAACAGCCCCATATCAATTAGCTACTAGACAGTAGTTGGTAGTTAGTAGATAGAGTTAGATAGCCGCACCTGAATTGACAGGGTGTGCCAGCGCGGGAGAGCCGAGCCAAGGGTAAGGGGGCTATACATGACTTGCTCATGTACTTACCTGGATGGTGTACAGATCACACGGGACTTAAATGGCACTGGATGAATGATCGGGCTAGGTGTAGGTCACCCGAACCTAGTTGTATCCCATAAAGTAATATGTGTGTAATTTCGTTAAGGTGGTAAAAGGATAAACCCTCGGCCTTAATCAGAAAGCAAAATGGCAGATTCAAAATCCATTTTTCCCATAAGACAAACTGACTGGTCAAAATGTTGTCTTTGCCAGAAAGACAAAATAGGTGAAGATTTAACATCACCTAGAACCCATTATTCCCTTGAACATGACGGTTATGCCATGCTGGCTACCAACATACCGATGTTTCATGAAATCCAGGAAATGCCATTGATCGTGGATCCAACAAGGCTTGATGAAGGTGACGGCATAGATGCCACTTTGAGAAGAAATCAGGCAAAATACCATGTCAACTGCCGGTTGTTGTTTAACAACAGCAAGCTGAATCGCGCAAGGAAACGCCGATCTAATCGTCAAAGTAGTGAGTCTGAAGACAATCATGCAAAGCAACGTCAAACTAGCTACGATGGTCAAACTTGTATTTTTTGTGAGAAAGTGGCACCTGCATCTGATCTCAGGCAGGTAATGACCATGAACTTTAACAAGAGGCTACAAGAGTGTGCAGAGGCACTTAACGATGGCAAGCTTCTTGCTAAATTGAGTGGTGGAGATGCTATTGCACAGGAGCTAAAGTACCACAGAGTGTGTCTCAGTGCCCTCTACAACAGGGCAAGGTCCCACCTGAGAAACCTTGAGAAAAGCTCAAGTGCCACTGATCTGGAGCCAGATGTTTATCCATTAATTTTATCAGAGCTGGTGACATACATTGTTGAAAGCAACCTATGCTCAGAAGAGCCAGTCACATTTCGCCTGGCAGATATATGCCACCTTTACCAACAGCGTCTGGCACAACTTGGTGTGGATTTACCACATGTAAATTCCACCAGACTGAAGGATAAACTTCGGGAAGAAATTCCAGAACTTGAAGCTCATAGAAGTGGAAGAGATGTACTTCTTGCATTTCAGAAAGATGTGGGCAAAGCAATTACCCAAATTTCTGATTTTTCAGATGCACTCATCACTGCTAAAGCAGCAAAGATTCTAAGAAAATGCATGCTTGAACATCAATCAAAATTTGATGGCACATTTCCAGCTGGTTGTGTGCAAAATGCCATACCTCCCCTTCTGCTTCAGTTTGTGGGGATGGTTGAACATGAAGCTGACATCAAGCCTCAACTGAGATTTGGAGTTTCAAAGTCTGATCAGGCCATTGCCCAATTGATGCAGTTTAACTGCTACTCCCAATACAAAGAGGGAGCTGCTACACGTAGGCACTCAAAAGACAGAGAAACACCATTCCCAGTCTACATGGGACTCTCAGTCTATGCCAAAACCCGGAAAAGAAACCTGGTCGAAATGCTGCATGAGCATGGCCTCAGCATCTCATATGACAGGGTGTTGGAGGTCTCAGCTGAATTAGGAGATGCCACAGTCAACAAGTATGTCGAGGAGGGTGTGGTCTGTCCACCAGTACTGCGTAAAGAGTTTTTTAGCTGCCATGATGGACAACATCGACCACAACCCTTCCGCAACAACTGCCACAACCTTCTTCCATGGGACTAGCATTTCTGTATTTCAACATCCCACCAAGGTAAATGGTGGCCAGGAGCGTCAAAAACTCAGGCTTGGACCTGAGAAAGTCAAGGCCGTTCCAGAACTTCCTGACACATTCACAAACATTACTCCTGCATCCTTCAAAGCAAAGAACCCCCTGATGAGTTAATAATGTGACAAGTCTTTCTAATTCTCTGACCTCAAAAATGTAGGATTAGATGAAAAAATCATTTGTCTAGCTCTACTAATAGCCAAGATATCACAAAATTTGTCTTTAACCCCAGAAGGCCGATACACTACTCAAATAGCACGGCTTTAAATAGCCTTTAAATAGCCTGCTGATGGCTGCTATTTACTTGTATGACGTCACGGTACTTTTGCGGTAATTTTCACCGAGTTCCAATATCACCGAAACTACCGTGATGTCAACACAATGGGTTTAAGGAAATTTCACTATGGCAAAGGTGCGTAAACACGGAAAATCACGGAAAAGTTACCTCACGAAAACAAGCAATATCTCAGTAACTACTGGGCCTATGGAGCTGAATTTTTTTACGAGACAAAAGCTGAAAGTGACCTCTCTCACGTGGTTTATGACTCATTTCTCTATCTTTATTCTCTGATTAGCTATTAAGCCATAAACACTACCGAAAATCGCCAAAAAAATCCGGCCTCCTCGGGTTAATGGCGGCCATCTTGGACGCCATCTTAGTTAAAGTCTAATATGCAACTGCTTTGGACAAATTACCTTCACTTACCACGTTAGAGCCAAAAAAAATGGATTGGACAGTATTCATGTCTTTTGTCTTTAAATTAACTGACCCATAACAGTAGGGCTCAGTCAGATGTGTCGGCCATCTTGAAAAATGGTCGCCATATTGAATTTTTGCGTGGCCAGCGGTATGTGCTTTGAAAGTGAGCTTTGAAGAATACCTGTACCAAATTTCATGATTGCATCACCATTTGAACGATTGTTTCACTTATCTGCTTCACTAATATTGGGATTCGAACCCGGGTCCATTGGATTACCAGTCCAGTGGCAAGACCACTCTGCCACACCTCCCCTTTGAGTCCAAGAGGTAGATTATAATCTAAAGAAAATCATCTGGTGGTAACAAGAGTAGGATGAAACTTACGTCATCGTGCTGAAGTGGATAGAGAAGTATCGCAGAGTCATTTATCGTAGGGTTGGAGGGGCACTGCATAATAGATGAACATTAACCCCTTCTGTACCGTCGACGTCTCTGTAATTTTATTCTAGCTATATTTTGACGATTGTTTGCAGTTTAAGAAGGATCTGTGGTAGTGAAAAGGGATAAGTTAGATAGTTCGAAGCCTGTTGATTGTTGGAAGCTCTCTTTAAACTCGAATAAAATCGTCTAATAGTAGCCAGAGTAAAGTTAAAAGGACGGCATCGGTACTGCAAGGGTTAACACCATTAGGAGGAGGAGCACTTTATTGACAATGTTTTGTAAATAGCTTCACCAGGCCAATGACATACACCGATGCAGCTTATGACCCAATGAAGCTATATGCAAAATATTGCCAATAAAGTGCTCCTCCTCATTGGGTGTTTATATTCATTCAGTCAATTTTTCTGAGTTTATGTTTATCAGCATAAAGGCAGTATTACACGACGGATATTTCCGTCAATTTTTACGAGCAATTATTGTCTAACAGGCTTATAATCTCGGTTGTATAACAAATCAGCCACCTAGCATAATCTACTTTCAGTCTAGTTTTCGATTCCAATGTGAAAAAGATTTAAGATATCACGAGAAAAAACTTGCTCGTAGAAAATTGCCGAAAAATGCGCTCGAGTGACACTGGCTTAACAGATAACAGGACTCGGATACTCAAAACATTTACGGCGCCGTATCTCGCTCTGGTTGTCGTATCCTGAACGCCGACATTGTATTTCTAGTGCTATCAATACTAAATTACGAGTCATAACTGAGTATTGTAATTTATGATAGTCTATACTCCGTTCAGCATAAACAGTCCGTTGGTAGGGCAGAACCTGACAACACTGTTTTACCCTCGCTATCAGCTGATAAGTTGATAATGGGGGCGAGAAACCATTTGCCCCCTCTCTCTCTCTCTCTCTCTCTCTCTCTCTCTCTCTCTCTCTCTCTCTCTCTCTCTCTCTCTGGGAGATGAAATTGTACTAACTTAATTATTAACGTGATTTTTATATACCCTAAATCTATATATATATAATGTCTTAAATGATAAAATAAACTATTGGTCAAAATATTCTGTGTGGCAGACTTTAAAGTGTTTGCTTTTATTGTACGGTTTTCTGTAATCATAATGAATGGGATACTTCTCTATAGTAGAAAATTATCCAGTGTTTCTGATGTTATGACTTTATTTCCACACCACCATTGAGGTAAAAGTCTAGGTGCGTTTATTTGTATAGAGGTTTCCCCAGTATGTACTGTATATGAATACATATACAATATAGAGGTCTCCCCCGTATGTACTGTATATGAATACATATACAATATAGAGGTCTCCCCAGTATGTACTGTATATGAATACATATACAATATAGAGGTCTCCCCAGTATGTACTGTATATGAATACATATACAATATAGAGGTTTCCCCAGTATGTACTGTATATGAATACATATACAATATAGAGGTTTCCCCAGTATGTACTGTATATGAATACATATACAATATAGAGGTCTCCCCAGTATGTACTGTATATGAATACATATACAATATAGAGGTCTCCCCAGTATGTACTGTATATGAATACATATACAATATAGAGGTCTCCCCAGTATGTACTGTATATGAATACATATACAATATAGAGGTTCCCCCAGTATGTACTGTATATGAATACATATACAATATAGAGGTCTCCCCAGTATGTACTGTATATGAATACATATACAATATAGAGGTCTCCCCAGTATGTACTGTATATGAATACATATACAATATAGAGGTTTCCCCAGTATGTACTGTATATGAATACATATACAATATAGAGGTTTCCCCAGTATGTACTGTATATGAATACATATACAATATAGAGGTCTCCCCAGTATGTACTGTATATGAATACATATACAATATAGAGGTCTCCCCAGTATGTACTGTATATGAATACATATACAATATAGAGGTTTCCCCAGTATGTACTGTATATGAATACATATACAATATAGAGGTTTCCCCAGTATGTACTGTATATGAATACATATACAATATAGAGGTTTCCCCAGTATGTACTGTATATGAATACATATACAATATAGAGGTCTCCCCAGTATGTACTGTATATGAATACATATACAATATAGAGGTCTCCCCAGTATGTACTGTATATGAATACATATACAATAGTCGAGTCATGGGTGGAAAGGTTAAGGTGTTAAACCTGTGGGATCAAATGAAACAATTTAAAAATCATTAGGATGTATCATCAGGATGTATTAATCATGTACTGTGCAGTACTACAGGAGTTTAGCAGTACTCTCTTCAGTACAGAGACTAAACGCGCTTGGCTACCGTGACCGTCTGTCTGTCTGTCTGTCTGGATTTATCTCCGTCTACGCGCTTGGCTACCGTGACCGTCTGTCTGTCTGTCTGTCTATCTGTATATAATGTCTGTCTGCTTGTGAATAGGTCTGTTTGTCTATCTGTCTATCTGTCTGTACATATGACTGTATCTTTGTTTGTCTGTATAGCTCCCTGTTTGTCTGTCTGTCTGTATATCTATGTTTGCTTATCAGTATATCTGTTTGTCTGCATGGTATGTACTTTATATCTGACTGTTTGTATATGTGTATATATATATATGTCTGTTTGTCTGTCTGTTTATATGTCTGTCTGTTTGTCTATCAGTATACCTGTCTGTCTGTCTGCAAATATGTCGGTGTGTCTATCTGTATATCTAACTGTCTGTATGTCTGTTTGTCTATCTGTATATGTGTCTGTCTGTCTCTGTCTATCTGCCTGTCTGTATGTTTGTATATATCTCTATCTGCCTGTCTGTATGTTTGTCTATATCTATATATTTCTGTCTGTCTGTCTATCTGTATATCTGTCTGTCTGTCTATGTCTGTGTATCTGTTTGTTTATCTGTCTCTGTGTCGGTCTGTCTGTCTGTCTTTAGTTGTCTGTCTATCTGTCTGAATATCTGTTTGTCTGTATATTTGTCTGTATGTATATCTGTATATCTGTCTGTTTGTGTGTATATCTGCCTGTATGTCTGTCTGTATATATGCCTGTTTGTCTGTATGTATGTCTGTATATATGCCTGTTTGTCTGTATGTATATCTGTATATCTTGACCAATATTTTGACCAATAGTTTATTTTATCATTTAAGACATTATATATATAGATTTAGGGTATATAAAAATCACGTTAATAATTAAGTTAGTACAATTTCATCTCCCAGAGAGAGAGAGAGAGAGAGAGAGAGAGAGAGAGGGCAAATGGTTTCTCGCCCCCATTATCAACTTATCAGCTGATAGCGAGGGTAAAACAGTGTTGTCAAGTTCTGCCCTACCAAGGGACTGTTTATGCTGAACGGAGTTTTTTTTGTTATAGTCTTTCTTAGTATGAGTAAGTTATGACATCGTACACGGTTAGTTCGTTGGTTTGTGATGCCTTTTACCTCGCCTTAACTTATGGCATCTTTAAGCATCTTTAAGTATCCAGTATTGCTTTTCTTAACCCCTTCAACACCATGACGCCTTCTTACCTTGGATTCTGGCTAAAATTTTACGATTTTATGCAGTTGTTGCAGGACCGATGTTACCAATGAAGAAAAAAAAATAATAGATAAATAAATATTTAAATACAAATATAATACAAATAATTATATAAATTGAATGGATCTAAATTAATAAACAAATGTCCTACCCACACACACATAGAACCATGCGGAATAGCTACGTACTGTATAACTCTCAGACGGCACCCCATTTATCAACAGCAGACAAACCTTCACCTTAGAACACCAACTTGCATTATATTCACTGTGATGCATTGTTGTAGGCACCCCGCTGATTTAAACACGGTACAATGTCACCAGGACTAGATAAATAAAGACAGATCACACCTGCAGAGAGAGTAATATCAATCAGAAAACATGATATCCCTGTTTTAATGCAGTTTAATGCTGTTTTAATGTCAGCTCATTTAAATATCTGGGCAGTGTGCTGAGTAAAGATGGGAGTATGAATGAAAAAGTGCGGGAGAGGGTGCGACAGGGAAAGAGGGTTGTAGGAACGCTGAAAGTAGTAACAAGAAATAGGGTGGTCAGCCTGGAAGTAAAGAAGTCCTTGCATGACAGTGTGGTAATCCCGACATTGACTTACGAAAGTGAAGCATGGACGTTGGAGAGACTCAGACCAAGAATGAGAGAGGTGGAAATGAGGTACTTGAGAAGTGCCTGCGGAGTTACATGGAGGGATAGGCAGACGAATGAGGAATTAAGAGAGAGGTGTGGTGTGGATGTAGACGTGCTGGAAAGTGTGAAAAGGAGCACCTTGAGATGGTTCGGCCACATGGAACGTATGGGAAGCGAGATAATTACTAAGACGGTGTACGAGAGCGAGGTGTAATGACAGAGAGGGAGAGGTAAACCGAAAGAGAGGTGGAAGGATGTAGTGAAGAAGTATATGAGTAAAGGCGGTGCTGGTTGGGAGGAGGGGCATCGACTGACTGGGGACAGAGGTGCATGGGGGCGTTTCGTTCGTGGCCATCCTTTCGAAGAATACGGCGTCAGGCAATAGATAGATAGATATAATTATGTAAATATAGCCACCTACTGTAGATACAGTATATTTATGTAAACCTACATACACTACTTTATCAGTATAATTGTTTTACTTTATGAGTAGAACATTCCAACGAAAAAAATCCCCACAACAACAAGTATTAAATACAAACACAAATAATTAAAATAGGTCCTCGAATGTTTTTATGAATGGCTCTAAAATGGGTGCAGCCTAACGCCAAATAAATTCTGGAGTTGAATGCCTAAGATTGGGCAAACTCCGGACACTTAGTTTTGAGAGATGGTATCAGTGTTGTGGCTCATGTTGCTCTCTTTATTGTGGCACGTCAACACCCAAGCACCTGCACCCAGTCTTGCCAACTTACCTACCTTCCTGCTAGATCTAGAAGCATTTACTTTAATCTACAGGCTAATTTCTTACATCTAGCGACTTGTATTCTAGCGATATTCAGGGGATTTCAGCCATTTAGAGCGATATCGTAGAGATTGTGGCATTATTCTAGCCTTTCTCGGCATTTATTTACTATCTAGCGGACTTGATTTGGTAACCCTGCCTGCACCGCCCATCCATCACCACCTATCCGGCTCAGGTATTGCCTCGCGGGAATGGTTTGGAAATCTTATAGCAAACATAAATTGATTGGACTTTTTTGAAGTATTGAACTCAAGAGCTGCCAGGGCCAGTATATCCTACACAGCCTACTATGGATAGGGAGGCAAGGACCTTTTTTGTTATCTCTCTCTCTCTCTCTCTCTCTCTCTCTTGACAGAGACAAAAGGCATGCTGCTTGTAACGAGTGTCTCTCCCAAAACCAAAAGAGTGACAGAGAGCCAAATTCAAGGGTAATTATTTGCGATATCACTAGATGGCCATCTTTCTTCAACTGAGACATATATAAACACCCATGTTGTTGCAAAAAGAGTATAATGGAATGTATGGGTATCTCCAAAACTAAACAGAATACAAATGGCATCAAGTACAAGATAAGCTCGTGGAATGGAGTATAGAAGAAGGCAATTTGAGTTTGCTGCTGAATATGGCATTGCGCGACATACGTGGAAAGCAATGGCAGTATTTTAGCGCCATCTGTCGATACCCCTCCAGATTTCGTTGTTAGATCCATTGGCCAGAGCCTACGTTAAAAATGGTTAAGATATAATACAAACTGTACATAAAGTCATACGTGTGTGTGTGTGTGTGTGTGTGTTTTCTCACGCCTCAACAATTTTCCCACTATTTTCATGGTAATTTTATGTGTATTAACAAGAACCAAAATAGTCGGGCGGCCCTTGAGACTAGTGGGGGCCTCTCCAAGACGCCCACTGTCGCGCCCAGCTGAGAAGATATTACTATAGCGGGCCAATCACTAAGATGTTGGCCTTAGATCGGGTTACGTCTATTAATTAAGAAGCGGTGGTGCGGGGTAAAGGCTGGCAAATCATCAACCATATTTAAATCCGTTTCCCTTTTTCACATATTTGATATGGCTCTTTCTATAGATCTCTTGTGTTTGTAGACTCTCACTCACTCTCACTCTCACTCTCTCTCTCTCTCAGCTTATTCCGTCGCTTACAAAAATGAGCTACGAGGACCGGTTGAAAGCTCTTGATCTCTTCCCGTTGGAGACACGCAGACTACGAGGTCAGCTCATTGAAGTTTTTAAAATACTTAATGGGTTTGACAATGTGGATTATAGCAAAATGTTTAGCCTCAATATGAATACAACACATAACCATGGCTGGAAATTATAATTGAAAAGGTTCAGCACTAGTATCTGTGGAAACTTTTTCACATATAAGACCTGTTCTACCTGGAACAAACTTCCCTCCGAAGTTGTAAATAGTTCTTCATTAGAGCAGTTCAAGAAGAGAGTAGATAGTATTTTGCACACTCTGTAAAGAGTGTAGTGCACTAAACAGTCTCTCTCCTTCCACTTCGAGTATCTCCTCGGAATGGACCGTAAGGTATCTGAGATACTAACTATTTCTTGTAACTCTCTTTCTCTCTCTCTGTTTAGCCAGTCACTAAGATGTTGTGTTATAGATCGGGTTTCGGCCTTTAGTAAGCGGTGGTGGACGTAGGCTCGCAAATCATGGACTGTACCAACCTTTTATCTTTCACACCTAATTACTCTCTCTCTCTCTCTCTCTCTCTCTCTCTCTCTCTCTCTCTCTCTCTCTCTCTCTCTCTCTCATCTTCCCTCTCACTCTCACACACACACACACACACACACTTTTCGAATCCCCATATATACCAATATGAAAACAAACAATGCATATCCATCAACATTTCTCCGTAGAAACCAGCAATGTGGTGTGCAGATATGGCATAGGTTTATCCCTTTATTTTTCACCAGCCTACAACCAGATGATCTATACCCTTCCCCTTTAGAGTCATGTAGGAAGAAGAAGAAGAATAATGGTCTTGTTTTTCCCGCCTGACAACTTTAAGAGGCGAGATAAAATAGGACCTTACTTAATGACATCATGCCTCTTCCGGCAGGGACTTGTAAACAATGAAAACCTGAGTAAAAAAATAAAAATATAATTATATACAGTATATACATATATATACAGTATATATATATATATATATATATATATATATATATATATATATATATATATATATATATATATATATATATATTATATATATATATATATATATATATATATATATATATATATATATATATATATATATATATATATATATATATATATATATATGCGAATATGCTTCCACACTAAAGGTGTGTAGAAAAGGGTAGGTTCACTGCACAAAGTTTAAAAAAAATTAGTGCTAAAATTAAATTGCATCTAAAATATATTGCATGCACAAAATAAGGGTTTAAAAAGTATGTCCGAGTATCTTATTAGAAGGCTCGGACTGTTGTGTACATATTAAAATAATGTTTATGTAAAAGTGTTAAAATGCATTTCTCTTCTTCAGTTATTATAAAAATTTGCAAGAGTGGCTGGCTCCAGAGTCAGGTATTTGTTCTGTACTCTTCTGTAGATTTACAGTCACTGGAATATATATATATATATATATATATATATATATATATATATATATACCGGTATATATATATATATATAAACCAAATAAAATAAATAATAGACACTCTTTTTATTATGCAGCAGCATCCAAAAGTTGAATTATCTCCCATTTCGTACACTATAAAAATGTGTGGGTCCTTTTTTTATATTTGTATGTGTATGAAGGAGAAAACAAAGCTACCTGTAACAAGTGTCTTCCCAAAAGTTGAAAGAGTGTATATAAAAGGAGTGAAAAGGTAGTTAACGTGTCCACAGCAATTATTATACAAAAGAGTACAAAGGAGTACAAAGGAAATCAAGCAACAACAGATCTAGTGACCCTTCTAGGTTGCTTGTCCTCCAAAACACTGAGGATCAAGTGTCCAAACAGTGGTTTAGAGTGGGTAAGGGAACATTGGAAATGGAATTACTGCCCTGGAACTAATGTCCGTGGCAGGATTAGGAAGTTAGTAGAGGACAGATGGGTTAGTAACTGAGGGGGGGATAAAATAAAGTTATTCATTTACAAACGCAGTCAGTCGCGGGTTTGATGAGAGATATTTGTCTAGGCGGAGTTTAAATGAATCAACGGTGATGCAGTCTATAACGTTTCGGGGAAGCCCATTCCACAAGTTGACAACTCGATTGAAGAAGAAATTCTTAGATTCGTGCGAGTTAAAAGATTTACCAATAATTTTGCAGCCGTTTCCCCGCGTATAATTAGATTGGTCGATAGTGAAGTACTTACTACAGTTCATATTGTCGATGC
Organism: Paralithodes platypus; assembly: GCA_032716605.1. Classification (NCBI taxonomy): domain Eukaryota; kingdom Metazoa; phylum Arthropoda; class Malacostraca; order Decapoda; family Lithodidae; genus Paralithodes; species Paralithodes platypus. The sequence goes on from CM064520.1 coordinate 44,535,505, forward strand.
CTTTGATGATTTTGAACACTTGAATTAACCCTTAAAAAGCGGCTCACCACATAAGTCGAGTTGAAAAAACTGGCAAAAAACGGGTGAAAAAAGGGTGGAAATCGAGTGAAAATGGGTGGGATAGTAATGATCCATACGTCCGACATCTGTGGCCTCCCGGCCCACACTAACTCCAGTTCCCCCACCGCGCGGGAGGATGACAGTGTAACCAATAGTTCGCTAAAAGTGAGTAAGGTAGCAAAATCAGCTAAACTTCCATCTTCGAGGTAACACTGTCAGTGCTCCACGAGTGCTACGTAGCTGTATGTGGCGTCATTGTGTAGCGATTTCCACCTAGTTTTCGGCGCAATACAGTTCCTTTCATACTGATGGTTGATATAGCAGTCAGAACGGCCTGAAAAGGCCCAAAACGGCCATAGAGGGCCCGCTAGACAAGGGTTAAGTCACCTCTTACCCTAGTCTAGCGGGGGGTCTGTGGCCGTTTTGGGCCTTTTCAGGCCATTCTGACTGCTATATCAACCATCAGCATGAAAGGAACTGTATTGTGCCGAAAACTAGGTGGAAATCGCTACACAATGACACCACATACAGCTACGTAGCACTCGTGGAGCACTGACAGTGTTACCTCAAAGATGGAAGTTTAGCGGATTTTGCTACATTGTTCACTTTTAGCGAACTATTGGTCACACTGTCATCCTCCCGTGCGGTGGGGGAACTGGAGTTAGTGTGGGCCGGGAGGCCACAGATGTCGGACGTATGGTTCATTACTGTTCCACCCATTTTCACTCGATTTTCACCCATTTTTCACCCGTTTTTTGCCAGTTTCTTTAACTCGACTTATGTTGCGCGCCGCTTTTTAAGGGTTAATCTGCGCTGGGTTAAAGGAAATAGATTTAATTCTCTAAGACGCTCTTTGGTTTGTTCTTTAGGCTAGGTATCATTTTGGTAACTCTACGTTGAACTCGTTCTAGCTTGTTTATATCTTTTTGGTAATAAGGGCACCAGGATTGAACGCAGTATTCCAGAAGAGGGCGGACTAAGGAATTGTAAAGGGTTAGGATAACTTCTTTAGATTTATGCTCAAATGACCTGCCTATAAAGCCAATTATTTTGTTTGCCTTCTTAACAAATTCTGAACATTGTTGACTCGGTTTTAGGTTACTCGATATTGTTACTCCCAGATCGGTTTCTCTGTTTACATTCTTAAGCTGAGTGCCATTCATCGAATAGTTTGCTTTCTCATTTAGGTATCCGACATGTAGTACTTTACATTTATCCGCATTGAAACTCATTTGCCAAATTTGGGCCCAACATGACAATTTATCTAGATTGTGTTGCATATCGTCAACTTGTTCTTTTGAGAGTACGCTATTTGCAATTTTTGTATCGTCAGCAAATTTGAGATTGTACAGGTGAGACCCTCATCTATGTCGTTGATGTAAATTAGAAAGAGAATTGGTCCTAGTACCGATCCCTGGGGTACCCCGCTACTTACATTGGTCCATTTAGATGCCTTACCGTTTATGACTACCCTTTGCTTTCTGTTGCTGAGCCAATTTTCTATCCATTTCAACACACCGTCTTGTATTCCATGCGCTTTTAGTTTTAGCAGTAAACGTTTGTGGGGAACTTTGTCAAAGGCCTTTTGAAAATCAAGGTATATAATATCTACAGCTTTACTCTCATCGTAGAGGTTGAGGATATCGTGGAAGAAGTCTAAGAGGTTTGTTAAACAGGAACGTTTTTTACGAAAGCCGTGTTGAGTATCTTTAAGTATGTTATTTTCCTCTAAGTGATTTACGAGTCTGTCTCGTATGACCGTTTCTAGCATTTTACATACAACTGAGGTTAAGCTAATTGGACGATAGTTACTGGGTAGGGATTTGCTGCCTTTTTTGAATATCGGTGTTACGTTGGCTAGCTTCCACTGATCAGGCATAGTTCCAGACTGCAAGGATTTATTGAATAGTAATGTCAGTGGCTTGGAGAGCTCATCCTTAACTTCCTTTAGAACTCTAGGCGAGATTGGATCAGGTCCTGGCGTTTTATTTACCTTGAGTTTATCTAAACAATTCAATACTTCTCTCTCTGTAACGGTGATATTGCTTAGAACATCTGAATTATCAATCTGAATCGGCGATGGTGTAGGGATATCACTGAGGTCTTCTGTTGTAAAAACTGATGCAAAGAAGGTATTGAGGGCATTACTCATTTGTACTTCGTCTTTGGTGTATTCTCCATTTTCATCGACTAACGGTCCAACAGTTGAAGTAACTACTTTTTTCTTTCTGATATAACTATAGAATTCTTTCGGGTTTGTTTTACTTTGATTCGCAATATGTAACTCTAAGGTCTTTTTACTTTGCTTAATTAACTTTTTGGCTTTGCGTCGTAGCTCTACAAATTTCACCCGTTCTTCGTCATTTTGTGAGGATTTTAATCTATCATTAGCAAATTTTTTAGCAAGCAGGCAGTTTGAAATATCTTTATTCCACCATTTGGGCTTATTATGGCCTGGACGCCGTATTTTCGATGGTATGCAGTCTTGCACTGCTTTTAGGTAAGTGGTTTCGAATAACTTCCAAGATGTATTTATGTCGTTATTGTTAATTAAAAAGCTCCAGTCAGTTTCTTTAAACATAGCTCTAAGTTTATGGAAGTTTGCTTTCTTGAAATTAGGGACTTTTTCGATGCTACCTGTATTAAGGTATATTTGTAGTAATAAACTTCTATAATATAAAGATAGGAAGGTAAATATTATAATATCAATGTACCCATGAATTTATATACCCGTTGTAGGAGCTCCACTCTTGATAATGCTATAACTACAACTAAAACTGCTATAGTTATGATCACCAGCAGTAGATTCCTAATCCTAATTTTTTTTCCCGATCCTGTTCCCAACCCGCCATTTCCCAGAGCAGCCCCGCACAGCATACTGCCCGAGAGAAGCTTTTGGAGTTAAGGAGAGAGCGGCTGGTTTTCTGGTCCCACTTCTCCCTAGTGTTTAGGCCCATTGTTCGTTTGTTTTTAGAGTTTAATAAGACATTCGGCCCATTAGTTAGGGCTGTTAGGCGGTTTTAAGAGTTTACGCCCCCATTTCTTTGTCAATCTATATTTGTATTAATTTCACCACAACACCAAACACCTCCAATGAAATTAATGAAAGCATGTATGTGATCCACCAGGATTCGAAACCTGGGTTATCACACACAGATTTGTAGACACCTTAACCATTACACCACCAAGACGGTTAAAGGTTTATGCACACGCCAACGACTTATTATCTTAAGACCTTTCGTGCCATTTAGGTGTCGATTTTTTTCCTGGCGAGCGATAGCGAGCTTTGTAATTTTAAGATAATTTTTCTACCGAAAAATGGACAAATTTATCTTGAAGGGAGTGTTTATTACAGCTTAATGGAGGTCTAGGAGGAAACTAAAAAATATGAATAGATAAAAACAATAAGCAACTAAATACGCCCACCTCCCCTTTATGTAAACATACAGCTTTGGCCTTCCTAAATGTTGTGGGATAATAAGGATTGTTTTCTGGCTTCACCAACCAGAGGATGTTTAACCCCTTCTGTACCGGAAACCTCTTCTTAATTGTATTCTTCCTATAATTAGACAATTTTGTGCAGTTTAAGAAGGATCTGAGGTAGTAAAATGGATTAGGTAAGATCGTTCGAAACCTGTTAATTATTGGAGGCCATTAATAATATGAACAAATTGTCTAATAATAGCCAGAATAAAGTAACAATGACGGAACCTATACTGAAAGGGTTAACGGAGTATAGTATATATTTTCCGAGCAAGTGATTCTAACCACACTTGATGTTTGTATATGTACAAATAGAGGTGTGCTCCTTTACTATATTTACGCAGCGAGAGAGAGAGATAGTGTGAGAGTGAGAGTGCGTGTGTGTGTGATACAAAGAGGCTAAACATGAGGGAGTGAGTGAGAGTGAGGACAGGGCGAATGATTGTGTTGTGTGCGTGTGCGTGAGAGAGAGGGAGGAGGGGGGGGGGGGAGAGAGAGAGAGATAGAATTAGAGTTAGTGATAGTGAAAGAGTATGTGTGTTAGGGCTAGTATGCATATAAGAGGTAATATAAGCACCTCACACATGCTCTGCTCCCTTCATATTGAGAGTAGGAAATGGTGAGTTGAGTGAATGGTTTGAGGTAAAGGTAGGTTTGCGACAGGGTTGTGAAATGTCACCATGGCTGTTTAATATGTTTATGGATGGTGAGGTGAGGGAGGTGAAAAGGAGAACTATGGGAAGAGGATTGGGTTTAGTAGGAAAGAATGGTAGAGATTGGGAGTTGAATCAGTTGCTGTTCGCTGATGACACAGCATTGGTGGCGCGGATTCTGATGAGAAACTGCAGCGGGTAGTCAAAGAGTTTGGTGTGGTTTGTGGAAGGAGGAAACTGAAGATGAACGTCAATAAAAGTAAAGTAATGGTGTGTAATAGGGGAGAGCATAGGGTGAATCTAGATGTGAGGCTGGATGGGGAAATATTGGAACAAGTAGAGTGTTTTAAATATCTAGGAGGAACGATAAGCAGGAGTGGAGGTAAAACAGAGAGTGTGTGAAGGAAGGAAGGTTTTCGGAGCAATGGGAAGTATGTGGAAGACGAGAAATCTCGGAGTGAAAGTAAAAAGTGCACGGTATCAAGGAATTGTTGTGCCAACAGTAATGTATGGGGCTGAGACATGGGCTCTGAAGAAAAAGGAGAAAAGAGGGCTGGATGTGATGGAGATGAGCTGCTTGAGGAGTATGTGTGGAGTTACTCGTAGAGACAGATTGAGGAATGAAGAGATACGTAGGAGAGTGGGGCAGCAGGAACATTTGTCAGCCAGAGTGGACAGAAGGGTGCTGAGCTGGTATGGTCATGTTGAACGAATGGGAGATGAAAGGCTTACAAAGAGAATATGTGAGTCAGGTACAAGGGGAGATAGAAGGGCAGGAAGACCCCCATTGAGATGGAGAGACTGTGTAAGAAAGGCTTTGGATGATAGAGGAATGACTATAGATCAGGCAGGGGAAGTGGTGGTGGACAGGAGTGAATGGAGAATGCTTGTGAATAGTTGAGTGAACACGTGGTCATTTGGAGTAAGGGGTCGGGCGCAAGTTGGACTAGATAATAGTCCATCAGGCGCCTGGCCCGGGGAGACGATTAATATGAAGGGTGCGCCTGGAAATGTGGTGGGAGGGCTTGTGGCTTTGGCTCCGCTGCATGTCTGCCTGCCGAGATCGGAACCTCTCCGGGTGGTCGGGGACGGGGGAGTGCTGGAGCAACCTGGGTGACCCTGGTCTCTGGGTCTTCTCCAGGGTGACCTGGATGTGTGTGAGTTTGTGTTTTTTATCTGTGTTTATTTGTTGTTTTATGTTGTTTTTGTGTTTTCCCTGTTCTTGCTCTGTCTTGAGTCGGCTACCCCCAAAATGGGGATTGGGCCTGAGCATATAGATAGATAGATAGATAAGCACCCCATTAATACACTTTCCAACACACTAAAAGCTTTTCTCAAGACAATTACATAACAACCAATCAGTGGGATGTGGTATCAGGTCAACTCGTTTCCTAGGCTCCTCGCTACCAAACACCGAAAACATAAATAAATAAATAAATATCCTAAACTCTATTCACGATAATTAGGCCATAAATGTTTAGCTCTGATCTCTTGTAAGTTGTAACACCAAATGCACTGGAACAATCGTGTTGGCATGTTTACCAAAGGAGGAGAGTCGATCAGGAATATATGGGTGTGGGAATTTACAGCCAGTTTGTTCTAGCCCTATTTTAATTACAAGAGAGACATAATTGTAGTCAATAAATTTGTCAAGCCTAAATTTCCCAAAATAGGTTAGATAAGGTAAGGGTGTTTAGTTGCTCAAATGTCTACGAGAGTAACAAATATATTGGATGATATATATCGTAATCTTAACATTTTCTTTTCCTCTTTTCGTCCATTTTCACCATACCGGTATATTTATAAAATGGGGCTTTCGGAAATGTATTAACCAAACCTAAATCAATTCATGTTACGTTATGTTATGTTAAGTCAGTTATGTTATAATTGATTGTATAATGAAATGTAGTACTTAGAGCCGACCTCGCATTTTTTCTCTTTCTCTCCTTCTCTCTTTGGCTTGTATCCATTCGGCCCCATTCAGCCTACTGTTTTAAGACGTTCACCCCAATCTATGTGTCAATATTTTCCTAGCGAGCGGTAGCGAGCCAGCATATATATATTTTTGTTTTGACAGAAAGCTAAATTTGTAAATTTTTCGATAAAAAAAACTCCGGCGAAGCCGGATTTCTCCATACAATGCTGGCTTGCTATCGCTCGCCAGGAAGAAATCGACACCTGGATGGGGATAAACGTCTTAAAACAGTTGGCTGAATGGGCCCGAATGGATACAAGCCAGGGAAAGAGAGAAAAGGAGAGAAAGATAAAAACAAAAAAAACGGTGACCCCCCTTTAATAGCGAGATGGCGAAGCACCAAGACGTCTAACCCGGTATAAACTGAAGCCAACGCCGACTGTTGCCACGCTGCCGGGCCCTGAGTAAATAAACGGAAAGATACATTACGGGCTGGTAATGTAATGTATATATTCTGTTGGTATATATAGACATTATGGGCTGGTAATGTAATGTATATATTATGTTGGTATATATAGACATTACGGGCTGGTAATGTAATGTATATATTATGTTGGTATATATAGACATTACGGGCTGGTAATGTAATGTATATATTATGTTGGTATATATAGACATTATGGGCTGGTAATGTAATGTATATATTATGTTGGTATATATAGACATTATGGGCTGGTAATGTAATGTATATATTATGTGGTATATATAGACATTATGGGCTGGTAATGTAATGTATATATTATGTTGGTATATATAGACATTATGGGCTGGTAATGTAATGTATATATTCTGTTGGTATATATAGACATTATGGGCTGGTAATGTAAGTATATATTCTGTTGGTATATATAGACATTATGGGCTGGTAATGTAATGTATATATTATGTTGGTATATATAGACATTATGGGCTGGTAATGTAATGTATATATTATGTTGGTATATATAGACATTACGGGCTGGTAATGTAATGTATATATTATGTTGGTATATATAGACATTACGGGCTGGTAATGTAATGTATATATTATGTTGGTATATATAGACATTATGGGCTGGTAATGTAATGTATATATTATGTTGGTATATATAGACATTATGGGCTGGTAATGTAATGTATATATTATGTTGGTATATATAGACATAATACTATATTTAATTTATCCCACAATTTATAATTATAAACTCTTGCTCTTTTCAGGCAATATATTCATATTATGAAGCTTCTATTTGAATCATATTTTTATTAGGAAAATATATCAACATATTCGCGAACATTTTTATGATTCGCTTTACCCCTTCTGTACGGGTGACGTCCTTTTCATTATATTCTGGCAATTATGAGACAATTTTATTCAACTTAGGACAAACGTCTATCCATTATAAGCTTACAAACTCCCAGGGGACTATCCCTTATACTTAAACAATACACAAATCAACCCTTCATTTTCTCTCAGTATTCTCGGTGTCTCTGTTTCTTCTGATCTATCTAGGAAAGACCATATTATCACTCTTTCTAAAACGGCTTTCCAGAAGCTGGGTGTGCTCAACCGCCTCAAGGGGCTCTTTACCCCTGCACAGCTTCTTGCTATGTACAAGGACACAGTGCGTCCTTGCATGGAATATTGTTCGCATGTGTGGGTAGGTCCTCTCACACAATACTTCTAGACAAAGTAGAAAAGAATGCCTCTCGTCTCATTAACTCACGTCCACTCACCGATTCTCTGCAATCTCTCTCTCTCTTCCCTGCAATGTTGCATCTTTCTCACTATTCTATCGCTTTTATAATAATCAGTGTTCCTCAGAGCTCTCTCAATGTATACCATCTCTACTTAGGGTACGTAGTACCCGTCTTGCAACACAATCCCACCCCTACTCTATGCAACTCTCCAACCCAAGAGTGAAACGATACTCTCAATCTTTCTTTTATTCAACAGCTGAGCTCTGGAACTCTCTCCCTGAATCTATCTTTCCCTCATCCTATGACTTAAATTGCTTCAAACTCCGTGTGTCCAGACATTTTGGCTCGAACATTCCTTGATTTTGGCCCTGTCACTCTTTCAACTCTGGGGGAGGCACTTGCCACAGGCAGTTTTGCCTTTTGTCTCCCTCATCCACATATAAAAGAAAATATATATATATATCCTTCCTAATTAGCTTATTAAAATCGTCTAAATGTAGCTGAAATAAAATAAAATAGACGTCGAACGTACAGAAGGGGTTAAGCATCCAAGATAAAAAAAAATCTTCCTTACAAACACCAGACGACTGCGTTCACATGACCAGATCATATTGTTAAACAGGGTGTGTAGGCTGCTAAGACAATTCATCTATTCATCTAATTCATCTAATTCATCTATCTGGGTCAGCTTAACACTATCTGATCCGACGTCTTGTGGGTCATCATATTTTGTTTTATTATTATTGAGGATTTTGTTTGATCGAAACCCATTGTTTAGCAATGTATTTTAGTTTTTCCCCTAGGCTAACATGAAACGCCTTCCCAGACTTCCTTCAAACTAAAATAAAATTTCCATTCAGATTCCGTTCAAGCTAAATTTGTAGATTTTTCGATATAATAATGTCCTGGCCGAAGGCCGATTTGTGTTTTAAAGGTGAACTACAGGAATGAACGAAAAAAAGAAGAAGATTAATGCAGTGTCATAACTTGGCATGAATATACTGTAATATGTATATGGCCAATATCGATATAATTCCATTAAACTCCATACAAAAAAACTATTATATAACGTCGTTGGCATTCTCAACGATCAGCTGGACGAGTTCAGCTGACTGGGAGTGACGACATTGTATGGAGAGGCAGTTTGTAAACAACACATGCAGTTCTGAACTGTCAGGTCTGTTTTTCGTAATTAATACCTTTTAATTCAATACTAAAGCTCTGCAAAACATCGAACAAGGTTCTGAAGATGTGGTGCACATCAAGAAATAATCCAATCTCGCCAACATTAAACATACAGGCAGTGTTTTTTAAGTGTTTATCCTGGTCCAGAGTCGAGGGAGTTCACTTGTAAGGCCTATTTCTTAATGATAGTATCGTTTTCTGTTAATTTTATATATCGCAGTCCCTTGACCAGATAGTGATTAAGCCAATGAGATAGTGATTGAGTTGTAAACATGCATACAATTTATAAGAGTTTCTCACATAAAAAAAACACAGATTCACCCATTTACCATGTCGAATGTTCCCGCCATTCCATCCTATGACGTCATGGTAAACATGCCAGTTCTCGCCACATAAATAACTTAGATAAGCTATATTTCTATGTTGTTAGGACACATTGATGAATGTTCTTCAGTATCATATTCCTAAAACCAAGCAGATCCCAATGGACATTGTAGTTTGAATAGGTTTAATCCCTGGAATTCACCTTTAACCCGTGGAGCCCCGGCTAGTTTTGTAATGTTTGTTCACCAGAACCCGGCCGGTTTTCAAAAAATGGTTTTATTCCAGAAACAATAGCGAATGGGTTAGGAATGAAGGAAAAACCACAAAAAAATGCTCAAAAAGCTTAAAGAATGGTCCTACAGAGCCCCCGAAAACGTATTTTACAGGAGTAAAAAATTGAAGGCAATTACCCCAAAAAAACAGGTTATTGCACGCTCACGCGCACGCACGTGGACTTTGAGAGTTTTCAACCATCGGCACGGTTGCGTGGGATACGTACACAGTTCCCATACAAATCTGAGCCATCTTGAGTGGCTACACCTGAGGTTACGGTCGGCGCAATTAGGGTGACGCGCCAGACGCGTCTCTGGGGCTGTGCGTTACATACATCGCCGACGCGTCAGACGCGTCGCTGGGGCTGTACGGGTTAAGCTAAAGGCGCACTATCGCTCGACCAGAAAAGAAAATAGACACCTGAATGGGGAGAAGCGTCTTATTATTGTCAAACTAATAGGATGAAACATCTTAGACTCTGTAAACGAATGAAGCAAAATAGGGGAACTCCAAAAAGACGCTCACTCTCATGGTCCCTTTGTGAGAAACGACGTGGGAAGTGAGGGTGGGTTAATCGAATCGTTGCTAGAAGCCCATCATTTCCATACATACAGAGCACATACAGATAAACAAAGAAACACATTTTGTATCCCGAAACTCTCTATTAGCAGCAATATACGCCCTATGCCACAATTCAATTCAATTCATATTTCTGTATTTATTTGTTCACATTTAATATGTACATTGTAATATAATACACATAAGAACATAAGAACATAAGAACATAAGAAAATGGGAGTCTGCAGAAAGCCGATTGGCCTAAGCAAGGCAGATCCCTGTCCCACACAACCCCAAATCAATTACAAAGCCCAATTATAGGCTCAACACTCTAATACCCTGAGGATCATCTTACCAAAACGGTTAGAGATTAACGCAGGATTATGGGGGTCTGCAGAGCGCTGATTGGCCCAACCCGGCTGATCCCCCTTCACACCCAACCCTTCTCGTCCATATGCTTATCCAATTTTATCTTAAAGCTCCCTACAGTTTTAGATCCCACTATAGCACTTGGTAGTCCATTCCACCCATCTACAACTCTGTTACCAAACCAATATTTGCCTATATCTTTTCTGAAACGAAATTTATCTAATTTGAAACCATTGGTACGAGTTCTTTCGCTATCACTGAGCTTTAGTACATTTGTCATGTCCCCTTTGTTAATCCCACTAACCACTAAGCACACATAAAACATAATACGTTAGGTATATATATATATATATATATATATATATATAGAAATTTATAACACAATTCAGTTAAAAATCAATACCAATCTCGTGTAGTCGCATAGATGATAACAACAATGCCTACAGAACAGACAGCCTACAGAGTTTAGTTGATCCTAGACGCATTACAACTACCATGTCAGGGTTAGCGGGTGTGCGGGTGGGAGGTGTTCAAGTGGAAGATAAAAAAAAAAATCAAGACCTGCGTGTTGCACAAGTTTATGTTCTCTAACTATGCCTCCCGCCGCGCCTCCCTAGCTGCCTATTATGTGGGTCAACTCCTGGGATTGCGGATACTCAGTCAAGGCTGTCATAAAACACAGGGTCCAGAGAACATTAGAACCACAGTGTGATTAGAACATAAGAAAACGGGAGTCGCAGAGAGCCGAACCGGCATCATCCCTTTCACACATAACCCATTTCGTCCATCTGCCTATCTAATTTTATCTTAAAGCTCTCTATCGTTCTTGATCCCACTAGAGCACTCGGTAGCCTACTCCACCTATTTACAACTCTGTTACCAAACCAATATTTGCCTATATATTTTCTGAAACGAAATGTATCCATTTGTTCGAGTTCTTTCGCTATCACTGAGCTTCATTACATCTTTCATGTCCCCTTTATTAATCCCACTAACCCACTTGAACACCTCTATCATAACCCCTCTAACTCTGCGTCTCTCTAACGAATGTAAGCCTAATTTCTTCAACCTTTCTTCATATGGAAGATATCTAACATTACTGATAATTTTTATCATTCTTCGTTGTAGGCTACTCTCTCCAAGGAATCTATGTCCATTCTGTAATAGGGACACCAAAATTGAACAGCATAATCCATATGTGGTCTTACTAACGTTAGATACAGATTTAAGATTACGTCTGCTGTTCTATTACTCACACTTCTCGATATAAATCCGAGAACTCTATTTCCCTTATTTCGAACACTAATGCATAGATTTCTAGGTTTCAAATCACAGTTGACGTTGACTCCCAAATCTTCTTCATTATCTGAGTTTCTTATATCCACGTTATCTAATCTATATACTGCATTTTCTATCGATTTCCCAAATTTTACTACACTGCATTTATCTACATTGAACTTCATCTGCCAATTTACTGCCCATTCGTGTAGTGTATCTAGATATCTTTGGAGAGCCTGAATATCATGATCAGAATTTGCCACTCTTCCTATTTTTGTGCCATCTGCAAATTTACTGATTTTGCTAGTTATTCTTACATCAAGGTCATTAATATAAATGATGAACAGCAGAGGGCCTAAAACAGATTATTGTGGGACTCCACTCTTAACTATACCCAAGTCTGATTGTATATCATTTATGCTAACTCTTTGCTTCCTACCAATTAACCATGACCTATTCCATCTTAATAGAGTTCACCCTATTCCATGAGCTTCTATTTTCCTCAACAATCTTTCGTGGGGGACATTAGCGAATGCCTTACTGAAATTTAAATAAATTATATCATATTCTTTGTTTTATCTACTGCTTCACATAGGAAAAAAAGGTCAATAAATTAGTGAGTCAGGGCCGACCCTTCGTGTACACTGTTGTTTTTTCCAGCTAACGGTAAATTGTTATGCCTTAACTTGATTACTCCACTAATATGCAGACTTTTGTAGAAAAATATCTTGTTTTTAATAAAAACTTGGCACTAATATGAAGCAGAGACATGGTAGTTTCATATTTATCCGTTAGTTATCGATAACTCAATTGCCAAGGGATTCAATTTATCGCCAGCTGAAACAATACGAGTATACTTGGTAGGAGCCATGACAAACCAATGCAGTACTACACCCTGTTCCAAATGAGTATACTTGGTAGGAGCCATGACAAACCAATGCAGTACTACACCCTGTTCCAAATGAGTATACTTGGTAGGAGCCATGACAAACCAATGCAGTACTACACCCTGGTCCAAATGAGTATACTTGGTAGGAGCCATGACAAACCAATGCAGTACTACACCTGTTCCAAATGAGTATACTTGGTAGGAGCCATGACAAACCAATGCAGTACTACACCCTGTTCCAAATGAGTATACTTGGTAGGAGCCATGACAAACCAATGCAGTACTACACCTGTTCCAAATGAGTAGGCCCAAACTTTTGAACATTAACCTCTATATCTCACAAACGACTAGAGTAATCCAGTTAATATTTCTACCATTTGGGAAGGGTCAGACAAGGATTAGGTGTGGAAATTTACAGCCCATTTTTGCTCTAGCCCTTTTTGAGTTACAGAGGTTAGGGTTCACGATGTCTGACCTACCAACTTGGAACAGGGTATAGCTCATTCATTATTTAAGGGGAGGTGGCGTATTTAAGGGGAGGTGGCGTATTTAAGGGGAGGTGGCGTATTTAAGGGGAGGTGGCGTATTTAAGGGGAGGTGGCGTATTTATTTGCTCATTTATGTATTTGTTTGTATTATTTTATTAGTTTCCTCCCTAGACTTCCTTCAAGCTTAAAGAACACCCGCCCAAAACCCTCCTTAAAGATAAATTTGTACATTTTTCGATAGAAAAATTTCCCGTCCTAATGTCGGTTTATCTTAAATTACAGGCTCGCTATCGCTCGCCAGGAACAATCGACACCCAAATGACACGAAGTCTTAATATTGACAGAAATGGGGCGAAAGGTCTTAAAGTCGCCAAACTAATGGACCAAACATTTTATGCAAATGTTTCTGCAAACAAATGGGGTTAAACATGAGGAAAAAGGGTGACCAGAAAAACGACCCATCTCCCCTTAGGGCGTCATAACTTGCCAATGCTCCGAAACACTATCCAGTCATAAATTACTACAGTATGTGAGGATTTTTTTTTTTTTTTTTTTTTTTTTTCTTGCCTCCCTTCTCCCTCATGTTTAGCCCTATTAATTTTGAGATTTGAATACGTTCGTTCCATTACTTTGGCAATGCTCAACCTATCACCCCCTTTCTTTGTCAATATTAGGACCTTTCGACCCATTTAGGTATCGATTTTTTCCTGGCGATTTTTTTTTTTTTTTTTTTTTTTTAAGAGACAATGAACGGAGGAAGGAAAAACACAGATAAAACAAAAAGGTCCATGTGCCTAAAGGCATCCTCCATTCATAAAATGTTTGTAACAACTGGATTTAAACATTTGTAGATTGTAAGTTTGTGGAAAGCAATTCGAGGGAAGTGAATTCCAAAGAGTAGTAGTTCTAGGGATAAATGAATTTTGATAAGCAGAAGTTCTGCATTGTGGAGGAGAAAGTGTAAATTCATGGGCGCTCTCAGCTGCCCTAGTTCTACGGGGAAAGATGTGGAGAGGCGGCACAATTGAAGCAAGTTCCTCGGAACAATTGCTGTGAAAATATCTGTAGAATAATGCAAGGGATGCAACGTTTCTTCGTATGGATAATGTAGGAAGGTCCTGTGTGATTGCAGGGTTATTGATTAATCTAATAGCTTTATTTTGAATTTTGTCCAACTGCCTCAATGCAACCACTCCAGTTCCACTCCACAGAGGTGAACAGTAATCCATCTGAGAACGCACATGACTTTTATATATTACGGCCAACTGCTCGTCAGTGAAGAATTCTCGAACTCTGTACAGGAGTCCCAGTTTTTTAGAGGCATTCTTAGCAATGCTTCTAACATAATGTGTCCAGCTCAAGTTAGTAGTTAATGTTACACCGAGAATGTCAATACTATGGGAAGTGGGAATATTTACATCATTAAAAAATATATGGGAGTCAGTGAGATTTTGTCGGTTAGAAAATTGAATGTACTTGGTTTTCTGTGCATTAAAGGAAACTAGATTCTTTTGTCCCCATTCTTCAATTCTAGAAAGGTCCTGGTTCAGAGAAATTGCAGTGCTTATTTTTGAATTTATAAGATCGGGTTGGGTGAAAGAATTGGTAAATGTGAAGGAACTGTGGAGTGTTGAGTCATCAGCGTAGGAATGTATTGGATTATGAGTGGTAGATATGAGATCATTGATATGAATGAGGAACAGAATTGGGGCCAAAACTGATCCCTGGGGAACACCAGCATTTATTGAGTGAAATTGAGAATAAAGGCCATCTACCATTACACGTATTTTTCTGTTATGAAGATAAGAAGAAATTAGTGGAACTAATGATGCAAGGCCGTAGTGTGACATCTTCGACAATAAGGATTGATGCCAGACTCTATCAAATGCCTTTGATATATCCAGTGCTATTGTATGTGTTTCACCATGTTGGTCTGTAGCTTGGTTGATTTGATGCGTAAGAAGGCAAAGAATGTCTGCAGTTGATCGACATCGTCTAAAACTATATTGCCTATCACTGATTAATTTATTATTCTCAAGATGCTTAATTATGTGATTGTTTAATATAATTTCAAAGACTTTACCTAGAGTGGAAGTTATAGCTATTGGTCTGTAGTTTGATGGATCTGAAGAGGCACCTTTTTTAGGAACTGGATGAATGTTTGCTTCTTTCCAGGGTACTGGGAAGCATGAGGTATGACTACATAGACGGAAAAATTTTGCCAATACAGGAGCGAGCACCAAGGAGCAATTCTTAAGTACTATTGGAGGAATTTTATCAGGACCAGGAGCCTTATCTACTGAGAGATTCTGCAAAATAGTTTTGACATGTCTGGTGTGGATCTTAAGTGAGGGAATTTCAGGCGAATTAAAATTAAGTACAGGGACATCATGATTTTATTTCATCTAAGGTTGAGTTGGTGGAGAAAATATCCGCAAGAAGGTTAGCTACCTCGTGGGTCACTTACAAGATTGCCAGTCGGCGATTTTAATGGTGGAATGGATGAAGCAGTTGTAAAGTTGGATTTGAATGAGTTAAGAGTAGACCAAAATATTTTGTTATCATTTGGATTATTTAGAAGTTTATTTGCCTGCTTGTGGAGAAAGTTTGATTTAGTTAGGTTTAATACAGTTTTGGCATGATTTCTGATGTTTCTAAAGTAATTAAAAGCTTCATGTGTTTTTGATCTTGTGTATGCATTGTAGGCTATTGCTTTTTGTTCAGTTACTCTAGCACAATTATGGTCAAACCATTTAGGTGAATTAGATCTTTTAATGTACTTTTGATGAGGAATAAAAGTTTCCATTCCAATTTTTACAAAATCTTGTATGTGGCTCAAGGTGGAGTGTGCATCATTAGAAAAGAAAGAGGTCCAGGGAATATCAATAAAGAAACCTTGAAGACCCTCCCAGTCTGCCCTATCGTAATGCCATTTAGTCACCAAAACAGGTTCAGAGTGGGAAGGTGTGGTAGGTGATAGACAGGTGGCCTGTATCAGACAGTGATCAGAAGATCCAAGCGGGGACCTTACTGTAACATCATAATTTTCTGAATTGGTTGTTAAAAATAAGTCCAGTAGGTGGGAATTATGATTAGGATTATCTGGTACACGGGTGGGTTGGTTGACTAGTTCTTACAACAATTAGTGTTTTTTCAGAGCTCTCTCAGTGCATCCCCCCTCCCCCCCCCCCACCCCACCCCGTTGCAGCGAGTGCAAGGCACCCGCCTTTCAACACAGTCTGTCCAACTCTCCAACCCAAAAATTGGCAAATGTTCTCGTCTTCCTTATACTCAACTAGTAAACTCTGGAACTCTCTCCCTCAATCAATCTTTCCTCCATCCTATGACTTAAACTGCTTTAAACTTTGTGTATTCAGGCATTTTGACCACAACGTCCCCTGAATTTGGCTCTCTGACACTCTTTTGACTCGTTACAGACAACCTGCCTTTTGTCTCCTTCACACACACAGATAAAACAAATATAATAAAAAAATAACATCAGCTGGAGAGAAACAGACAATAGCATACAACACACTGAGACCTACTGTATACTAGGTTTCTTTTCAACTGACGGTAAATTGCAAAGTTCCTGTCAATATTTCTCAGTTACTGTGAAGATTTAGAAGTGAAAATTAGTGTTGATCATATAAACTTTGTCTTAATATGATGCAGACACATAGTAGTTTCATATATTCCCACTAAGTATTGATAAATTAACTGCTAAGGGATATAATTTATCACCAACTGCAAAGAAACAGAATAGTGCATATGACTGACTGTGGGTGCATTAGTTAAAATAGGACATGAGAGGCTATCAACCTTTTTGGAGCACACTGCAAGTCAAGTACATTTTCAGAACTGGAGCCCCTTTTTGAGAACCCCAGTCCCTTGTGTGGGTGCATCTCCTCCTTGTGTGATGGTATGGATGTAAGGGTAATACCGTAATAATAACACGCCTGCTGACAGTACATGAGTTATATCGGGACAGTGGTGGGAGTGGGGGTAGGGGGAGCTTGTGACCTAGAAGGAGGCTCACACGTTTCGCCTTAACTTAAAGGAAAATGGACCGTTTTTTTATTTGTGTATTAATTCATGTATTCCTTTAGTTCTTAGTTTCCTCGCTAGACCTCCATCAAGCTTAAAAAAAAAACACCCCCTAGCGAAACATGTACAAATTAATCTAGAAGGGGGATCTAATGGTTGTTTTTTTAAGCTTGATGGAGGTCTAGGGAGTAAACTAATGAAACAATAAAAGAGATACATAAATGATAAAATAATTACGCCCATCTCCCTTAAATGCCAAGTTTTCCTAATTAACATCATATTTCGCTATACATGTTTGGAAATGGCTGAGCAAACAAGATGGGGATATGGCAATTTACTCTCAGCTGGCAATAAATATAAAATTATATAATATTTTCGATTGTCTGTGTGTGTGTGTGTGTGTGTGTGTGTGTGTCTGTTCTTTATGCATGGCCACCTTTTTTAAGCTAGAGCGTTCATACTTGGTATGCATAGTAAGGGGGTCCCTAGGCAGGTTTTAGTGAAAAAATAAAATTCCCCAGGGTGAAAGGGACGGAGAAAATGGGCGCGAAATCGGAAAAATCGCTTTTGGTTTTAAAAAAATTGCCGTTTGGGGCAGAAGAAGGCCTCCGATCGAAAAGGTGTTTGGAACGAAAGTTGTTCGCAGCCTC
Organism: Paralithodes platypus; assembly: GCA_032716605.1. Classification (NCBI taxonomy): domain Eukaryota; kingdom Metazoa; phylum Arthropoda; class Malacostraca; order Decapoda; family Lithodidae; genus Paralithodes; species Paralithodes platypus. The sequence goes on from CM064520.1 coordinate 44,553,414, forward strand.
CCAAAATGGGGGTACGGATGAGGTCAGATCCAAAATCGGAGGTCATTTAGCGGCCGAAATCGAGGTCGCCGTTTAATGAGGCACAGGGAGGTCGAGGCCGGTGATTATGGTAGTAGTAGTATTGTGATGATTGTGGTAGTAGTGATTGATGATGGTGATTATGGTAGTAGTAGTGGACCAGTGGTGGTAGTAGTGATGGTGATTATGGTGATTACCTGGGCAACGCCGGGTACCCCTGCTAGTATATATATATTATTAAATCAGTTCGTGTGTCTGTTTGTCTGTGTGTTCTTAATAGGCGGCCGCAGTTTTGGACCTGGGGAGCTGAAACTTTGCATGTGGGTGTCAATTGACTTGGGTCAGGCCATAGAGGGGACAAGGCCACGATCGGAGGTCGTTTCGAGGCCGAAATTTAAAAAAAACATGACAAAAATTTCCGTATGGGGCAGAAGGAGGCCTCCGATCGAAAAGGTGTATGGAACGAAAGTTGTTCGCAGCACCCCAAAATGGGGGTACGGATAAGGTCAGATCCAAAATCGGAGGTCATTTAGCGGCCGAAATCTAGGTCGCCGTTTAATGAGGCACAGGGAGGGCGAGGCCGGTGTTAAGACGATGTTGTGTAGTTTAAGAAGGATCTGTGGTACTAAAAATTATTACCTTAGAGAGTTCGAAGCCTGTTAATTGCTGGAGGGCCTTTTTAACCCCTTCTATACCGGCGACGTCTCTTTAATTTTATTCTTGCAACTAACAGACTTCGAACTATCTCTCTTGACTCTTTTTACTACCATAGATTCTTCTTAAACTGCACAAAATCGTCTAAATATAGCCAGAGTATAATTAAGAATACGTTGCTGGTATAGAAGGGGTTAAGCGGAATAACATCGTCTAATAGTTACTAGTATATAATGAAAAGGACGTCACTGGTACTGAATGGGGGAAAAGACCCTAGCGGCCGAGTGACACAACAGTATACTGTATAATAGCAGCTAACCCCTACTGTACTGGTGCCGTCCTTTAAACTTTATTCTGGCTACTAGTAGACGATTTTATTCAGCTTTAAAAGGGCTCCAGCATTTATCAGGCTTCGAACTATCTCACTTAACCTTTTTTACTACCACAGATCCTTCTTAAACTGCATAAAATCCTCTAAATATAACTAGAATAAAAAAATAAAATAGACGTTGCCGGTTCAGTAGGGGTTCATCTAATGACACGAAGACTGATTCGGTTACATTTAGGTCAATGTCACCACGGAAATACCGAGCGTGTTCACATTTTAAGGGGTTGGTGGTTATTGTTTGGTCTATTAATTTATTAATTCATATATATGTTCTTAAGCTTGATGGAGGTCTAGGGATGAAACTAAAAACATAAATATAAAAGATAATGAAATAAGCAAATAAATACGCCCATTCACCCTTAACCCGTTAACGGCGGCAAAGCTCATAAGAGGTTTTACTGGGCGACGGCGTCAAAGCTCTTCAGAGGGAGGCCTAAAAGAAACATTTAAACGGCCCCAGTAGCACTAAACAATTTTTTTGTTTTCTTTTTTCCTATACCTCATATCACTCCTCCACATCCCCTCCTTCCCCCTTTTCCCCTCCCCCTTCAATTATCACCTATTTTCCCTGTTATTCCCTAATTCGTTGGTATATTTTTGTGCTAACATTAGCAAAATGTGTGGAGGATGTGCTTACGTGCCTAGCGGGTGTGTTATACAACCGAGTGTGTGAATGAGTAGGCTCAGTGTGGCTTGATGCCTCGTGGAAGGAGGGGTTGCCTCAATTTTCTCCATAATTCATGAATGGGCTGGTCCATCTATATTCACAATTTTGACCAGAAAAATTATATTTTCACTTGTTTTATTGTTGTTACAGGTTACTATCTTCATAGTGAAGGTAAAATAGGCTCATATTAATAAGTCTATCTATCTATCTATTGCCTGACGCCGTGATCCCCGAAGGGGTGGCCACGAACGAACCACCCCCATGCACCTCTGTCCCCAGTCAGTCGACGCCCCTCCCCCCAACCAGCACCGCCTTCGTTCATGTACTTCCTCACTCCATCCTTCCACCTCTCATTTGGCCTGAATGGAGCCAATATTCTCGCCCATGGGCAGCTAGTTCAATACCCCCCCCCCCCTCTCCATTGCCGGGTTAAAGTTCAGAAACCTAGCAACGTTCTTCATATTTTCATTCTCACAGGGAGCAGGCAGTTATATTTTCATTCTCACAGGGAGCAGGCAGTTATATTTAGCATGAAAGTGGCCACGTTTTGTATCAGTCAGCCAACCCATACATAACATAGTTTAACCCTTTCTGTACCGGCGAAGTCCTTTACATTATATTTTAGCTATATTTAGACGATTGTGTTTGGATGTGTACGCAGTATCTGTCTGTGTGTGTCTGTGTGTTTGTGTGCGCGTGTGTGTGTTATTCACGCGTGTGTGTGTTATTCACGCGTGTGTATGTACAGTATTTGCACATGCTTATATGTATATATATTTTTATATATATATATATATATATATATATATATATATATATATATATATTATTATGTCAGGTTTTTACTGGGGTTGATTGGATAAATTAGGTAGGTTCTACTTTACTGGAGAAGCCGAATTCGTTTCAACACATGCACAGAAGGTAATAGAGGATAATTATAACAAAACATACATTTACATTATTATATTAACTACACATGGATATCGTATTAAAAGGATAGATAATATGGTATAAACATATACAAGAGTCATAATACGCATGAACGAGGTTCCACAATCTTCGTTCACTCTTAACACTCAAAGAGCGGGTGGTGGAGTATATTTGACTGTGCCGCCCAGCGGGGATTTTTACCGTAAACGAGCTTTTTTCCGTGCTCGTTTTCATGCATAAACAAGAGCCAGAGCGTAATACAAGTATGTATCCCTGAAAGGGCGTTAATTCAGCTTTCTAATGACACCAGAACCATCCTTCTACGATCACTGGTTATCTTGCAACGATCGTGCAACCGAAGGGCAAAATCGGTAAAATACGGTCATTTCCTTACATTATTACGTGTGAAACGAGTGAGAGAGGGTGGAGTAGGGTGCAGTACATCTCAGTAGCTCCACGGCCACCGTGGCGAGCGGTCATGAGGTAACCTATGCTCCTCCCACCGCTCCGCTCTCTGTCAGAGCACATTACGTGCTCAAAATTGCATGCTACTATAGCCGGGCCCCGCCACATAGTCCTTGGTTCTCTTGCCCGGCTATAGCCGGGCGCCGCCAGTTAAGGGTTAAGACTTGGCTTGTACAATATACTTTAGTACTCCCTTCAATCGAGGTATGACAATTGTACTGGTTAAAATCAATACAGCTTAGTACTCCCTTCAATCGAGGTAGGACACATATACTTTCTCATATCACGTGACACAGGTATATTCTTAAGTATTTGCTTTTTCACAGGTTATCACTATTACTTATATGATTTCACTTTGTATGAATATTTAGAACTTTAAATTAAGTACTTCCCTAAAATAAGTGGGCATCACTAGTACTTCAATTGCGTTTCAAATTGCATAAAAATAAATATCAAATAATTCACTCAAGTACTTCCTTGTATATAAGACACGTCACTAGTACTTTTATTCACAAGGGACTGGAGTTCTCGCAGAGAGGCCAAGGGATTGGAGTTATCGCAGAGAGGCTCCAGTCCTGACGTTATTCTCAACTTACAGTGTGCTGGCTTAATAATCCAATAGGGTTGCTAGCCTCTGAAGTCCTATATTAACTAAAACAAACAAAAACAAGCAGAGAGGCTCCAGTCCTGACGTTCTTCTTGACTTACAATGTGCTGGCTTAATAATCCAATAGGGTTGATAGCCTCTGAAGTCCTAGTTTAACTAATTTTAACTAACTTTTATTCATTCACTATTTTATATATATCCTGCGTCAACACTAGGTACTTCCATTAATAATTGATTATCACTAGTACTTCTTATGCGTTTCAATAAGCATTTAAATGGGATATAAAGATTTAATTTAGTACTTCCTTTTATCAATAAAGTGTATCACTAGTACTTATAAAGGGATTTCACTATATATTATATGTAGTGAACACTCTGTAGTCTTCTAGTAAGAATCTGGGCCGTGGTGGTTATCCTGACGTGACTGGGTGACAGTAGATGGAGATTCGAACTCTTGGGTGTAGGGTATTAAATAATACATACAATATGCCAGTGCATCTGTATAGTATTATTGAGGTAACATAGGAGGGGACTCGCTAACTGCTCTGACCGTTATAAGAGGTTTGATGCAGACCTTCAAGTACCTTGGTGTTGGTCCTTAAATGTTGTGTGCAATATGCCAGTGCATCTGCAACACGTCATCAAACTAACGTAAGAGGGTTGTTTGTGACGCAACGTCTCTTAACTGTTCTGAACGTTATAAGAGTCTTACAGTGACTAGGTTGATGAGGAAATGTTGACCTTTTCCGATCTCCTACCTCAGAACCAGTGCCTGGGATTCCATATCGGACGGACTCTATTGCAGAGTGCCGTTATGCAGAATGGTATCTTGCAGAGCCCTTGTCTTATCAGAATCCAGCCAGTGCGTGAACCTTTAATAAGATGGGGGTGGTTTGTTACTAATAGAGCACTTGACAAGTCAGCATTCTTTATTAATAACAACGCCAGATCGAGGCAAAGGAATGGATATTAGGTAGCCTCCAGTAAGGTCTAATAACAAATTCCTTTGATGAGACACGATGTTAAATATGATTGGAAGTAATGCTTTACCACCATTGTGATCAGGGTTTTACTCCAATATTAAAAGGGGACAAAATCTTCCAGCTAATAGGTACCTTCCAGTGAGAGGTATCTAAGAGCTGTCCAACTGTAATCATCTTCATTTTGCCTGCGGTGGTCATACCTTTTGCCGTGTTGTTCCTGACGGTCCATCTCGGGTTAATAAGGGCACATGTGCGGGGAAGGACTCTTGGGGTGTTTGGGGTACTCCCTCCTGGCCTCATGGTCACGGGTGATGCGGCTTGGAGGGAGAATGGCGCGTGGAGGTATGGTGTCTATGGAGCCGTTTTGTTATCTTCCTTTCCTTGACAGCTTTTCTTCTTCGGTGTGCATCAGGATTGTTGATGGTGATGGTTAGGTTCTTCCCGGGTGTTGGATGAAGTGCAACATCAATTGCAGCTACTCGGGCACATCTTGGTGGGGTGGTGGTTACTTCCTTTTGTCTCGGAGGGGTGGTGGGAAGTGCGGAAAAATTGCTTGGTGGTGGTGAAGGCGTAGTGCTGACTTTCTCCTGTATTCAATTATATATATATATATATATATATATATATATATTGTTACGACCGGGGCTACGAATAAAACAAGGGCACTTAAAGATTGGACTAGTAATAGGGCACTATGCAACAATGGTATGCTAGATCCAAACCCTCGAACTTATATGCCGGCGAACAAAACACTTAAACCCTCCAGAGTTAATCTGCGATAACGGGGTATCCTTAACTTTTTTTTTTTTTTTTTTTTTTTCTATATTCCAACTTACTTCCTCTCGGGTATAGGCTGAGAGCCTTAACATTCACCACTTTACAATGAACAGTGAAGCCCGTGAGGTCTTGTTCCAGTCTAGGGAGTGAGACATGTGAAGCACGTAAAGTACAACGAGCACCTGCCATCATGCCTTCACATGAAGCACGGCGCTCACTCATGGCCCGAAATGACCCATCTCTGAAGCCACCTCGTTTCCGTGCTTCACTGTCTCACCCCCTACACTCGGACTCTCACACTTACACACACACAACGCCACCTGTTGAGCAGATAACTCACCAGGCATTGCACCCCTATAGCATATTTTGAATATGGGAATATTCATACAGTGCTATTTAATCAGGGAACAATGAGGGTATTTTATTTGACGTTTCGGTGGGCTTGTGGTAATGCACTGATACTAGGTAAAGCACAAATTCCATCCCAATAATATCTTCCCATTAATACATCGGGATTTGAACCCGGGACCTTTGGATTACCAGGCCAGTGGCAAGACCACTCCACCACACCTCCCCTAACTGGGCATAAATGTACTCTACTTCAGGCTAACCCACTCTGGTATAGCCTGATAACAAACAAGATGCAAGTTACGTTAAAATGCATAAAAAGGAATCTCTGGAAAGATCAATTAAATCACTGCAAGATTTAATATAATAAAAAGATGCTTCAATACAGTTACTCTAAACAACAATAAACTCTTCACTCCTGTCTGAAAGAAAGTGAAGTATAGTCCTACAGCATAGACCTGGAAACTTCTGAAGAAAGTCTGATGCTCATAAAATGCTCGTATCTTAAACTATATAAAGGCAGGAGGCAGGACACCACACGTGTAAATTGAATACACTAAAAGATAGGACATATAATGTTAACTGACACGAGAATACTACAAATGCGCAACGGTAGCAATGCTCGACACTAAAAGAAGTACTTCCTCATCAACGAAACAGTCTGCTATGGTTGTGCGGCTCAACAACAACCTAGACTAATAAATGCTGTGAATAATAATGCGCACATATCAAAGAGCTTATATTAAATACTAACAAGTGTCTACTCGATTAATAATGTCTAGCTGGGATACTCTAGGTAAGGAACTGGGGTTGAGCAAGACAGGCTCGCAGCTTAGCGAAGTCCTAAAGACTGCATCCTTTAAGTTACGTTAATTGACTAGGGTGCTCTCTCGATAGATCCAGATCACGAGTATCTGGTTCTATCCGGGCGACCCTCAAAAGACAAGCAAATAGGCAGCAAAGTGTGGAACTGGCACAGGCCAAAACCCTCAGTCAACACAATGCTGCACTCGCAAAGGACGCAACCGAAAAGACAACACAGGCTACCACAGGACCGGTCGAAGTCGTGTAGGTATAGGCAAACCGTACACACATCGGAGACAACGAATACAGTTACCTTATCCCAGTCTAGCATTAAATAAAAGAGCAGAAACACTAAATCAATAATGGAGACACACACAAAGTTCTTAACCTATACTAACTAAGAACCCTCAAACCTATTCTAAGTACATGTAAATATCTCTGAGGACGGCGCATGCAATACAATGAGCCGGCTATGGAAACCGTATGCAGAACCCAAGGGGATAAGTAATTGAATAAAGGCGAGAAGTAATGGAAAAGAAGAAGTTCAGAAAGAGAAACAGTGGTAAAGGTGGTGATCGGGGGAGAGTATGCAAAGGGATGTTAGAAGCACGTGCGCCAAGCCTGTCCTGACGAGGACAGCTCCTGGGGACCCTCATGCAGGAGGTAAGTTACACAGGAGCCCGCAAAGGCGCGATGGTCGGCCAATCACGGGCCGATACATCACAAGACAGCAGGTGTCACGTGACACAGCCAGCCACGCCGGCCAATGGCGAGCAAGAGGCAGGAATGCTCCCGCACCTACAGACACTCACTACCATCTCGCTCTGAAAGTCTCTCTCATTCCCACGCTGGTACTATCATCACTACTATTGATATAAAATATAACCCGTTGTCACAGACGAAAACAAAGACCACCACAGGACTATCTGTGACAATGCGATTACTAGGAAAGAAAGAACAACATTCTCGGATAACTGTAGCCCATTTCGATGTCCCTGGCGAGCGCTAGTGGCTAACGAGAGGCGATTCTGCCAACGCTGGTAGACGTCACAATATATATATATATACAGTATATATATATATATATATATATATATATATATATACAGTATATATATATATATATATATATATATATATATATATATATATATACAGGGTGTTTTAAAACAACACTGCCAGAGTATGATGACCACATTGATAAAAATATATAATACACATATTTCTATTCTATTTTTACCAAAAATATATTGTAACGGAGATAAATGGTTATTTAGAAATGTAGCAAAACAGGGTTCTGAGCTCAGCACAAAACGTATGATACATAATATGAATGATTACCAAGTAAAAAAGGTAAAGAGGAGATATCTAATGTCCTAATCACATATGAATAATTACAAAATCAAAGTAACATAAAATTGGTAATGATATTTTGCAATTAGAAGAAAACTGCTAAGTATTATAATCCAAGTAGCGTAAAAAGATATGCACCATTTGTAACGATGACCAAGAGGTAAAATAATGAATCTCAAGTCTGGGTCAGGTATCCGAACACTTCTATAGGTATTTTAATCGTTCGTGAAACTGTTTGAATGGGAAAAAATTGTTCCTGCGCAATTTACTGTTTCAATACAAATACCTCATTACGTTACTATTATCACAGAGTACTAACGAAATATGTTTATCAGTTTTATGGTTGAAGTTTGACGATTTTACGTAGCTGTAGACATACAAGTATACAGTGTTCACTAATGAATATTTAAAATCATCTAATGGTACCCAAAACAAACAATTTACGTCACTTGGACTTAACGAGTATAAAATAACAAAGGCAGAGATACACCTAAATAACGACAATCCATATTTATGTGATATTATAAGGTAAATAAAATCACTATGACAGAAGAAGATAGCACCATGGCCGAGCAGATGATTAAACACATGAGAAGATTCGTTATGATTCCAAAGCTTCGAAAAAAAACTCGAACTGGGATGGGAGGCAAGAAGTACCTGCCTGACCTTTGCAGTACCTGCCTGACCTTTGCAGTACCTGCCTGACCTTTGCCAGTACCTGCCTTACCTTTGCTGATTGAGGACCTGTCCCTAGTGACTCCCAGTGAATATCTTTGCCCATAGTGTGGTGATAGTATTAACGCTTTCTTAAAATGGCTGGTGTTGACGAGATTGCTACCTCCTCTCATATTCTCCAGCTTTGTCTTGCTTTGCAAGAAAGGATGGAAAATGTGGAGAGAGAGGTGCAGTCTCTCAAAGACGAGAATTTGGCCTTAAAGCTGACTTTGGCTGACAAGAAAAGTGAGGATAGTGCAACTGCTGTTAGGGATCGTGATGCTCCCTGGACAGTTGTTCCAACAAGTGCAACAACCTGCAAATTTCTACGGCGGCCAGTTGCCCTCAGCAACAAGTTCATCACCTTGGATGACGAATGTGATGGTGAGGCTGCGAGTGCTTCCTTCGGCGAGGAAACCAGGAGAAAGGTAAGTAAGTTGCCTCCAACAGGGAATGCTGTGACTTCTGCCCCCCCAGGAGTACCTTCAACTGCTGCCCCAGGAGTTCCTGCCGCTGCCGCAGCTGCTACCAAGTCATCGACAAGGAGAGGCAAGTCCTTCTCAATTGTTGGGGACTCCATGGTCAGACACTTAGCTAGGTCCACCTGTACTGATATTAGGAAGCTTGTCTGTCTGCCTGGTGCCGGGGTTGGGAAGGTGTTAGAGGACATTGATTACATCAAGAAAGATATTGGAGATAGCCCCATTATCTGTCTCAGTACAGGGAGCAATGATGTTGGTAAGGGTAGGACGGAAGTACTGCTTCGGCAGTACAGGGAGGTGTTAGATAAAGTTAGGAGGAAGGGAGGCATACCTGTAGTACACAGTATCTTGCCACGGAGAGGGGTCAGCAAGGAATGGTCATCTAAGGCAATTGGTATCAATTGTCGGCTGGAAAAATACTGTAATGCAAATGCAATACCATTCCTTGATAACTGGACCCGTTTCTATGGTAAAAATCAGTTGTACGCACAGGACGGGGTTCATTTTTCTCGGCTAGGGGTGGCAAATTTAGCTAGGTCAATAGATAGGATTGTCGCGGGGTTTCGCTGAAAATAAAGCCTGAGAATATGAGTAAGAATAATTGTCTAGATAGGGTAAATTGCCGTACTGGTACATCAGATAGGAATAGAAAATATCAGTCACAGGATTTTAATTGTACTGCTAGTACAAATATTAAAGGTGTAACAGAAGATGGGAATTCAGTTAGAAATAAAGGTAAATCCGATACCAGTAAAATAAATTAATTGCGATTATATTATACAAACTGTAGGAGTTTATGTAACAAAATGGATGAACTTAGAGCACTTGTTAGCAACGAAAATATAGACATTATAGCACTGACTGAAACATGGATTAATACAGAATCAAAACATTTTTTAGCAGAATTCCATATACCAGGATATACAGTAGTTTGTTTAAACGCGACCGAACAAGTAGGAGGGGCGGCGGAATAGCAGTGTTTGTCAGGAGTTCTTTAAAAAGCTGTATTAAATCAGGTATTAGACTAAATACTGATAACGAAAGTGTTTGGGTTGAGGTTAGCGAAGGTAGTGAGACCATAATTATTGGAGTTATTTATAGACCACCAAATATGAGTAGAAACGAAGGTACAGCTTTATGGCAGGAAGTGAAAATAGCATCAAGGTTTAGCAATGTGTGTATTATGGGGGATTTTAATTTTCCGAATATTGATTGGCAGCATCAAATCGGCGACTCAGATTCAAAAGAGTTTATTGAGGCGGTACAGGATAGTTTATTGAGGCGGTACAGGATAGTTTTTTATTTCAATTCATAGACTCGCCTACTAGAGGTAATAATATCCTCGATTTAGTTCTCAGTAATAATGAACAAATGATAAATAATGTAGAGATAGGAGACCAACTAGGAAATAGTGATCATAAATCAATTTATTTTAACATACAATGGACAGGAAAGGCTAAAGAGAATACGACACTTATCCCAGATTTCAGAAAAGCCAATTATGGTGGATTAAGACGAGCCTTAAGAGTCGATCCTATGGTTAAACTATTAAGTGGACCCAGGTGCGCTAATGAACATACTCTCTCTCAGATACCTGTCTTAACTCAGGATAATTTGACAGCTACATATAATAATTTTATTTCTTCACTCCACAATGCGCAAAATAAATATATCCCCAAAAGAAAATTTAGATCAACACAGAACCAACCCAAATGGATGAATAATAGACTATTAGACCTTCTAGGAAAAAAGAGAGGAATATATCGAAAAATAAAGAAAGGCGAAATTCACCTACTTGCTTACTATCAGAATCTATCAGAGAGGTTAAAAAATGTATAAGGACAGACAAAAGAAATTATGAAATCAGGATAGCCAATGACTCAAAAAATAACCCTAAGGCTTTTTACCAGCTATATAAATGATGTGTAGATCAGATTTTTACCCTGAATTGTGTTGTGGAGAAGTATCTGGAGAAGAAACAAAAGGTGTATGTTGCCTTTATGGACTTGGAGAAGGCCTATGACAGAGTGGATAGAGAAGGTTTGTGGAAAGTACTTAGAATATACGGAGTAGAGGGCAAGTTGCTGAAAGCAGTGAAGAGCATGTATGAGGGTGCAAAGGCGGCAGTACGTGTGGAGAGTGAGCAGAGCGAGTTCTTTGACCTGAATGTTGGTTTGAAACAGGGGTGTGTGATGTCCCCGTGGTTGTTTACTGTATATATGGATGGAGTTATGAAAGAAATACTATCAAGAGCAGTGGATGTTGGTGTATCGCTGAAAAGGGAGGGAATTGAGTGGAAGCTACCTATACTGCTGTTTGCGGATGATACAGTTCTGATGAGTGATAATGAATGGGAGTTGCAGGGTCTGGTAAATGAGTTTGGAACAGTGTGCGAAAAACGGAATTTGAAGGTAAATACGGGGAAGAGCAAGGTTATGGTCTTCGAAAGGGGTGAAGTCACAGAGTGTGAGGTGAAGCTGAACGGTCAGGCTATGGAGATCGTCAACTCTTTTAAGTATCTGGGCAGTGTGTTGAGTAAAGATGGGACTATGGATGAAGAGGTGCGGGAGAGGGTACAACAGGGGAAGAGGGTTGTAGGAACGCTAAAAGCAGTAACAAGAAATAGGGTGGTCAGTATGGAAGTGAAGAAGTCCTTGCATGACAGTGTGGTAATCCCGACACTGACTTACGGAAGCGAAGCATGGACGTTGGTTGAGAGACTCAGACCAAGAGTGAGAGCAGTGGAAATGAATTACTTAAGGAGTGCGTGCGGAGTTACATGGAGGGATAGACAGACTAATGAGGAAGTAAGAAGGAGGTGTGGTGTGGAGGTAGATGTGCTGGAAAGTGTGAAAAGGAACAACTTGAGATGGTTCGGCCATATGGAACGTATGGAAAGCGAGAGAATGACTAAGAGGGTGTACGAGAGCGAGGTGGAGGGACAGAGGGGGAGAGGTAGACCGAATATGAGGTGGAAGGATGGAGTGAGGAAGTACATGAACGAAGGCGGTGCTGGTTGGGGGGAGGGGCGTCGACTGACTGGGGACAGAGGTGCATGGGGGCGGTTCGTTCGTGGCCACCCCTTCGGGGATCACGGCGTCAGGCAATAGATAGATAGATAAATCTAAAGTTAGAGATAAAATAGGCCCCCTTAAAACTTCGATAGGAGAAATGACAGAAAATGATTTAGAAATGTGCAGTACATTAAATAGTCAGTTTCTATCCGTTTTCACTAATGAAAATTTGGCACAGATTCCAGAAGTCCGTAAGGTATATAGCGATAGTATAGAAAATAGGTTAAGTACGGTTACTATAAGTAGAAATGATGTGCTTAAGGAAATTGACAGACTGAAACCTCAGAAATCGCCTGGTCCCGATGAGGTATATGCCAGAGTATTAAAAGAATGCAGAGATGAGTTAAGTTACCCATTAACATTTCTTTTTAACAATTCATTAGAAACAGGTATAGTTCCAGAAGCTTGGAAGCTTGCAAATGTAGTTCCGATTTTCAAAAAAGGTGATAAATCAATAGCATCCAATTACCGTCCCATTAGTCTCACTTCAATCATAGGAAAGCCACTAGAGTCAATTATTGCTAGGAAAATGAGAAACCACTTAGAAACATTTAACTTAATCAATTCTTCTCAGCATGGATTCACTCAGGGACGTTCTTGCCTTACTAATTTGCTTAGTTTTTTCTCAGAGGTATATGAAGCAGTAGATAATGACAAGGCATACGATATTATATATTTAGATTTCAGTAAAGCTTTCGACAGAGTCCCTCATGAGAGATTGATGAGAAAGGTTGAGGCACATGGAATAGGTGGGGCGTTGTTGGGATGGATTAGGTCATGGCTAATTGGTAGGAAACAGAGTCAGCATAAATGGTACCAAGTCAGAGTGGGGAGCAGTCAAAAGTGGTGTCCCCCAGGGATCGGTATTAGGTCCCCTGTTGTTTCTTATATACATAAATGACCTAGATTTAGGTATAACTAGTAGGATAAGTAAATTCGCAGACGATACTAAAATGGGGAGATCAATTGATTCAGATAGCGATATAGAGTGCCTCCAAAGGGATCTAGATACCTTACATGAATGGTCAGTAAATTGGCAGATGAAGTTTAACATTGACAAATGCAAGGTATTAAAGATAGGGAAGATGCAAACAAATGTTAAATATAAACTAGCTAATTTAGAATTAGAAAATTCAGACTGCGAGAAAGATCTAGGTGTGTTTGTTAGCAATGATTTGAAGCCTAGAAAACAGTGTATAGGCGTTCGTAATAAAGCAAACAGGATTCTCGGGTTAATCTCTAGGAGTGTGAGTAACAGAACTGCTGATGTTATCTTAAAACTTTACTTGTCATTAGTGAGACCCCATATGGATTATGCTGTCCAATTTTGGTGTCCTTATTACAGAATGGACATAGATTCATTGGAGAGAGTACAGCGTAGAATGACAAAAATGATCCATAATATTAGAAATCTTCCGTATGAAGAAAGGTTGAAGAAATTAGGTTTACATTCGTTAGAGAGATGCAGAGTTAGAGGGGATATGATAGAGGTGTTCAAGTGGGTTAGTGGGATTAACAAAGGGGACATGACAAATGTACTAAAGCTCAGTGATAGCGAAAGAACTCGTACCAATGGTTTCAAATTAGATAAATTTCGTTTCAGAAAAGACATAGGCAAATATTGGTTTGGTAACAGAGTTGTAGATGGGTGGAATGGACTACCAAGTGCTATAGTGGGATCTAAAACTGTAGGGAGCTTTAAGATAAAATTGGATAAGCATATGGACGAGAAGGGTTGGGTGTGAAGGGGGATCAGCCGGGTTGGGCCAATCAGCGCTCTGCAGACCCCCATAATCCTGCGTTAATCTCTAACCGTTTTGGTAAGATGATCCTCAGGGTATTAGAGTGTTGAGCCTATAATTGGGCTTTGTAATTGATTTGGGGTTGTGTGGGACAGGGATCTGCCTTGCTTAGGCCAATCGGCTTTCTGCAGACTCCCATTTTCTTATGTTCTTATGTTCTTATGTATACTATTTGGGGGGGAGGGGGGACACTAGCCCGTGTTCGGATTATAGCTCATACCTGGGTGTCACTAATTATTTTACTCTATGTGGTTTAAATCATTAATGGTATATTATTGTGCATTTTGTCCTTAGATAATCTTCTTCGTTATTTTATTTACTAATTAGCAGATGAGATTAGCAGTGTTGTTTTAAAACACCCTGTATATGTATATATATATATATATATATATATATATATATATATATATATATATATATATATATATATATATATATATATATATACAGTATATATAAATATATATATATATATATCTATTGCCTGACGATGTGACCCCCGAAGGGGTGACCACGAACGAACCGCCCCCATGCACCTCTGTCCCCAGACAGTCGACGCCCCTCCTCCCAACCAGCACCGCCTTCTCCATATATTTCCTCACTCCATCCTTCCACTTCTCTTTCGGCTTATCTCTCCTTCTCTGTCCTTCCACCTCGCTCTCGTACACCTTCTTAGTCATTCTCTCGCTTACCATACGTTCCATATGGCCGAACCATCTCAAGGTGTTCCTTTTCACACTTTCCAGCACATCTACCTCCACACCACACCTCCTTCTTACTTCCTCATTCGTCTGTCTATCCCTCCATGTAACTCCGCACGCACTTCTCAAGTAACTCATTTCCACCCCTCTCACTCTTGGTCTGTGTCTCTCAACCAACGTCCATGCTTCGCTTCCGTATGTCAGTGTCGGGATTACCACACTGTCATGCAAGGACTTCTTCACTTCCATACTGACCACCCTATTTCTTGTTACTGCTTTCAGTATATACAGTATATATGTCCATGTATATACTGTATATTCATGGGTTTTTTCCTTTGCTGTTTTGTCCCGAATAACACAACCCGGTCAAGGCTTCAAGTCAGTGTATATAAATGCTAGTAAAAACCCAGCCTAACAAGGTAATAATTCACACACAGGGGCGGGGAGCGGGGAGGGGGGGGGCAGGGCGGCTGTCCAAACTGACGGAGGGAAAACAATTACACCAGAGCAATGGAGGACAAGGGATAGCAATACCAAAAAGGTAGAGTGTGTGTGTACTTACTCTAGTTGTATTGCGAGAGTGAGCATGCTCGTTATTTCCCACCTCCTATATGTGTAGGTGTTATATGTATCGTTGGAATGGCTGTGGATGTGTGTGTAGTCTGTATTTTTAGCCAATTGGCGACATCAGAAACGAAGGCTTAGGGTGGATCTGTATGGTACCATTCTCGCTATAGACGGTACCGTCTCGCCCGAAGGCTTAGGTAGCCATCAGCTTAGGTGAACCATATGATACCCATCTCGCCTTGTACCATTTTTGCCAACCCCAGATGGGACGTCACAACGTCGTCCACTTATTCCAGGTACCTATTTACAGCTAGGTGAACTGAGGCTAACACATGAAAGGAGACAAGCCCAATTTGTCTCCGCCCGGCCGGGGAATGAACCCCCGGCCCCTCGTGTGTGAGACGAGAGCTCTACCACTAGGCTATGGTGTGTGTGTGTGTGTGTGTGTGTGTGTGTGTGTGTGTGTGCGCGAGATGGTTGATTTTGTGGACCCCGTTCACCCTCATGTTTAGCCCCATAAGTTTTGAGATTTGTAGATGTTCGATCCATTAGTTTGGCAATCTTAAGATCTTTCGTGCCATTTAGGTGTCGATACTTTCCTGGTGAGCGATAGCGTGCCTGTAATTTAGAAGGAACCGGGCTTCGGAGCATTTTTTTACTAAAAAATGTACAAATTGACTTCGAAGGGGTTTTAGGAGTGTTATTTGTATATTTTCCATTTTATACTCGATGGAGGTCTAGCGAGGAAACTGAATAATAAATAAAGCTACAAGTAAATAGACCAAAAAAGAAAGCCTACCCTCTTTGAGGCTCACTGATGTTGGTTAACTGAATTATTGCCAAATATATACCTCCTACGACTGAATATGTTTCATATTAGCTATTATAAGAAATTAAAATATGTACCGGTATAGTGAATTTATATGACAACACCATCATGATGTCATGGATGAATCAGGATTGATAATACAATTTAAAAAACATTCTTAGCAAAGTAAAAAAAAATTACAATTAAAATAAAATGTTTACAAGCTACATCCTACAGGGTGTCCCGAAATAGACGTGCCAAACTTCAGTATTAGGTTAGTAAAAATATTCTAAGCACAAAATGTTCAATAAGCAAAATTCCAAATTTTACTCGTTACAGAGGTATTGCCTTTTGAAAATGGCATTTTCTTAGTATTTCCCCATAAGGCTGGCCTAGCTGTCCTAGAACCTACCACACCCCCATCATAACTGCCATTATTTTAACACGTTATTATCAAGATTATAGGTTTGATTCCCGGAGGGAAGTAAAGATAACCTAATATTTAGTAGGGCCCCGTAATCATTGACGATATTGCCTATTAGTATAATAGTCTCCATTCAACATCCCACGTCAGCATTTTGAATCTACCGCGCGAAAGGATCATGGAGGACTCATCGTAAGTGCACGCTTAATTCCCGTATGGGATCGTCATTATGATTGGGTAGGCCCCCTACTAGGGTGGCCCAAAAACAAAAAGTTTAAATTGTCATTCTCCACAAGGCTGATCCTGTTCCATATCACAACGGGAGTTTCCATGTAGAGAATTATAATTATTTTACTGTATTTAGAGGTACCAACTATATGTACATTTTTCGATTTTGAAATAAAATATAAATATTGTTTACTTAATTTATTCTTGGTTGTTGCCATTATATATACCAATAACTGTAAACAATGAAGAATTGTGTGTTAATTGTAATAAATATAACATAATAAGGCAGAAACAAATCTTTGAATTGTAATGCGTAAGTTGGTGGGACCTCTAAACATGCTCCAATCTCTCCAATGTTTTGCATTTAGGGTCTTGTAGTCATATGTAACCAAACTAGCCTTGTGGAGCAGCATATTATTAGAAAAAAATTATAGCCCTATGTTTTTGGGCCACCCTATTGGGTACCCTACAGAAAAAAACTGTAAAAAATAAAAAATAAAAAATAACTTAATATCTGTTATCATATGACTTCCCAAATGTGGATTTCTTGTGTTGTGCTACCCCGACACCAGGCCCTCTAGCGGCCATCTCGACCTTCATTGAAATACCAAGATCAAACTATAGAAATTAACGAATGGGAAGTGGGATGGTTGGGAGGGACGTTTATCGTTAATGATTACGGGGCCCTACTAAATATTAGGTTTTCTTTACTTCCCTCCGGGAATCAAACCTATATTTTAATAGTGGCCCCTCCATCATTGACGATATTGCCAGAATACCAAGACTGGAAAGGGACATTCGTGACAATATCCTTAACCTCAGGGAAGACAAATCCATATATAAAATTTTAAGTTTTATTGTATGCATACAATATATTTCTTATAAAATGATAAAAGATTGCAAGCAGTGCGTGGCATCAAGAAAATCTGCTTACTCATGACCAGATCTCACTTCAAGATCTATGCATGATACTTTGTGGGGACACGCATGTGTTCCCCTAGATTGAACTATAATTCTGCAGAATATCGTTCTCACCTTAATGCTATTTTTACAATATAATCTATTTGTACGATTTGGTAAAACTGCATAGTTGCAACTTATGCTAGATTTCCACTTAATCTTCTATCTATCTATCTATCTATATGCTCAGGCCCAATCCCCATTTTGGGGGTAGCCGACTCAAGACAGAGCAAGAACAGGGAAAACACAAAAACAACATAAAACAACAAATAAACACAGATAAAAAGCACAAACTCACACACATCCAGGTCACCCAGGAGAAGACCCAGAGACCAGGGTCACCAAGGTCGCTCCAGCACTCCCCCGGCCCCCGAGCACCCGGAGAGGTTCCGATCTCGGCAGGCAGACATGCAGCGGAGCCAAAGCCACAAGCCCTCCCACCACACTTCCAGGCGCACCCTTCATATTAATCGTCTCCCCGGGCCAGGTGCCTGATGGACTATTATCAAGTCCAACTTGTGCCCGACCCCTTACTCCAAATGACCACGTGTTCACTCAACTATTCACAAGCATTCTCCATTCACTCCTGTCCACCACCACTTCCCCTGCCTGATCTATAGTCATTCCTCTATCATCCAAAGCCTTTCTTACACAGTCTCTCCATCTCAATGGGGGTCTTCCCGCCCTTCTATCTCCCCTTGTACCTGACTCACCTATTCTCTTTATAAGCCTTTCATCTCCCATTCGTTCAACATGACCATACCAGCTCAGCACCCTTCTGTCCACTCTGGCTGACAAATGTTCCTGCTGCCCCACTCTCCTACGTATCTCTTCATTCCTCAATCTGTCTCTACGAGTAACTCCACACATACTCCTCAAGCAGCTCATCTCCATCACATCCAGCCCTCTTTTCTCCTTTTTCTTCAGAGCCCATGTCTCAGCCCCATACATCACTGTTGGCACAACAATTCCTTGATACAGTGCACTTTTTACTTTCACTCTGAGATTTCTCGTCTTCCACATACTTCCCATTGCTCCGAAAACCTTCCTTCCTTCACACACTCTCTGTTTTACCTCCACTTCCATACCTCCACTCCTGCTTATCGTTCCTCCTAGATATTTAAAACACTCTACTTGTTCCAATATTTCCCCATCCAGCCTCACATCTAAATTCACCCTATGCTCTCCCCTATTACACACCATTACTTTACTTTTATTGACGTTCATCTTCAGTTTCCTCCTTCCACAAACCACACCAAACTCTTTGACTACCCGCTGCAGTTTCTCATCAGAATCCGCCACCAATGCTGTGTCATCTTAACTTAATCTTAACATAAATAAAATATCTTTGACTGTATAACCAGTTATGATCACAGCTCGTGATTTATCACAGTCTCCGGCGGACGGACGGGGACTTAGTGAGGTATGGGCTATTCCGCACCCCCCCCCCCCTCTTTTTAAAACACAACATACATAATAGAACATAACCTACTGGACCCGTTGTCGTAAAGCTACACAGGTACGCTTTGGTTTAGCTAGAGCGACCGACAGGTAACGTGTTAAGAAAGTATTGTTGGAAGCCCAAAGTTGAGTATTAGCAATGTCTTCTATAGAAAAATTCTGGAGGAATCTAAGGGAGACTGCCCATTTCCTGATGTTGTGAGCCCTGCCCACGACGCTGGGGTTACTTTCTTTAATTACGTCTACAAGCAAGGAAGCTAACTTTCTTCTTGTAACACGATTACCTGCCTGATTCACCCACAGAGCACCTAGTTAGCGAGGGTGAGCAGCCCTCATAAAATTAGATAAGGCCTGCACAGGGCATAAAATATGATGAGTACTGAATGTCCGCGTTTCAATGCCGGAACAGAAAACTCAGAAAAAACATGATTGGAATGCTCGTTCTTTGCAATAAATGTGGGAGACGGCGCGATTTGCACATGATCGTGTAGTCTCCCAAACCTAAGGCAGTTAGGTTCGTTGCTCATCGCCGCCAGCTCAGACACCCTATTTCCAGTGGCGAGAGCCATAAGGAATACAGCCTTCTTTAAGAGTGAATCAAAATCCGGCGCATTATTATATTTACGGGACTGAAGTAATGATAAGGCTTTGTCAAGTGGGCATGAGCTGATGGGGTGGTGGGCGCACCTTGAAACACGCCCTCATAAAACCTTTCTCCTCCGCCTGCGGTATGGAAAGGCCCGTGAGATCAAGAAAGGGAGTTCTGATGGCAGACAAGTTATTTTTTAACGTGATTACTGAAAAAAAATTGTGCTCAAATAGATAATCTAGGTATTTGAAAATCAAGGCTCCCGAGGCCTCTACAATCCAGGTCGTAAAAGTTTTCCAATGTGACTGGTATTGTCTCCTGGTAGACATAGTATACTGGTTCAAAAGCTTGTTTGTGACACTTTCCCTAAATTTAGCTGACCATTTTCCCTTGTAAATGTCCATAAGGCAAAACTAAGCGAGGTCTGAAGGTTGCCAATCATCTCTAAGTGGAAGGCGGAGACCGGGAGCGACACCGGGGTCTTGCACCATTCCTGCAATAGGTGGTACCATGCCTGGGCCGGCCATAATGGCGCGATCATCGAGACTAAGCCCCAGTAACCCCTCAGTTTGTGAATCACTCTGCACATTAGTACAGAATCTGGTGGAGGAAAAAGATAAATTGAAGTCCACTTGTTCCAATCCTCCAGTAATACATCTGGTCCCCCCGCCGGGGTTACCCCGCGGCGAGTTAGGAAGAGAGGGAGTCTGTGATTCTCCTCGGATGCGAACAGATCCACTTGTGGACGGTAAGGCTTTGCAATCATCTTGTCGAAGACGGTTTGTTTGATAGCCCATTCTACTAGGTTGCTCCGCCTCCGAGACAGGGCGTCTGCCCAGACGTTCGACACGCCGGGAAGGTATGCTGCATGCAGATGGATGCCCAGCGATTCGGCTAGGGCAAAAATCTGTTCTGACAATTTTAGCAACTCTCGAGACCTCACTGAGCCCTGCTTCTGAATACAATGGACTGCAGTGAGGTTGTCCATACGGAACGCTATTGACTTGTCTTGCAAGGACATCCCATGATCTTGTAGGAAAAAGAGAGGAACTAAAAGCTCTTGCTTGTTGATATGACAAAAGTTGTCGTGGGGCCAAGTGCCTTGCCCTTGATGGCCTAGATTCGATTGATAACCCCAACCTAGAGCCCCTGAAGCGTCTGTGTCTACCCATACCGTAGGCGGGGGGAAACCCATGTCATTATTGAGTAAAGCATTTCCGGCTTGGCCCAGACCAATAGCAAGCTGTGGATTAATGGAGGAATTGGCCATAATTTCTTCTCCGGCGAGAGAGAAAAAACTTTGTTGCCTTCCAAGATTAACCTTTTCACTTTCAACCGGCCCAACTTCACAGTTAATTGGATCCAGTTGAGAGAGCCGACCAGGGAATCCCACGTTTTCCTGGTTGTATTCAGACTGTGGAGAAAACGGAACAGTTTCCGGCGAAATCTGTTCCGGTTGTCCACACTCTGAGTAAGAGTGAGATTGGTGGTGTCCCAGACCAGCCCTATCCACTGAATATTCCTTGCGCCAAGTTCACCTTGAACCCTAGGTTGTGCATATGATTTAATACTTGGTTTACATGGTTGTGACATAACTCCTCTGACTTTACCACCACCAGCCAGTCGTCTAGATACCAAAACACCTGAATGCCCTGGGCTAACAAAGGCAAAAGGGCTTGCCGGACTAATTTTGTGAAAATTCTCGGTGCCAGGTTCAACCCGAAAAGCATTCTTTGAAAGACATAAGTCTCTTGCCTGATCCTCAGAGCGAGGAATTTTTGGAACCTTTTGTTTATAGGGACATGCCAATAGGCGTCTTTGAGGTCTACTGAGCACATCCAGCCTTGCGGCGGAAGAGAGAGCCTGATCTGATTGACTATAAGCATCCTGAAGGGTGAATTTATGATAAATATGTTCAGATGCGAGATATCTACTACTGGTCGCA
The DNA here is from genome assembly GCA_032716605.1 of Paralithodes platypus. Taxonomy (NCBI): domain Eukaryota; kingdom Metazoa; phylum Arthropoda; class Malacostraca; order Decapoda; family Lithodidae; genus Paralithodes; species Paralithodes platypus. The sequence goes on from CM064520.1 coordinate 44,575,163, forward strand.
TTTGCACACTGTCCCTTTTCGGCACTAAGAAAAGTCTGGAGGTGAATACTGGGCAAGTTGGTTTGACTGAGACAAGGACTTCTTTTGAGATCATTTCGTGGACTAGGGCCTCCACCTCCTGTGAAACATAGTTGTATTCCAGCGCCTGACGCAGTCGAGGCCGCCGGAGCCACCGCCAGGTGATTCCTTTGCTTACTACCTTCTTGGCCCAAGTCTTCCTGGGCCAAGCTAAGCGGAATGACCGGAACAACCCCGGCTGCAGACCGAGGCGGTTCGGTAAAGCTACTCTCGAATCCGGTAACCTTAAGCATGGCACTGGGAGATTGAGAGGCTGGGTGGCTAGTTTTTTGGAGGGGGTGGTGGGTTGGTATCAGACGGCTGGCTAGTCTTGGCTGACGTCTGCCCCTGATTTGGCTTCTGATGGGGCTTACCTTTATATCCTGAGTATTTACCTTGTCTGGGTTTGGGCAGAGCACCTCCCGGCTGAGGAGGGGTTCTGGGATCACGAAAGGATTGTTTAGCCTGTTGCTGGTGAGACTTACCTCCACTCTTAGGCTTGTGAAAAGGTTTTTTAACAGGGTCCTTCTTAACTTGGGAGGTACCCTGCTTCCACCCATTTACCAGATTGAACACTACACTCCAAGTTTCTGCGGTAAGTAGGGAGGCCGTAAGGACCAGCGAAAGAGTTACCCGGCGGCCAATGTCCTCCAGTAACTTCTTCACTAGATGCACTCTCAAATCCTGGCGGGCTCGAACCGCTTCCATGATTGCAATTCTGATGTCACCCAAGGTCTGAATAGAGTTTTGCAATAAGAGTCTTCTAGATAAATTAGTGGCCTTCCTAACCTGAGGGTCAGCAATGACCGATATGGTTCTGTTAAGGGAGACAATAATCTGGTGATTAACTAGATACTGAGAGAACTGCCGGTAAGCTTTGTTCCTTAATTTAAAGTCCCTTTCAAGGTGAGCCACCGGAGGAGTACAAAAAGGTTTATCTAATGAGTTAAGGGCTACTTTGAGTGCCGCCAGGAAGGCAAACAGAGCCGGCGACACCCCATCAGCCTTAGAGACAGGCAACGAAAAATACTGATGCGTTTCCTGTGGAACCTGATGTGAGGACTTGGAAGTGATTGTTGCAGCAAATAATTGAGCCTCTAATTCCCAGTCTACCCAGGGACCTGCCCCTATCCGCCCCATCTGCAGGACTGGTGTATGCGTTCGGTCTAGCACCGGAAGTGTATCCATTTCCGGCGTAAGAGCATTTAAAGCCTTGACATCATTCACGCCATCGGCTTTCGACCAGTCAGCAAAGAGCCGTGCAAAAGCGGCGGAAGGGACTGCCGGGGCCGCAGTATACACAAAAAAGTCTGGATTATAGGAACTGGGTATACCTCTAATCAATACATCCAGTAACCTCCCTGCCTCATCTTTAGTTCTAAATTTTCTGCTCTTGTTTATCTCAATATTCCATTCAGTGGGGACCGGTAGGTCTCCTGAAATAGTGGGTTGTGCAGATGGTGGGTTCAGTGGTGTCGCCGGAACCCAAGAGCAGTCAGGGCCATAGAGGAGAGGCATAGGGCCTTTCTTCTGTGGTGCCTTGTCTAGTGGGGGGGGAGTGATATCAGCAATGACCCTCACATTGGTGGTCGTCATCGTGGCCGGCATTGTAGTGCCTGGAACTGCGGACACCGCCGGGATCAGAGAAGGCAGAAAGCCTGGAGATACTAGAGGTCTTATCATTGATTGACTGGGGGCAACTAATGGCTGACAAGCAGGAGGATCAGAAGAGACGGAGATTATACTGTTGCATAACTCTATGTTATATATCACTGATTTCATCCGAAGTAACACACTTACTATGAGAGTTCCTCAAGGATTGTGAGCTTACTTCAGACTCCTCACCTGTAATAGTCTGTTGAGCCGGGGCTAAGGGCACTTCCTCCGGCTCCCTACTTAACTCAGACCCATCCTGTTGTGGCTCCAGTACCTGTTCCGCCGGAGGCCACATTAAAACTGGGACTGATGAGGGTACCATGTCCATACTATCCTCATCCCTTAGTTCTTGGAATTCCCTTCTGTGCCTCAGAGACGGTTTTGACTGCCGCCAGCACCCACCTGCCGCAGGTGGCTGAGAGTCCTGAATTATTTGAAGGCTGTCATCAGTTTGTGAACCTGACGGAAAACCCTTGTAATGGTCAGCCAGGACCCGTCTTGGGCCGGCGGACTGGACACTACGTGGCACATAGTTTAATTTGGGGATCGCAAAGGTAACCTGAGATGGGACACTTAATGATTGTTCATGACTAGGAGTGGAACCCGTAGCCTCTATCCCCACTTCCGAGTCGCCAGAATCAACCTGAGGCGTGTCAGACGCAGGGGTAGAGGGAGGCGGTTGCGGGGTCCCCTTCCGGCTCCCACTACGCGGCGTACCAGCCGATGACTCAGAGTCCTCTTTCCGGCGCTTGAGGGACCAGGAAGAGTCAGTTGAAGAGTGCCGAGACTGCCTTCGAGGGGACCTAGACCTGGACTTAGATTTCCGCTTCAGAGAGGGTGATCGTCTCCTCTTCGGGCGGTCGGGGGGGGGGGGGGGGGGGGGACCTCAGCTAGTTCATTGTCAGTGCCACTACTACTACTCACTACCTCTGTTGTGAGGGCTTTCGACTTGACTTTAGGCTTAACAGATTTATATGAGGCGAGTTTAGTTAGAGGAGACTTGATAATCAACTTTTTCCAAAGGGCTTCATCATCACAATGAAGTGCCTTATGGGCTGTATCTTTAGCGTAAGAATTAAAAATAGCTTTAATCTCTTGCAGTGCTGCCAAGCACGAGAAGTCTTTCTTGGAGAATAAGGCGTCTTTGAGCTCAGAGCAAACAGAACAACGCCGCGACACCCACAAGCCTCTAGAGCGGTCTAAACATTTAACGCATTTGAAACATAACTTATGAGCGAAAATGGGCAACATGGAACAGGTAGGAGTAGCGCATAACTCAAAGCGAGGCATGATGGATAAACGCCCCCCCCCCCCCCCCCGCAGGAATCAGCCCCCCCAACGGCGCCGGTGCTGCAGTCACTAAGGAGCCGGGGATTCTGGAAATAGACAGTTTCCAGGAATCAATGCTCATAAGGATAACCTGCGAGGTGTTAATACATCCTACCTCGAGTCCGCCAGAAAATTAGCTATAGTTCACAACTACTCTAACCTTCCGCTGGACCCGCCGTGAAAAAACCTGGGGTTTTCTCGTATAAGCTGATTGAAACTGTTTACCTATGGCAAAAGCCACAGGCCCATTGACTAACAGTGTATGACTATCCCTTACTAAAGCACTAGAGAGATAATGAAACGAGTTTGGATAACGAATCTTAACACTTGCACACTTGACTATGGCGCCGCAGGGCGATTGGTCGTGTAACTAATATGGTCAGGGCGAGTTAACTCGGCGGACCGAGTTATAAGCTCCCGTAGGAATTTGCACTTCCGCCGGAAGGGATGTGGTTCAGCTATACCACGCCGGGACATTTGGTTGCTCCCTACCCGTTTTGAAGACGGATAACCTGGGCTCTGTTGCAAGAGGCTGCCGGAAAAAATAACCAAAATTTTAGAGAGGGGAGACAAAAGCACAGCTCCCTCCTCCAAAACCCACATTACATAATTTTATAATATATATAAATATAGGGACGTCTCCCAAACGCCCAAAACATGCAAGCACACATGTTCATCACTAGGGGTACATAAAGGTAAAATAAATACAGAGAATTCAGAATCCTAAATTACCTGTAGCCTAGACCGGAGACCCCTAACGAGGCTGACCAAGAGGTTCGAAGCAATATCCCAGCCGACGATGCTCCGAAGACCCAGCCACAGCACACAGATGAGGGGAGGCCCATGATAGGGGCCTAAAAGCAAATTACGAACTCTGGAAGGTGGAGCACGACGTGCAGGCACCCTTAGACCAGAGCATTTGCTAAAACACATAATTAACTATGCCACTGCCTCACTATTGATGGTCTGTAGCATAACCTTGTAGAATGGTAGCCTCCTAGCTATGTAACAAAAGCTAAAGGTGCCAAAACAATATAAAAATAACACACGTGGCGCGACGATCCTGGGATGCGTAAGCGCCTGTTACAATAGTACCCTAATTTACACTCTTCCTGCGGCCATACCAATGGGGTAACCGTTGCTAGCTAATCTGAACCTTGTTACTACAACGCAGGTGTATACAAATGAGTAAGGACTCACTAGAAAGCGCTGGAATGAAGAATAAAGCCGAGCACGGCGAATCCCTTGTTGCTAGGATGGACGCGGAAGGAGGAAGGTCGAGATGGCCGCTAGAGGGCCTAGTGTCGGGGTAGCACAACACAAGAAATCCACATATGGGAAGTCATATGATAACAGATATTAAGTTATTTTTTATTTTTTATTTTTTAAAGAGTTTTTTCTGTATGACGATCTCATAAGGGAATTAAGCATGCACTTATGATGAGTCCTCCATGATCCTTCTGCGCTGTAGATTCAAAATGCTGACGCGGGATGTTGAATGGAGACTATTATACTAATAGGCAATATCGTCAATGATGGAGGGGCCACTATTAAATACTATAATTCTGTAAGTTGCAAAATTATTATAGCCATATTAGCTCACTTTGGACTTGCTGGAAACTATTTGACATAGAAGAGTCCATTACAGGTGTGAGGAAGGACTTTATATAAAACCTTTAAAACCTCTTAAACGGTTGAGATTTACAATATTTGTTATAGAACATTTTATTCTTAGAATCATCTACATAATCATATCCTGAAGTTTGGCACATCTATTTCGGAACACCCTGTATAACTAAGATACTGAGTTTTGCATCAATAACTAACAGCTTTGTTAACTGTTTTGGTCATTAGACCAATTGATGTGAATCCTGGCTGATGATGCTATCGTTGGAACTGAACCTTCTAATTGTCACTAGCATATATTATTTACCCGATTTCAGTTGGACCAAAGGCCTTCAAAATTTCTTGAGGCCGAGGTCGAGGCCAATGTTTTTTCACTGGATGCCTTATGAAACCTAGATATAGTAGTTGATATATTAAATAAACCTATATATAGTAGTTGATATATTAAATAAACCTATATATAGTAGTTGATATATTAAATAAACCTAGATATAGTAGTTGATATATTAAATAAACCTATATATAGTAGTTGATATATTAAATAAACCTATATATAGTAGTTGATATATTAAATAAACCTATATATAGTAGTTGATATATTAAATAAACCTAGATATAGTAGTTGATATATTAAATAAACCTATATATAGTAGTTGATATATTAAATAAACCTATATATAGTAGTTGATATATTAAATAAACCTATATATAGTAGTTGATATATTAAATAAAAATCGAGTGTCAACCCACTTTACTGATTTACGTCATACGGTCACTACGGCCTACGACAGTGGTTTTAATCCTTTTTGAGACCATGGCCCACTATTATGGTTACCGTTAGATGATTCTATTTAGCTTATAATCTACCTCTAAGATTCAAAGGGGATAACATTACATCAGTAAACCATCTGAATAGCATAGATATTTCTTAAACTTCATACAATTATCTGATGTTAGCCACACTAATAGGTAAACAAAGCATCATTTTAGAGAAGGGATTATACCAAAGCGGTGAACTACATTACACATCAAGTAAATTAATTGTCAGTAGGGATCAAAGTTTATATACCTACTACTGTTGATGGGTATAATACTATGGTAGGGGTTGGTTACAGGCATAGATCGCTCCTACACCCCCGCTCCTTCACCCACCAACACATCAACACAGTAGTCTGGCCTCTTTCCTCATGTTTTATGTATTTTTGTCCTACTCATTCGCCCCCAATCTGTCTCCCTTGTGTGTGGCCTCAACTTTCTAGGCACCTCCCCGCCCATTTCGTAATTATTATGGCCATCATTAGATGATTTTATTCAGATTAGAAAGGGTCTGTGGGAGTCAGAAGGCAAATGTAAATGGTTTTGGTCCCATTGTATTCCCAGAGACTCTTCCTAAGCTGGATCTACTGTAGTCTATGGCTGAATACAATGTCCTTAATGTTAGCCAGAATTTATTGAATAAGACGCCGGGAATAAAGCAGTAGATTACTTGTTTTGGTTGGCTTGTAGTTGCTTAATTATGTTATCATTAGTATGTTCATGCTCTGTGTGCTCCCAATCTGTCTGTCTTATGCCTGGCCTCAACAAACTAGACGCCTACCACACCCCCTTCCTGCAGAGTAAAGCTGGTATCACACGAGAGCTTTTATGGTCAACATTCGATGATCAAAACATTTCTGGCAACATTTCTGGAATGGTTTGCACTGTTATCGGAAACTAAACTGATGATAGATGAATTTAAGTGACCGAGATATTTTAAATGTTGACCTCATAAGGTGCCAGACCGATGTTAAAGATAAATGTTGATGTAAAAAGCGCTCGTGTCATACCGCCCTAAAACTCTGGTTCTCAAACACTTAGTGGGTCACTCTGTAGTTCTTGAGATCGATTATACCCCTTTGATCCCTAGATGTCCTTCCAAAACTGAGTAAAATAATCTAATCTAAGTTATCCTGGTTTTTTTCTGGACCCCCTTCTCCCTCCTGTTTTGCCCCATTAGTTTTTATATTTTCAGACGTTCGGACCATTAGTTTGGCGATTTTAAAACCTTTCACGCCATTCATTTGTCAATAATAAGATCTGTCGTACAATTTAGGTGTTGATTTTGTTTTCCTGGCGAACGATAGCGAACCTGTAATATAGTGGTAACCGGCCTCCGGCCGGGAAAATTTTCTATCGAAATATGTACAAATTTGTCTTGAAGGGGGGTAAATTTGTACTTATTGGATAAATGAAAACATTGCTTGGTATACTGAATTATGTATGAAGTTGGGTGACCGGTCAACTCAACCAGTAGACCATTTCAACCAGTAGCTCTCAACTAGTACCAAATCAACCAATACGGTTAGGTTAGGTTTAGGTTAGTACTATATTTTGGCACTGGTTTGGTTGGTCTGGGTTAATTTGGCACTGGTTGAGAGCTACTGGTTGAAATAGTTTACTGGTTGAGTTGACCATGAAGTTGGTGTGTGCTGTGTTTGTTACTTTTCATTTTTGTTTGTTATCTCACTTTTCTTGTTTACTAATGCATATGTTACTCCTTATGCTGACCATATAAATATGCAGTAAGGAATCCTGCATATGTTACTCCTTATGCTGACCATATAAATATGCAGTAAGGAATCCTGCATATGTTACTCCTTATGCTGACCATATAAATATGCAGTAAGGAATCCTGCATATGTTACTCCTTATGCTGACCATATAAATATGCAGTAAGGAATACTGCATATGCAAAATGACAATCCCATTGATGAAATTATTTATTTATTTATTTTTGCATTATAAATCCAGGCATTGTAATTTACTATTATATCAACAAATTTATTTTATTGAATTGAATTGAATGATAGCCTAAATACAGTGAATAGGCGCCCTGGTATCGCGCAAGTTTGTGTGTGTATGTGTGTGTGTGTTAGTGTATGTGTGTGTGTTAGTGTGTGTGTGTGTTAGTGTATGTGTGTTAGTGTGTGTGTGTGTGTTAGTGTGTGTGTGTGTGTGTTAGTGTGTGTGTGTGTTAGTATGTGTGTGTGTTAGTGTGTGTGTGTTAGTGTGTGTGTGTATGTGTTAGTGTGCGTGTATGTGTGTGTGTGTGTGTGTGTTAGTGTGCGTGTGTGTGTTAGTGTATGTGTGTGTTAGTATGTGTGTGTGTATTTAGTGTTTCCCTGTGCTCCCATTCTGTCGTGTCCTGTTTGGCCTCAACCCTTTAGACACACCTACCCCGCCCCCTTGTTGCAGCTTAGGATAACCCCGCTCCTCAAACACACACACAGTATAATTATAGTGGGTGTGTTGTTCATTGCTGTTAAGGTGGGTCACCTGATTTGTGTTATCTGTCTCTCCTTCGCTCTCTTTCCCTGGCTTGTATCCATTCGGTCCCATTCAGCCAACTGTTTTAAGACGTTTATCCCCACCCAGGTGTCGATTTCTTCCTGGCGAACGATAGCGAGCCAGCATTGTATGGAGAAATCCGGCTTCGCCGGAGACATTTTTCTATCGAAAAATTTACAAATTTAGCCTGCTGTCAAAACAAAAATATATATATATGCTTTCTCGCTACCGCTCGCCAGTAAAATATTGACACCTGGATGGGGGTAAACGTCTTAAAACAGTAGGCTGAATGGATACAAGCCAAAGAAAGAGGGAGAGAAAGAAAAAAAACGAGGATGGCTCCCATAAAATAGCGCCCTTGGCCATAATGGTATATGTGATTCAGGCCATGATAACTTAGTGCTTTAACCACTTCTGTACCGGCGACGTATTTTGAATTTTATTCTAGCTATATTTAGACAATTATGTGCAGTTTAAAGGCCGCGTCATACAGAGGCCGAACGTACTAGGACAAAGTCCCGAATAGGATGACTTGCAAATAAAATTCAAATTTCAGGCGGGTCGGGTATATTCTGCATAATTCGGCATACGTTCCGTACTATTCGTGGGTTGGTCTGATGTTGGTCTGATGTTGTTCATGAATGTTGCCGACATTCCGGAGAGTCGGGAAAAATTTAGTGGCTACACTAAATTTCTACGAACATTCGGGTAAAAAAAAACGTTACAAAATGGTCGGATGTTGGTCGGGAATTATTCGTAACTCGTTCGGAAGTTGTTCTGATTAATTCGTAGTTCGGTCTTCTGTTTCGGTACTTTTTTCAATTGCCGAATTTGTTAGGAACTACCCGAACAAATCCCGAACAAATCCCGAACAAATCCCGAACAATTCCCGACAAAAATTCGATAAAATTACGATGATTCCCTCGTATTCCAGAATAAAACCCGCACGAATTACGAATTTTCAGAACAAGTTACGATCAAATTCAGACAAATATACGAATAATGTAGGATGTCTGCTCGATGTATCTTGTTTAATTAGGAATTAAATCCGAATTGATTTCGAACAAGTAGAATAGCCTCCTTCTAAAATTAGAGGTTCGCTATTGCTCGCCAGGAAAAAATCGACACCTAAAAGGCACGAAAGGTCTTATAGGCTAATATTGATAACAGAATGAGGCGAAAGGTCTCAAAATAGCCAAACTAACGGAACGAACGTCTTAAACCTCAAAACGAATATGCTAAACATGTGGGAGAAGGGGGTCCAGAAAAAGCGAGCATGTTATAGATACCGGTACCGTACCTCTGTTCTGCCTCTGGGTTCGAACACTACGATTATTTATGGGTATATCGTTATTCTGGCCTTCATTAGTTGCTTTTATTGAGATTAGGAAGGACAATAATTAGGTTAGGATACGTTAGGTGGTACATTATAATACAGTAAACTCGATTACAATACTTTGTTATTATAGCCTACATTTTGTCTAGGTGTATTTGAAAACGAATGAGAGGTGGAAGGATGGAGTGAGGAAGTACATGAACAAAGGCGGTGCTGGTTGGGGGGAGGGGCGTCGACTGACTGGGGACAGAGGTGCTACAGTCGTAAAACAGTCTGATGTTGTTCTCATAATGTTCTTCTCTATGGTTGTTTGTCGACATCTCATCGGTTAAGTTCGGTTAATTATCCTAAAGCATTCCAATGTCATTCGGATCTGTGTCTGATGATTCGGGTATGGTCGAAAATCATTCTTTGCATAACGAGTGTAAGTTCGATTCATGTTCGGTAGTTGTTCGAGATTTTATCGTAGGTCGTTCTTGACTATCGGATATTATTCTGAACTCGTTCCGGCCATGTTCGTAATCTTCAAATTTCGGGAGAGTCTCGGCTGTATTCGGTAAAAATTTGCAAGTCATCCTATTCGGGACTTTGTCCTAGTACGTTCGGCCTCTCTATGACGCGGCCTTAAGGGGCAGGTATTCACTTTTGCTGGTCCCCCTTCTCCCTCAGGTTTAGCATATTAGTTTTTGATATTTTAAGACGTTCGTTCTGTTAGTTTGGCGATTTTGAGACCTTTTGCCTCATTTCTTTGTCAATATTAAGACCTTTCGTGCCATTTAGGTGTCGATTTGTTCCTGGCGAGCGATAGCGAACATGTAATATTAGAAGAAAATGGCCTTCGGCCGGGATATTTTTTCTACCGAAAAATGTAAAATTTATCTTGATAGGGAGTCTAGGGGGGTTTTTTAAATGTTTGATGGAGGTCAAGCGAGGAAACTCCAAAATACATTAATACGTAAATACTGTATATAGACCATAAAACAAGCACTAACCCTTTAAGAGGGATCTGTGGTAGTAAAATACATTAATACGTAAATACTGTATATAGACCTTAAAACAAGTACTAACCCTTTAAGAGGGATCTGTGGTAGTAAAATACATTAATACGTAAATACTGTATATAGACCATAAAACAAGCACTAACCCTTTAAGAGGGATCTGTGGTAGTAAAAGCTATTATGTAAGATAGTTCAAAGACTTGATGCTGGAGGACCTTTTTCAAATTAATAAAATCATCTAATATTAACCAGAACAAAAGTGAAAAGGACGGCATCGGTACTGAAGGGGTTAAATTATGATAGTTTTTAGTGTACGCCGTGTCCATCGTGGTTTAACCCATGCAGAACCGGTGACGTCCTTTTCGTCATATTCTGGCAACTACTGTATTAGACGATTGTATTTATTTTAGGACATAAACTCATTGAAAGGCTACATACTATCTCAATTAATAATTTTAGCAACCCTAGATCCTTCCTAAGCTTAAGGGGAGGTATTTAGTTTGTTCCCTAGACCTCCATCAAGCTTAAAATTACATCCCCTTGAGTCCCTTTCAAGATAAATTTGTACATTTTTCGGTAGAAAAATTTCCCGGCCAAAGGCCGGTTCCTCTTAAATTACAGGCTCGCTATCGCTCGCCAGGATAAAATCGACACCTGAATTGCACGAAAGGTCTTAATATGGGGTGAAAGTTCTTAAAATAGCTTAACTAACGTGGCAAACGTTTCATAATATCAAAAGCAATGGGGCTAAACATGAGGGAGAAAGGGGTCAAGAAAAAAATCCCTCAAGTGGAGATCTCCCCTTAATAGATTCGTCTTAGCTGAATAAAATACAAAAGACGTCACCGGAACATAAGGGGTTAAAGTTGTATGTGGTTGCAAAAGACGTCACCGGAACATAAGGGGTTAAAGTTGTATGTGGTTGCAAAAGACGTCACCGGAACATAAGGGGTTAAAGTTGTATGTGGTTGCAAAAGACGTCACCGGAACATAAGGGGTTAAAGTTGTATGTGGTTGCAAAAGACGTCACCGGAACATAAGGGGTTAAAGTTGTATGTGGTTGCAAAAGACGTCACCGGAACATAAGGGGTTAAAGTTGTATGTGGTTGCAAAAGACGTCACCGGAACATAAGGGGTTAAAGTTGTATGTGGTTGCAAAAGACGTCACCGGAACATAAGGGGTTAAAGTTGTATGTGGTTGCAAAAGACGTCACCGGAACATAAGGGGTTAAAGTTGTATGTGGTTGCAGATTCGAAAGACTCCTATATCATGATTAAAACGAATTTTCTCATTGTAGCCTGATAATCTAATTATTTTATCAATTACGCTATTAAATAATTGTTTGTCACCTGTTTCTTGGAGGTATTCGTGGCTTTCATAATGTAAGTTATTAAGTTAGAATTTTAGTTATTTAGAAAAATAGCTACTTTTCGTAAGTGAAGGATATTTATTTTATATTTCTACCTACAGTAGACCTCCATCAAGCTTTAAAACAGAATACCCCCGGGACCCCCCTTCGAGATAAATGTGTACATTTTTCGATGGATAATTGGCTAGGCTAAAGGCCGGACTTGCAGGCTCGCTTTCGCTCGCCAGGAAAAACTTGACATCTAAGTGGCAGGAAAGGTCTTAACATTGACAAATAAATGGGGCAAAAGGTCTTAAAATTGCCAAAATAATGAGACGTATGTCTTATAATTTCAAAACTAATGACGCTAAACAAAGGAGAGAAGGAGATCGAGAAACAACTCCCCCCCCCCCCTTAACCTTACCAGTCTTGAGATACTTGTTATTGTACTACTCTGCTAACACAAGAATATATTACGGTACTCTCGCTGTAGAAGCACGTTTCACAAGAAAGGGAGAAGAGTTGTTTTAGTGCTACGAGAAGTGAAGAAAGGAAGTACATTCGGGTTCAGTAGTTTATATACACTATTAGGGGGCTTGCTGGAGGCCCTTAGTGATCCTGGGTCTCTGGGTCTTCTCCTGGGCGACCTAGATGTGCGTGAATATATATTTTGCGTTTTATGTTGTGTTGTGTTCTCCCTGTTCGAGCTCTGTCTTGAGTCGGCCACCCCCAGCTATGGGGTATGTGCCTGTGTATATACATATACAGTATACATACATACATACATACATACATACATTAGGGGGAACATAAATTATACAGTGATGAAGTATATTAGAAAATGTATGTTAGTTTGTTTTCCTAAGTGTAAGAAGGACACAAAATGCAGAACTGCCTATAACGAGTGCCCCCTTCCCCCTTCTCCAAATTAAAAATGATAGAAAGCCAAATTCAAGGTACTGTACAGTAAGTTGGAGTCAAAGTGTCTGGACACATTGCATTGCACGGTCTCGTATAGAGCCTACAGTAGGCTATATCAGATCAGATCAGATGGCTATAGAAAAGTAGGAGAATAGAGAGTTTTGGATAGAAGAAGAAGTTGAGAAATGGGAAGTACAGTAAAAGATAAAAGTGCTTGGGCTCAACCACAGTATATCATCAAGAGCTATTCAGTATTAATGACGCGACTGCACCAACCGAAATTGAACGAACCCTACTCATTTGTTTATTGAACGAACCCTACTCATTTGTTTATTGAACGAACCCTACTCATTTGTTTATTGAACGAACCCTACTCATTTGTTTATTGAACGAACCCTACTCATTTGTTTATTGAACGAACCCTACTCATTTGTTTATTCGTTCTTTCTGAAATTCTTGTTTGACCGTTTCAGAAAGAGTTTAAACTAATTCGGCCATTTCAAATTATCTTGCGGGGATTGCATGAAAAGAATAAGATATTAAATTGAGAACGCTTATTTTTACCTTGATCTTACGGCTGCCAAGAACAATATTTGTCATGTTGTTACCAGGGTATGCAAAACATTTTCAACCTGTATTCTATTATGCTTGAGTTTCTATAATGTTGTCATGGAAAAAAGTTGTCCTTTTATTAAATTTCATTACAATGATCATTTGTCTCATTTTCTTTTGTGTAACGGTAGACGATTATGCTAAGCTTAGGAAGAACCTGTCATTGTAAAAAGGTTTAAACCTTGATATAAAGGTTTGTGTAGGAGTAAGTAAGCGATATCCAAGAAACCCTGCCTCAGACGAATCCCTACTCGCCATAAATCGGGCTGACGTCAACCAGAACAGACAGAGGGTGCTGCAAAACCAAACAAAGCAACACTCTCTACGGGCCCTTGTTTGCAGTCATAACACGATAACATCCATACAAACACCTCGAGATGAATGGCAGTGCAAAGAATAGAATAGTCGTACAAAGGCAGACTTTAATGAGACTTGCAACATCCACTCTTAAGGGGGGATGGGTTGGTTTTTCTGCCCCCTTCTCACTTGTGTAAGCACACAATATTTGTTAAGTTTAGGAAGGGATTAGTCTCGGATGTTCACGTTATCGTCGCATTTCCGTTGTGTGAGATAATAATAGTACAGTCAGCCAAATACGTGATGTCTTGACATCAAGTATATATTGATCAATAATTGGTATCAGCAATATCTAAACTTGATTTACTCATTTCGAGTGAGGAATACAATCATGTTCTTACACTTAACCACCCTATTCAACATCTGACAGACATTAATACAGTTCAGAGCGAGCCAAACGAAATGACAGATGAGTCCTGACTAATTAGCTCTACCGTACGGCCACACTGGAGATGACAAGTGGAGACAACTGTCCACCCTCATACTAAAAACTACAGTAAGTGTATGTAGGTTAGGCAGTATAGTCTATTCACTACAATTAGACCAATAATCTTGACCCCAAACCTTTGTAAATCATACAAATCATACACTTACACAAAATGGGCTGAACATTTTCACACCTATTTCTTGGTTGGCTCTTCTCAAATCATAGAAGTAATAGCTCGATTACTCTTACCAGTTTATAATTATAGAGTTTAGTTATCAAAATGTTTGCCCTACTTATAGTACATACACAATATTTACACTATTCTTAAACTGCATGAAGTCGTCTATATTTAGCTAGAACCAAACGTAAAAAGACGCCATCGTGCTGAGGGGGTTAAATAAGATTAGATGACCGCTGACGAACCAAAATGGCCATGAATCAAAAGTCACCCGGCACTAGAGATCCAAGAATGAGAGAGAGAGTGGCCATCTATTCCTTTTGATCGCCATTGTAGTGCCCTAATTATCAAACATCGGAGTGATATTTTATTTTTGATCATGCACAATTTAGATTCAAAGACCAAAATATCAGTTAGATTAGGTTATGTTAGGGTAGATTACGTTATATTTGGGTATGGCATAAGGCTAGGATAGGTTAGGTTAGGTTAGGGTAGGGTAGGGTAGGGTAGGTTAGTATTAAATTAGGATTGACTTTTGTTGTGGCCGCTTTGATTTTGGACGTTCAGGAGTGTGGCCGTTTTATCTTGAATCTGCCCAGAAGCACAACAAGATAACCAAGAGGAGGAGTAGAGAGGTGCAGCGAGGTGAGAGATGGGGTAGGTTGAGAGCTTCAGGTTACGTTGAGAATGATAAGTGGAGGGCGGAGGAGGGGGTGAAAACAAGGACTCACCTACGAGCCTAAAGATGGATCTCTAGAGAAGAAGAAGAAGATAAAATATAAATTACGGTGTGGGTGCATTAATCAGGTATGTGTGTATTCTCTTGTTACTCTGTTTAATAACAAGGATGAAAACAAAGCCTCACCTACAAGCCTAGAGATAAATGGGTTCATGACAAAAACTGGCGCCACGCTAGGGAAAGGGAAGAACTAAATATATACTTATGTTAGTGGATGGGGCCCTTCTTTGTCTGGGTCCAAGAAAAGTCAGCCATTTACGTATGACGGAGTGGAACAAAAATAATGGAAGTAATAACTGTTTTCATAAGAGGGAAGATTGAATGTTTGTGTGCATTTTATTTTGTTCTCACAAGTTTTCTAGGTGTTCACTACAGATGTCATGAATAATGTTACTGTGGAATTGGTATAGTATCTCAATGCGTTCCAGGTCTAATGAATGGATGAGTATTCCATTTTGTATGAAGAAATTATAGAAGTAAGTAAAGTAAAGTATCTAGGACACTATATTTTAAGTGATCGCTCAGATGATGAGGATATGGGTCGTCAGCGAAGGCAACTTTACATGCAGGGAAATTCAATATTAAGAAAATTTCATATGTGCACATGGGATACAAAAATAACATTGTTCAACTCCTACTGCTCACCAATGTATACAGCACAACTATGGTGGAACTATAAGAAAATGACAGTGAATAGACTAAGTATCTCATATCACAATATCATGAAAATGTTTCTGGGGCTCTCAAAATATGAGAGTACAAGTACGCTATGTGCCTATATGAACTTACACTGTTACCAATCACTCATTAGAAAGCTAACATATAAATTCATTCAGCGCCTTAACACTTCTGAGAACAGTATCATTAAAATGCTACAAACTCCAAGCATAGTGTACACCTCTAGGATCCAGGCACACTGGAGGAAGTTGCTCTATATTTAACCTTAAGTAATGATTTCAGGTCTGCTACTCTACAGAATTAGCATACCGGTACTGAACCTCATAGTGCAGTACAGTAACGATATTCCTATACTGTACTGTAGCAACATACTGTACCGGAAGCTAAATGATGTGAGGCATGGTACTGTACACAATTGGGACAGTGGTTTTGGTAACACAGTAGTTTGATGACCACTGTTTTTGGTTGAGGCAGTGCTGTGAACTACATGATAGCAAGCTGGGTATTATTTAATTTATTTTTATTTTATGTAGCCTATGTACAGTAGCTTATATATATTTATGTTACTGTAAGGTATATATGGACCCCAGTATGGTCCCCTCTGTACTGTGTGAGTCTGAAATAAAGTATTATTATTATTATTATTATTATTATTATTATTGAAAAGGGCGTTGTCTGGTTTGAGCAGATTTCTTTTCATTTTGCTTGCCTCCCGCATTTTATTAATTATGATTATTATATTATTATTATTATTATTATTATTATTATTATTATTAATAGTAGTAGTAGTAGTAGAAGTAGTAGTGGTAATAGTAGTACTAGTTGTTGTTGTAGTAGTATAGTAGAATAGGAATAGAGTAATATCTGATGTTTGTAAAATGTGATGTATGTAGTAGTAGTAGTAGTAGGACCAAAAATAGGGTACCATCCAAATGCCAGAAAGTCAATACTAATAGTAAAAACAGAACATTATGAAAGGGCGGTAGAAGCTTTCAGCGGTAGTGAAGTGGTAGTAACAAAGGACGGACAGCGTCACCTTGGGGCGGTGATCGGCACGGAAGAGTTCAAGAACAAATACATAGAGGAGAAGGTCAGAGAATGGGTAAATGAAATTGAGAAACTGGCCAATATTGCAAAGACGGAACCACAGGCCGCGTATTCGGCATTCACATATGGGGTCAAACATCGCTGGACCTACTTGATGAGAACCGTTCCAAATGTGAGCGCATTACTTCAACCGCTGGAAGATGCCATCAGAGACAAACTCATCCCAGCGTGGATAAAGTCGCACACCCCGAATGATACAGAGAGGGAGCTGCTCGCACTGCCTCCTAGGTTGGGAGGGATGGGAATCATCGACCCAGTGAAGAGGGCGGTAACGGAATACCAGAACTCGGTAAAGATAACAGGATCTCTCACTGACCGTATCATAGCACAAGATTCTGACGGTGAAGTAGACCAGGCAGACATCTACAACATCAGAAAGACCATCACGTCAGAGAGGCAAAACTCACAGAAAAATGACCTGGCACAATTGATGGGACAACTTCACCCGAGACAAACAAGAAAACTACAAATAGCACAAGAAACGGGCGCTTCAAATTGGCTGACAACACTACCAATCAAAGCAAAAAGCTTCAATCTCAACAAACAAGAATTTAATGATGCTATTGCACTGAGGTATGATTGGCCGATTGAAGGACTGCCCGATCGATGCGTTTGTGGAACCATCAACGATACAGACCACACCATGATATGTAAGAAAGGAGGATTCATCAGCATCAGGCACGATGAAGTAAGAGATATAACAGCGAACATGCTCAGGGAGGTGTGTAGAGATGTGGTGAGCGAACCATCACTCATTCCCTTGGGTGGAGAGACCATGCAGCACAGGACGGCCAACACATCCACTGAAGCAAGATTGGACGTTAGTGCAAGAGGCTTTTGGACAAATGCACAGCGAGCGTTCTTTGACATAAGAGTATTTGACCCAATGGCCCACAGCTACAGCGAGCTGTCTCTGGAGGCTGCACACAAGAGGAACGAACGAGAGAAGGTCAGGACATATGGAGAAAGGATCTTACAAGTCGAACATGGCAGCTTTACCCCACTAGTCTTCACCACATCAGGAGGGATGGGACCCAGGGCCCAGTGCTTCTATTCAAGGCTAGCAGAGATCATCGCAGAGAAGAAGCAACAGCCTAGGAGCCACGTCGTAGCCTGGATGAGATGCCGTCTATCTTTCTCATTGCTCAGATCAGCACTACTATGCCTGCGGGGAACAAGAAGGTCTGCACCACAACCAGTGACGGTGGCAGAAGTAGACTACGAGGCAGCAGTGGCAGAGGGTCGCATAGGAAGGAGACTGGATTGAAGTTGCATGGTGTAGAATAGTAGTATCTGATGCTTGTGAAATTTAGTATGTGTACAATATTAAATATAAGGTAGTGGTGGTGGTGATGGTGGAGGTGGTGATGGTAGTAGTAGTAACATGAAATGTATGAGAAATATTAAATAAAAATCAATGTAGTAGTAGTAAAAAAAAAAAAAAAAAAAAAATAGTAGTAGTAGAAGAAGTAGTAGTAGTAGTAGTATGTGGATTGCTGATTCATTCTTACTCTTGCACAGCGATTCGAGGATTGACTAATGATCGACTGAATATATATATTTACTGTTACTGTATCGTGGCGGAGAAATACAGACAACAAACTACTATACCCTGTTCCAAATAGGTAGACCAGAAATCGTGAACCTTAACCTCTGTAACTCATAAAGGTCTACAGCAAATGGGCTGTAATTTTCCATACCGATTCCCTGGCTAACCCTTCCCAAATGGTAGAAATATTAGCTTGATGACTCTAGTCGTTTGCAAGTTATAGAGGTTAATGTCCAAGAGTTTTGGCCTACCTAACCCCTTGAGGAGCTGGCTATCATTAGACGTTTGTATACAGCTTAGGAAGGATCTGTGGGAATTATAAGGGTAAAGACTATTAGACGTTTGTATACAGCTTAGGAAGGATCTGTGGGAATTATAAGGGTAAAGACTATTTCAATTGACCCTCTGATTTCCATATGTCCTTCCTAATCTGAATAAATCGTCTAATAATAGCCAGAAAGCAGAAAAGAGAGTGCGCCATCGATCTTCAGAAGGTTAATTGGAACAAGGTATTGCAGCTACAGTTCTGACTCCATCCAGTGTCAATGTATAAACCGTATGCAAGCAAAGGGTGAAGGGAGTGTCACACGAGATATTTGGTCCATAATCCCATCAAATCCGGTCTAACAGCTATTGCCACTTAGCACTATAAACATTCTGGAACCTATAATACTCTATCTCGAGTCTAGTTACCAGTACCAGTGCACCAAAAAATAAAAAAAATAAAAATAAAAATACAAAAAATAAGAGAGAGAGAGAGAGAACTCAATTATAAACATTATGTAACCTATAATATTCTATCTCGAATCTTAGGTACCAATATCAGTGCAAACAAAATAATAAAATAAATAAATAAAATAAAGTCAAACTGTTGCCAAAAATGGAGTTACAGATGAAAAGTTGAGGATGAAAGCCCCCGTGTGATAACCCCTTAAGCCGTTCCTGGGGCATTATGACGTCATTGGTATTTATACAATATTACATCATAGACTCCCCCGCCCACAGAACCGTCCTACTAGAGAGCCTGTTGTTGGAGAGATCAGTCATTATTTATATTTGGACGCCAGGCCACGGGGATGATATTATATTGTGTAGGCCTATTGCGTATTTTTTTTTTTTTTTCTATATTCCAACTAGTCCCTCTCGGGCATAGGCTGAGAGCCTGCACACTCTACCGCTGAACACGGTGAGGCCCGTGAGGTTTTGTTCCAGTCTATGGAGTGAGACATGCGAAGCACCTATTCACGGCTCGAAGCAACTCCATCTCTGAAGCCGCTTCGCCTCTGCGCTTCCCTGTCTCATCCCCCAGACTCGGACCCTCACTCTCAGAACGCCACCTATTGAGCAATTAACTCACTAGGCATTGCCCCCCTGTAGCATATTTTGAATATGGAAATATTCATACAATGTTATTTAATCAGGGAACAATGAGGGTATTTTGTTTGGCATTTCGGTGTGCTGTGGTAATGCACTGAAACTAGGTACAGCACAAATTCCATCCCAATAATATCTTCCCATTGACATATTGGGATTCGAACTCGGGTCCATTGGATTACCAGTCCAGTGGCAAGACCACTCTGCCACACCTCCCCAAATACCAAACTGTATTATTATGTTAAAGGGGGTAGTGCTTGTTTTTTGGTCTATGTATAATTTTATTTATTTATTGTTTAGTTTCCTCGCTAGACCTCCATCAAGCTTAAACAAAACAGTACCTTGACCCCCTTTCAAGATAAATGTATACATTTTTCGGTAGAAACATTTCCCGGACGAAGGCCGATTCCTTCTATAATTACAGGCTCGCTATCGCTCGCCAGGAAATTTTTTACACCTAAATGGCACGAAAAGTCTTAAGATTGACAAAGAAATGGGCGAAAGGTCTCACAATCGTCAAACTAACGGAACGAACGTCTTAAAATCTAAAAAAAAAAAAAAAACATGCTAAACATGAGGGGGAAGAAAGTGTATAAAAAGCGAGTACTACCCCCTTAATAAGCGAGTACTACCCCCTTAATAAGCGAGTACTACCCCCTTAATAAGCGAGTACTACCCCCTTAATAAGCGAGTACTACCCCCTTAATAAGCGAGTACTACCCCCTTAATAAGCGAGTACTACCCCCTTAATAAGCGAGTACTACCCCCTTAATAAGCGAGTACTACCCCCTTAATAAGCGAGTACTACCCCCTTAATAAGCGAGTACTACCCCCTTAATAAGCGAGTACTACCCCCTTAATAAGCGAGTACTACCCCCTTAATAAGCGAGTACTACCCCCTTAATAAGCGAGTACTACCCCCTTAATAAGCGAGTACTACCCCCTTAATAAGCGAGTACTACCCCCTTAATAAGCGAGTACTACCCCCTTAATAAGCGAGTACTACCCCCTTAATAAGCGAGTACTACCCCCTTAATAAGTATTGCCGAATGCTTAGTATGCATGGTATTGAGTATATAAAGAGGCGATAATGACAATAGGGTGGCGGAGGTTGGCCAATCTCTGTTACTATAGGGTCTCTACTGCTCTTGAGACGGTATTAAGGGCAGATGGGTTGTTTTTTCTGGCCCCCCCTTCTGCCTCATGTTTAGCCCCATTAGTTTTCAGATTGTATGACGTTCGGTCCATTAGTTTGGCGATTGTATGACCTTTCTTCCGTTTTCTTTGTCAATATTAAGACTTTTCGTGTCATTTAGGTGTTGATATTTTCCTGGCGAGCGACAGCGAGCCTGTAATTTAAGAAGAACCGGCCTTTGACTTGGATATTTTTCTATTGAAAAATTTACAAATTCATCTTGAAGGAGGGGGGGGGGGTAACATTGATGGAGGTCTAGAGAGTATACTAAATGGTTGAAGGATATATATATGAGGAAATATATACGCCCATCCCTCCTTCATGCATCCTTTATCGTCAGGATCACAAGTTTGAACTTTTACACCTAACCCGAATAATAAGTCAATCTGTTATGTGTTAGTATTCATCTTATATTTACGAAAATAAAAATCATGTCTATAGTTTTCTTCACTTTAACATATAAAAAAAAAAAAAAAAATGTGTTTATCTTAATAACCTATGTATTCCTATGTATGTACAGTATATATTTAAGCACAATACCCCACAGCTGGGGGTGGCCGACTCGAGACAGAGCCCGAACAGAAACAACATTTAAAGTTCCAATTCTTAGGGTCCGGGACCACTTTCGCGTTCCCTCGCCCTTTTCTCCATAACCTAACACCACGAAAACTGTCATACCGGCATAAGACACACTCCTCAAATCTATAACATTAATTATATCTTTAGTAAGCAAGCAAACAGCCCTTCATAATCCACATAAGCAAACTCTATAATATTATATTCAAGCTATATTTGCTTTGACCCCTTCTGTACCAGCGACGTGTTTTAAATTTTGTTCTAGCTATATTTAAACGATGTTGTGCAGTTTAAGAAGGATTTGTGGTAGTAAAATGGGTTAAGTGAGATAGTTAAAAGCTTCTTAATTGCTGGTGAATAAAATCGTTTAATAGTAGCCAGAATAAAGTATAAAGACGTCGCCGGTACAGAAAGGGTTAACATGAATTATCGTATATTAGGAGAGGGAAACTGAGTTAAATGTGTGACATGACTTTGGAGCGTGGCTTATCTGAAGGGGTTCATTATATCTAGTACACTCTCTCTCTCTCTCTCTCTCTCTCTCTCTCTCTCTCTCTCTCTCTCTCTCTCTCTCTCTCTCTCTCTCACACACACACACTGGAAAACTGGAAAATCGTCTGCTAACTTAGCACATAATATTTATCTCGTCAAACAGCTCTTATACAACCTCATGCTTTGGTCCTTATTATAAGATAATATAAGTTATAGAGTTAAGCTAAAAACCGTTCCTCTGTACATTTTCAGCATACGGCTGCAATTATAAATGAACCGTTTATTATTAGGGGTTCGACCCCAACGGAGAACCCCTATTGTAATCATTAAACCTACGTATTCATCCAAATTATTTTTCCACGCCGGTTTTTACGCAATAACTCCAGAACCGCTTTTTGAATCGGGATCAAACTTTCACAAGAGGTGCGTTTTTGTATTGGGCTGCAACTTTGTATATGCTAAACATCCGACATGGCGGCCAACAGGTCCGTGGCAGCCGATTTCCCGAAAAATTTGACACCTAAATACCGTCTCTCCCACTCATAGGAAATGATTGGGCTTTGGTATATGGACTCCACTACTAATGCTCCGCAAATGTTATAGAAAAGGTTTTGCTTTTGCACGTGGGTTTTTTTCCCGCAATCTTGAAAAAACTTGAATTCCACTTAAAATTCCACATCTTGAAAACTACGCCGATGATCAAAGCCATGTTTGCGTAGTTGGGTGAGGCTCGCAATTCCGAACGTTGTGATAGCAAAAGAATATAAATGGGTGGAATAGTTTGGCCGCAGCATTGAAAACTGTCTATTCTTAAATTACTTTAAAACTGTATTCGCTACCCACACAGCGTTTACAGTCTTCAGTCTATAGGCTTCCACGCATCCCCTAGTTTTGCTTAATAACATAGTCGATTAATTATTCAGATTCATTATTTTGTTTTAATTTAACTCTCTCAAAACAGTTCGAGTCCCTACGAATTCCAACAATTATTTAGCCAACCTACCTATACAGTACATACCTACCCTACCAAATAATAATGATAATTCAAATTTATTTTTGGTGAATAGCAGAATATTGGCTAAGTTTTTTTAGCAATTCCTCCCTTTGCCAAATGCTTAGTTTAATAACAATGATATGGACCTTCAAAGTTTGACAATTGCCCGTGTGACAGCCTTCACCAAGGAATCTGGTACGTGAAAAAGAGGAGAGCCCACTCAATGTAATAAATCTGTTCTACAGCAATGGTGGCGCCTCTACAGTAGAGGCCAATAGGTGATAACATGTTGATCAAGCCATTTGTTTCCCTCTTGATATTGTTTATACAAACTAAGATGACAATCTGAAGACCACTTGCATGTATAGGGGAGAGCGGTGATGGTTCGGACGTTTTTTTTTAAATATTTGTAGAAATTCAGGTTTAAGCAGTAGTATAATCTAGTTGATGTTAAATTGTTGCTTCGTTATTTGGTTCTTTAGCCTAATTATTTCAAATCCTTAGCTCTTTTCAGTTTTGAGCTATAGTTCCCGAAACACAAGTTTCTAAATCGTCCGAACCATCCCTACCAGTGGTGATGGTTCGGTCAGAAGGGTGGGATGGTTCGGCTACGTATATTAATTGGCATAATCTTAAAATTATGCGAGTTGGAATGGCTAAAAACAAGAATTTATCAATTCAAAGACATTTTATTTTGCTAAAATACAAAATTAAACTTCATAATCGAAATTAACCTCTTCATATTAATTTGTAAACAAATAATATTGAAAACAAACTGGATTATACTTAACCAGAATTATGGATAATGTACTTATCCATAAATCAAATAAACATACAGTACCTATGTTTGTAAAAACAATATTATAGGTATGGATTAGGACTATGTTACTTCAAATAAATTACATAATTGACTTAGTTTATATTATATTGTATTAGCACAGATAAATACATAATACAATATAAATATATTATTCCCTGATGGATATTAAGAGTTGTGTTTCACTATGTGTTCATAATATAGATGTTTACAAGAAGTAGTGTTATCAATTGATAAGGTAATTTTTTGGTAATTAGTGGGAAGGATGGTTCGGACTGGTCCGAACCATCACCACCCTCAACTGTCCGAATGATCCCGAATCTATATAGTTAATTGATGGGTACGCTCAACGTTCACACAAGCGACTTCAGCATTTGTTATTTACGGCAATATCTTCGGCATACAACATAGTTTCACCATAATAATGCATATTTCGCTGGTTGACATATTCATGGAGGTAGAGCTTACGATATAAAGTGAAAATATTACATAGGAAGTGCAAAAGACCATAAAATCGGACCTGCATTAAAAAGTGTAGCTGATGTAGGAACCAAATCACGCGTGATGAAAGTAGACTAACTCTTGCAGTTTCACGCAAAATCTCTGGGCCTTAGGTCCCATACGTTTCTCAGGAAATGCACTGTCCGAACCATCCTTCCGTCCGAACGATCACCGCTCTCCCCTACAGTGTGTGAATGTACGAACAATAAGGAATTCTAAAGAATAAAACGCCTCCTCCCCATTCAGTTAATGCCTGGCAGATTTTGTTTATACCTATGAGTTGCTTGGCGGCGCTGGGTGTCGGGAAATTACACTAAGCCTATTGAAGTGGACAATCCTTTCCTAATGCTCCTTTCCTTGCCTTGACCCTGCTATTACGAACTTTATTCTGACATAAACCTTATCTGCCCATAATAATTATGATTTAGGCTTTCAATCATACTCCATGCTACACATAACTCACTGCCATAACTTAATATAACTAGTTTGGACAAGTGTACCTCACATATAGACTATATAACAAGTCTGGGTTTGAGTCTACGCTGTTCATCCCTTTGCGTGCGTAGTTAGCGAGAGAGGGAGTGACTGTGTTATGCCCTGTTTTTCTACAGGATTAACTTGGGTAATGTGGGCTCTATCTGACTGGGTATATAAGGCTGCATGCACAATACAAGGTATGAGGAATAGAGAACACAAAATAAACACACGGCAACACGACACGATCACGTTTATTTAAGTAGGTGAATAAAGAGCATAGAAAGATAGTAATACTCGTACAAAACAAATAATAGAAGGGAACTGCTAGCATTAGCGGATCTGGATGGAGCCTAGTCTCCCACTTCCAACGTTCAGGTATAATCTTCTGATCACGGTTTAGTTAGCAAGGTTTATTATACTGGAAGACCTCAATGTATTTATGTATTCAATTTCACTAATTAGATTTCTTACTGGCAGGTCGCGTGCCCAAGTAGCAGCTCACAGTTAGAATTAGATACGCGTATATTTCTGAACACGGAAAATTCTAGTAACCTCAAGGGGGGTACTGATCTAAGATTTATATTCTTATGGCAGAAATACGTAGAACACAAATCAGTGGGCGAACGTTAGATATCACTAGGGTTTTAATATCTGAATAAGGTAATTACGAGAGTCAATGTCGCCTGTTAACCCGTTGAGCCCCGGCTAGTTATAATATTTTGTTCACCCCAGTCCCAAGCCATTTTCACTTCTTATTTTTGTTTGCTAAAATGGAAGACAAGGATGAGAAATGAAAAAAAAAAAAAAAAATCACCTCGGATATTTTTTTTTGGGGGGGGGGAGGGGGGCCTCAAAAAAATTTGTTGAGCCAAAATGGAAGAGAATGGTGAGAAATGAATAAAAAAATAAAAAAAAATTACCTTGGTCATTTGGGGGGCGGGGGGGGGGTCGAAAGTTCGTCTCCCCCGCATGACCACCCGTCCGGGAGCACTAGGGTGAAAACTGAGTAGGGCATTGTACGGCATACATCCTAAGGAGTGTCTCACATAAATCTCAAGCCTCTAGCTCCCATACGACCGGAGTAATGAAGGTTCAAAGTGGCGGTGAACTAAGGGTGTAAAGTATCCCCACTAAGCCCACCACCACCAGCCGCGCGGCTGTCTTGGCCCGCTCACACCTACCGGCCCGGCTCCCACACACACTACGGTACCTCCCCCTCCTATTCTCCCGCCATTTCCTACCTTACGAGCCACGTAACTGATTTTAATATGTCGGACGCACGTGATGCGTCGCTGGGAGTTGGTGATCAAACACTGCCGACGCATCACGTGCGACGCTGGGTCTCACTGGGTTAATTAATGAACACTGATACGCTTAGTACGTCCCAAATGGAATGGTTAAATATGAGTTACACTGGGCAAGTTATTGCCACTTCATAGAAAAGCTAATAAGTGAATGTCGAACTGGTACTATAACACTTAGTACTAGTAACGTGAATCTTGAGTAGTATTTGTTGGTCTGGTCCTAGTTATCTTGCTTCCGGTGATGTTGGGGGCTAACGACTGGTTCCTCGGCCGTCCAGGTGGTCCAAAATGTAGGAAGTTCTCAAGTCGGATCTCTTGGCGATCGGTGCTGGCTACACACTTATATACCCACTAATTTGTGTGAAGGTTATAAGGTGCACGTTGGTACTTGTACATGGACAGATCTTCTATTTAACTTCTGCCATGGAGTCTGCCGGCTCGGGAATCTCACAACTCAGGAACAACACAAGGGCAGAGCTAGAGGTTAACTTCAGGGTAGTGACCACTGGTTGGTGTCTAACTTTCAACTGATTTGACTGGGGGCGGGAGCTAGGTTTATAGGCTCGGTTCTGGACCCTGTAGGCAATAGGGATCTCGAGTCTTATGGACTTATTTGAGCTCTCAATAGATATGGGGACTAGGTAAGATGGTGATTACTGTTGTGGCACATGGCTATGGAAGCCTTCATATAGTGATATAACTGAGCCTTAGTAAAAGGTACTATTTTGGCTATACTGGAAGTATTTATGGGAGGGAGACTGGATCTACTTTGCGGGGAGGACTGGGACAGCTGTGATAGGGGCGTCTCTCTTATATTACTCAGTCTTCGTTCTATTGCATAGCTGAGGTGCTAATTTGACTATCCGAGTATGCAAAACAGGTGAATGGGTTATTGTGGGTAAAGAGAGGTGAGTAAGGGGGTTAGACATGCATGGTTAGTTCATTGATAGGAAGAATTCCTAGGCTACCTGGCAATGACCCGGAAGTCAAAACAGGGGTTAGGTATACCTCCGCGGGGGTGGGGGTCTCCCTCCTCGGGTGGGTAAAAAGGGGTAGCCGGGCGCTCTCTCTCTGGGATGGTCGTCCGGCGGCTGTGGCTAGGGGCTTGCCATATCACCAGTGTTTGTAATAACCCTCTGTTTATGAGACAGATGTGGGTGTTCTTAATATCAAAACCGAAGGTGCCTTGGCTAGCTGGTTGTAATCGGTTGGTTGTTAATTGCATGGTTTGCTGGATGTGGTGGAGACTGGTTGCTAACTCTGCCACATTTATCTGGAAGTATGGCAATAGAAGTTAGTTACTGGCGAGGCGGCGAGCCTCGCACCGACGACCATTGGGTGCAGGGTTGTGAATGGGTTGTAAGAGAATAGAGGGCATGCGAGGGGTTAGTAAGATTATAATGTTGTTCTGGTCTACTAAGTGAAGGCAGGCTGGATAGGAGTATATATATAAAAGGTTGGAGAGCGTTAGCAACGGAAAAATCAAGGATCTTCAAGAGGTATGAGAGAGAGGCTAGGTCGGACAAGAGTCGAGAAGCGCGGGGTATTTTAATGAGAGGGGGGAAGCTCAGGGGGGCTACAGGGAAATTTGACCCTAAGGTCTCTGGGTGTGGGGATGGCATTAGGCTGCAGTTGATTTTGGATTTTTGAAAAGGACAGTGAAAGTACGTTAGCCAAATGCTACCGGGGGATGCAAATACGGGGTGGTATATGAGTCTGGAAAAGATAGAATCATGTGGACTGTGGGGCGGTGGGGGAGAAGGAGGTTAACTGTAGGTGTGTGCTTGACTGTGGATAAAGTAGGGAAAAACATGGTGTATTATTACTCGTCAAGACGAGGGGTTATGGACCTATTATTTGACACGATTTCTTGAACGTCTAGGTGTCCCTGGGAACTGCGTTTTCTATGAAATATAGACCAAAGAAAAGCAGCAGTTCGTAGGGGTACTTCGTTATTGTTTCGGAATACTATGATAGATACTGATAACAAAGGTTATCTATACAATCTCTGGTTGGGTAAGAATTGGAGTTACAGCATGGTGGCTAACATCTGTATTCATGGCTGTCTAAGTCTTATGGGGGCAATGGTTCTATATCCTGGTGTACCCGTGGGTATCTTAATTTCTTATGAGTTTGGACATGTGGTTTTTAACATCTACTTCTCGGATGTAAGAACATACATAGATATATGGCTGTCGGATTTGTTGGCATTGGCTCAACTTAGGGACAGGGCATGGGTGTTTTTAATATGAATGTATATTCTTGTTCATCATCGTGTAGGTAGAATCGGGCGGGTAAGAGGTGTAGGACACGAAGTAAAATGGCGTAGTGTGGACTGTGGATACGAAGGAGGTAAGTGGAAGACGTATGACAATTGTGGAAAAGTAAATGGAAAAAGGTGAACACAAGGGCGGATAAAGATACTTAACCTAAGGATTGAATACATAGATTTTATGGGCGATGAGTCTTCAGAAACTTAGTCTGGCAAGACAAGATATGTTAGGGAATGTTAATATTAATACTTAAACTAAGGATTGAATACATAGATTTATGGGGGCGATGGGTCTTCAGAAACTTAGTCTGGCAAGACAAGATATGCTAGGGAATGTTAATATTAATACGTAACCTAAGGATTGAATACATCGATGAACGACGACATTATAGTCGTCGTCCTAATAAGATGATGAAACCTGGTTGATCTGCACGTGGCACAATACGACACAAGGACAGTGCCGCTATGTCGTATTAATACTGGTGGCAGTTAATATTATAGAGACACTTAGTTACTAGAGGAACAATGCAAGGGGGCGACTGAGCACGGGTTACATACAGTATATCTATACTCGTCATGGGAAATGATATACGAGGTCTAGGGACAGGCGTGGGTGTTTTAACTTCTAAGATATATAACATCTACTTCTCGGATGTAAGAACATACATAGATGTATGGCTGTCTGATTGGTTGGCATTGGCTCAACCTAGGGACAGGGCATGGGTGTTTTTAATATGAATGTATATTCCTGTTCATCATCATTGTAGTTAGAAGTGTAGGACACGAGGGGGTAGTGTACGTGAGGTGTGGAAAATGGTCAGTTTAGAAGGGGTAGGTAGGTGCGGCCTGGAGCTGCTTAGCCCTACGGGCTTGGGCCTGTCTGAATTGGCTGGCTCGGTCAGTTGGTCCTTTCGTTCTGTGGACCTTTCTTTCGGGTGTTTCTGTGTGGTGTTCGCTCGTGGCTTCTGTGGCGGGCTTCTCGTTCTGGGGCATTTTAGACTGTATCGCTAGATCCGTTCTCAAAAGCAGCTAGAATATCATCTATATTTAATAAATGCAAAAACTCGCTAGAATGATGCTACAACCTCTGGAAGGGCTTGTTTTGCATGGTTTACAATTAAATATGGTTCTAGAATGTGTGATATTTATAGAGTATCACTGGGAATTATGTTGCTAATGTCAAAAATGCGAGCTAAATGTAGCATTTTAAGATATAGCGTTGAAGTAGCTATATTGGCAACACTGTGTCACGTACTTATCACCAAGGAGGTTATATTAAAGGGAGGAATAGGAAGTAGAACATACCCTATGTAAACGTGAAGCCAGATAAAATATTGGCAGGTAGGCTACTGGCGAATCTGGCTAACTGATCATATTGCATCATATAGATAAGCAAAAATAATGATAGGCTATAGTAATCTAGTAACATATAATTAATATATAAGTATCTCTTTACGATCTGTAGCCCTAACTCTTATATTGAATAAATAATTATCAAAGTACTGGAAGGTAGAAGCGCGGGAGGTTGGTTTCACTGCTTCACCCTGACACTCCCTCCTTTAGTATCCTTCCTCCAAGGATGTCATAGCTCTGAAGGGACCCCGATATACGAGATACGAAGCTTCATATGCGCGTATTGATCACTTTCATGCTATTGTGTATGCATGCAGAAGTAGCAGGACACCTATGTCAAGAGTGAACACCAATAACTTAATCCATGCACAGTAAAAAAGACGGAAATAATATCGTACATACGAAGTGATGGAAGGGGGAAGGGGTGGGGGTGAATGCTATGTAAACGGGACAGTTCGAGAGAGAGAGAGAGAGTAAGTAATTGTCACTAGTATAGGTTTGACTCCTGTAAGGAGATAAAGAAAACCTAATATTTAGTAGTGGCCCCGTAATCATTGACGAACATGCCTATTACATAAGGCATCCTCTTCAAACACTAATCCGCCGTAGTTTGAATCTACCGCACAGAGCATTTAAAAACTGAGGAGCCTTCATCATGAGCGCACGCGACCTCACTCATGGCTTCAGTCATTATGAATTGGGTTCTCACTACGAAAAAACTTCGTAAAAAATAAAAACAAAAAGAAAATAAGAATAACTATCCAATAAGCTTTCCATCATATCGTGGATGTACTTGTGTGGATTTCTGACCAGACGCTGAAACAGGCGTCATTCCTCCTTCACTGACATATCAAGTAAACCAAAATCCTTAATACATTAACGAATGGGAAGGGGACGGTCGGGAGGGCCCCAGTCGTCAATGATTACGGGGCCACTACTAAATATTAGGTTTTCTTTATCTCCTTACAGGAGTCAAACCTATAATTTATTAGTGGCCCCTCCATCATTGACGAACATGCCTGATATCTAAGACTGGAGGGGGACATTCGTAATCATATCATAACTCTAGAAAAGCAGATAATAAAAACAACCACATAGTATTCTTACTTTTGAAAAATGTATTTAATACGGCGTAGACCGGAAATATACAAGAAAAAGGGGGTTCAGGCAGGTGCGTGCTTCAAAGAAGCCTGCCTGACAAAAATAGGTAACCCTGAAGATTCTGAACACAGATCTGTAGTTACAAAAGGCACCCCACTCAACGAGTGGTGACAAATAATAAGTTATAAGTTTATATGTGCACATCATAAACCCCAAAATACATGTGGAGATCAATTGCTAATGAACTCCATTGAACTAATGTTACATTGCTTTCGCAGCTAAAACTACTATAACAACACCGTTGTTTTGTACTAAACTTTGTACTAGCACAAATTCTCTCAGAGAAATTTTCATATCACATTTCAACCTTAAATTGTATCACAGCTCTCATACTCCGGCGGGGTCTAGGGTGTCCTATGTCAACTGACTGCACCCCCCCCCCCCCCCCCCCCCTTTCCTTGAAAATAAACATAAGTGACTGCAGGGCCACCTAGACCCTCTGCCTTAAAGCTATACATGGTAAGGAAGGTTTGTCTAGAGCAACTGACAAGTATCTAGAGAGAAACGTATGATTAGACGCCCACAACTGTGTGGACGCAATATCTTCAACTGAAAAGTTTTTCAGGAAACGTAAAGAGGCCGCCCACTTGCGTAAATCGTGGGCCCTACCCACAACGCCGGGATTACTCTCTTTAATGACTTCTACTAGAAGAGAGGCTAATCGCCGTTTAAGTAAGCGTTTACCCGTACTCGCTACCCATAAAGCACCTTGGGGGTTATGAGGAGCTATTCTCAAATATTTGGTTAGAGCTTGCACTGGACATAAATTATGATGCACCTTTCCCCTTTTTAACGCCGGCACCGTGAATTCAGAAAACACGTGTGCACTATGCTCATTCTTGGCTACAAACGCCGGGGAGGGTGCAATGGAAATTGAATCATTAAGTCTACCAAACCTAAGACAATTAGGTGTGTTGCTCATCGCCGCCAGCTCAGACACTCTGTTTCCGGTGGCCAAAGCCAAAAGGAAAACTGCCTTCTTTAAGATTAAAGCAAAGTCTGCAGTATTTTGATACCGACGAGAATGAAGTAAAGACAAAGCTTTGTCCAGAGACCAAGTAGGCATGAGCTGACGGGGAGGTGGGCGGAGTTTAAAACACGCTCTCATAAATCCTGTTTCCTCCGCCACCGGTATGGATAGACCTGTAAGGTCGAAAAAGGGCACTCTAATCGCAGTTAAGTGATTCTTCAAAGTAACCACAGATAAACGTTTCTGCTCAAACAAATAGTTCAAGTAATTAAAAACCAATGCCACTGAGGGTACAGTTTGTTCCGTTCTAACAATCCAAGAAGTAAAAGCTTTCCAATGAGATTGATATTGTCGCTTAGTAGACTGAGTATATTGATTGAGCAATTTATTGGTCACATCCCTACCGTATGGTGCTAGCCACTTGGCCTCCTGAATGTCCATAATGCAAAAGTCAGCGAGGACTCTAGGTTGCCAATCGTGTCTAAGTGGAAGTACCCGACCGGGAGCGATACCGGGTCCGGGCACCACATTATTAACTGCTGGCACCACACCTGCGCTGGCCACAGGGGCGCGATTAGCGAGACTAAGCCTCGATAAACTCGTAGTTTGTTCACTACGTGGCACATTAGTGACGCATCTGGCGGCGGAAACAGATAGATGGAGCTCCATCTGTTCCAGTCTGTCACTAGGGCGTCTGGCCCCCCTGCCGGCGTTATCGTCCGGCGGGTGAGGTATAGAGGGAGCTTGTGAGTCTCCTCGGACGCAAAAGATCCACTTGTGGATGGGAGAGCTCCGCAATCATTAGGTCGAAAATGGGTTGCTTGAGCTCCCATTCTACTGTCGTGCTCTGTCTCCGGGACAGAGCGTCTGCCCAGACGTTCGCTACGCCTGGGAGATAAGATGCGTGAAGATAAATATCTAGACTGGTGGCTAGAACAAAAATCTCTTCCGACACGAGTAGCAACTTCCTTGACCTCGTTGACCCTTGTTTCTGAATACAGTGAACTGCATTCAGATTGTCCATTCTGAAGGCCACTGACTTGCCCCGTAACGCCGGGCCGTGAGCCTGAAGGAAATACAATGGGACTAGTAACTCTTTGACATTTATGTGAGCGATTTCTAAGTGGGACCAAAGTCCCTGACCCTGGTGCCCCTGATTTGACTGAAATCCCCACCCTATGGTGCCTGACGCATCCGTGTCTACCCATACCGTTGGAGGAGGAGAGGTCCATGACATGATTGAGTGCAATGTTTCCCTCTTCGCCCAGACCGCTAGTAAGGTGTGGATTAATTTTGGTATGGGCCATAATTTTCCCGCCGGTAAGAGTGGGAAATATTTGTTGCCCTCCAATATTAATCGTTTTACTTTCAACCGGCCCAACTTGACAGTTAGCTGAATCCAGTTGAGAGAGCCGACCAGAGACTCCCAGACTCTTCGTGTCGTAGTCAGACTGTGAAGAAACCTGAACAGTTTCCTGCGAAACCTGTTGCGATTGTCCACACTCTGACTCAGAGTGAGAGCGGCGGTGTCCCAGACCAGCCCTATCCACTGAATTACTCTTGAGGGAACAAGGTTTGACTTTACCAGATTTACCTTGAAGCCTAGAGTTTTGACATGATTTAAAATGATATTGACATGTTTTATGCATAATTGTTGTGTCTCTGCCACCACCAGCCAGTCGTCTAGATACCACAACACTCTGATTCCCTGTTTTAACAATGGCATCAGGGCTTGCCGGACTAGTTTTGTGAATAATCGAGGTGCTAGGTTCAAACCGAACGGCATCCTCTGAAAAACAAAATTTTGGTGCCTGATCCTCAAGGCCAGAAACCTTTGAAATCTTTTGTTGACCGACACGTGCCAATAGGCGTCTGTCAGGTCTAGGGAACACATCCAGCCACCCGGCGGAAGTGTTAGCCTGATTTGATGAACTGTTAACATTCTGAAAGACTCGTTGTAAATGTGAAGATTCAGATACGACAGGTCTACGACCGGCCTCATCTGAACACTGTCCCGTTTGGGAACCAAAAACAGTTTTGACGTGAATACAGGGTAATCTGGGGGTACCGGGATGATGACATTCTTGGCAATCATCTCCTGGACCAGCAACTCCACCTCTAATGAAACACAATTTGCCGTTGTCGGCTGACGTAAGCGAGGTCGCCGGAGCCACTGCCAAGTGATGCCTTTGCGTGCCACCATCCGTGCCCAGGTTTTTAACGGCCATGCTTGGTGACACGTTCGGAACGACCCAGTTAGCAGACAAGGGTTCGCCGGCTGTACTTCCCTCGGTTCCTCCGGCTCTAAGGTAGGCACTGGGAGTGAGAAAGACTTTAGTTTTTTGATGGTGGGTTTGGTGGTGTTGGCCGCTTCGCCGGCTGGCTGGTGTGGGCCGAAGACTGGCCCTGCCCCGGCTTATACTGGCCGCGTCCCCTCTGTCCTGAAAACCCTCTCTGTCTATGCCTGAACTGACCCAGGGGGGATTGGGAGGACTTAGGCGGAAGAAACGGCTTAGAACCCCCTGGCTGAGCTTTAGTAGGAGGCTTAGGTTTGGGGAAGTTAAATGCGGGTTTCTTAGCCTGTGCGGGACTGTGCTTCACGGCCTGTGCCATGTTAAACACTGTTCGCCATACATCAGGGGACATTAAAGAAGGTGTAAGTACTGGGGACATAACCACCTGGTTAGCAATGCGATCAGGCAGCTTGCGAACTAATGACATTCTAAGATCCTGTCGTGCTCGCACCGCCTCAAGTAAGGCTGTGCGTATGTCACCTAAGGATTGAATTGACGACTGAAGAATCAGACGCCGGGATAATTCAACTGATCTTCGAGCATCCGCGTCTGCGATTGCCTGAGTAGACCTGAGTAAAGACTTAGCCACCTGTTGAGAAACTATGTACTGTGAAAACAGGCGGAAAGCTTTTCCCCTTAGCCTAAATTCTCTGTCTAGGTGAGAAGGGGTAGGGGTAATGAATGGTTCCTTTAGTTCACAAAGATTAATCTTAGGGGCAGCTAAAAAGGAAAATAAAGCTGACGGAACTCCGCCGGCAGAACCTACCGGCATTGAGAACCATGAATGTGTATCCTGAGGGATCTGGTGGGAAGATTTAGAAGTGAAAGTGGTTGCAAAGTTTTGAGCCTCTACCTCCCAATCCACCCAAGGTCCTGGTCCTAACTGTCCCACCTTCAACACTGGATTAGCTGTCTCGTCTGTGACGGTCTGTAAATCTAGTTCAGGAGTAATAGCCAACAGAGCCTTAATATCATTAAACCCATCCAGCTTAGACCAGTCTGAAAAAAGTTTTGAAGCTGAGGCAGGGGGTAAAGCAGGCTTAGATGCATAAACAAAATAATCCTGATAATAATAACTAGGTATAGCCTTGATATTTACGTCCAAAACATTACCCAAGGCATCCAATGCCCTTAATTTCTTAGACTTATTTCCCTGGATAAACCACTCACGTGGTACCGGGAGTTCCCCTGACAAGGTAGGCTGGGCAAGCTCTGGCTTAGAGGGGTTCAAAGGGACCCATGACTCGTCTGGCCCATAAAGCAGGGGCATAGCTACCTTTCTAAGAGGCGCTTTGTCTAGAGGGGGTGGATTAACATCCGTAATGACCCTGACATTTGACGTAGTGAATGCCGCCGTAGCTGGCTTAGAGCTCCCTGCCGGTGACAGAGTAGGAGGGTTAGGAATCTTAGATAAATCGATTGACGTTATCAGAGGCCGTACCGCAGAACCTGTCAAGGGAGCCCCCAAGTCCATTGTGGGGTTTTCTCGTTGTTGATTAAAGAATTTTGATAGAGCATGAGTAAGTAACCCATCAATTTCTTGTGCTGTAACAAACTGGTTAGGTGCAGAACTTTCAGGTGAATTAGTATTATCATGGGCGGCGTCCAGGCCTGAGCCTGACCCTTGTCCTTCCCTATCTGAAATTAATGACACTTCATCTTGTTCCTCCCGATCCTCCTGAGAAGACCCCGCCGAGGCAGGGGCACCTTGTTTCCAAGATAAATCAGGGATAGAGGATGGGGTCGCCGCGTCCCTGTGGACATCGGCTACTGTGTGACTCGTATGAGTCGGACGTGGATGGACAGACCCTGGCTGAGCAAACCGCCAAACACCGAGGCTCTGGCCTACGCTCTCTTGAGAGTCTGAAACATTCTCAATTATTGAATATCCTGAACTCTCCATTTCTAGGGTTAAAATATCAATAGGTAAATCTTGTTTAGGGACAGGCGCTTCACTATACTCTGAGGCTGTAACAGAAACATTGTCAGGTGTAGAGGTACGATGAGATGCACTAGACTTAGTAGAATGTCGAGAGGACTTCTTATGGGAATCCTTTTTGGAGGATTTGTGGCTACGGTGTGACCGCGAACTGGACCTAGGTTTGGAAGAATCACCACCATGGTCCCTGGGGGAAGCTTCAGTCTTGCACTTCTTACTAGCCGGGGAAGAGGCCCGACTTGAAGACCGTTGTCTGAGGGGAGACCTTGACCTCGATCTCGCCTGCGACGAGGAGGTGGCTGCCGGGGGAGTAGGCTCTCTCGGGCGTTTAAACGTCTCCACAGACGATACAGAATCCTGGCTAGTCTCTGTCGGCTTAAAACCCCTTACTCTAGAGGTACGTTTAGGGGGAGGGTGCTCTGACAGCAACTTATCCCAAAGTGGGACGTTGTCACATTGAAGTGACTTATGTGCGACAATGGTAGTGTAGGCCGACATTTGTTGTCTGACCTCTCTCAACGCTACCGCCGCGGTCTTGTCATTGTCACACAGGACTTTATTGGTTAATTGGGAGCAAAAAGAACAATTACGTGTAACCCAGAGACCCCTTGAACGGTCTAGACATCTAACACACCTTATGCAAAGGGTATGTGCAAAAATTGGGATACCCGCGCAAGTAGGGGTAATGCACAGGGCAAAAACTGGGGTCACATTAGCCATGACAGAGACTGGTGTGAGGAACTACCGCCGGGTCTGTATTGGTCCGCCGGAGCTCAGCTCTGGAAAAATAAAGAAAAATTTCCAGGAATTAATGCTCATAAGGTTAACCCAAGTGTTCGCATACAAGTGTTAATAACCCGCCGGGTAACGGGATGCAAAGACACAGCTAACACATCTCGCCACGCGGCTGGGTATAAAGAGGCTAAACAAGTCTTCTTAGCTAAGAACATGAAGAATACCCTCTGATATAATGGTCCAGTATGGCACTAATAGTCTGTAGGAGGTGGTGACTGTCTCAAGATTCAATTTTGTAACAAAGCCCCCCTCATAAAGACGCCGGCCCTTGAAATATTTTAGTAGAATAGCCCAGGGCAGGAATATACGAGATCTGATTTTTTAACGAATTGTCCCAAACGATCGTCGTAAAAATAGAAGGCGGCGATACTGAAAGTATCACCCAATTAAGGTTAATCGAAATTGAATTTGTTTATAAATTCCTTAGTTCCTATACTTAGGGACACCCGCCGGGTGTGGAAATCGATTTGGTTAAACCTCACTGATCCTTCAAATGCCGTAAGAGTAAAGGCAGCGATACACAGAGTATCACTCACATGGATTGGTTAACTATAAGAGACCTAAGTCGTTTTATCCCACCCTGCTCAGGTGCACCCGCCGGGTGAGAAGTCTAAAAGTTAACCCCACAAGTTCCTGACCCCACTACTTTGTAAAAGATCGCCGGGGAGGAACGCCTAAACAACAGCTAGGTTTTCCCCGTGGTTTGACGTAAACCAGGTAGAAAAACCTATAAAAAACGAGTGTTCTCACGAACGTCGTTTCTTTATATATAACTA
This sequence comes from Paralithodes platypus, assembly GCA_032716605.1. Lineage (NCBI taxonomy): Eukaryota > Metazoa > Arthropoda > Malacostraca > Decapoda > Lithodidae > Paralithodes > Paralithodes platypus. The sequence goes on from CM064520.1 coordinate 44,612,699, forward strand.
AATATATATGTAAGGATGGGTACAGCCATCCCGCCGGGAATTATAAAGGAGGCCTGAAACCAGGCACCCACAGATACGCAGTCCTGGAGAGCCACAGACACCTCCCCTCGCCGGGGAACCAGCCAGTGTTAACAACCACGTGTGGCCTAACACTGCTCATCGGTCAGGATTTTTCACGGTGAAACCGAGAAAAACCCGCCGGAAGGCAAACCCCACCCTGAACAGACACCATCTGAACAATACGACACGAGGAGAGACACGCA
>CM064520.1:44613061-44814176 GCA_032716605.1 Paralithodes platypus
GACACCTATTGCATTCTTTTAACCCATTATTATTATTCTCCTCTAATCCTTCTTTAATTATTCATAGCATTCTATTTCCATCACCGTTCATTATGCCTTGTAAGTATTGTAGTCTTGATCTCATTAGTTTTGATTCTAACAGGGATGCTCCTACTTCTCCTCGAAGACAGCTAATTGGGGTTCCTTTAGATCCTCCCAATATCATCCTATAAACAGAATTTTCTATTCGTTGTAGTTTTTTTCTTTCTTCTTTGTTGTACTCCAGAACACTAGCTGCATATAGGATTCCAGGTAGAGCTAAACTTTTCCAGAATGTTTTCCCAATTAACATCTTATTACAACTCCTTGCTGTTACTGAGTGTGTGAGATTTGCTAACCTTTGTGCTTTATTTATCATCTTTTCTTTGTGTACTTTATAGCAGTCTCTTTTATTTGTGATTGTTACTCCCAAATATTTGATTGATTCTACTACGTCTATATCCTCGATGCTGCTTGGTTGTTCTTTCATATTGAATATCATAAAATTACTTTTCAACTTATTTATTTCCAGGCCACACTCTTTTCCTGTTTTTATAAGGTTTCTGATATTTGCCTTAGCCTCTGTCAGGGATTGGGAGAATTGCAAGCCATCATCAGCAAAGAAAAGAGTATTAAATCTAATTTTCTCATTTCTGAAACCTAGGCCTGTACTTTCTAATTGTTGAATTATTTTTAATGTAACAAGTTTAAATAAGGTAGTTGACGCTGTACATCCTTGTCTTATTCCGCTTGTTACTTCTATTTCCTTTTGTATATTTTTACTTAATTTTATTGTTGTCTTGTCCCCAACATATATTTCTTCTATTTTGTCTATTATATTCTCATGTGTTCGTAGTGATTTTAATGTTTCTATGATTTTGTTCTCTTTTTATAGTCATAGGCTTTTTGGAAGTCTATTGCCGCTATAATTAATGGGAGTTTTTCTTTATAACTCGACTCTACACAGTACTTTAAGATTAGCAAGTTATCCTCTATCCTTCTTCCTTTGTAGTGTAGTGAACAATTACCTTTCCCAGGAAATGTTATGTTATGTTATATTATATTATATTATATTATATTAGGGTTAGGTTAGGTTAGGTTAGGTTAATCTAATCTAATCTAATATTTTTTACATTTTGGGCAGTGGGTGGGGCCGCGCATATGTGGCGGCGTACAGACCCTCCCGTAAAACCTAGCGCATTTTAAGACTTTTATTTCTCAGTAAATACTGATTTCCGCACTTCAATTAAACATCCTACAAGTTCTAACCAGTCCCCTGACCAGTTCTTAATAGCTTACTTGAGGATATTTTAACGGGAACATAGGTAAATATTTACCAATATTTGGTTTGGGTTTTCTAGATTTACAGACCCATAGGCATAGGCTAAAACCCAATTTTTACCCTCACCAAATTACATCCCTCACTCAGTAGGAACCTTTGGTACCAGAGGTTTCGCCACCTGTCATTTTTCGCACCCAATACAAGTTCGCAGGTAGAGGTTTCGCTACTTGGGAGGAGTTGTTTCGCTATCTAATGATTTCGCTACCTAGTGGTTTCGCCACATAGCTATTAATTTGTAATATTAGACTATAGATATACACTCATTTATTGTATACTATAGCCACTGTAAAAAACACAACAAAACACTTTTAATAATTGTTGTTAAAATGCCCCAGAACGAGAAGCCCACCACAGAAGCCACGAACGAACACCACACAGAAACACCCAAAGGAAAGGTCCACAGAACGAAAGGACCAGCTGACCGAGCCAGCCAATTCAGACAGGCCCAAGCCCGCAGGGCTAAGCAGCTCCAGGCCGCACCTAGATACCCCTTCTAAACTGACCATTTTTCCACACCTCACGTACACTACCCCCTCGTGTCCTACACTCCTAACTACAAAGATGATGAACAGGAATATACATTCATATTAAAAACACCCATGCCCTGTCCCTACGTTGAGCCAATGCCAACACATCAGACAGCCATAATTATATCTATGTATGTTCTTACATCCGAGAAGTAGATGTTATATATCTTAGAAGTTAAAACACCCACGCCTGTCCCTAGACCTTGTATATCATTTCCCATGACGAGTATAGATATATGTAACCCGTGCTCAGTCGCCCCCTTGCATTGTTCCTCTAGTAACTAAGTGTCTCTATAATATTAACTGCCACCAGTATTGATACGACATAGCGGCACTGTCCTTGTGTCGTATTGTGCCAAGTACAGATCAACCAGGTTTCATCACCTTATTAGGACGACGACTATAATGTCGTCGTTCATCGATGTATGCAATCCTTAGTTTAAGTATTAATATTAACATTCCCTAACATCTTGTCTTGCCAGACTAAGCTTCTGAAGACCCATCGCCCCATAAATCTATGTATTCAATCCTTAGGTTAAGTATTTTTATCCGCCATTGTGTTCACCTTTTTCCATTTACTTTTCCACAATTGTCATACGTCTTCCCCTTGCCTCCTTCGTATCCACAGTCCACACTACGCCAATTTACTTCGTGTCATACACCTCTTACCCCAACCAGAGATTGTATAAGATAACCAGTATCTGTCATAAGTACCCCGAAACAATAACTAAGTACCCCTACGAACTGCCGCTGTTGTTGGTATATTTATATTTCATAGAAAACGCAGTTCCCAGGGCCAACTAATAGTATCCATAACCCCTCGGACTGATCACATAACTCTATCTTTTCCAGACTCATATACCACCCCATAGTTGCATTCCCCGGTAGCATTTGGCTAACGTATTCTACTGCCTTTTTCAAACTTCCATATCAACTGCAGCCTAATGCCACCCCCACGCCCAGAGACCTTAGGGTCAAATTCCCCTATAGCCCCCTGCACTCCTCCCCTCTCATTATAAGACCCCGCGCTTCTCTACTCTTGTCCGACCTAGCCTCTCTCTCATACCTCTGAAGATCCTTGAATTGTCCGTTGCTAACGCTCTCCAACCTTTTATATATATACTCCTATCCAGCCTACCTTCACTTAGTAGGCCAGAACAACATTAGAACTTTACTAGCCCCTTGCATGCCATCTATTCTCTTACAACCCATTCACAACCCTGCACCCAATGGTCGTCGGTGCGAGGCTAGCCGCCTCGCCAGTAACTAACTTCTATTGCCATACTTCCAGATAAATGTGGCAGAGTTAGCAACCCAGTCTCCACCACATCCAGCAAACCCTACAATTAACAACCAGCCGAGTAAAACCAGCTAGCCAAGGCACCTTCGGTTTGGTATTGACGCGGCAAGCGCCATAGGCCTCACGGAAGGCTTCCTATAGGGAACGCGTAGGCCTCACGGAAGCAGGACCATAAAAAGCCTTCCATAAAAAAAGGGCCTATCAAAACAAAGGAATTTGTCTCTAGGTGAGATAATTCCCCTCAGTACTATCCATGTAAATCTCACCCACCCCCCTCCCTCTCCCCCACCTTATCCCCCTCCCTCAACCTCAATTATCACCTATTTTTCCTCTTTTATCATCATTTATCGGTTATTTTTCTCTCCCGCGATAATGTAGCACAAGTTGCATAAAAGATCGTTATGCAACACCCAGACACCGGCACACACCGCCCGCTCTCTCAGTTGACTCCCAGACAGCGAGAACTGCCTGTCTCTCTCTCCCTGAGATTATGACCTGGCCAATATCTTCGTTTTTCACCACCCAAATGCTTTTCCACTTATTTTAGCACTCTTGAAGGCATATACATCATATATGTAAAATAAAAGCATACCGAAAACAAATAATTATATTGTAAATAACGAATTCTGTCAGAATCCCACTAGAAATGCACAAATAACTACCCTAGCACCTAGTCTATCGCGCTTGTCAGGTTAAGGACACCCACATCTGTCTCATACACAAAGTTTTTAGTACAACCACTGGTGTATATGGCAAGCCCCCTAGCCACAGACCCCCGTACGACTATCACAGAGAGAGGGCGCCCAGCGTCCCCTTTTTGTGCCCACCCGAGGAGGGAGACCCCCCACCCCCGCGGAGGTATACCTGGCCCCTGTTTTTGACTTCCGAGTCATTGCCAGGTAGCACATGAATTCTTCCTATCAATGAACTAACCATGCATGACTAACACCCTTACTAACCTCTATTAACCCACAATAAACCATTTTACCCTTTTTGCATGCTCCCCCTGATCCACTAAATTATCCCCTCAGCTATACCATAGAATGAATATTGAACAATCTAAGAGAGACGCTCCTATCACAGCTGTCCCCCATCCTCCTCGCAAAGTAGATCCAGTCTCTCTCCCCCTAAATACTTTCCCAGTTATAGCCAAAATATATAACCTCTTTTTACTAAGGCTCCAGTTATATGAAAAATATAAAGTTTTTTTCCTATCGCCATGTGCCACAACATTAAATACCCACTTACCTAGTCTCCATATCTATTGAGAAGCTCAAACTAATTCCATAAGACTCGAGATCCCTACTGGTCCTACAGGGTCCAGAACCGAGCCTATAAATCTAGCTCCCGCCGCCCATTCACACATCATTTGAACAGAACAAGACGTAAACAAAAATAAAAAAAAAAGTGTCTAAAGGAAAAGAAACACCAACCTGTTGGTCCACTACCCTTCAGTGTAACTTCTAGCTCTGCCCTTGTTTTTGTTTTCCCGGAGTTGAGATCCCAGAGCCGTCAGACTCCGTGGCAGATTTGGCTAGAAGGACCTGCCCACGTATTTTACGAACTTCACACATATTGGCCCCCCTTGAACGGCCGCGGAACCATTCGTTAGCCCCCATGATCATGGACGCAATATAACCAGGACCAGACCCATCAGATGCTACCTAATATTCCCTTTATCAGTACTACCTATGTTACGGTGCTGTTTAGAGATTCACTAATTAATATTTTCTACGAAGTGGCCTATCTGCTTTTGCCCCAGTATAATTCATATACACGCATTCAATTAGGAAGTGCTAAGCGTAATCAGTGTTCATTATTTAACAGGCTATCCTAACTCTCGTAATCAACCATATGCCTCAGATTATATTTACTAGAAGGAAACCCTAGTAATAGCTGAAGGTTCGCCCCTTGATTTTGCTTTTCTATGTCTTTCTGAGACAAGAAAAACACAACGCACGCAGGGAGAAGGAGACAAGGTGGAGGAAAACTTAGATCAGTACCCCCCTGAGGTTACTAGAATTCCTGTGGCTTCTAAAATAACGCGTGTCTAATCTAGTCCCTGTGAACTACTACTTGTGCGCCAGAGCCTACCAGTAAGAAATCTAACAGTGAATATGATTCTATAAGTAACATTGATGGTCTTCGGTATATAAATCTGTTAAATCAACGCCAGTGATCAGCAGATTACTACCTGAACGTTTGGAAGTGGGATACTAGCCTCCATCCAGATCCCAACTTTTATGCTAGTGATTTATGGCGATTCTATTATATTGTACTTTACACACGAGTATTCTGCAGCGGGTATATCAATAAACCGTGAATCGTGTAACTTGCTACAGTGTGTTTCCTTTGTGTTCTCTATTCCTCATATCTTGTTATTGGTGCATGCAGCCTTTATATACCCAGTCAATTAGAACTCACATTACCCCAGTTAAACTTGTAGAAAAACAGGGCATAACATTGGCGGCAGCGGTGGGTCTTGATTCGGATACAAAGGTTTTGCATTACACTGCAGAGTTTGGAACAGTAGAAGCATGGCAACATCCCGAAATGGGCAGCCACTCACACACATGTACCCAAGTATGGATGTAAACACGTATGATGATCGCCACTTACTTAGACCTAATAACACCAGTGTTACGATTTGGCACTTCCAAAAATGACTGGGCGAAAAAATCCCCGTTGCATTATCGCAAATTATGCAGTTGTGAAAAGCCGTTTCCCAAATTGCTAAACAGGTAACTTTAAAGAATTTATTCACCAAATGTGACACAGAATACGCCAGAGAGTACCTGAGAAACCAGTTTCGATCCCTCATGATCCGTACCTTATGGCCACTTTTGGGGTGCCCTCATCGCCCCCAAAATACAACCATACAAAGTCGACGAGATCAAGTATGAAGGGATATAAAATGGTGACCCTCATACAACTCTTAACAGATACGGTGAGGACCCCTTTATAGCTATGGAAGAGTACGAACCACCAAAATGGAACTCTTATTCCCGCATTGTTAAACATCCTCCCCCCCCACAATCACTGCTCAGCCTCGACCCGTATGGCTTATTCGAAGAACAGATGGTCCTCCATCAGAGAAGAATGCCTACACAGTTCGGATGAATCCCCTATCCAAACCCTTCGGCCCCATTCCAAGACTCCGTTGCACCCCTTACAAAATGACTTCCCGTGAAAGACCAACCCCAGTGCACTCTTCCTTGCCCTCCTAATCCTCTTCTGAACGATATCCCCTAAATTTTCCCCTGCCCAGCCATCCACCATGATCATCTTCCTCTTCCTCGTATTGTGTTTACCCCATAAACCCCATCCTTTTCTATTCTATGCATGTCACAACACAACAACCCACCCAACCCCAGCTAACCGCTAACCAGCACCGTGACTGCCACCAAGAAGATTCCCAAAATTCGATCCTGGTTGAACAACCCCAAATCACTACACTCAGTCCTCTACCAATAACCCCTGTTCATACAACCCCCTAACTGCTTTCCCCCCACCAACCCTCCGCAAGGCCCCCCCAACAAGCCCCTTATTCTAAGCTCTGGCCTACCTATTTAGCCCCTACCACAACAATATTTTCCCCATGACCCCCAGAAATGTTTTCAGCTATCCCCCCACCAACAAATTTTCCCTTTGGTACAGTTTTCCGTCGGTAGCTTGTGACAGTTTTTTCAGTCAGTAGCTCCCTGTTCCACCCCCACACAATTCACACACCCCTAGAAAACTTCGCAACCCCACACCTTGACTCCTCGCCCTCTCATGTCAAGACAGAAACTCACCATCCCCCTCAGATAACCTCTAACCAGACCGAGACTGCCACCAAGAAAGATTCCCCCAACTCGGTCCTGCTTAATGTCAAACAAACCCACCGAAACCCCCAGATAACCGCTAACCAGACCGTGACTGCCACCAAGACTATTCCCCAAATTCGTACCTGTTAACAACCCCAAATCAATACATTCATTCCTCTAACCACTAACCCCTGTTCTACACCTAACTCCTTCCCCCTCCCCACCGAACCCCGCCGCAGTTCGCCACCAACAAATCCCGTTTCCTAACCTCGCTCCCAACCTCTCACCCACCCTGACCCTCCCACACCCTCCGTTAATCCTCCCCCCTCCCAAGCGTGACGAAACCTAGGGACCCAACCTATGTTTCCCCCCCCTTCCCCCCCCCCCCAGAACACAAAAAAAAAATTTTTTGCCCCCGGCCAGCTATTTCCCCACCAACAAAATTTTTCTTCCTTGTGACAGTTTTCCGTCAGTAGCTCTCTTCCACCCCCCCAACAATTTTCACACCCCTAATAACTTCAACAACCCCACAGACTTGACTCACCCCCTTCCATGAAGCAGACAAACCCACCAATCCCATATAACCTCTAAACAAACCGTCACCTTCGCCACCGACACACCCCAACCACTCCTGTATCCTCCCACACACCAGCGCCGTTTTAATCCTCACCCCTCTACGCGTGACGACCCTAGGGACCCAACCATGTTCCCCCCCTTCCCCCAGAAATACTCAGCTATTCCCCACCAACAAAATTTCCCTTGTGACAGTTTTCCGTCAGTAGCTCCCTTTGGGGGTCCCCCCCCCACAATTCACACCCTAATAACTTCAAAACCCCACACTTGACTCACCCCCTCATAACAGACAAACCCACCACCCAGATACCTCTAAGCAACCGCACTGCCACGACACACCCCACCACTCTGATCCTCCCACACGCGCCGCTAATCCCCCCCTCACGCGTGACCCCCCACCAAAGTGATTTCCCCCCCCTCATGCGTACCGAACACCCTTCACCAGTCTGTCCCCCCACCATCATGAGCCCAGCTAAACTTTCAACCTCCCCCTCTTCACCGTTACCCCACCGCCCCAAATTCCACCCCCAAAGATCCCAGCTCGACAAAATACCACTCCCATCTCCAATCCAACCACAAAACTTTTCCAACCTTGGGCTAAACCCCAAAATACTCTCTCCCTCGCCCCAAACAACATAAACAACCTCTCAACTTCAACCCCTCCTCGGAATCCCATCCCTTTCTCTCCCGAAAATAAATCAGTCCAAATTTCAACCCCTCTCAAACCACAACCCTGCCTGCCCAGACCCCCCCCCATCTCCCTATCAAATCCCCACACCCCAAACCTCCAAACCACCCGATCATAGTAAACTCTCAACCTTCAGCCTTACTCACCCTTCCCCAAACCCCACTCAACGACCACAACTCTCTACACAATCCAACCCCTCCCCCAGCACCAACCTCTTCCGCAACAACAACCCTGCCCATTTCATCTTTTAAAACCCCCCTATCACTACCCCCGACCGAAACCACTTAGACCCCCCCTCCAAAACTGGCCCGGGCCATCTCGCCCCCAGACCCACATTCCTAACCCCTAGAACTAACGGTAGATCGACCCCAATATTCACTTAAAATCAGGATTGCTAGAGGGTCATGCCGGCTCGTTCACAAGTCCAGCCTCCTACCACTCTTGACCTAGATTCCTAGCTTCACTTCCCATTCAATGTATATAAGTTTTCATTCATTCATTCAATTCATGATGAGGATATTATTGTACTTGATTTTTTTTTTTTTTTTTTTCAATTCCTAAGCGATTGGGCATGATTCTTTTCCACATATGTATATTATTTTTTTTCTTAGTCCTACTACTTTTTCTTAACCCTTACCTACTTTTTACCCTATGCTATCTCTTTTGACTTCACTCTCGAGGACGAGCCTATAATGAAGGAGAGGGAAGTAAAATGCCCCAAACAAGAAGCCCACCACAGAAGCCACGAACGAACACCACACAGAAACACCAAAGGAAAGGTCCACAGAACGAAAGGGGCAGCTGACCGAGCCAGCCATTTTCAGACAGGCCCAAGCCCGCAGGGCTAAGCAGCTCCAGGCTGCACCCATTTACCTTTTCTAAACTGACCATTTTCCACACCTCACGTACACTAACCCCCTCGTGTCCTACACTCCTAACTACAAAGATGATGAACAGGAATATACATTCATATTAAAACACCCATGCCCCTGTCCCGACGTTGAGCTAATGCCAACACATCAGACAGCCATAATTATATCTATGTATGTTCTTACATCCGAGAAGTAGATGTTATATATCTTAGAAGTTAAAACACCCACGCTTGTCCCTAGACCTCGTATATCTTTTCCATGACGAGTATAGATATATGTAACCCGTGCTCAGTCGCCCCTTGCATTGTTCCTCTAGTAACTAAGTCTATAATATTAACTGCCACCAGCATTGATACGACATAGCGGCACTGTCCTTGCTACAAAGATGATGAACAGGAATATACATTCATATTAAAAAACACCCATGTCCTGTCCCGACCTTGCGCCAATGCCACACATCAGACAGCCATATTATATTTATGTATGTTCTTACATCCGAGAAGTAGATGTTATATCTTAGAAGTTAAAACACCCACGCTTGTCCCTAGACCTCGTATATCATTTTCCATGACGAGTATAGAGATATGTAACCCGTGCTCAGTCGCCCCTTGCATTGTTCCTCTAGTAACTAAGTCTATAATATTAACTGCCACCAGCATTGATGCGACATAGCGGCACTGTCCTTGTGTCGTATTGTGGCCAAGTACAGATCAACCAGGTTTCATCACCTTATTAGGACGACGACTATAATGTCATCGTTCATCGATGTATGCAATCCTTAGGTTAAGTATTTTATCCGCCATTGTGTTCTCCTTTATCCATTTACTTTCCACAATTGTCATAACGTCTTCCCCTTGCCTCCTTCGTATCCACAGTCCACACTACGCCAATTTACTTCGTGTCTTACACCTCTTACCCCAACCAGAGATTGTATAAGATAACCTGGTTACCAGTATCTGTTATAAGTACCCCGAAACAATAACTAAGTACCCCTACGAACTGCCGCTGTTGTTGGTATATTTATATTTAATAGAAAACGCAGTTCTCAGGGCCAACTAATAGTATCCATAACCCCTCGGACTGATCACATAACTCTATCTTTTCCAGACTCATATACCACCCCATAGTTGCATTCCCCGGTAGCATTTGGCTAACGTATTCTACTGCCTTTTCTAACTTCCATATCAATTGTAGCCTAATGCCACCCCCACGCCCAGGGACCTTAGGGGCAAAATTTCCCTGTAGCCCTTGAACTCTCTCCCCCCACCCCACTCCCCCTCTCATTAAGCCACCCGCGCTTCTCGACTCTTGTCCGACCTAGCCTCTCTCTCATACCTCTTGAAGATCCTTGAATTGTCCGTTGCTAACGCTCTCCAACCTTTTATATATATACTCCTATCCAGCCTACCTTCACTTATAGGCCAGAACAACATTAGAACTTTACTAGCCCCTTGCCTGCCATCTATTCTCTTACACACCCTTCACAACCCTGCACCCAATGGTCGTCTGTGCGAGGCTAGCCGCCTCGCCAGTAACTAACTTCTATTGCCATACTTCCAGATAAATGTGGCAGAGTTAGCAACCCAGTCTCCACCACATCCAGCAAACCCTACAATTAACAACCAGCCGAGTAAAAACCAGCTAGCTAAGGCACCTTCGGTTTTGGTATTAAGGACAACCCACATCTGTCTCATACACAGAGGGTTATTACAAACACTGGTGATATGGCAAGCCCCTAGCCACAGCCGCCGGAACGACTATCACAGAGAGAGGGCGCCAAGCTCCCCCTTTTTGCCCCCCCGAGGTGGGAGACCCCCCACCCCCGCGGGGGTAAACCCGGCCCCTGTTTTGACTTCCGAGTTCATTGCCAGGTAGCACATGAATTCTTCCTATCAATGAACTAACCATGCATGACTAACACCTTTACTAACCTCTATTAACTCACAATAAACCATTTACCTTTCTTGCATGCTCTGATCACTAAATTAGCACCTCAGCTATACCATAGAATGAAAGATTGAACAATCTAGAGAGACGCTCCTATCACAGCTGTCCCCATCCTCCTCGCAAAGTAGATCCAGTCTCTCTCCCCTAAATACTTCCAGTATAAGCCAAAATAGTACCTCTTACTAAGGCTCAGTTTATATGAAAATATAAAGGTTTTTCCTATAGCCATGTGCCACAAACAGTAATACCATCTTACCTAGTCTCCATATCTATTGAGAGCTCAAATAAGTCCATAAGACTCGAGATCCCTACTGTCTACAGGGTCCAGAACCGAGCCTATAAATCTAGCTCCCGCCCCCAGTCAAATCAGTTGAAAGCTAGACACCAACCAGGGGTCACTACCCTGCAGTTAACTTCTAGCTCTGCCCTTGTGTTGTTCCGGAGTGAGATCCCAGAGCCGGCAGACTCCGTGGCAGATTTGGATAGAAGGACCTGCCCACGTATTTAAGAACTTCACACATATGGGCCCCCTGGACGGCCGCGGAACCAGTCGTTAGCCCCCAACATCATGGACGCAAGATAACCAGGACCAGACCCATCAGATGCTACCTAAGATTCCCTTTAGCAGTACTACATATTACTGTGCTGTTTAGAGATTCACTAATTAATATTTCTACGAAGTGGCTATCTCTTTTGCCCCAGTATACTTCATATAACCATTCAATTAGGAAGTGCTAAGCGTATCAGTGTTCATTATTTAACAGGCGATACTAACTCTCGTAATCAACCATATGCCTATTATTACCTAGAAGGAAACCCTAGTAATATCTGAAGGTTCGCCCACTGATTTGCGTTCTATGTATTTCTGAGACAAGAATAGAAAACTTAGATCAGTACCCCCTGAGGTTACTAGAATTCCCGTGCTCTAAAATACGCGTGTCTAATCTAGTCTGTGAACTACTACTTGTGCACCAGAGCTACCAGTAAGAAATCTAACAGTGAATATGATTCTATAAGTAACATTGATGGTCTTCGGTATATAAACCTGTTAAATCAAAGCCAGTGATCAGAAGGTTAATACCTGAACGTTGGAAGTGGGAGACTAGGCTCCATCCAGATCCACTTATACTAGTGTTGTTCGATTCTATTATATTGTCTTACACAAGTATTCTGCAGTGGTATATCAATAAACGTGATCGTGTAACTTGCTACCATGTGTTTCTTTGTGTTCTCTATTCCTCATATCTTGTATTGTGCATGCAGCCTTATATACCCAGTCAATTAGAACTCACATTACCCAAGTTAAACCTGTAGAAAAACAGGGCATAACATATACCCTTCCTGTTTACCTTTTATATCATTCCATCCTTACTTGATAATGCTGGTTGTCCAGTGAAACGCGTCGTATATCCTGTATCATCATGTACATTTATGTAACCCTGTACCACCATGAATTTTGCTCATCTCCTTCATCTACTTCCTGCCACCCAGCGAAAACTCATCAGAGACCTGGAAACTTTGAATAATAAAATTTCCAACGCAGCAATTGCCATTTCTTTCAACCTCGTATGTATTAAAGAATATATATATATAGATATATATATATATATATATATATATATATATATATATATATATATATATATATATATATATATATATATATATTATATATATAATATAATATATATGTATATAAATATATATATAATATATATAATATATTAGAGGGAGAAATGTGAATAACAGTAGATCATTAACATCACAATCATACCTTTGTCTCTCTAAATGTTCTTGTTTTAAAGGCTTGTTGAACATAACGTTATCATGTGTTGTCAGTCAAGGTAAATACCAATACTGTGTTATCAAATCAGTGTGTACTTGGCATCAGTGGGGAGTGGCTGGTTGCTCTGATAACATTGATCTGTTGACTGATACCAACACAGATATTTATGGTGGTGTGAAATAGGCTACCCTCAGAGCCCTTTAACCCTTGTTGTATGCTGTACTAAGACGCGTTTTATGCTGGGATCACACATTCCCGTATATGCTCCCGTACGAAGGTTTATTGGTAGTTGGCAACCGATTACGTAAACCGTAAGGGCATATTACGCAAAACGTAAGTGAAATTGTGTACAGTCTGGGGGGTTGGTACGCATGACGGGAGTAGCCACGCGGGTCGGGGAGGTGCTGGGCGCGGGCTAGGCCGCGCCGTTTCTTTTGAAATTCAAATCACGGTCGTGGCTCGCGCTCCCGTATGTCAAAAGTCGGGAAATTTTACGACCGTCCGGGCCATCACGGCCGTCTGACGGGAGCAGCCCCGTCAAGACGTAAAACGCTCTGCCGTCAGACGTAAGCGGCTCCCGTCAATCGTAAAAAATTCCCGTCAAACGGGAAAGTTTACGTTCGTCCGGGCGCATCTGGCAACAGCGCCGCACTGCGGGTTGGCGGGAAGACGCGGCAACGTTGTACGAGGGGGTATATAAGGACCGGCGGGATGCATTGCCGTCACACCTCTCACCACACCGCAAGAAGCAACCACGCAACACGTTCCACTATCTCATCAAAAAGTTTTTTGTCTACCCGGGTGAAGTTCCTGTATAGTTCTGGACATTCTCTGGCCAACTCTTGCATCAGGTTCTCATAATGGCCATGTTCAAGCCTTCGTTTCAGACATGGCCACACCCACACTCTCCTCTTGCTCCTTTCCTTTTTCTCTTGTTCCTCTTGATAGATGAAGTTTGCTATTGCAAGTAGTTCCAAGATTTCGATGTAGGAAAGGATCCATTGCATTAGCCGCGTGTTATACCTGTTCTCCGGTTTTATTAGGGAGTTCACAAAATTGAACTCCACCAGGATGAATTCCGCGATGTTGTTCATGGTGCCGATGAAGGACTGGGAATGGGAATGGTGTGGCCATTCCTGCCCTTTTGTAGTTCCCAGATTCCAACCCAGACCTACGTGGTTGACAAAGACTGTCTTTGTCTGTGTTTGGACAGACGGGGTGTGCCAACGATTGTCCGGAAACGGTCGAGGTAAGTCCTAAAAAGTCCCAAGACATACGGCCTCAGCTACGCAGGTCTTGTGGGGGCGTGGCATGGGCGTGGCCTGTGTTTCCGCAAATTGGGCAGCCCATGCAGACTAACGGGGACATGCTTACGCAAGTCGCAAACACGTACGTAGTTCATTACGACTACATTACGACTGACGTAACAATGGCCCCATCACGGTACGTCTGTCGGGAAAATGCAATTATCGTGGTGATACGGGCGTACACGGCCGGACTACGCCCGACAGAACAAAAAATTGGCGATTACGCCTGACGGGAGCTGTCGGGAGCAATATACGGGAATGTATGATCCCAGCATTATTTCATATATATTTGGCTATCAGTTGGCGATGTTATTCAGTTCAAGAAGGGATTGTAGGGGACAGAGAGCTAAGTTTGTGTGTGTGTGTGTGTGTGTGTGTGTGCTTGCGTGCGTGCGTGTGTGTGTGTGTGTGTGGAGACCATTGTAATATATTAATTTATGAGACTTTATCAGTTGATAACATTCTATCAAATCTATAGGGCCTACTTGTATCGGTTTAACCTAGTCATCAACATGCAAATGGTATTAATATTGCTGGGTAGCACGATATTATCCAATGAAAAATGTATGAGTAGGCCTGTATAGGCCTACCGTGGTCACGTGGTGTAAATTATGATTGTTTAGTTGCGTACCAATACACGAACACTTTCCAATTACTATGAATTACATACGCCTATACTTTCTCGAAATTCAATTAAACAAAATTGTGCTAGAACCCTAGCACTAAGCAATAATCAAGAGCTGAACACATGTGTGTGATAGCTGTGAGTCACATCTGTTGAGTTTCTCTGTAGGTACCAGATATCCACATATAGATGCAATCTCTTGTCTGCAGGCTATTTATTTTTATTTTATTTTTTGCAGGAGCCTCTCTTAGCACTGCACAGTGCGTTATCTTCACCTGTCTCGACAAACTTAGCTATATGAAGTCAGAAATAGTGTATATATAGCTGCAGTGGTGCAGCAGCCCTATTGACTGTGAACATTATAGCCTTCCCTGTGCTTGATCCCGAGTCAGGGTAACTGGTACTCGGCCAACTCAGCTGGCTATTCTATTGCACTCTGTTATGGGTAGGAAAGGGGTAACCCTGACAGCCCAGTGACAGGGGTAAACTAACTCTCGCCCACCAATATATAAACTGAAAATGGGTAATAGCAGAATATATCCTATTTGATGCTACCTCCAGCTCATATCCTAGATCAGGTAGATCAGATCAGATCATGACATATTGTTTACGTTTAGGCTACATAGTGGGACCCGCAGAGGGTTCTCGCTCAGGTGGCATAGGCCTAATGTGCAGGGGTTGTGCAGGGTAGGCTATTGCCGATTAGGAGCAGGGTCGGTACTCGGGAGAATGAGACTATTAACCCGTTCAGTACGATGACGTAATTTTCGTCTTATTCTGTTTCCCGTTAGACAATTTTCTTTAGCTTATAATCTACCTCTAGGACACTGATCAGGGGTAAATACGATCTCGATAAACTCTTTCAGTAACATAGGTCGATCCTTCTTCAACTGTATAAAATCGTCTAACGTTAGCCAGAATAAAAGGCAAAGGGGCGTCATCGTGCTGAAGGGGTTAACTACATGCAATGGGTGATTCCACTCTTAGATACTTCGGGGGGAAATGAGTGATGCCTGTGCTTGACTGATATGTGTGATATTTTAGGTTGTGGCTGCGTCCCGTGTGTCGTATATAATTATGTAGGGTGCAAATACATATTTATATGTAAATACGTTAGTGATTTTATATAAGATTTGTTATCTGTGTATTTGTCTTATAAATATTGTTTCAAGTGGGTCTAGTCTATTATCTAATTTATCTTGCTTGAGAAGTTGAGCAAAATGGCAGATGATGTGTGTCTGTAATCATGGCTGATCCATCTTGCAGCTTCCCTTTGAATGACCTCTAGTTTACTGATAGGCTATTATTACCTTTTCCCTGATGCTGTTAGTGTGTGCGATCATGTTGTAATCGTAGCCAAGCCTAGCGTATTACCTCCCTCCCCGCCCACACACATTACCTTTTACCTATTGCTACATATTCATCCTGCCACACCCTTCCAAACCTTTCCCTAGATGTGTGCGCATATCACATAATTATACTGTAGCGGCAGCCATACGTAGGCCTACCCTGGCATGCACTTGCTTCAGTTCTGCAGTGACGTTCGATTTGGCTGTGCCTGATATCTCGACCTTTTATCAATGATTTATGGCGCGATCGTGAGAAGCTATATGATAAAAAGAACTTGCAATACTGCATTGAGCTACTGCAAAAGGTCAGATGATATTCATATTCCACCGTATTACAACATGCAATGGGGCCTATTATAGCGTTACTTGTTCAACATACAACAGCAAATCAATAGAACAGTGATTTATTGAACAAGTTATGGCGATTGTTATGACTATTTCTGTAACATAGCCTACAATTCGCATTTAAAATATATAAAAGGAAAATAAGAGCACACCAAAAATAAAATAAATACACACAAATCTATTGATATGTTTGAAAAATAGGCTACATTGCAACATATTAGTGCATATATGCGTTAAAGACCGCAATAAGCAATCAAGCTTAAAAGTTATATTTCAACATACGATAATAGTGAATAGGTTATGAATGAGGTAGGGGTGAAATGGGAGTTAGTTAAGAAAAGTAAGGAGCTTAAAGATCTATAAAGTCCAACGTACAATAGCATCATCATTGGTGTTGCCCTAACAAGAAAGGAAAGGGAAGAAAATGACATACTCAGATAAGAGTTAAAAAATAGAAGGTTAGAAGGGGGTAAATGGATCATAAGGAGAGGTAAGATTGTGAAACTGACCAACGATAGGCCTAACAGAATAATGAACAAGAAGGGTGACAAGGAGGGGTAAAGAATGAAGAGAAGAATAGTAGGCTATTTATATTAAAGTAATCAATATTCAAGGTTTGACAAAGGTTAAAGCTAAAGAGGTAGAAGAATTAGTTGATAATAATAGTGTTTTGTGCTTAACTGAGACACAAAACAAAATAAGGGATGTAACTTTTAGTAAAAGTATAAATATAGTAGAAGGGATGCGAGAATTAAATGATAAAAAGGGGGGAGGACTAATGGTACTATATCAAGAGAACCAAGACATAAACTTTACCAAAATAGAGACAAAAAGTAAAGATATGCTATATGTCAAAGGAATAATTAGAGGTTGGGAATTTAGAATGATAGTGGTATATTTCAGCGTTAATGATAAGGAAATAAACAAATCCATGAGGGGGGAGTTGAGCTGCATTTTGTGTTACCACCACTGATAAGCCATTGGGCTTTTGGCAGAAAATGCCAAAAATTATCAGTGATATTATTATGTTCTATCCAACAACAACAACAACTCCTAAAATCGATTAATGAAATATTACAAACACATGTGGCAGTCCGTGGATTCGAACCCAGGACGCTCACACCGAATATCAACACATGCATTACGCCACGAAGGCAGTTAAAAAATGGTGGACACTGCCTATGATTTATTATGCAACTTCGAATCCTGCATATCAATCTAAGCATGTACACACATCCCAACTGCAACTCACGTAGGCTATGCATATGTGAATGGAAAGAGCAATTAATGGGGCCTTAACCTCTGAAGTGCCCATGGGGGTAATTGGAAACGTCCCCCTGTGCTGACGTATTTGAGGTGTTTCCGTCACTAAAATATTCATTGTGCCATTAATAGCATTAATATTTATCCATATGCGCCTATTATGGGTTGATTATAAAGGTATTAACCTGAAACAACAATAAAACGAGTGAAAACAGCGTTTGGATGGTCAAATCGGAGATATAGCCCGCGAGTTGTATAATGTATGGGTGAGGCAATCTGCTTTCCCCCCCCCGCCAATTTCCCCCCCAAGGCCACAGAGACGCAGTCGATCGATACTCTCTCTCTCTCTCTTGCACTCGCTTGCTATCAGTGATGACCACACCCTCCAATCGGATTTCTAATGTTAGCACGAAAATATACCTCAGAATAAGGGAATAACAGGGAAAATAGGTGATAACTGAAGGAGAGGAGGAAAGTGGGGAAGGAGGGGAGGTAGAGGACTGAGATTTTGCATGGCCCAGGGGCCAAAAAAAAAAAAAAAAAAAAAAAAAATAAAATTTTTTTTTTTTTTTTTTTTTGATGTCAAAAGTTGATTTTTATTTTCTCTGACTCTTAAGAGTCTTCCCGCAGTGCGCCGGGGGAACTCTTAAGAGTCTCCCCGCAGCTCCCGGGTTAACCACTAGGGAAGGCCTCTCGATAAATTACTCCTGAACCAATATAAATTATTATGTTCTATCCAACAACCAACTCTACTCCTAAAATCGATTAATGAAATATTACAAACACATGTGGCAGTCCGTGGATTCAAACCCAGGACGCTCACACCGAATATCAACACCTTATGCATTATGCCACGAAGGCAGTTAAAGAATGGTGGACACTGCCTACGATTTATTATGCAACTTCGAATCCTGCATATCAATCTAAGCATGTACACACATCCCAACTGCAACTCACGTAGGCTATGCATATGTGAATGGAAAGAGCAATTAATGGGGCCTTAACCACTAGGGAAGGCCTCTCGATAAATTACTCCTGAACCAATATAAATTATTATGTTCTATCCAACAACCAACTCTACTCCTAAAATTGATTAATGAAATATTACAAACACATGTGGCAGTCCGTGGATTCGAACCCAGGACGCTCACACCGAATATCAACACCTTATGCATTACGCCCCGAAGGCAGTTAAAGAATGGTGGACACTGCCTACGATTTATTATGCAACTTCGAATCCTGCATATCAATCTAAGCATGTACACACATCCCAACTGCAACTCACGTAGGCTATGCATATGTGAATGGCAAGAGCAATTAACCCGGGAACTGCGGGAAGACTCTTAAGAGTTCCCCCGGCGGACTGCGGGAAGACTCTTAAGAGTCAGGGAAAAAAAAAAGTCAATTTAAAACCGAATTTTTTATTTTTTTTTATTTTTTTTTTTGTTTTTGTTTTTTTTGCCCCTGGGCCATGCCAAATATCACTCCTCCACCTCCCCTCCTTCCCCAGTTTCCTCCCCTCCTTCAGTTATGACCTATTTTCCCTGTTATTCCCTTTTCCTGTGGTCTATTTTCGTGCTAACATTAGCGAGTTGGTAGCAGGGCGTTGTCATCACTGTTAGCAAGCGAGTGCAAGAGAGAGAGAGAGAGAGTATCGATCGATCGACAGTCTCTCTCCAGAGGTGGAGGAAAGTGGTGGGCTGGGAGGTTGCCTCAGCCATACATTGTGTAACTCTCGGCCTGTATCGCCGATTTTGACCATCCAAACGCTGTTTCCACTTGTTTTATTGTTGTAACAGGTTAATACCTTTATAATCAACCTATAATAGGCGCATATGGATAAGTATTAATGCTATTTATGGTAAAATAAATATTTTAGTGATGGGAACAGCTCAAATACGTCAGCACAGGAGTGTGGTATCTCATACCCCCCATGCGCACTTCAGAGGTTAATGGGGCCGAGACATGTTTACATACAGTGTTCTCATCGTCCAGCATATTACTGCTTCATATTCATCAGCCAACTTAAAATAGCCCTATATAATATTTAATTATCACTAGAACAATACACTATACCATGTAGGAAGTCTTCTGGAGAAATAGGGCAAATTTAGACAAAAATGCAAGATAACTAAATCACAAATGTATGCTAGAATAGCATTGACAAATCGCTAGATAGTCACCAGACACTAAAAACTTGTATGTCACTAGAAAACATATGTTGAAGTATCTAGAATAATCTTTAACAATCGAAACATCTCTCCAATTCCTTAAAATAGGGAAACTAACTTGAATATCGCTAGAATTCATCACATCTTGATGTCGCTAGATGGAAGTGATGGAAGTGATTCGCTGGATCTAGCGGTAGAAGCTACATTGGCAACATCGTACCAAGAACCTTCATTCCGTTATAATGATCAAGGTCAGATTTCGAAACTATTACAATTATTTCAAAGTTCAGAGATCATCAGATCGGTTTGGAAGTCGATGTACACAATTTAAGTTCCATTAGTTTAAGAAACATTCACATAATATGCTACTTAGAGGGTTTAATAAAGAAGCATTCCTATCCTGGCATCGTATAAGCGAACGCAAGCTGTTTTTTTTTTTGTTTTTTTAAGAACGTCAACAAACGCTTCGTATATTTGGCTTTGGTGAACCTTTTGGGGTTCCTAGTTATACATTAGAACATATTTATATTTTGCACACTCTTATAAGTATAAACACATATATACTTGTTAAAGAGGAAATACACAACAGCCCAATTTCGAATGATCGTGAATATCATTACTTTGGCGTATGTTTGGGCTAATTTAAGACTACATTTAGATAGATAGAATTTTTTAACACGCCAATGAAATATGATGACTTGCTTACAGATATATACTTAAAGCCCGAATCGGCTTGACTTTAACCCAGTTGTTCACTTCCTCAAGCCTGTGGAGGAGCAGGGTTGAGTTGGCTTGATATTGGACACCCTTTTATGGCATTTGGGTGTGCAATACGACACCATTTCCAGTCTATCGGAGATAATGATGGTAAAGGAAAATGCGGCTATAGAAAAGATTTTAGAAGATAATAGCACAGAAGAGCCAACAATAATAGTTGGAGACTTTAATGGACACGTAGGATTTAAAGGAGAACAGAGATTAGATGATAATGGGAAAATGATTATTGAGTGGATGGAGAAATACAAATTGATAATGCTGAACAATGACATAAAATGTGAGGGAGAATACACATGGAGTAGGGACAATCAGAGAAGTGTAATAGACTATGCACTAGTATCAAATAAAATGTATGATCAATACATTAGGATGAAAATAGACGAAGAACAGGAGCAAGTTGACATATCTGACCACAATCTAATTGAAATTCAATTGAGGGTAAAAAGAGAAAGAAGGGCTTATAATGGGAAGGAATGGATAGTGAGAGAATATTATAAGACTGATAAGGAATCTCTGAAGGCATACAGAGAGAAGCTGGAGAGAAACATAACTACTGAGAAGGTAGATAATATAAAAGATCTAGAAGAGAATATAATAAATACAGCAAACCAATTACTTAAAGATAAATATAGGAGAAAGGTGATAGGGACACATGACAGGGAAGAGGAGCCAGTATGGTTTTCAGAAGAGATCAGGAAAGAAATAAAGGAAAGAAAAATATTAAATACAAAAAGGAGAAATGCAGGTAGCAGAAAAGAGGAAGATAAATGGAAATAACTATATATGGAACAAAAGACAAAAGTACAATTATTAATAAGGAAAGAGATGTATATTAATGAGGAGAAAATAGCAAAGGAAATTAAGGACAAATGTAATGGGAAAAACACATGGAAATACATAAAGATGTTGAAGGGAGAGAAGGAAAAAGAAAAAGAGTGCCTCTTGAATAGTGTATATGGGGAGGATGGTAAGAAACTAGAGAGAGAGGAGGCTAAAAAGGAAGTTGAGAACTTTTGGAGTACTATTTATGGAAAACATGAAAATGAAATTAAGGAAGTATGGCATACAGAAGGGCTGAAGGAGAAAGAGAAAATATAAAAAGGAAGATAGAAAGAGGGATACAGTACGAAGTGGTTAAAAGGGAGAGAGAGACAGAAGAAAATTATGTAGAGTATGTAGACCTATGTAGTGATGAAATAAGAGAGCACTTAGAGATGGCAGTACCAATAAAGGGAGGAATATTATATATGGAAGATGAAGTAATAATTGAGGAAAGAGTTGGAAAGTGTCTGAAGAAGATGAAACTCAAGAAAGCTGCAGGACCAGACGGAATAAAACCAGAGCTATTTAAAGTGTTCCTAGATAGTAATATATTGATAAAGTCACTAGTGCAATTGATGAAAAGGGTAATGGAGACAGGTAATATCCCAGAAGGATGGAAGGAATCAAATACTGTACTGTGATGATACCGAAAACCAGGAGACCAAAAGCCAACGAGTTTAGGCCTATATCGCTCACAAATGTCGGATATAAATTAACAATGGCAACAATAAGGATGAGTATCGAAGAGCATATAGAAAGAAATGGATGGGGAAAGGATACACAGGCAGGGTTTACAGCGGGAGGAACAATATCTTTATCTTACGGTACTGTATAGAAAGAATATTCGAAAGGAAGAAGTCATTAACCTCTCGGCTGCGCATGGGGGGTATGAGACACCACACTCCTGTGATGACGTATTTGAGCTGTTCCCATCACTAACATCGTTATTTTACCATAAATAGCATTAATACTTATCCATATGCGCCTATTATAGGTTGATTATAAAGGTATTAACCTGCTACAACAATAAAACAAGTGGAAACTGTTTGGATGGTCAAAATCGGCGATACAGGCCGGGAGTTTCATAATGTATGGCTGAGGCAACCTCCCTGTCCTCCACCCCTCCCCTTGTCTGGAGAGACACTGTTCCGCAATAGTCTCTCTCTCCCTCTTTCCCACGCTTGGTAACAGTGATGACAACGCCCTGCTACCAACTCGCTAATGTTAGCACGAAAATATACCACAGAATAAGGGAATAACAGGGAAAATAGGTGATAACTGAAGGAGGGGAGGAAAGTGGGGAAGGAGGGGAGGTGGAGGAGTGATATTTGGCATGGCCCAGGGGCAAAAAATAAATTAAAAAAATAAAAACAAACAAATTTTCTTTTATTTTTTGGGGTGTTTTAAATTGATTTCTTTTCCCCCTTACTCTTAAGAGTCTTCCCGCAGTCCGCCGGGGGAACTCTTAAGAGTCTCCCAGCAGTTCCCGGGTTAATCCGGGAACTGCTGGAACTCTTAAGAGTTCCCCCGGCGGACTGCGGGAAGACTCTTAAAAGTCAGGAAAAAAAAATCAATTTAAAACACCAACATTTGTTTTTTCTTTTTTTTTCTTTTTTTATTTTTTTATTTTATTTTTTTTGCCCCTGGGCCATGCAAAATATCACTCCTCTACCTCCCCTCCTTCCCCACTTTCCTCCCCTCCTTCAGTTATCACCTATTTTCCCTGTTATTCCCTTATTCTGTGGTATATTTTCGTGCTAACATTAGCGAGTTGCAAGCAGGGCATTGTCATCACTGTTAGCAAGCGAGTGCAAGAGAGAGAGTATCGATCGACAGTGTCTCTCCAGACTTGGGGAAAAGTGGCGGGAAAGGAGGTTGCCTCAGCCATACATTATGTAACTCCCGGCCTGTATCGCCGATTTTGACCATCCAAACGCTGTTTCCACTTGTTTTATTGTTGTAACAGGTTAATACCTTTATAATCAACCTATAATAGGTGCATATGGAGAAGTATTAATGCTATTTATGGTAAAATAAATATTTTAGTGATGGAAACAGCTCAAATACATGCGCACAGGCAGAGGTGTCTCATACCCCCCATGCGCACTTCAGAGGTTAATAGTGATATCGATAGACTATGCAAAGGCATTTGATAGTATTAAGAGAGATAGATGATAAAGGTATTGATGGATTATAAGGTTCATCCTCAGGTAATTGCAGTAATAGCGGAAATGTATGTGGGAGATAAAACTAAAGTGAGACTAGATGAAGAAGAAGAATTAATAATACCAGTTACTAGTGGAATAAGACAGGGGTGTATGGGGTCAACAATGCTATTCAAGTTGGTGACTTTTAGGATAATGCAGAAGTTGGAAGAATTAGATATAGGTTTTAAGGATGAAGCGTTTAAGATAACATCGTTATTTTTCGCAGACGATGGGATGTTGTTGGCAGAAAGTATAGAAGACGCAGAGAGAGTGATAGGAACGGTAATAAATACCAGTAGAGAGTGTGCACTGGAAATAAACAAACAAAATAGTAGAATAATATTTTGACAAGAAGGAAAAGCCACAGGAAATAGCAGGAATAAGAGTCAGTAATAAGATCAAGTACTTAGGAATTACAATAAATGATATTAAGAATTGTTTTAAGTTACAGAAAGGTATGATGATAGAGAAGGCAGTAAAAATTGCTAATATGACATACTCAATAATTGCAAGGAGCTGCTCTAGATTATTAATTGGTAAGACATACTGGAAAAGTGTAGACCTCCCTGCAATACTGTACGGAGCAAATATATTAGATCTAAATAAACAGGTTAGGGAGATACAACGACTACAAAGGATAGAGAATAGCGTAAGCAGACAAATATTGGGAGCTCCGAGGTATGCGCAAGAGGCAGCAATAAGAGGAGAGATAGGAATTTCAAGTATGAAAGCAAGGATAATGGAGGGACAGTTAAAGTATTTACAATATATTTTGAGAGAAGAAGGGAACAAATTGCTTGGAAGAATAGTGGAAGAGATGAAAGAGAGAAAGAAGAATAAATGGATAAAAGGATTAACCTCTGAAGTGCGCATGGGGGTAATTAGACACCTCTGCCTATGCGCATGTATTTGAGCTGTTTCCATCACTAAAATATTAATTTTACCATAAATAGCATTAATACTTATCCATATGTGCCTATTATAGGTTGATTATAAAGGTATTAACCTGTTACAACAATAAAACAAGTGAAAACAGCGTTTGGATGGTCAAAATCGGCGATACAGGGCGGGAGTTACATAATGTATGGGTGAGGCAACCTCCTTTCCCGCCAATTTCCCCCAAGGCTGGAGAGACACTGTCGATCGATACTCTCTCTCTCTCTCTTGCACTCGCTTGCTAACAGTGATGACAATGCCCTGCTTGCAACTCGCTAATGTTAGCACGAAAATATACCTCAGAATAAGGGAATAACAGGGAAAATAGGTGATAACTGAAGGAGGGAAGGGGAGGTAGAGGAGTGATATTTTGCATGGTCCAGGGGCAAAAAAAATAAAAATAAAATACAAAAATAAAAATTTTGTTTTTGTTTTTTTCGATGATTAAAGATGATTCTTTTTTTCTCTGACTCTTAACCCTCTCCGACATATGACGCGATTTTGAGCCTATTAGGGATACTTTAAAACCTTTGTTACCATCAGGGGTATTTAGAAATCTTTAGTTTAGTTACTTCAACCTCTGCAGTTGTCTTTGAGTTAGCTGTGGGCAGAAAACTAATTTTGGAGAGGTAATTATAAGAGTGAGAGAACTCTATTTCTTATTGCTAATCTGGCAACCTCTGCATCATATGAGTCTAAAGGGGTTAAGAGTCTTCCCGCAATCCGCCGGGGGAACTCTTAAGAGTCTTCCCGTGGTTCCCGGGTTAATAGAGGATAGAAAAATGGTAGGGATAAGAGGAGGGAAAGTGACAAATGAAGAGATAAAGATGAAGGTGAGAGAGTGGGATACTAAAGTATGGAAGCAAGAAATGGAAGAAAAACCAAGTCTGAAAATGTATAGAGAATGGAGAAGAGAGATAGGTGGCCAAGAGAATGTGTATGATAGTAGGGAGGCTTCGGTGATCCTGTTTAAATGCAGGAGTAACAACATGAACCTGGGGAACAGACGGAGATTTAGTAATGAGACGACAGAGTGCATCATGTGTGGCTATGAGTATGAGGACCTGAACCACTTTGTGCTGCACTGCCCGGCGTACAGCAAAGAGAGGAGGAACAACCCAGCACTACAGCAGCCCTACCAGGAGGATGAGGAGTTGACTATTGGCCGCCTACTATTCAACAGAAATACAACAGAAGAGGCAAAAACAACGGTGTATAGACTTTGGCAAATAAGAAATAAGAAAATAAAGGATTTAGATAAAGTAGACCCGGACCCAGACCGCAAGAAGAACCCTACATCAGGGAGTGCCGCTTTAAAGGCATTACTCCCACCAATCAACTGAACTGAGTGCAGCAAAAGTTTTATAGCACCCATCGTTCGTGTAAGTGACAGATGCTCGAGTTACAAATCCGCCTTCTTCACAGGACCGGAGGGAGAACAACAACACTTACTTGGGCAGCTGGGCTCCTCTGTGCTCAATGCCCCTATTATAGAATAAGGATGTTGCAAAGATCATAGGCTATTAAAATGTGTCTATTTTCATCCTGGTTTTCGTGTTCCTAGTTCAGGGAAAGGAACAACACTCCCGTTTTCACGAATAGAACTGATGGATGTTGCTATTTCGTGAGGCACAGGTCAGGTGAGTTACTACAGGTAGTGCTAGGCCTGGTATAATAGTAGTTAGTCCTATGCTAGTATTTCTGTTGACTGAATCACTGACTTAACCTACCGTAACGGGAATAGGCCTAGGCCTTGGCCTAACTTTTCAATATATGTTCTAGCCTAGGCTATCTACCGTCAGGAACTTTTTTGGTGTAGGCTAGCCTAACATGTTAGGAACTTTGGTCAATATTTACGAGTGAGTCGCACCACAGCTCAACTACGGTGACAGCTGGGATCTCATTTCTAATGGTAGTTTTAGGTTCATATCATTCTATGCTTCATTGCTATATAGCCTAGGCTAGGCCTACTTTTTATCCACGGGAATTTTTTTTTTGGGTAAATCTACAGTTAGGCTATACTAGCCTACCGGCTACCCCTCCCCCAGTAGTAACCCCACTACCCCCCCACCACCTCCCGCTTTCAAAACACGCCTTTTAGCGTGTTTTTGGATGGTTCAGCAGACGCGGAAACTGGAAAAAAACCATTTTGATAAAAATTTATCACCAACCAGATAGCCTACGAGTTTATCAGGTAATTTGTTGTTGTTTTTTATTTTTTATTTGATATAGGCCTACAGTGTTGTTTAATAGCCTACCGAGGACCGTCGCATTTTAGTAATTTTAACATTAGGCCTAACCTAACCTAACCGAAAACTAACCTGTCTCGCGACCGGTCTAAACCCAGCTCACGTTCCCTGTTTATGGGTGTGCGACGGTCTAAACCCAGCTCACGTTCCCTGTTTATGGGTTCGCGAAGGTTTGTAATACTTCAATGTAGGCCTATCTATTACAAGTCAAATATTCATTTCCGCGCATCATCAAACCATACTAGGCTAAGTCTACTACTAATAATATTAACCCATTAGTACCAACAGAATAGCGACAAAATAGGGGTAGTGTAACTGTAGATTTATCATTTTTTTTCTTGTGTGTGTGTGTGTGTTTTTTTTTTTTTTTTGGCATTAGCCTAGGATAAGAGGATAGAGGGAAATAAATAAGGTAGCAGAGAGAGTGTTAGAGAAGGAGGAAAGGTCAATATTTACGAGTCACACCACAGCTGGGATCTCATTTTTAATGGTAGTTTTGGGTTCCTATCATTCTATGCTTCATTGCTATATACTTTTTATCCACCGGAAAATATTTTTTTTCTTGGCTTTTTTTTTTTTTTTTTTTTTAGCCTAGTATTAACCTAACCAAAAAACCTAACCTAACCTAACAGCCCCCAAATACATTTAGGTTAGGTTAGGTTAGGTTTTTAGGTTAGGTTAATGCTAAAAAAAAAAAAAAAAAAAAAAAAAATATATATATCTGGTGGATAAAAAGTATATAGTAATGAAACATAGAATGATAGGAACCCAAAACTACCATTAGAAATGAGATTCCAGCTGTGGTGTGACTCGTAAATATTGACCGGAGGAAAGGTAGAGGAATGAAAGGGTGGTGGAATACAGACATTAAGGAGGCGAGGAAGAAGAGGAAAGACAGGAATAGGATTAGGAAAGAGTTGGAGAAGGGGATAAAGAGAGGGGAAAATATAAGTGAGGAGGAAATTCGAATAGCAAGGGAAGAATACGAGAGGGAAAGGAAAAACACAAAAAACTTAATAAGAGGAGCAATAGAGAAGCATGAACAGAAAGAAATTGACAGGATAAAAGAGAAGGGGGACAAAGGAAAAGCTGAGTGGTATAGATGGCTAAAAGGAGGGAAAAGGTAGTAGTGGAGCTGAATGTAGGTGGGGAAAAAGTTAGGGATGTAAATAAAATTGGAGAGGAAATAAAAAGATACTGGGAGGAAGTGGGAGGGGTAAATGACCAAATAAGAGTAGGGCAATGGAATATTGAACTAAATGAGGAAGAAATAGATGAAAATATGAATGAGATGGTGAGTGAGGAGGAGATTAGGAGGAGTGTGAAGAAGCTGAAGAGAAACAAAGCGGCAGGGCCGGATGGGATAACAGCAGAGATGTATATTGAAGGAGGGGAGATGATAGTTAGGATGTTGAAGAAGCTATTTGATAAAATATGGGAGGAGGAAGAAATACCAGCAAGATGGAAAGAAGAAAGGGTCACATTGATTTACAAAGGAGGAGCAAAAAATGTGCACGAAATGGGGAGTTATAGACCAATAACGGTAATAAACATAATAAATAAGATATTTTATGGGATACTAAAGGAGAGGGTAGGAGAGTATGTAGAAGAAAGGATCCTACTTAGTGAAGAGCAAAATGGGTTTAGGAAGGGGAGAAGAGGAACAGACAATATATTTATATTAGATGAGATTATAGAGAAAAAGGCAAAGCAAGGGAAATGTGTGTTTATAGTGTGTTTGGATGTGGAGAAGGCATATGATAAGATTAGTAGGGGAGTTGCAGAAGCAGTGATGGAGAAACTAGGAGTGAGTAGGAAGATAAGGAACATGATAATGAATATGTATGAAGGGGCGGAGACAGAGATTGTGTGGAAAAATATTGCAGTGAAAGGAATCAGGAGAAGGAAAGGGTTAAGGCAGGGATGTAACCTGTCACCACTAATCTTTGCAATGTGCATGGAGGAGTTGGTGAGGAGAATTAAGAGTAAGGGTCAAGGAGTGAAAATAGAGCAGTATAGGCTAGCAATTTTGACGTTTGCTGATGATGTTGTGTTGATAGCAGAGACAGAGGAAGATATGGGGGAAATGTTACAGGAGGCGGAAAGGTTTGGCAGAGACCTAGAAATGAAGTTCAGTGTAGAGAAAAGCAGTATGATAGTAGTAAATGGACCAGAGGCAGTAGAAATGAGGATAGGAGGGGAAAGAATAGAAACAAGGGAGGAAGTGAAGTATTTAGGGGTATGGATAGGGAGGGAAGGGCGACAAAGGACAATGAATGAGAAAATCATGAAGGTGGAGCAGTGTAGTGGGAAACTGGAATGTGACAAAAACCAGAGTAAATAAATATAAAATAGTAAGAGAGGTGTGGAAGGACTTTGAAGTGCCGAGAATAATGTACAGGATGGATGTGAGATGGAGTACAGGGGGAGAAATAAATAGACTGGAGACGGGACAAAATAAAATAGGAAGAATGGGGTTAGGAGCAAGAAGGTGGACAGCAAATGAAGTATTGAGAGGGGAGATGGGATGGAGTACGTTTGAGGAAAGAGTGGCGAAGGCAAAGTTGAGGTACAAGAGTAGGTTGGAGGAGATGGAGGATAATAGGTGGCCAAGGAGAGTGAATGAATGGGGGGAGGGGAAGAGTAGATGGGCAAAAGAGTGTAAGAGAAAACTGAAAAAAATAGGAGTGAAACAAAGAAGGGTGGGAGAGGAGTGGAGAGATGTAGGGAGTAATGCAGGACTAGGTCAGGGAAGGAGACTAGAGAAAGAGATAGGAACGAGAGTGAAGGAAGTAGGAAGACAGGAATGGAAGAGAAATATGGAGAAGAAAAGTACACTGATAAGATATAGAAGCAAGGGGAGACCGAGAAAAGAGGAGTTCTATGACGGAAGTTGGGGAGCTGAACTACTGTTTAAGGCTAGGGCATTAGAGACAAATAGGAGAACATGGAGGTGGAATGGGGGGGGTGAAAGAGTGTCTACAGTGTGAGGTGGGAGGGAGGAGAGTGGAGGAGACAATAGAACATAAAGTGACAGAGTGCCAGGGGTATGCAGAGGAGAGAGATGGGTTGGAAAATGAGTTGAAACGGGTGGTAGGGGAGAGGGAATGGGAAGAACAGAAAGAGGAGGAGGATGAGGGTGTAAAATTTGTGTTAGGTCTCGGGACAGAAGAGGGGGTAGATGGGGAAAAGAATGAAGGTAGTGAAAAGATTCCTGGAGCAGGTGTGGCAGAAGAGAAAACGGAATAGAATAGAATAGAATAGGGTGAGGGGGGAGAAGGGGACCAGAGCGGGGGAGGAAGAAAAATGAGATTAAATAGTAGAGAGGGGAAAAGTTAAATTAAGGTAAGGAGAGAACAAGATATTGGGGGGTGGAGGAGGGGGTAAAATAAGGAGGAGGAGAGTTCTGCTTAAGCTATATACTTCAATTCTTTTTCTTTAACTATCCTTTCTACGACTACATAATTTCTAAACTAATTCTTAAATCTAGCTCTAGCTGTTTCTGGAGAAGTCACCGGTGCATAGGTGAGCTGGCTTTGAAAAGGGACAGCAACTCCACAAAAAGAAGAAGAAGAAGAAGGCCTAGGCCTAACCTAAATGTATTTGGGGGCTATTAGGTTATGTTAGGTTAGGTTTTTTGGTAATTTTTTTGAAAAGACTAGCAGCGTTATTAGCCTGTAGCCTAGCCTACATAATTTATTAGGGAAAGTGAAGCTCTATGGAATCCTTATAATGATTATATTCAAGGACACTAGTGCGACGTTATGAGAAACAATTTATTAGGGAAAATAGGCACCAATAGATTCGCCATATTTTTCTCCATATAGTCCGCATGGAGGATTTTCGTTATCAACAAATTGAAAAATACCCACTTCACAAACAAATACACCAAAAATCTAAGTCAAAGCGGGGGTGTGGGGGCAGCAGCCCCCACCTATAATACTAGGTTAGGTTAGGTAACATTGTTAGGTTAGGCTAATGTCCTTTCAAAGGGGTATAGGGTAGTAAACACTAGGATAGCCTATACCCGGACAGAGGTAAGAAGAAGAAGAAGAAGAGTCCTGCAGTAGTCTCCTTGAATGCTACCCTTATAATATACTCACATAGATTCCACTGTGGAAGAATAGTTTTGATAGTTAACTATAGTTTTGATGTAAATACTACCGCAACTATGAATCTTGTTTCCGAGACCTAGTATATTAGGCTAACCTAACCAAACAACCCAACCTACCCTAACCTAGACCCAGTACGTGGGATACAATACTAGCCCTTGCATGCCAGCTACTGTGGGTTCATACATTAGACATAGGCCTACAGTAACATATTTGTAGAACATAACACTTTACCGTAGCGAGTGTACTCCATTCCGAACACTTTTTTAAAACATTGAACGCGTCCGTAGCAGAGCTCTCAAGATTGCCAGACTGAGTTTGTTTACGCGCGGGACTATTTATATCGACAAAATCGAGTTAGCCTACAAAACTTATCGGTAAATCTACAGTTATACTACCCCTCCCCCACTACCCCCCACCCTCAACCCATCCTGTATCAAAAGGCAAAAAATATTGTATATTTACTCTGAAAATGACTTACATCTGAGTGTTTTAAGATTGTTGGATAATGGGAGAAATAGAAATTTCCGGGGATTGTAACTGATTACAACTAGGCCTACTGTATAATGATGAGAACTACCTAAAACCAAAAAGAAAAACCATGGGAAAGTTAGTGGTAGTTTTGGTTATATTTTCCGGTATATCCTAGTGTTTACTATACCCCATTGAAAGGACATTAGCCTAACCTAACAACCTTACCTAACCTATCCTAGTACTGTATTATGGGTGGGGGCTGCCGCCCCCACACCCCCACTGTTTGACATCAACTCACGTGTTTACACGTCGTACGCCCGGTAACACAACTCATTCCGGAACTTTTTAGGTGTAACATGTTAGTTTGGTATGAGCCTACTGATTTTGGAAAATTTCACTTTTAACCCTCCAGCCTCGGCTACGTATTCTATAAATATTCCCCGAAACCCGGGGGTTTTGGCCGAAAAACGTCTACGCCTAGGCTACCGTATCTTTGTTATTTTGACTGCTTTTGCATTCCCGCGCATCCCCAAGCGTAGATGTCTTTCGTACCTGTAGAATGGCGTTGAGTAGAGCTCTCTTAAGTCAACTGGTTCAGTTGTGATGACGATTTCCGTGGAGAGATCTTTGTGGCGATGTCAGCCACTTTTCACTACTTTTCACTACTTAACAATAACACACAGGCAGTGGCAGTATCGTAACCAATGAGGTTTAGAGGTCCTGTCATCTGCGTATAAGTACGGTATTGGTTAAAGTCTTGCTAAAACGCACCTCTGTAGCTTACCGTGACTAGTTACGGTAAGTAAGTCCTACCCCGCCTTCTCGAGGTAGCCTCGTTATTACACCGTCCTTATTTTAATCCTCCCTTTTAAATTTCTAACATTTTTATTTTTGCTTGACGGTGGAACTAAAGGGCGGGTGTGCTATTTTCTTCAGCAGCACACTTTGTTTTTAATTTTAAATCCTCTTTTAATTTCCACTATAAAAATTATCCCCCTTGTAACTATATTTCTGTTGTCCCCTGTATATTTTTGTTCTCCCTATCTTCTTAATATTTTCATTTTTACTGTGTTGTATGTTTTTTTACTGATGTTGGTATCAGTTTTTAGTTTTTCTTTTAGTATACTTTTGACAATCCGGCGCCCTGTTTGGAGGCATTATGTCCAGGCCCCAAATCCTCCTGGGAAACAACTGTGCTCGGTAGGCTGCCGGCCAGGACCCCCTCGGGGGTGGAGGAACAAAGCAGAAAAGTGGTGGAAACGTCGTTCGGGTGAAGGAAAGCGTGCTCCGTGTCTGTGCCTTCAATGCCAATGGCATAAATGATTTTAGCAAGAGAGATTGTCTGATGCGAGAGCTTAAAGATGGATGTGTGGATGTGTGTGGGGTAGGTGAGACGCACCTGTTGGGTTCTGGAGTGTGGGATGGTGAGAGTGAGCATGATTTGTGGGGTGGGGAAGGATCGGTTGTCTGGTCTGGATTGGATGCAGGATATAAACGTAAGAAAAAGGAAGGGGTAGCAGTAATTTTGTCAGAAAGGTTGAGGAAGTGTGTGAAAAACTATGGATGCGTGGACTCAAGAATTGTATGGTGTGAGTGCAAGATTGGGATAGATAGGTATACTTTTATGTGTGTCTATGCACCAGTCAACCAAGAAACTGGGAAAGGTGCGGAAGAAAATAGAACATTTTTGAATAAAGTCAATAAATGTATAAGAGAAAGGCAAGAGTGTACACAAGTAATATTAGTAGGCGACATGAATGGTAGAGTTGGAGACGAGGAGATGGTATAGTGGGTAAATGGTGTGTGGAGGGTAGGAATATGAATGGTGACTTCCTTTTAGAAGTATGTGCGGAGAGAGAGATGTTTCTGGCTAACACATTTTTTGAACATCGTCACATTCATAGATATACATGGCACAGAGGTGAAGGTGAGCAGGAACAGAAATCTCTAATTGACTACGCCATGATGGACTCCGGACTAAAAGGAAGAATTTTAGATTCAAAAGCTGTAAGAGGTATGCTGACGGGATCAGACCACTATACAGTGCTGACAAAAGTGAGGATAAGGAAAGAGTGGAAATATGAGAGGAAAGAGAGAAAACTGACAGTAGCGAGAATAAATGTGAGAAAATTAAATGAAGAATGTAATGCAACAAAATACAAGGACATCCTGAAAGAGACTATAAAGGACATGGATGTTATGATAGATCTGGGAAATACTGTAGACGAAGTATGGAAAGGTACAAGAGACTCCATGATTAAAGCAGCTGAGAAAGTATGTGGGAAGAAAACCTTTAAAATGTGGAAGAAGAAAGGTAACGCATGGTTTAGTAAAGAGATAGAAGAAATAGTGAAAAAGAAGAAAGAGTTCAGAAAGAGTATGCTGCAAAAGAATATACCTAGAGAAACTAGAGATGCGAGGAAAGAAGAATATAAAAGTTTGAAAGAGAGTGAAGAGGGCGATACAAGACGCTAAAAGGAAGACAGATGAGGCATATGGGAGAAAGATGAGTGAACAGTTTTCTGAATGACAGGAAAGCATACTACAGAGCTGTGAAAGAAGTCAGAGGGAAGAAGACTGAGAGTGTCTCAGGTGGTAGGATGAGGGACATGAATGGGGAAGTGGTAGAGGGTGATGGTGTGGTGAAAGTATGGAAAGATCATTTTAGTAGCTTAGCTGTAAAGAGTAGGGGGAAGGCAAGGATCTCATCCATAGGAATGGAGAGAGGTAGAATAAACAGGGTAGTTGAAAGCCAGATAAGCAGAGAAGAAGTAAAAGAAGCAATCAATAGACTTAAAATGGGCAAAGCTGCTGGAGTAGATAACATCCCAGGTGAAATGCTGAGATATGGAGGAGAAGCTGTTGACATAATGCATAGGTTATGTAAATTAGCATGGGAAAAGGAAAGTGTACCAGAGGACTGGAGGAAAGCAGTGATAGTACCCTTGTACAAAGGGAAGGGTAGTAAAGAAGAGTGTAAGAATTATAGGGAATTAGCTTGCTTAGCATACCTGGAAAGGTACACGCAAGAGTAGTAACACAGAGGCTACAGAAGATAACGGATGACAAAATAGGCGAGGAACAGGGAGGTTTCAGAAAGGGCAGGGGCTGCGTTGACCAGATAGCCTCAATGCGATTGTTGGTAGAGAAGTATCTGGCCAAAAACAGAAAACTCTATGCAGCATTCATGGATTTGGAAAAAGCCTACGACAAAGTAGACTGGGAGGGCCTGTGGGATGTGTTAACAGTATATGGTGTGGGAGGAAAGTTGCTAATGGCAGTAAAATCTTTTTATAGGAATGCAATGGCAAATGTGAAGGTAGGGGATAAGTTAAGTGAAAGTTTTGAGGTCAATGTAGGTGTAAGACAGGGATGTGTCATGTCAGCTTGGTTGTTCAATATATACATGGATGGAGTGATTAGGGAATGTAGGGCTGTATCAATGGGTGTGGGAGCTAGACTGGAATCAGAGGGAAGAACATGGAAGATTTTAACATGCCTATATGCGGACGATGCAGTCCTGTTGGCGGAAAATGCTGAAGAACTTCAGAGAGTGGTCACTGACTTTGACAGGGTATGTGAAAAGAGAAAGTTAAAGGTCAATGTAGGGAAATGTAAGGTAATGGTATTTGAGAGAAGAATGCATGAAACTATAGATTTAAGGAAAAATATAGAATCAAGAAAGAACACAAGAAAAGTTGTAAAATAAAATTGAAAAATGAAGTACTAGAAGAGGTTGAAAGTTTCAAGTATTTGGGAGCTGTACTATGCAAATATGGTAAAATGGAGAGTGAGATAAAAGAGAGAAAAATGTAAGGGAGAAAAGTGATTGGAGAACTTGATAGTATTCTCAAAGGAAGAATGGTTAGCCAGGAAGTCAAAAAGTCACTGAGAAACAGTGTGCTGCTCCCAACACACTCGTATGGAAGCGAGACATGGACGGCAAGTGACGAGGACCTCTTCAAACTAAGAGCTGTGGAGATGAGCTTTTTCAGAATGGCAGCTGGCATGAATAGGCTAGATGGGCCAAGTAATAGGGAAGTGTACGAGTCCTTTGGAATGGAAGAGCAGGCTTTGGGCATTGATTGTGGTGTGGTTGAGTGGATAAAGAGAAGTTGTTGTTGTTGTTCCCTAAGCTGCCTGGCCGAACAGCCCCGAGTCCCTGAGAAAGGCCATGGCCACGATCGGGCTTTCCCACAGAGCTCTCATTGAGTGTAGATTGTGTTGTTGGCGTAAGTGGTTGTGTGAAATGCAGTCTTCTATGATGTGTTTAATGGTATGGGGTGCTGTGTTACATCCCGGGCAGGTGTCGACAACGGAGTCATCCAGTCTCTTCTGATAGCTCAGGAGAGCTGGATGGTGTCCGCACCTCAGCCTGGCCAGGTGGACTCTGTCCTCGCGAGGAAGGGAGGATTCGGAAGGATGGATTTCGGGAGGTCGTGCATGCAGCTGCGTGTTGTCTGTGAGTGAGTGGATGGATCGGTGAGAGATATGAGTATGGATGTGCTTCTGGAAGTTGGTTCGGGGTGGGCAGGGAGGGAGAGAGGACAATAATTGTGTGTGATACCGTGTGCTGGGTGTTGTTTTGATATTTCTTGGTGTCTGTGGGTGTGTTGCCATGTAGTTTAGTGGGTGGTCTTGGTTCGTGGAGGCTGCTGCCAGGAATTGAGTGCCTCTCATGTCCAGATGGTCTTTGACTTTGGATAAAGAGAAGTACTTTGAGGTGGTATGGTCATGTTCAGAGAATGGATGAAGACAGAATGCCAAGAAAGATATATGGGAGTCAGGTGAGTGGAACCGCTAGTAGTGGAAGACCACCTATGGTATGGGAAAAGAAAGTGGAAAAATATATTGAAGAAAAACTTCCACGTAGTGGAAGGGGCATTGTGGCACGGGCAAAGGAGGCATGTCTTGACAAAGTAGCTTGGAGACGTTTCTGTCATGGCCATCCTCTAGTGGGGGTTTCCCAGGGGGAAGCAAGGCGTCGGAGATGATGATGATGATGATGATGACGACACAGGCACACACGCACAAGCGACGCCTCTCCTTCTTGTGGTCGGAGATGCGCGGCGTCGGTCCAACCGCCTGTTGTTTACATGCGTCGGACGGACGCCTTTCAAAACAAGCTTACAAGCTGCCGGAGCCTCAGAGCCCTACCGGGTTCCGCGGGGGGTGTTTGTTATGGGTGCCTCAGAGCCCAACCGGGTCTGAGGGGTTAATGTCACTAATTTTCCCATTGATATTTTTATTTTTCTCTGTTACTATTGATCAATATAGGCGGGTGCCCAACCCCAAAAGGGGTTGAAATAGGGGAGCTATCCCCCCGCCAAAGGCGGCTTTCTAGGGCCTTTCCTAGCTGATGTTGAGAGGATTGGGTTCTAGTCATGTGGTGATGGGCTGGTCTATCAGAGTGAGAGCTGAGCAATCTCTGCCATACCCATAGCTTACTCTGACTTTTCCTTTAACTTATATATTTTCTAGATCTCAAGTGACGGCGTCTCTTCCGTGGATTGACCTCCCAATCTACCAAGATTGGAAGCTAAAGCGTCACATATTTCCCTTGCCCCTCAACTTTCTCTTCATAATTGCTGAGGGGCACAGGGCCCTGGGTGGGGCTTTGGTTTCCCGGGCGTTTCCGCACCCTCCTCAGCCCCCCGCCATGGAGTGGCTTCGGTCACCCAGGCTTTATTGTGGTCGGCGGGGAGGGTTCTGTGGGGGCACTCGGTTATGGCCTTGGAATTGCTCGGGGCCTTGGGACTGTTCGGCCAGGCAGCTTGGGGAACAACAACAACAACAATATAGGCTACAGTGTTTAGAAATAATTACAAGCCTCGGAAGAACCGTTTTCCCCATTATACAACGCTCTTAAGACCGATAGTGGGGAGGGCTATTCATGAAGTACAGGGAAAATGAGGGGTTAAATGGCGATAACAGCGTATTTTAGCACAACTTGGCTCGGGTTTTAAGGTATTTGAAAGGTATAAAACCCAAGATTTCGAAAACCCGAGCCAAGTTTTGGCCAAAGCTGGCTCGGATTTTGCGAGTTTGTAGAGTATAAAAAGACAGTGACGTAATTTGTATATTTGGCTCGGGTTTTCTGTACCGGTACTGTATTTACAAAGCCATAAAAGCCGATTTATCAAATATCCGACCCAGGTTTTGGCAAAAGTTGGCTGGGATTTTGCGAGTTTTAAGAGCAAAAAATTACAGTAACCTAATTTATAAATTTGGCTCAGGTTTCCCGAAATTGCAAAACCCTAAAACCCGATTTATGGAAAACCCGAGCCAAGTTTTGACCAAACTTGGCTCGGATTTTGCGAGTTTTAAGAGTCGAAAAAGACTAGGGCCTAGGCTAACCAAATGTCGGAAATCGGCTAATTTTTTCCCAAATTGCACACCCATATAACCAGATTTATCGAAAATGTAGCAATTATTTAAATCATAAATATCCAGTAACATAGACCTAGTAGGCTACATTGGACACAAGCCTAATCCTCACCTAAGAACTACAAAGTGTCCGTAGTACCTAGTACGTGGGATACAACACGAACCCTTACCCACGGTATAGTAACTCACATTCTATTGTCTTTAGGCTATACCATGCCCTTACCATAGCGGTTAAGCCCATGTTATAAAAATAGTAAACTTTGAGGACACATTAGCCTAACCTAACAACCTTCCCTAACCTATCCTAGTACTGTATTATTTCTTACAGTTTCTTACAGTAGATCCTCTGGAAAAAGGCAAAAATGGATTAAAAAACGGATTATGGGTGGGGGCTGCCACCCCCACCCATAATACTAGGATAGGTTAGGTAAGTT
Source organism: Paralithodes platypus (assembly GCA_032716605.1). NCBI lineage: Eukaryota > Metazoa > Arthropoda > Malacostraca > Decapoda > Lithodidae > Paralithodes > Paralithodes platypus. The sequence continues at coordinate 44,651,379 of CM064520.1, forward strand.
TGTTAGGTTAGGCTAATGTCCTTTCAAAGGGGCATAGTAAACACTAGGATATACCCGGTCAGAGGTACTGTAGGTGATACGCCCGATAATACAACTCTTGCCCTCGATTTTTATAGCATAGGCTATTACTCACTCCACCCAAACTGGATTTCTACCGTTAGTAGTTTTATCCCGGCCTCAACCCCGACCCCGTTACTGTGATGATGATGATGAGCCTTGTGCTACACCCTATTGATAATGCAAAACTATTGAACACACTTAAAAGTGTGTTATTTGGTCTCTATATAATCTGTGAATCATTTCCGATATGAATTAAAGACATTTTTTTTTCCACCAACTCATAATCAGCAAAAACGACACAAATGTCAATTAAAAACATGTTACAATATTTCCCCATCATTTTGTGTATACCATGGGAAAAAAAAAAAAAAAATCTATCAAACATAAATCTTCGGTCCCTGAACCTCGGCGCCTCGCACAGCAAGAGGGGTTGAAATATTTTGACTATCTTATGTATTGTTTATCTATGTGCTGGAAGGATATTATATTTTTCAATTCCATTGCATTAGAAATGATTCAAAGATTACAAAAAGTCCAAATAAGACATAGTTATGTTAATGTATAAGGGAGTTAGGTAGATGCATTAGAGAGATAGATAGATGGAAAGAGAGAGTTGCAGAGGGGGAGTGAGCGATAGTAGTTGTTGTTGTTGTTGTTGTTCCCCAGGCTGTCTGGCCGAACAGTCCCAAGGTCCCGAGCAAGGCCAAGGCCACAAACGAGCGCCCCCACAAAATCCCCCCTGCCTACCACTAACAAAGCCTGGGTGACCGAAGCCACTCCAAGGCAGGGAGCTGAGGAGGGCGCGGAAACGCCCGGGAAACCAAAGCCCCACCCAAGGCCCTGTGCCCCTCAGCAATTATGAAGGGAAAGTTGAGGGGTAAGGGAAAAATGTGACGCTTTGGCTCCCAATCTGCCAACTTCCAGGTTGGCAGTAGGGAGGTCAATCCACGGAAAAGACGCCGCCACTCGAGATCCAGAAGATATACAAGCAAAAGGAACAGTCAGAGCAAGCTATGGGTATGGCAGAGATCGCTCAGCTCTCACTCGGATAGACCAGCCCATCACCACATGACTAGAACCCAATCCTCTCAGCATCAGCTAGGAAAGGCCCTAGAAAGCCGCCTTTGGCGGGGGGATAGCTCCCCTATTTCAACTCCTTTCGGGGTTGGGCACCCGCCCGCGATAGTAGTTTACTAGGTTACTAGTTTCAATTGTCCCTATTTTGATTATTCTATATACAAATTAATTTCTGCTGGTAAATTTAAATACATATGTAGCATCTACCGTTCCCCAAATACTCCTCCAGAGCAAAGTCTTTTTGATTCTCTGTCCTCACAACTCAGTGTCCTCAACTTAAATGCTTCTTCTGAAATCACTGTGTTAGGTGATTTTAATGTCCATAATGTTGAATGGCTCACTCATTCAGCCAGGACTGATGATGCTGGTCTTGAATGTGAGCTATTTGCAGACTCATTTAATCTCACTCAACTAGTCAACCAACCCACCCGTGTACCAGATAATCCTAATCATAATTCCCACCTACTGGACTTATTTTTAACAACCAATTCAGAAAATTATGATGTTACAGTGAGGTCCCCGCTTGGATCTTCTGATCACTGTCTGATACAGGCCACCTTTCTATCACCTACCACACCTTCCCACTCTGAACCTGTTTTGGTGACTAAATGGCATTATGATAGGGCAGACTGGGAGGGTCTTCAAGGTTTCTTTATTGATATTCCCTGGACCTCTTTCTTTTCTAATGATGCACACTCCACCTTGAGCCACATACTAGATTTTGTAAAAATTGGAATGGAAACTTTTATTCCTCATCAAAAGTACATTAAAAGATCTAATTCACCTAAATGGTTTGACCATAATTGTGCTAGAGTAACTGAACAAAAAGCAATAGCCTACAATGCATATACAAGATCAAAAACACATGAAGCCTTTAATTACTTTAGAAACATCAGAAATCATGCCAAAACTGTATTAAACCTAACTAAATCAAACTTTCTCCACAAGCAGGCAAATAAACTTCTAAATAATCCAAATGATAACAAAATATTTTGGTCTACTCTTAACTCATTCAAATCCAACTTCACTACTGCTTCATCCATTCCACCATTAAAATCTCCGACTGGCAATCTTGTAAGTGACCCACGAGGTAAAGCTAACCTTCTTGCGGATATTTTCTCCACCAACTCAACCTTAGATGAAATAAATCAAGATGTCCCTGTACTTAATTTTAATTCGCCTGAAATTCCCTCACTTAAGATCCACACCAGACATGTCAAAACTATTTTGCAGAATCTCTCAGTAGATAAGGCTCCTGGTCCAGATGAAATTCCTCCAATAGTACTTAAGAATTGCTCCTTGGTGCTCGCTCCTGTATTGGCAAATTTTTTCCGTCTATGTACTCATACCTCATGCTTCCCAGTACCCTGGAAAGAAGCAAACATCCATCCAGTTCCTAAAAAAGGTGTCTCTTCAGATCCATCAAACTACAGACCAATAGCTATAACTTCCACTCTTGGTAAAGTCTTTGAAATTATATTAAATAATCACATAATTAAGCATCTTGAGAATAATAAATTAATCAGTGATAGGCAATATGGTTTTAGACGATGTCGATCAACTGCAGACATTCTTTGCCTTCTTACGCATCAAATCAACCAAGCTACAGACCAACATGGTGAAACACATACAATAGCACTGGATATATCAAAGGCATTTGATAGAGTCTGGCATCAATCCTTATTGTCAAAGATGTCACACTGTCTTATCTTCATAACAGAAAAATATGTGTAATGGTAGATGGCCTTTATTCTCAATTTCACTCAATAAATGCTGGTGTTCCCCAGGGATCAGTTTTGGCCCCAACTCTGTTTCTCATTCATATCAATGATCTCATATCTACCACTCATAATCCAATACATTCCTACGCAGATGACTCAACACTCCACAGTTCCTTCACATTTACCAATTCTTTCACCCAACCCGATCTTATAAATTCAAAAATAAGCACTGCAATTTCTCTGAACCAGGACCTTTCTAGAATTGAAGAATGGGGACAAAAGAATCTAGTTTCCTTTAATGCACATAAAACCAAGTACCTGTACATTCAATTTTGACAGATTGAGGAATGAAGAGATACGTAGGAGAGTGGGGCAGCAGGAACATTTGTCAGCCAGAGTGGACAGAAGGGTGCTGAGCTGGTATGGTCATGTTGAACGAATGGGAGATGAAAGGCTTACAAAGATAATATGTGAGTCAGGTACAAGGGGAGATAGAAGGGCAGGAAGACCCCCATTGAGATGGAGAGACTGTGTAAGAAAGGCTTTGGATGATAGAGGAATGACTATAGATCAGGCAGGGGAAGTGGTGGTGGACAGGAGTGAATGGAGAATGCTTGTGAATAGTTGAGTGAACACGTGGTCATTTGGAGTAAGGGGTCGGGCGCAAGTTCGACTAGATAATAGTCCATCAGGCGCCTGGCCCGGGGAGACGATTAATATGAAGGGTGTGCCTGGAAGTGTGGTGGGAGGGCTTGTGGCTTTGGCTCCGCTGCATGTCTGCCTGCCGAGATCAGAACCTCTCCGGGTGGTCAGGAGCCGGGGGAGTGCTGGAGCGACCTTGGTAACCCTGGTCTCTGGGTCTTCTCCTGGGTGACCTGGATGTGTGTGAGTTTGTGTTTTTTATCAGTGTTTATTTTTGTTTTATGTTGTTTTTGTGTTTTCCCTGTTCTTGCTCTGTCTTGAGTCGGCTACCCCCAAAATGGGGATTGGGCCTGAGCATATAGATTGATAGATAGAAATTCAATTTTCTAACCGACAGAATCTCACTGACTCCCATATATTTTTTAATGATGTAAATATTCCCACTTCCCCTAGTATTGACATTCTCGGTGTAACATTAACTACTAACTTGAGCTGGACACATTATGTTAGAAGCATTGCTAAGAATGCCTCTAAAAAACTGGGACTCCTGTACAGAGTTCGAGAATTCTTCACTGACGAGCAGTTGGCCGTAATATATAAAAGTCATGTGCGTTCTCAGATGGATTACTGTTCACCTCTGTGGAGTGGAATTGGAGTGGTTGCATTGAGGCAGTTGGACAAAATTCAAAATAAAGCTATTAGATTAATCAATAACCCTGCAATCACACAGGACCTTCCTACATTATCCATACGAAGAAACGTTGCATCCCTTGCATTATTCTACAGATATTTTCACAGCAATTGTTCCGAGGAACTTGCTTCAATTGTGCCGCCTCTCCACATCTTTCCCCGTAGAACTAGGGCAGCTGAGAGTGTCCATGAATTTACACTTTCTCCTCCACAATGCAGAACTTCTGCTTATCAAAATTAATTTATCCCTAGAACTACTACTCTTTGGAATTCACTTCCCTCGAAATGCTTTCCACAAACTTACAATCTACAAATGTTTAAATCCAGTTGTTACAAACATTTTATGAATGGAGGATGCCTTTAGGCACATGGACCTTTTTGTTTTATCTGTGTTTTTCCTTCCTCCGTTCATTGTCTCTTAAAAAAAAAAAAAAAACACGAACTATTATGAGACGGACTTAATTGGTTCTGAAAAGACAAAGGAGACTTTTTTTTCTTTTTTTTATTGACTTTTTCATGTTATTATTTGTGTGCTAGAAGGATAATATTGTTTTCAATTCCATCGCATTAGAAATGATTTATAGATTACAAAAAGTCCAAATAAGACATAGTTATGTTAATGTATAAGGGAGTTAGGTATATGTATTAGAGAGATAAATAGATAGAGAGAGAGTGGCTAGGGGCGAGCGAGCGATAAAATACTAAGATATATGAGATGGACTTATGTTTCTGAAAGACAAAGGAGACATTTATATTTACTCTCGTTTTCATTTTATTATTTGTGTGTTAGAAGGGGAATATTGTTTTCAATTCCATCGTATTAGAATTGATTCATAGATTAAAAAAAGACCAAATAAGACATAGTTATGTTAATGGGAGTTAGGTAGATGCATTAGAGAGATAGATAGATAGAAAGAGAGTTGCAGAGGGGGAAGTGAGCGATAGACAAACACGAACTATTAAAATACCGGACAACTTTTAAATTAACGGTCTTTTGCCCGATTTGTCCGGTCTTTTGCCCGATTTGTCCGCATCGGCTGTTGGGTCCGCACAAACCGAAGTCCGGTCAACTGGGGTCCGCCCATGCGAGGGTCGACTGTATAGAGTTTGAATGGGATAAGGAACAGCTTAGTATCGAAAAACCAATATCTGGACCCCCTCCTTTGATAGCACCAGCTGTAGTGAGAGACGCAAACAATAAAATGAAGGACAGTAAAGCTCCAGGTTGCTCTGACATTGTCGCTGAGATGATAAAAGCCTCAGGGGAGATTGGTGTTAATTTAGTCACTGAGTTGATAAACACCATTATTAAAGATGAGAAAATCCCAGAGGATTGGCTCAAAAGTGTAATAGTAAATATATACAAAGGAAAAGGGGATGCGCTAGATAGAGGAAATTATAGGGGCCTGAAAATGCTTGACCAAATCATGAAGATCTGTGAGAGAGTCTTTGAGGGTTTGATCAGGCAAAGCATCTCCATTGATGATATGCAGTTTGGTTTTATGCCAGGACGGGGTACAACCGATGCTATCTTCATAGTCAGGCAGATACAGGAAAGATACTTACTAAAAGGCAGGGATCTTTACTTTGTGTTTGTAAACCTGGAGAAGGCCTTTGATAGGGTGCCTAGAGATGTTGTGTAGTGGGCTACGAGGAAACTTGGTGTGGAAGAGTGGCTGGTGCGTGTGATAATGAAGATGTATGAGGATTCGCGTAGTGCGGTGAGGGTGAAGGGTGTACTGAGTGATGAGTTTATAAAGGGACCCCTGCCGAAGGATAAGTCAGAAATAGAGAAATTTGAGTGCGTAGTGTGCAAAGGCGAGCTTGTGTTAAGTGATGATCCTGTGGCTGTGAATTTTGGAAATGAGTCATTGGAGCTGGTGAACAAGTTTTGTTACCTAGGAGATACCATCTCTGCCGGTGTTGGGGCCGAGGCTGCCACTGTTGCTATAATTAGGTGTGGCTGGGGGAAGTTCAGAGAACTGCTGCCAATCCTGACCATGAAAAGAATGCCTCTCCCCCTGAAGGGAAAGGTGTATGCCTCGTGTGTTAGAAGTGTAATGACGTATGCCTCAGAAACATGGGCCGTTAAAGTAGAGGATGTCAACAGAATGGAACATAATGAGATGAGAATGGTGAGATGGATGTGTGGGGCCAGGCTACAGGATAGAATAACAAATGTTGAGCTGAGGAGACGTTTAGGTATAAAGAGTATTAGCGAGGTGATGCGTACAAGTAGACTGGGATGGTATGGACATGTGGAGTGAATGGATGAACAAAATTGGGTGAAAAAATGCAGGTCTGTGATTGTGGAGGGAGCTGCACCAAGGGGTGGACCGAGGAAGACCTGGGATCGGAATATACGTGCCGATCTCAAATTCAAGAACTTGACAAGTGAAGCAGCCCTTAACAGGGTTGCCTGGAACGCCGCCATTAGGACAAGAGACTGAAACTGCATGTATGTGTGGAACACTCAGTCTTAAAATGTTATGTATGATGTATGTATGTACATTTACCAGACCCTGCAACTCCCATTCATTATCGCTTATCAGAACTGTATCATCAGCAAACAGCAGTACAGGTAGCTTCCACTCATTTCCCTCCCCTATCAGCGATACACCAACATCCACTGCTCTTCCCTGCATCTCTTTCATGACTCCATCCATATATACAGTAAACAACCACGGAGACATCACACAAACACCTGTTTCAACCCAATATTCAGGTAAAAAAACTCGCTCTGCTCATTCTTCACACGTACTGCCGTCTTTGCACCCTCATACACTGCTTTCAGCAACTTGCCATCTACTCCGTATATTTTAAGTACTTTCCACATACCTTCTCTATCCACTCTGTCATAGGCCTTCTCCAAGTCCATAAAGGCAACATACACCTTTTATTGTTTCTCCAGATATTTCTCCACAACACAATTCAGGGTAAAAATCTGATCTACACATCCTCTTCCCTTCCTAAAACCGCCCTGCTCGTCACCTATCCATTTCTCCGTTCTCACTCTTACTCTCTCAATCACTACCCTACTGTACACCTTCCCTACTATGCTTAGAAGACATATTCCTCGGTGGTTACCACACACTCCTCTTTCCCCTTTACCCTTATATATGGGGACTATTATGCTTATCTTCCAGTCATCAGGTGCACTCCCCTTCTCCCATGCTAGTTTGCACATTTTCCATACCCATTCGATCACTATCTCACAACCATACCTCAGCATTTCCCCACACACTCCATCTGTTCCTAGTGCTTTCCCCAACTTCACTCTTTTCATGGCTTCCCACACTTCTGACCTCCTGATCCCCACCTCCTCCTCCACTACTTTTCTTCTTCTTTCTCCCATACACCATCCAATTATTTGTGCTGGCGCTCCATTCCTTACGTTTAGCAACTCGTTGAAGTACAGTAAACCCTCGCTATTTCGGACTAATTGGGGGAACACCCTGTCCGAAAATCCGAGATGTCCAAGGTTCGGTTGTGTCCGATCTAAAAGAGGACAAAAAACCGACCTGAAAGAAAAAAAATCGACGGAAATCGAATAAGTAATAGTGAAACGAGAACAAACTTAACCGAGCGAACTTCATGCATGTGAATAAATGCGACCTCAGAAGAAGGGAAACGTGAACGAACTTCATGCACCCATGACAACGAATAGGCCTAGGCTAGGCTAGGCTAGGCTACCCTATTCGTACTTTAGGTTAATATAATGTACAGTAATAGCACATATAGTACTGAATATGAAACAATAAGTTCAGTTGATGGTCGGAAACGAAGAATAAACACACCACTTCATTGAAAACAGTCGATTTAGTGCCCTCCACCTCACTTCACCTCTCTCCACTTCTCCACCTCATTCCACTTCTCCACCTCACTCTCCTTGACCACCTCACTTCCCTTCTCCATCTCAAGTGATATCGAGGTCACCTTACGCTTTGGGAGGCATGATAACACGGGAATATATGCGGAGGAGATAAAAATCACACAAGATGGCTACCCATTCACACATACTGACGCCCGTGACGTCACTTCTCGTCCAAGCGGGTGACTCAGAGCCAAGCCTGTATATCGGCGCTCTGACGGATCCCCGTTTTGACGGACATTCACCGGGAATGGGGGCGGGGCATTATCCGACACTGTTATGTTAGAGACAGTCGGAACGATGACGGAAATGTCCAAAATACGGAAGTACGGGAGGTGACGGCGATCCGGCTAGTACGGGTTTCCAACAATTAGAGGTCCGAAATGGCGAGGGGTTACTGTACTCCCTCCATCTTTCGACTGTCTTGCTTCACTTGGAGGTAGATGTGCTGGAAAGTGTGAAAAGGAACAACTTGAGATGGTTCGGCCATATGGAACGTATGGAAAGCGAAAAAATTACTAAGAGGGTGTACGAGACCGAGGTGGAAGAACAGAGAGGGAGAGGTAGACCGAACGAGAGGTGGAAGGATGGAGTAAGGAAGTATATGGATAAAGGCAGTGCTGGTTGGGAAGAGGGGCGTCGACTGACTGGGGACAGAGGTGCATGGGGGCGGTTCGTTCGTGGCCACCCCTTCGGGGATCACGGCGTCAGGCAATAGATAAATAGATAGATAGTACAATATACAGTACGGTACTGGTATGTTATATTTGGCTATTAATTTTATTTGTGTCCTAGGTGAGGTGTGGTGAGGATGCCAGCCCTAGTGGTGTTTCAGCGGCGATGGCGCATTGGCAGCGATGACCTGGTAATACCTGGCATTATTGAGGTCATTCTTCGCACTATATGGTAGGATTCCTTTTACATATATTGCTATACTGTACGTTACATTTATAATATATTTTATGAGTGAGATGTTCTGCCTATATAAAATAATATGATAGCAGTAATGTTGCTTTAGTTGAATATGCTGAAATTTTATTTTAGGCAGTACCGGTATTGTAATATACCAGACAATCCCCTCGGTTTAAATATGCCATTTCTTGCTTCAATATCACTGGTATTACTGTGTAAGTATTGTGTATATCTCATAGAACTGGGTTTGTATTGTATACAGTATAATCAGGCACATATCCCACTGCTGGGGGTGGTAATGCAGTACAATGAAGTTGTAAAAGATTAAAGTTGAGCTATACTCTATTCCAAGTAAGTAGGTTAAAACTCTTGAACATTAACCTTTATAACTCACAAATGACTACAGTAATCGTGTTAATATTTCTACCATTTGGGGAGGGTCTACCAGGGAAGAGGTGTGGAAATTTACAGCCCATTTGTTCTAGCCTTTTTTGAGTTACAGAGGTTAGGGTTCACTATTTTTGGACTACCTCTTTGGAACGGTATAGCAATGTTTTGTTCTTGGAACATATCTATTTTATTATTGAGACTCATGAGCCATAATAAGTATATTCTCATATTAATCTGTATCCAACATAATCAAGATACAGAAATACAGTGCTACATAATATCCAAAATACTACAAAGTGTGACTTTAAAAGGCTTACAGATGTGAATAGGTGTAGCCTATACAGTACAGTACATACTTATTATGGCTTCTGAGGTACCGGTACCCATAATACAGGATATCCTCTACATCTAATGATATGTTGGACAGGTTGAGAGAGAGGTATCCTGACCAGGATTCGAACCCACTCACCCCAGGTATATTTGGGAGAGCTGTGCACCATAACCACTCGACCATGAGCGGATCTATACACTGATCTACGGTGCCCAGCTCTCCCAAATATACCTGGGGTGAGTGGGTTCCAATCCTGGTCAGGATACATCTCTCTCATACCCTTTACATAATTTGCTATGGTTGCCTAGGTTTGGGTTGGTAGTTGGCGTTGTAGTAGAACATGAAGTGGACACAACCCGCTGCACCAGTGGGAGCCAGCTACTGCGAATCTACTTCTATGGCGCCGGTACCCTCCTGGCAGTGGCTGGGGCGGTCACCATCGCTCTTATCTTTCACTCCGCCAGAGGCACCGTCATGGACATTGGGCCACGAAGAATGGTGCCGCACCTTATTGTGACCAGGTATGGTTTACTATCTATTGTAGTACCGGTATTTTACAGTAACATCTTGTTCGTTGTCGTCCATTTTTCCTTTCAATGTTGTTTACATTTTAACACTTAAGTATACTGAATACAGTATATATGTGTTCAAAGAAGTGAACCTGGGTGTGAATACTGTATAGCAATATATATATTAATATACACTGTACTGTATTTTTGGGTAAGAAGAAATACAGTTCAGTACATAGCTATAATTATAACTGGTCACTTTGAGCAAATATATACCTGTATATAAAAAGTTTCTGTATATGGTAGTACTGTACAAATATTGTTGATAAAATAGGTTGCTGAACTAGGTAGATTTTTTCCTTAATAGATATCTGAATACTGTACTGTATTCTTTTTCCAGAGTACTTTTGGGAGTGCCTGAGGTAGCATGGAATGTACTAGGTACCGTATGGGTGATGACGGGTCGCATACACTGTCAGCCAGACTCACCTCTACCGTTGCTCATGAAAGGTTAGTCTTACTTGGTACTGGTGCTCCTTTTAGTCATATCCGACAATCTCTTATTTGAATTTTTATAACACTTCAGTCACTATAGCTAATATATCTTCAGTTGAAGTTACCTAAGAGTCTAAGTATGTTGCTAGATATAATTTACTGATGAAAGATTACTTTATAAATAGCAGCACTCTGATTACTCCATTTTTCTCTTCTCTTTTAGCGGTGGTAGTTTACACATGGGTGGCAGTGGTACTGATATTTGTAGGTATATTGCTGCTCTTTGACCCCATGAAGCGGCCAGGGACTGTGGATGGCGGCGTCTTAGAGTAAGTCTTTTCCTCTCAACTTTATTGTAATAATAATAATAAAATTATAAACTTATTATACTTTGTTAAGTATCCAGGTATCTTTTATCTACAAATAGACAATAAGAAACCTTCCTTCCTACCAGAGATCCTGCAGTAAGAGAGAGTGGCCATCCTTTTCTTTAGATGCCATCTTGGTTCCTCTGTTGTTAAAGATTGGAATGATATTTTATTTGCAAGCATTTAGAATTTAGATTTAAAGATCAAGCTATATTTACAGTACATGTACTGTACTAGTATTGCCGGATGTTAATTATTGTGGACTAATATGAGTGTAAAGAGAAGACAATAACACCAAAAAGGGCTGCCTGGAATGCTGCAATTAGGATGTGAGACTGGAACCACGCCATGTGGAGCACTCGGTTTTTAAATGTATGTATGTATAGGGTCTCTACTTCCCACTTTTGCTCTTCGATAAGTAAAAATCAAGACTATTGAAACTTGTATGACTGAAGTTTTATAAATGATAAACTTTTCTTAATTACAGTATATTAGGTAGGCTACCGTAAACTGGGGTAATTTCGGACTGCGGTGAAAATATCGGACATTCGCGATAATAAGTAATTAGCCATTGTCATTATATAATGGAAACGCTTTTATTTTTTTATTTTTTTTTGTAGGGTCCGTTTAGAGAAATGGCAAAAGACCATGTAAAAGTCCTAAGGAACTGACAAGAATATATGTACAGTACACAAAACAAATATTATACTTATGCTTACTTTTTGTCTGTATGTATTAATTGTTTATCTTTTTCTATTGTTATTATTAATTTTTATAATTAATTGTTCTGGTTAAAAGAGTACTCTTGTTTAAATCTATAGTGCCTTCTTCATATTTTCAAATATTTATATTTATTATATTGTATCTATTCATTGTCGATAGGATCAATTGCTTTCCTTAGTTTATTTGTACAATAAACGTAGGTTATTAGTAGGGTAGTAATTGTTAGGGGTCACTTGAAGCATGCTATATTTACAGGTACCTACCCGATAGCACTATCGTTAGTGAGTGATATATGTTTTTTGTAGCCTACTTTTGTTGATATCTTGTTAAATTACAAATTTAGCTTAATATAAAATTTTATATAAATTGTAGTTTCTTTATTCATACAGAATTTAGTAAATTTTACCAGAACGTCCCGGACTTCCCAAATTGACTAATTCCTTGAACATGACGATGGTGCATTGTTATATGTTTTATGTTATATGTTTTTGGTGTTCCACCTAGAACTCCTACTACATCTCTTCACATAGAACTGCACTGGCTGCCACTAAGAGCAAGAATAGAATTTAAGTTGTGTTTGGTGACTTTTAAGGTTCTCAAATTTGGTGAGCCTGGGTACCTTGCGGAGCTGCTCAGGCGCCCACCGGCACACCATGGTGTAGTTGTGCGTCATGACAGTGACCCTTTTCGTCTTGATGAACCAAGGGCTTTCCAGCAGTCTTCTTTCTTTGAGAGGTCATTCTCCTACATGGCTCCGAGGTTGTATAACAGGTTGCCGCTGTCCATGAGACAACCGAGTTCTGTTGAATGCTTCAAGAGACAACTTAAGACTTTTCTCTTTGAGAGAAGCTATGATCTTGAGAGAGGTGTCATGACAGATGGCTATAGAGTTTAGGCTATTTTGCCACTGCTAGTGATTGTTAAATGTGTGTTGCCCTCTTTTGATGCATTGATTTTGTTCTTTTTTCTTTCTCTTTCCGAGCGCTAGTGAATTCTTCGGAAAAATTGGCGCTTATGAGAAATAAGTAACATGCTTATTATTATTATTATTATTATTATTATGTGCGATCAGTTTGCTTGGGAACCAAATTGACTTGCTCATGTAGTTATGTACACCCTATGTAGTGGATTGTGTTCTTTTATTTCAACATTTTATTTTATCAAGCGTTATTTCCACATAGCGATTTTGATTAGTTCTTTTGCATTTATCTTGTATCGTCCCAGTTTTGGTTTGTTTATTTTGCAAGTTTTACATTATAATACCGGTACCGTATATGACGAACATTTGTATATTTTTCGCTACCCTGAAGAATTTTGTTTGTATGAATGATTTTGTGACTGATATAATTTTGTAGCAAAATTACCAGAGACAACATCCACCAAAGGAAATTTGTAACACTTGTATAACGCTCTAGCTAGAACACTACCCTCCTCACACCGCCCTATCACACTCCTTTGCACCCCCGCCAAAGTCATAGAACGCCTTGTACTACAACTGACCACAGACACTCTACCCCTAGCTCCAACACAACATGTCTTCAGGCCACTGCACTTCACAAACACTCTTCTTACAGACCTTACACAAAGAGCTTTTGACGCCATCAACTGTATAACGCTCTAGCTAGAACACTACCCTCCTCACACCGCCCTATCACACTCCATTGCACCCCCGCCAAAGTCATAGAACGCCTTGTACTACAACTGACCACAGACACTCTACCCCTAGCTCCAACACAACATGTCTTCAGGCCACTGCACTTCACAAACACTTCTTACAGACCTTAAACAAAGAGCTTTTGACGCCATCAACTCAGCCAGACTACCACACAGATCACTACTTGCCACACTCGACATTAGTAAAGCCTTCGATGGCATCCCCCGCCACAACCTAACAAACAAAATCTACGACACAAACACGCACAACAACACAAAAAGGTGGCTGGCCAACTTCCTAGCAGGCAGATGTGCACATGTATCTTTTGCCAGTCAGTCATCTAGCATCAGAAATTTCCCAAACGGAGTCCCGCAAGGATCCGTCCTGTCGCCCGCACTCTTCAATCTGTACCTGCATGATATAAATACACCCCATACACCCCAAATAAACATAGTCTCCTACGCAGACGACATAACACTCGCATGCACACACCAATACCCAGACACAGCAACACTTCTCTTTCAACCTTATCTCAACACATTACATGACTGGTGCACTACAAACAGACTCAATTTAGCCCCAACCAAATCCACCGCAACCCTCCTCACAAGCTGGACAGCAGAACACAAATATACCCGCAACTCACCATAAACAACACACCCCTAACACACACACACTCACCCAAAATCCTAGGAGTAACATATGATACTCTAATGGCCATGGCCTTCCTTAGGGAGTCGAGGCTGTTCGGCCAGGCAGCTTAGGGAACGACAACAACAACAACAACCTATTGTGTGTTCAAAAAAAATAAAAAATAAATTTTGACATGAAACAAAACAATAGTTTGTTGCTATTTGCCCTATGTAAATACAGTAATTCATAATAATTGTCCATCATTAAAATGGTGATTAAAGATCAAATAATCATTCTCTGAGTCCAAACACCCATAAAAATATGATAATATGCTAACCAATTTATGTATTTCGGTCAATTCTGGATATAAAATATATATAAATTATGAGGCAAATATCTTGTCCAAAAAAAATGCTAACTGCCGAAAGAAACACCAACACATGTTATACCTATAAAAATGCTCAAATTCATAAAAATCTATATTCAGTGATAGAGTATACATACCTATATTTTTTCACTAGGCCTAGTTCATTTTAAAGATATTGATTTGACAGCATTGGTTATTTTTCCTGCTCAATATTTTCTAAGAGTTAGTACAATGCCTAACAAGAACAGATCCAAAACGAATATCTGTTAAAACTCATATATCACCCCCTCCTGTACTGATTATACAGACCTAAAAGTATGGACTGTGCAGTTTGCACTAAAACATCGGACAGGGATAAGCAGCAATAATAAAATATTCATATAAAATTGTAGGAACCGAAAAAAGAATGAAATAAAGCCATGAACGTACGTCCGAAGTTCTCCTCCGTTTGTCTTAACATAACCCTGCATTCTTGACAATAATTTTCCATAAGAAATCACTATGTCTGAAGTTTTCCACTTTCGAGAATACTTTGGACATCATTTAGGATAAGGATAGCTCTCTTATTATGAGGGATAATTTTGGGAAGCTTCCTGGATTACGGCTCACTATTACCACACACCACTTGACATCGTTAAATCTCTATAATGTGTTTACAGTTAGAAGATATCGTTAAAAAACGTTCGAAAATGTCCGAAATTACCACAGTTTACGGTACCCATTGTGAACAAAGTTGATACTTGCAGGAAGTGGGCACTCTGAATAACGGGCTTAAAGGTCTAAGAATTTGTAAACATAAGACATTTATATAGTGGTGGATGAAATTTGAATAATTTCCTTTTTACCGGATTATAGGTTTGACTCCTGTAAGGAGATAAAGAAAACCTAATATTTAGTAGTGGCCCCGTAATCATTGACGAACATGCCTATTACATAAGGCATCCTCTTCAAACACTAATCCGCCGTAGTTTGAATCTACCGCGCAGAGCATTTAAAACTGAGGAGCCTTCATCATGAGCGCACGCGACCTCACTCATGGCTTCAGTCATTATGAATTGGGTTCTCACTACGAAAAAACTTCGTAAAAAATAAAAAAAAAAAAAAAATAAGAATAACTATCCAATAAGCTTTCCATCATATCGTGGATGTACTTGTGTGGATTTCTGACCAGACGCTGAATCAGGCGTCATTCCTCCTTCACTGACATATCAAGTAAACCAAAATCCTTAATACATCAACGAATGGGAAGGGGACGGTCGGGAGGGCCCCAGTCGTCAATGATTACGGGGCCACTACTAAATATTAGGTTTTCTTTATCTCCTTACAGGAGTCAAACCTATAATTTATTAGTGGCCCCTCCATCATTGACGAACATGCCTGATATCTAAGACTGGAGGGGGACATTCGTAATCATATCATAACTCTAGAAAAGCAGATAATAAAAACAACCACATAGTATTCTTGATGACTGGAAGACTGGCATAATAGTCCCCCTATATAAGGGCAAAGGGGAAAGAGGAGTGTGTGGTAACCACCGAGGAATATGTCTTCTAAGCGTAGTAGGGAAGGTATACAGTAGGGTAGTGATTGAGAGAGTGAGAGTGAGAACGGAGAAATGGATAGGCGACGAGGAGTTTTAGGAAGGGAAGAGGATGTGTAGATCAGATTTTTACCCTGAATTGTGTTGTGGAGAAGTATCTGGAGAAGAAACAAAAGGTGTATGTTGCCTTTATGGACTTGGAGAAGGCCTATGACAGAGTGGATAGAGAAGGTTTGTGGAAAGTACTTAGAATATACGGAGTAGAGGGCAAGTTCCTGAAAGCAGTGAAGAGCATGTATTAGGGTGCAAAGGCGGCAGTGTGTGGAGAGTCAGCAGAGCGAGTTCTTTGACCTGAATGTTGGTTTGAAACAGGGGTGTGTGATGTCCCCGTGGTTGTTTACTGTATATATGGATGGAGTCATGAAAGAAATACTATCAAGAGCAGTGGATGTTGGTGTATCGCTGAAAAGGGAGGGAATTGAGGAAGCTACCTATACTGCTGTTTGCGGATGATACAGTTCTGATGAGTGATAATGAATGGGAGTTGCAGGGTCTGGTAAATGAGTTTGGAACAGTGTGCAAAAACGGAATTTGAAGGTAAATACGGGAAGAGCAAGGTTATGGTCTTCGAAAGGGGTGAAGTCACAGAGTGTGAGGTGAAGCTGAACGGTCAGGCTATGGAGATCGTCAACTCTTTAAGTATCTGGGCAGTGTGTTGAGTAAAGATGGGACTATGGATGAAGAGGTGCGGGAGAGGGTACAACAGGGGAAGGTTGTAGGAACGCTAAAAGCAGTAACAAGAATAGGGTGGTCAGTATGGAAGTGAAGAAGTCCTTGCATGACAGTGTGGTAATCCCGACACTGACTTACGGAAGCGAAGCATGGACGTTGGTTGAGAGACTCAGACCAAGTGAGAGCAGTGGAAATGAATTACTTAAGGAGTGCGTGCGGAGTTACATGGAGGGATAGACAGACTAATGAGGAAGTAAGAAGGTGTGGTGTGGAGGTAGATGTGCTGGAAAGTGTGAAAAGGAACAACTTGAGATGGTTCGGCCATATGGAACGTATGGAAAGCGAGAGAATGACTAAGAGGGTGTACGAGAGCGAGGTGGAGGGACAGAGGGGGAGAGGTAGACCGAATATGAGGTGGAAGGATGGAGTGAGGAACTACATGAACGAAGGCGGTGCTGGTTGGGGGGAGGGGCGTCGACTGACTGGGGACAGAGGTGCATGGGGGCGGTTCGTTCGTGGCCACCCCTTCGGGGATCACGGCGTCAGGCAATAGATAGATAGATAGATAGTATTCTTACTTTTTGAAAAATGTATTTAATACGGCGTAGGCCGGAAATATACAAGAAAAAGGGGTTCAGGCAGGTGCGTGCTTCAAAGAAGCCTGCCCGACAAAAATGGGTAACCCTGAAGATTCTGAACACAGATCTGTAGTTACAAAAGGCACCCCACTCAACGAGTGGTGACAAAAATAATAAGTTATAAGTTTATATGTGCACATCATAAACCCCAAAATACATGTGGAGATCAATTGCTAATGAACTCCATTGAACTAATATTACATTGCTTTCGCAGCTAAAATTACTATAACAACACCGTTGTTTTGTACTAAACTTTGTACTAGCACAAATTCTCGCAGAGAAATTTTCATATCACATTTTAACCTTAAATTGTATCACAGCTCTCATACTCCGGCGGGGTCTAGGGTGTCCTATGTCAACTGACTGCACCCCCCCCCCCCCTTCCGTGAAAATAAACATAAGTGACTGCAGGGCCACCTAGACCCTCTGCCTTAAAGCTATACATGGTAAGGAAGGTTTGTCTAGAGCAACTGACAAGTATCTAGAGAGAAACGTATGATTAGACGCCCACAACTGTGTGGACGCAATATCTTCAACTGAAAAGTTTTTCAGGAAACGTAAAGAGGCCGCCCACTTGCGTAAATCGTGGGCCCTACCCACAACGCCGGGATTACTCTCTTTAATGACTTCTACCAGAAGAGAGGCTAATCGCCGTTTAAGTAAGCGTTTACCCGTACTCGCTACCCATAAAGCACCTTGGGGGTTATGAGGAGCTATTCTCAAATATTTGGTTAGAGCTTGCACTGGACATAAATTATGATGCACCTTTCCCCTTTTTAACGCCGGCACCGTGAACTCAGAAAACACGTGTGCACTATGCTCATTCTTGGCTACAAACGCCGGGGAGGGTGCAATGGAAATTGAATCATTAAGTCTACCAAACCTAAGACAATTAGGTGTGTTGCTCATCGCCGCCAGCTCAGACACTCTGTTTCCGGTGGCCAAAGCCAAAAGGAAAACTGCCTTCTTTAAGATTAAAGCAAAGTCTGCAGTATTTTGATACAGACGAGAATGAAGTAAAGACAAAGCTTTGTCCAGAGACCAAGTAGGCATGAGCTGACGGGGAGGTGGGCGGAGTTTAAAACACGCTCTCATAAATCCTGTTTCCTCCGCCACCGGTATGGATAGACCTGTAAGGTCGAAAAAGGGCACTCTAATCGCAGTTAAGTGATTCTTCAAAGTGACCACAGATAAACGTTTCTGCTCAAACAGATAGTTCAAGTAATTAAAAACCAATGCCACTGAGGGTACAGTTTGTTCCGTTCTAACAATCCAAGAAGTAAAAGCTTTCCAATGAGATTGATATTGTCGCTTAGTAGACTGAGTATATTGATTGAGCAATTTATTGGTCACATCCCTACCGTATGGTGCTAGCCACTTGGCCTCCTGAATGTCCATAATGCAAAAGTCAGCGAGGTCTCTAGGTTGCCAATCGTGTCTAAGTGGAAGTACCCGACCGGGAGCGATACCGGGTCCGGGCACCACATTATTAAGTGCTGGTACCACACCTGCGCCGGCCACAGGGGCGCGATTAGCGAGACTAAGCCTCGATAAACTCGTAGTTTGTTCACTACGTGGCACATTAGTGACGCATCTGGCGGCGGAAACAGATAGATGGAGCTCCATCTGTTCCAGTCTGTCACTAGGGCGTCTGGCCCCCCTGCCGGCGTTATCGCCCGGCGGGTGAGGTATAGAGGGAGCTTGTGAGTCTCCTCGGACGCAAAAAGATCCACTTGTGGATGGGAGAGCTCCGCAATCATTAGGTCGAAAATGGGTTGCTTGAGCTCCCATTCTACTGTCGTGCTCTGTCTCCGGGACAGAGCGTCTGCCCAGACGTTCGCTACGCCTGGGAGATAAGATGCGTGAAGATAAATATCTAGACTGGTGGCTAGAACAAAAATCTCTTCCGACACGAGTAGCAACTTCCTTGACCTCGTTGACCCTTGTTTCTGAATACAGTGAACTGCATTCAGATTGTCCATTCTGAAGGCCACTGACTTGCCCCGTAACGCCGGTCCGTGAGCCTGAAGGAAATACAAGGGGACTAGTAACTCTTTGACATTTATGTGAGAGATTTCTAAGTGGGACCAAAGTCCCTGATCCTGGTGCCCCTGATTGACTGAAATCCCCACCCTATGGTGCCTGACGCATCCGTGTCTACCCATACCGTTGGAGGAGGAGAGGTCCATGACATGATTGAGTGCAATGTTTCCCTCTTCACCCAGACCGCTAGTAAGGTGTAGATTAATTTTGGTATGGGCCATAATTTTCCCGCCGGTAAGAGTGCGAAATATTTGTTGCCTTCCAATATTAATCGTTTTACTTTCAACCGGCCCAACTTGACAGTTAGCTGAATCCAGTTGAGAGAGCCGACCAGAGACTCCCAGACTCTTCGTGTCGTAGTCAGACTGTGAAGAAACCTGAACAGTTTCCTGCGAAACCTGTTGCGATTGTCCACACTCTGACTCAGAGTGAGAGCGGCGGTGTCCCAGACCAGCCCTATCCACTGAATTACTCTTGAGGGAACAAGGTTTGACTTTACCAGATTTACCTTGAAGCCTAGAGTTTTGACATGATTTAAAATGATATTGACATGTTTTATGCATAAATGTTGTGTCTCTGCCACCACCAGCCAGTCGTCTAGATACCACAACACTCTGATTCCCTGTTTTAACAACGGCATCAGGGCTTGCCGGACTAGTTTCGTGAATAATCGAGGTGCTAGGTTCAAACCGAACGGCATCCTCTGAAAAACAAAATTTTGGTGCCTGATCCTCAAGGCCAGAAACCTTTGAAATCTTTTGTTGACCGACACGTGCCAATAGGCGTCTGTCAGGTCTAGGGAACACATCCAGCCTCCCGGCGGAAGTATTAGCCTGATTTGATGAACTGTTAACATTCTGAAAGACTCGTTGTAAATGTGAAGATTCAGATAAGACAGGTCTACGACCGGCCTCATCTGAACACTGTCCCGTTTGGGAACCAAAAACAGTTTTGACGTGAATACAGGGTAATCTGGAGGGACCGGGATGATGACATTCTTGGCAATCATCTCCTGGACCAGCGACTCCACCTCTAATGAAACACAATTTGCCGTTGTCGGCTGACGTAAGCGAGGTCGCCGGAGCCACTGCCAAGTGATGCCTTTGCGTGCCACCATCCGTGCCCAGGTTTTAACGGCCATGCTTGGTGACACGTTCGGAACGACCCAGTTAGCAGACAAGGGTTCGCCGGCTGTACTTCCCTCGGTTCCTCCGGCTCTAAGACAGGCACTGGGAGTGAGAAAGACTTTAGTTTTTTGATGGTGGGTTTGGTGGTGTTGGACGCTTCGCCGGCTGGCTGGTGTGGGCCGAAGACTGGCCCTGCCCCGGCTTATACTGGCCGCGTCCCCTCTGTCCTGAAAACCCTCTCTGTCTATGCCTGAACTGACCCAGGGGGGATTGGGAGGACTTAGGCGGAAGAAACGGCTTAGAACCCCCTGGCTGAGCTTTAGTAGGAGGCTTAGGTTTGGGGAAGTTAAATCCCGGTTTCTTACCCTGTGCGGGACTGTGCTTCAAGGCCTGTGCCAGTGATTCTTCGGAAAAATTGGCTTATGAGAATAAGTAACATGCTTACTTATTATCTTATTATTATGTGCGATCAGTTTCTTGGGAACCAAATTGACTTGCTCATGTAGTGTACACCCTATGTAGTGGATTGTTTCTTTTATTTCAACATTATTTATCAAGCGTTATTTCCACATAGCTATTTTGATAGTGCCAGTTTTGGTTTGGTTTATTTTGCAAGTTTACATGATAATACCGTATATGACGAAATTTGTATATTTTCCAGCTACCCTGAAGAATTTTGTTTGTATGAATGATTTTGTGACTGATTAATTTTGTAGCAAAATTACCAGAGACAACATCCACCAAAGGAAATTTGTAACACTTGTATAACGCTCTAGCTAGAACACTACCCTCCTACACCCGCCCTATCACACTCCTTTGCACCCCCGCCAAAGTCATTAGAACGCCTGTACTGACCACAGACCTCTACCCCTAGCTCCAAACACAAACATGTCTTCAGGCCACTGCACTTCACAAACACTCTTCTTACAGTACACAAAGAGCTTTGACGCCATCAACTGTATAACGCTCTAGCTAGAACACTACCCTCCTCACACCGCCCTATCACACTCCATTGCACCCCCGCCAAAGTCATAGAACGCCTTGTACTACAACTGACCACAATCTACTACCCCTAGCTCCAACAACATGTCTTCAGGCCACTCACTCACAAACACTTCTTACAGACCTTAACAAAGAGCTTTTGACGCCATCAACTCAGCCAGACTACCACACAGATCACTACTTGCCACACTCGACATTAGTAAAGCCTTCGATGGCATCCCCCGCCACAACCTAACAAACAAAATCTACGACACAAACACGCACAACAACACAAAAAGGTGGCTGGCCAACTTCCTAGCAGGCAGATGTGCACATGTATCTTTTGCCAGTCAGTCATCTAGCATCAGAAATTTCCCAAACGGAGTCCCGCAAGGATCCGTCCTGTCGCCCGCACTCTTCAATCTGTACCTGCATGATATAAATACACCCATACACCCCAAATAAAACATAGTCCTACGCACGACGATAACACTCGCATGCACACACCAATACCCAGACACAGCAACACTCTCTTTCAACTTATCTCAACACATTACATGACTGGTGCACTACAGACTCAATTTAGCCAACCAAATCCACCGCAACCCTCCTCACAAGCTGGACAGCAGAACCAATATACCCGTCACTCACCATAAACACACCTAACACACACACCTCACCCAAAATCCTAGGAGTACACATATGATACTCTATGGACCATGGCCTTCCTTAGGGAGTCGAGGCTGTTCGGCCAGGCAGCTAGGGGAACGACAACAACAACAACCCCTATTGTGTGTTCAAAAAAAAATAAAAAAATAAATTTTGACATGAAACAAAACAATAGTTTGTTGCTATTTGCCCTATGTAAATACAGTAATTCATAATAATTGTCCATCATTGGTGATTAAAGATCAAATAATCATTCTCTGACACAACACCCTAAAATATGATAATATGCTAACCAATTATTGTATTTCGGTCAATTCTGGATATAAAATATATATAAAATTATGAGGCAAATATCTTGTCCAAAAAAAAAAAAAAATGCTAACTGCCGAAAGAAACACCAACACATGTTATACCTATAAAAATGCTCAAATTCATAAAAATCTATATTCAGTGATAGAGTATACATACCTATATTTTTTCACTAGGCCTAGTTCATTTTAAAGATATTGATTTGACAGCATTGGTTATTTTTCCTGCTCAATATTTTCTAAGAGTTAGTACAATGCCTAACAAGAACAGATCCAAAACGAATATCTGTTAAAACTCATATATCACCCCCTCCTGTACTGATTATACAGACCTAAAAGTATGGACTGTGCAGTTTGCACTAAAACATCGGACAGGGATAAGCAGCAATAATAAAAATATTCTATAAAATGTAGGAACCGAAAAAAAGAATGAAATAAGCTATTGAACGTACGTCCGAAGTTCTCCTCCGTTTGTCTTAACATACTGCATTCTTGACAATAATTTTCCATAAGAAATCACTATGTCTGAAGTTTTCCACTTTCGAGAATACTTTGGACATCATTTAGGATAAGGATAGCTCTCTTATATGAGGGATAATTTTGGGAAGCCTTCGGATTACGGCTCACTACCACACACACCACTTGACATCGTTAATCTTATAATGTGTTTACAGTTAGAAGATATCGTAAAAAACGTTCGAAAATGTCCGAAATTACCACAGTTTACGGTACCCATTGTGAACAAAGTTGATACTGCAGGATCACGGGCTTAAAGGTCTAAGAAGTAAAAAACATAAGACATTATATAGTGGTGGATGAAATTTGAATTAATTTCACCGGATTATAGGTTTGACTCCTGTAAGGAGATAAAGAAAACCTAATATTTAGTAGTGGCCCGTAATCATTGACGAACATGCCTATTACATAAGGCATCCTCTCACACTAATCCGCCGTAGTTTGAATTACCGCGCAGAGCATTTAAAACTGAGGAGCCTTCATCATGAGCGCACGCCGCCTCACTCATGGCTCAGTCATGAATTGGTTTCACTACGAAAAAACTCGTTTAAAAAATAAAAAAAAAAAAAAAAAGAATAACTATCAAAGAGCTTTCAATCATATCGTGGATGTAATTGTGTGGATTTCTGACCAGACGCTGAATCAGGCGCTCCTTCACTGACATATCAAGTAAACCAAAATCCTTAATACATAACGAAGGGAAGACGGTAAAGGGGAGGGCCCCAGTCGTCAATGATACGGGCCACTACTAAATATTAGGTTTCTTTATCTCCTCAGGAGTCAAACCTATAAATAATTAGTGGCCCCTCCATCATTGACGAACATGTAATAAGACTGGAGGACATTCGTAATCATTCATCTAGAAAAGCAGATAATAAAACCACATAGTATTCTTGATGACTGGAAGATGCATAATAGTCCCCTATCTAAGGGCAAAGGGGAAAGAGGAGTGTGGGTAACCACCGAGGAATATGCAAGCCGTAGGGAAAGGTATAGTAGGGTAGTGATTGAGAGAGTGGAGTGAGAACTGAGAACATGGATAGGCACGAGCAGGGAGGTTTTAGGAAGGGAAGAGGATTGTAGATCAGATTTGTAAATTGTGTTGTGGCGAATAAGTCTGGAGAAGAAACAAAAAGGTGATTTCATTATGGAGAAGGCCTATGACAGAGTGGATAGAGAAGGTTTGGAAAGTACTTAGATATAAGGAGTAGAGGGCAAAGTTGCTGAAAGCAGTGAAGAGCATGTATGAGGGTGCAAAGGCGGCAGTACGTGTGGAGAGTGAGCAGAGCGAGTTCTTTGACCTGAATGTTGGTTTGAAACATGTGTGATGTCCCGTGGTTGTTTACGGTATATATGGATGGAGTCATGAAAGATACTATCAAGAGCAGTGAATGTTGGTGTATCGCTGAAAAGGAGAAATTGAGTGGAGTACCTATTACTGCTGTTTGCGGATGATACAGTTCTGATGAGTGATAATGAATGGGAGTTGCAGGGTCTGGTAAATGAGTTTGGAACAGTGTCAAAACGGAAAGAAGGTAAGTATGGAGGAAGAGCATGGTAATGGTCATCGATAGGGGTGATATCACAGAGAGTGAGGTGAGTGAACGGTCAGGCTATGGAGATCGTCACTCTTTAAGTATTGGGCAGTGTCTTGAGTAAAGATGGGACTATGGATGAAGAGGTGCGGGAGAGGGTACAAAGGGGAAAGAATTGTAGGAACGCTAAAAGCAGTAACAAGAAAATCGGGTGTCAGTATGGAAGTGAAGAGTCCTGCATGACAGTGTGGTATCCCGACCCTGACTTAAGCGAAGCATGGACTTGGTTGAGAGACTCAGACAAGAGTGAGAGCAGTGGAAATGAATTACTAATCTTGGTACATGGAGGATAGACAACCGAGAGGAAGTAAGAATTTCTAGTGTGGAAGGTGTGAAAAGGAACAACTTGAGATGGTTCGGCCATATGGACGTATGGAAAGCGAGAGAATACTAAGGGTGTACGAGAGCGAGTGGAGGGACAGAGGGGGAGAGGTAGACGAATATGAGGTGGAAGTGAGTGCGACACTACGAAGGCTACATGTGGTTGGGGGGCAATATGGACAGAGGTTGACTGGGGGGGTTCGTTCGTTCGTGGCCACCCTAGGATCAGGCAGATAATAGATATAGATAGTATTCTTACTTTTTGAAAAATGTATTTAATACGGCGTAGGCCGGAAATATACAAGAAAAAGGGGGTTCAGGCAGGTGCGTGCTTCAAAGAAGCCTGCCCGACAAAAATGGGTAACCCTGAAGATTCTGAACACAGATCTGTAGTTACAAAAGGCACCCCACTCAACGAGTGGTGACAAAAATAATAAGTTATAAGTTTATATGTGCACATCATAAACCCCAAAATACATGTGGAGATCAATTGCTAATGAACTCCATTGAACTAATTACATTGCTTTCGCAGCTAAAATTACTATAACAACACCGTTGTTTTGTACTAAACTTTGTACTAGCACAAATTCTCGCAGAGAAATTTTCATATCACATTTTAACCTTAAA
This sequence comes from Paralithodes platypus, assembly GCA_032716605.1. Taxonomy (NCBI): domain Eukaryota; kingdom Metazoa; phylum Arthropoda; class Malacostraca; order Decapoda; family Lithodidae; genus Paralithodes; species Paralithodes platypus. The sequence goes on from CM064520.1 coordinate 44,676,919, forward strand.
TTGTATCACAGCTCTCATACTCCGGCGGGGTCTAGGGTGTCCTATGTCAACTGACTGCACCCCCCCCCCTTCCGTGAAAATAAACATAAGTGACTGCAGGGCCACCTAGACCCTCTGCCTTTAAAGCTATACATGGTAAGGAAGGTTTGTCTAGAGCAACTGACAAGTATCTAGAGAGAAACGTATGATTAGACGCCCACAACTGTGTGGACGCAATATCTTCAACTGAAAAGTTTTCAGGAAACGTAAAGAGGCCGCCCACTTGCGTAAATCGTGGGCCCTACCCACAACGCCGGGATTACTCTCTTTAATGACTTCTACCAGAAGAGAGGCTAATCGCCGTTTAAGTAAGCGTTTACCCGTACTCGCTACCCATAAAGCACCTTGGGGGTTATGAGGAGCTATTCTCAAATATTTGGTTAGAGCTTGCACTGGACATAAATTATGATGCACCTTTCCCCTTTTTAACGCCGGCACCGTGAACTCAGAAAACACGTGTGCACTATGCTCATTCTTGGCTACAAACGCCGGGGAGGGTGCAATGGAAATTGAATCATTAAGTCTACCAAACCTAAGACAATTAGGTGTGTTGCTCATCGCCGCCAGCTCAGACACTCTGTTTCCGGTGGCCAAAGCCAAAAGGAAAACTGCCTTCTTTAAGATTAAAGCAAAGTCTGCAGTATTTTGATACAGACGAGAATGAAGTAAAGACAAAGCTTTGTCCAGAGACCAAGTAGGCATGAGCTGACGGGGAGGTGGGCGGAGTTTAAAACACGCTCTCATAAATCCTGTTTCCTCCGCCACCGGTATGGATAGACCTGTAAGGTCGAAAAAGGGCACTCTAATCGCAGTTAAGTGATTCTTCAAAGTGACCACAGATAAACGTTTCTGCTCAAACAGATAGTTCAAGTAATTAAAAACCAATGCCACTGAGGGTACAGTTTGTTCCGTTCTAACAATCCAAGAAGTAAAAGCTTTCCAATGAGATTGATATTGTCGCTTAGTAGACTGAGTATATTGATTGAGCAATTTATTGGTCACATCCCTACCGTATGGTGCTAGCCACTTGGCCTCCTGAATGTCCATAATGCAAAAGTCAGCGAGGTCTCTAGGTTGCCAATCGTGTCTAAGTGGAAGTACCCGACCGGGAGCGATACCGGGTCCGGGCACCACATTATTAAGTGCTGGTACCACACCTGCGCCGGCCACAGGGGCGCGATTAGCGAGACTAAGCCTCGATAAACTCGTAGTTTGTTCACTACGTGGCACATTAGTGACGCATCTGGCGGCGGAAACAGATAGATGGAGCTCCATCTGTTCCAGTCTGTCACTAGGGCGTCTGGCCCCCCTGCCGGCGTTATCGCCCGGCGGGTGAGGTATAGAGGGAGCTTGTGAGTCTCCTCGGACGCAAAAAGATCCACTTGTGGATGGGAGAGCTCCGCAATCATTAGGTCGAAAATGGGTTGCTTGAGCTCCCATTCTACTGTCGTGCTCTGTCTCCGGGACAGAGCGTCTGCCCAGACGTTCGCTACGCCTGGGAGATAAGATGCGTGAAGATAAATATCTAGACTGGTGGCTAGAACAAAAATCTCTTCCGACACGAGTAGCAACTTCCTTGACCTCGTTGACCCTTGTTTCTGAATACAGTGAACTGCATTCAGATTGTCCATTCTGAAGGCCACTGACTTGCCCCGTAACGCCGGGCCGTGAGCCTGAAGGAAATACAAGGGGACTAGTAACTCTTTGACATTTATGTGAGAGATTTCTAAGTGGGACCAAAGTCCCTGACCCTGGTGCCCCTGATTGACTGAAATCCCCACCCTATGGTGCCTGACGCATCCGTGTCTACCCATACCGTTGGAGGAGGAGAGGTCCATGACATGATTGAGTGCAATGTTTCCCTCTTCACCCAGACCGCTAGTAAGGTGTAGATTAATTTTGGTATGGGCCATAATTTTCCCGCCGGTAAGAGTGCGAAATATTTGTTGCCTTCCAATATTAATCGTTTTACTTTCAACCGGCCCAACTTGACAGTTAGCTGAATCCAGTTGAGAGAGCCGACCAGAGACTCCCAGACTCTTCGTGTCGTAGTCAGACTGTGAAGAAACCTGAACAGTTTCCTGCGAAACCTGTTGCGATTGTCCACACTCTGACTCAGAGTGAGAGCGGCGGTGCCCCAGACCAGCCCTATCCACTGAATTACTCTTGAGGGAACAAGGTTTGACTTTACCAGATTTACCTTGAAGCCTAGAGTTTTGACATGATTTAAAATGATATTGACATGTTTTATGCATAAATGTTGTGTCTCTGCCACCACCAGCCAGTCGTCTAGATACCACAACACTCTGATTCCCTGTTTTAACAACGGCATCAGGGCTTGCCGGACTAGTTTCGTGAATAATCGAGGTGCTAGGTTCAAACCGAACGGCATCCTCTGAAAAACAAAATTTTGGTGCCTGATCCTCAAGGCCAGAAACCTTTGAAATCTTTTGTTGACCGACACGTGCCAATAGGCGTCTGTCAGGTCTAGGGAACACATCCAGCCTCCCGGCGGAAGTATTAGCCTGATTTGATGAACTGTTAACATTCTGAAAGACTCGTTGTAAATGTGAAGATTCAGATAAGACAGGTCTACGACCGGCCTCATCTGAACACTGTCCCGTTTGGGAACCAAAAACAGTTTTGACGTGAATACAGGGTAATCTGGAGGGACCGGGATGATGACATTCTTGGCAATCATCTCCTGGACCAGCGACTCCACCTCTAATGAAACACAATTTGCCGTTGTCGGCTGACGTAAGCGAGGTCGCCGGAGCCACTGCCAAGTGATGCCTTTGCGTGCCACCATCCGTGCCCAGGTTTTTAACGGCCATGCTTGGTGACACGTTCGGAACGACCCAGTTAGCAGACAAGGGTTCGCCGGCTGTACTTCCCTCGGTTCCTCCGGCTCTAAGGCGCTGGGAGTGAGAAAGACTTTAGTTTTTTGATGGTGGGTTTGGTGGTGTTGGACGCTTCGCCGGCTGGCTGGTGTGGGCCGAAGACTGGCCCTGCCCCGGCTTATACTGGCCGCGTCCCCTCTGTCCTGAAAACCCTCTCTGTCTATGCCTGAACTGACCCAGGGGGGATTGGGAGGACTTAGGCGGAAGAAACGGCTTAGAACCCCCTGGCTGAGCTTTAGTAGGAGGCTTAGGTTTGGGGAAGTTAAATGCAGGTTTCTTAGCCTGTGCGGGACTGTGCTTCACGGCCTGTGCCATGTTAAACACTGTTCGCCATACATCAGGGGACATTAAAGAAGGCGTAAGTACTGGGGACATTACCACCTGGTTAGCAATGCGATCAGGCAGCTTGCGAACTAATGACATCCTAAGATCCTGTCGTGCTCGCACCGCCTCAAGTAAGGCTGTGCGTATGTCACCTAAGGATTGAATCGACGACTGAAGAATCAGACGCCGGGATAACTCAACTGATCTTCGAGCATCCGCGTCTGCGATTGCCTGAGTAGACCTGAGTAAAGACTTAGCCACCTGTTGAGAAACTATGTACTGTGAAAACAGGCGGAAAGCTTTTCCCCTTAGCCTAAATTCTCTGTCTAGGTGAGAAGGGGTAGGGGTAGTGAATGGTTCCTTTAGTTCACAAAGATTAATCTTAGGGGCAGCTAGAAAAGAAAATAAAGCTGACGGAACTCCGCCGGCAGAACCTACCGGCATGGAGAACCATGAATGTGTATCCTGAGGGATCTGGTGGGAAGATTTAGAAGTGAAAGTGGTTGCAAAGTTTTGAGCCTCTACCTCCCAATCCACCCAAGGTCCTGGTCCCAACTGTCCCACCTTCAACACTGGATTAGCTGTCTCGTCTGTGACGGTCTGTAAATCTAGTTCAGGAGTAAGAGCCGACAAAGCCTTAATATCATTAAACCCATCCAGCTTAGACCAGTCTGAAAAAAGTTTTGAAGCTGAGGCAGGGGGTAAAGCAGGCTTAGATGCATAAACAAAATAATCCTGATGATAATAACTAGGTATAGCCTTGATATTTACGTCCAAAACATTACCCAAGGCATCCAATGCCCTTAATTTCTTTGACTTATTTCCCTGGATAAACCACTCACGTGGTACCGGGAGTTCCCCTGACAAGGTAGGCTGGGCAAGCTCTGGCTTAGAGGGGTTCAAAGGGACCCATGACTCGTCTGGCCCATAAAGCAGGGGCATAGCTACCTTTCTAAGAGGCGCTTTGTCTAGAGGGGGTGGATTAACATCCGTAATGACCCTGACATTTGACGTAGTGAATGCCGCCGTAGCTGGCTTAGAGCTCCCTGCCGGTGACAGAGTAGGAGGGTTAGGAATCTTAGATAAATCGATTGACGTTATCAGAGGCCGTACCGCAGAACTTGTCAAGGGAGCCCCCAAGTCCATTGTGGGGTTTTCTCGTTGTTGATTAAAGAATTTTGATAGAGCATGAGTAAGTAACCCATCAATTTCTTGTGCTGTAACAAACTGGTTAGATGCAGAACTTTCAGGTGAATCAGTATTATCATGGGCGGCGTCCAGGCCTGAGCCTGACCCTTGTCCATCCCTATCTGAAATTAATGACACTTCATCTTGTTCCTCCCGATCCTCCTGAGAAGACCCCGCCGAGGCAGGGGCACCTTGTTTCCAAGATAAGTCAGGGATAGAGGATGGGGTCGCCGCGTCCCTGTGGACATCGGCTACTGTGTGACTCGTATGAGTCGGACGTGGGTGGTCAGACCCTGGCTGAGCAAACCGCCAAACACCGAGGCTCTGGCCTACGCTCTCTTGAGAGTCTGAAACATTCTCAATTATTGAATTTCCTGAACTTTCCGTTTCTAGGGTTAAAATATCAATAGGTAAATCTTGTTTAGGGACAGGCGCTTCACTATACTCTGAGGCTGTAACAGAAACATTTTCAGGTGTAGAGGTACGATGAGATGCACTAGACTTAGTAGAATGTCGAGAGGACTTCTTATGGGAATCCTTTTTGGAGGATTTGTGGCTACGGTGTGACCGCGAACTAGACTTAGGTTTGGAAGAATCACCACCATGACCACTGGGGGAAGCTTCAGTCTTACACTTCTTACTCGCCGGGGAAGAGGCCCGACTTGAAGACCGCTGTCTGAGAGGTGACCTTGACCTCGATCTCGCCTGCGACGAGGAGGTGGCTGCCGGGGGAGTAGGCTCTCTCGGGCGTTTAGACGTATCCACAGACGATACAGAACCCTGGCTAGTCTCTGTCGGCTTAAAACCCCATACTCTAGAGGTACGTTTAGGGGGAGGGTGCTCTGACAGCAACTTATCCCAAAGTGGGACGTTGTCACATTGAAGTGACTTATGTGCGACAATGGTAGTGTAGGCCGACATTTGTTGTCTGACCTCTCTCAACGCTACCGCCGCGGTCTTGTCATTGTCACACAGGACTTTATTGGCTAATTGGGAGCAAAAGGAACAATTAATTGTAACCCAGAGACCCCTTGAACGGTCTAGACATCTAACACACCTTATGCAAAGGGTATGCGCAAAAATTGGGATACCCGCGCAAGTAGGGGTAATGCACAGGGCAAAAACTGGGGCCACAGTAGCCATGACAGAGACTGGTGTGAGGAAACTACCGCCGGGTCTGTATTGGTCCGCCGGAGCTCAGCTCTGGAAAAATAAAGAAAAATTTCCAGGAATTAATGCTCATAAGGTTAACCCAAGTGTTCGCATACAAGTGTTAATAACCCGCCGGGTAACGGGATGCAAAGACACAGCTAACACATCTCGCTACGCGGCTGGGTGTAAAGAGGCTAAACAAATCTTCTTAGCTAAAGAACATGAAGAATACCCTCTGATATAATGGTCCAGTATGGCACTTATAGTCTGTAGGAGGTGGTGACTGTCTCAAGATTCAATTTTGTAACAAAGCCCCCCTCATAAAGACGCCGGCCCTTGAAATATTTTAGTAGAATAGCCCAGGGCAGGAATATACGAGATCTGATTTTTTAACGAATTGTCCCAAACGATCGTCGTAAAAATAGAAGGCGGCGATACTGAAAGTATCACCCAATTAAGGTTAATCGAAATTGAATTTGTTTATAAATTCCTTAGTTCCTCCACTTAGGGGCACCCGCCGGGTGTGGGAATCGATTTGGTTAAACCTCACTGATCCTTCAATTGCCGTAAGAGTAAAGGCAGCGATACACAGAGTATCACTCAAATGGATTGGTTAACTATATGAGACCTAAGTCGTTTATCCCACCCTGCTCAGGTGCACCCGCCGGGTGAGAAGTCTAAAAGTTAACCCCACAAGTTCCTGACCCCACTTCTTTGTAAAAGATCGCCGGGGAGGAACGCCTAAACAACAGCTAGGTTTTCCATGTGGTTGTCGTAAACCAGGTAGAAAAACCTATAAAAACGAGTGTTCTCAAGAACGTCGTTTCTTTATATATATCTAAATATATGTAAGGATGGGTACAGCCATCCCGCCGGGAATTTAAAGGAGGCCTGAAACCAGGCACCCACAGAGACGCAGTCCTGGAGAGCCACAGACACCTCCCCACGCCGGGGAACCAGCCAGAGTTAAAAACCACGTGTGGCCCAACACTGCTCATCGGTCAGGATTTTTCATGGTGAAACCGAGAAAAAACCCGCCGGAAGGCAAACCCCACCCTGAACAGACACCATCTGAACAATACGACACGAGGAGAGACACGCACGACTAACCAAGGTCACAACATAATCCGTGGAATTAGCCAATACACAACTAAACCAGGAAACAATTATAGTCCGAGGAATTAGCCAATACACAACTAAAACCCGGATACACATGACACAGTAGGGCATATTTATAAAATAAATAATAACACTAGACATGTGGCAAAGCTACGAGCGGCTGGCTAGGCCTAGGTAGACGGCATGAAAATAGTTGAAATATAAACACACACTGGAATATCACAACAGGAACCACCGCCAACACACCACCGAAGCGATAACTTCCCACCCCGGGAAGCCTGACACGGACCCAGAAAAAACTTCACTAAGTGAAGAAAAATACGCTGGGAACGTCAGCAAACACACAGCTTACCTCATCAGAAGGATAAAAGGCAGCAATAATTAACGCGTAATGAAAGCCGCCTGCATCACCAACTAACACAACTGTGAAAAGTTCACGTGTCCACAACAGGACCACGAGGGTACATCCGAAATAGATGCCCCATACACACGACCCAAAATACACTGCACTGCGGGCAACCAGCCCAGGACACTCCTGCTACGCCTATCCTAACCTTACTCGATACATCCTAGAGTAAACAAATGAGAAAAAACTCACTAGGGACGCAACGAATGCGGAACCAGCGGAGCCTGAAAGGTACGTCCGGGCAGGCTGAGCGCAGAGCAAAAAAGGAGGAATGACGCCTGATTCAGCGTCTGGTCAGAAATCCACACAAGTACATCCACGATATGATGGAAAGCTTATTGGATAGTTATTCTTATTTTCTTTTTCTTTTTATTTTTTACGAAGTTTTTTCGTAGTGAGAACCCAATTCATAATGACTGAAGCCATGAGTGAGGTCGCGTGCGCTCATGATGAAGGCTCCTCAGTTTTAAATGCTCTGCGCGGTAGATTCAAGCTACGGCGGATTAGTGTTTGAAGAGGATGCCTTATGTAATAGGCATGTTCGTCAATGATGGAGGGGCCACTAATAAATATATTAATGACATTTATATTAATAAGTAAGCACATGAAAAATCTTTATCTTGAGAGTATACAATATTCTAAATGTATATTTGTCTTTCTTTTTCTTCAGGCCAAATTACATCCAACATTGGGAGAAGCGTTGTCGAACACTCTTCTGTGTAAGAGCACTAGATGAAAACAGCTCGGAGGCGTTTAGAAATGTGGCAGGTAAGTTTGAACACAACAAATCATATTTTCAGATATTTTTTATAGAGTTATCGCCTGGATATCTTCGGAGGTAATCTCTTACCTTGGATATTGACCATGCAAAGATTTTAATTATGGCTGAGATTGTATCAAAACCGTCAAATATTTTATTAGTTATTTTGATAGATGATGATATTTAATGTTAAAGTTCATTGTTTCTAATAGGGTTTGAGGGTTATTCTACTGGTTAAATTTTTTTTTACTACTGGTTAACTACATCAGTAGCATTTGTGACTGAAGAACCAAATCCACAGAAGTGTTGCGGTTTCAAGATTCACTTGGGAAAGATGTTTAAAAAGTACCAACCACCCAAATAGTGGATGGGTCGACTACCAATTTCGGCAGACCAATTAAATAGCCCTGGCAGGAGGCAGCTCATTTACACAGTATCCCATGATTATATATGTTTTTAGAACTACGGCTGTATTGAATTTGATTATACACACTGACACCCTATGGCCATGTGAAAAACATTTCTTGTAGTTTCAGTACATTCTCTTTAAGTTATATTCACTGTGCCCTAGATGTGTTTGCTTCGCTATTTGAGTCGAGCGATCTGGTGGCTTCGGATGTCGCAGCTGCCTTGGTGCTGCTCAGACTACAGCGACGCATGGAGGAGCAGCGAGAGGAGAGCTTCAGGCGCAACAACCTTCACCTCCCCATTAGTCGGGCCTCCACAGCTAGTATAGGTCGGTTGCAGGCTGGCAAATGACTTGAAATCTAGTCTCTAAATTAGGTCACTTATTTTTAGTAATTATTATTAAACATACAAAATTAACGTTACACTCCTTAGTTCCATTAAATAGCCATAAGATCTATCTATCTATATGCTCAGGCCCAATCCCCATTTTGGGGGTAGCCGACTCAAGACAGAGCAAGAACAGGGAAAACATAAAAACAACATAAAACAACAAATAAACACAGATAAAAAGCACAAACTCACACACATCCAGGTCACCCAGGAGAAGACCCAGAGACCAGGGTCACCAAGGTCGCTCCAGCACTCCCCCGGCCCCCGACCACCCGGAGAGGTTCCGATCTCGGCAGACAGACATGCAGCGGAGCCAAAGCCACAAGCCCTCCCACCACACTTCCAGGCGCACCCTTCATATTAATCGTCTCCCCGGGCCAGGCGCCTGATGGACTATTATCTAGTCCAACTTGCGCCCGACCCCTTACTCCAAATGACCACGTGTTCACTCAACTATTCACAAGCATTCTCCATTCACTCCTGTCCACCACCACTTCCCCTGCCTGATCTATAGTCATTCCTCTATCATCCAAAGCTTTTCTTACACAGTCTATCCATCTCAATGGGGGTCTTCCTGCCCTTCTATCTCCCCTTGTACCTGACTCACATATTCTCTTTGTAAGCCTTTCATCTCCCATTCGTTCAACATGACCATACCAGCTCAGCACCCTTCTGTCCACTCTGGCTGACAAATGTTCCTGCTGCCCCACTCTCTTATGTATCTCTTCATTCCTCAATCTGTCTCTAAGAGTAACTCCACACATACTCCTCAAGCAGCTCATCTCCATCACATCCAGCCCTCTTTTCTCCTTTTTCTTCAGAGCCCATGTCTCAGCCCCATACATCACTGTTGGCACAACAATTCCTTGATACAGTGCACTTTTTACTTTCACTCCGAGATTTCTCGTCTTCCACATACTTGCCATTGCTCCGAAAACCTTCCTTCCTTCACACACTCTCTGTTTTACCTCCATTTCCATACCTCCACTCCTGCTTATCGTTCCTCCTAGATATTTAAAACACTCTACTTGTTCCAATAGTGGTGATGGGCTGGTCTATCAGAATGAGAGTTGAGCGTTCTCTGCCATACCCATAGCTTACTCTGACTGTTCCTTTTACTTATATATTTTCTAGATCTCAAGTGACGGCGTCTTTTCCGTGGATTGGCCTCCCTACTGCCAACCCTGGCAGATTGGGAGCCAAAGCGTCACATTTTTCCTTTGCTCCTCAACTTTCCCTTTATAATTGCTGAGGGGCACAGGGCCTTGGGTGGGGCTTTTGTTTCCCGGGCGTTTCCGCACCCTCCTCAGCTCCCCGCCTTTGATTGGCTTCGGTCACCTGGGCATTATTAGTGGTAAGCTGTGAGGGTTCTGTGGGGGCGCTCGGTTATGGCCTTGCTCGGGACCTTGGGGCTGCTCGGCCAGACAGCCTGAGGAACAGCAACAACAACAACAACTTGTTCCAATATTTCCCCATCCAGCCTCACATCTAGATTGACACTATGCTCTCCCCTATTACACACCATTAATTTACTTTTATTGACGTTCACCTTCAGTTTCCTCCTTCCACAAACCACACCAAACTCTTGGACTACCCGCTGCAGTTTCTCATCAGAATCCGCCACCAATGCTGTGTCATCAGCGAACAGCAACTGATTCAACTCCCAATCTCTACCATTCTTTCCTACTAAACCCAATCCTCTTCCCATAGTTCTCCTTTTCACCTCCCTCACCACACCATCCATAAACATATTAAACAGCCATGGTGACATTACACAACCCTGTCGCAAACCTACCTTTACCTCAAACCATTCACTCAACTCACCATTTCCTACTCTCACACATGCTCTGCTCCCTTCATAAAAACTCTTAACTGCTTCTAACAAATTTCCTCCTATTTCATAAATCCTTAACACCTTCCACATTGCTTCACGGTCCACACGATCATACGCTTTTTCCAAGTCCATAAAAGCCCAAAATATCTCCTTATGCTTCTCTAAATACTTCTCGCATAACTGTCTTACTGCAAACATCTGATCCACGCACCCTCTTCCCCTCCTAAAACCGCACTGTTCTTCTCCTATTGCAACTTCCTTACACTTTATTATCCTCTCTATCAACACCCTGCCATACAGCTTTCCAACCACTGACAATAAACTAATACCTCTATAACTTGAACACTCCTGCCGATCTCCCTTCCCCTTGTACAACGGCACAATACATGCACTCTTCCAGTCTATTGGTACCATTGACACAGAAAAGCACACATTGAAAAGTCTCACCAACCAATCTATTATCACATCTCCACCCTTCTTTATACACTCCACAGCAATACCATCCAAACCTTCTGCTTTTCCCGCTCTCATTTGTTTCACTGCTTCTTTCACCTTATTTTCCTCAATTCTTTCATTCATTCCCTGCCACCTGGGTGGCCTGGGTAACCTATCTCCATCCACCTCTGCTTCAATCACTGCTTCTCTTCCATCTCTTGTATTTAACAAAGATTCAAAATACTCGGCATATCTTTTCCTCACTTCAACTGGTTCCACTAGTAATTCTCCATTTGCATCTTTCACTGACTCTTCCCTCTTTTGTCCTCCTTTCCTTACTTTATTTACCTCCTTCCAGAACATCTTCTTTCGTTCTTCAAAATTCTCACTCAACCTTTGACCCCACCTTTCGTTTGCATCTTTTTCGCTTCTCTAATTTTCCGTTTTGCCTCTCTCCTTTTCTCCTTGTACCTCTCCCATACCTCAACACTACCATCCTGTAAAACCCTCTCAAAACACTGTCTCTTCTCCTCAACTGCCTTTCTCACCGTATCATTCCACCACTCGCTTCCCTTCCTGATACCTCTGCCTCCTACTTGCCTTTTGACGCATACTACCTCTGCACTTGCTTTCACTCCTTCCTTAAACTGTTGCCATTCAACCTCTACTTCTCTCTCTTCCATCTTTCTCACTTCCATCCACTTTTCATTTAGTCTTTCCTTGTACTCCCTCTCTTTTTCACTCTTCTCTAACTCACTAACTTTTATTACCTCTCTTACTTCACGCTTGTCTCTTATTCTCCTGTAACTCTTAACTCTTAGCTTTCCCTCCACCAGGTAATGATCTGACATACCCTCCGCCTCACCTCTCATCACATTCACATCCAGCAGTCTACACAATCTTTCCCTTGTCACCAGCACATAATCCATCAATGCCCTCTCTACAATTTCTCCCCTCACAAGTCTATGCCAGGTGTATTTGTGTATACGCCTTTTTTTGAAGAACGTATTACCGGTACCTACACTCAATCTGCACTCTTCACATAAATTGTTCAGTCTTTCTCCACTCTCGTTTACACCATCCACACCAAAACTACCGATGACTCCCTCAACAGGCTCATTTCCTACCTTCATTTACCTACATTTAGGTCCCATAAAACTATAACATTTTCATTTTCATCAAACCCTTGTAGACAATCTCTCAAATCCTCCCAGAAACCCTCTACCTCGTCTAACTCTCTTTCACTTCCTGGTCCATACGCACTTACAAAAACCCACCTTTCACCCTTAAACCGCATTCGCACCCACATTATCCTTGGTTACACCTCTTTCCACTCTTGTATAAACTCTCTCAACTCCTCCTTCACAATAATAGCCACTCCTTCTTTCCCCCTGACTCCCTTGTCTACTCCAGACTTTCTACCTATCACGTTTTCAAAATCCACTTCTCCCTCTCCTTTCATCTTTGTTTCATTCAGTGCAAGCACATCATACTTCCTTCTTTCAAATAACCTTCCAATATCCTCTCGCTTCTCATTCGTACTACATCCACGCACATTCAAAGCTCCTATTCTTAGGGTCCGGGACCAAGAACGCGTTCCCTCGCCCCTATCTCTGTCTCCTCCTCAATTTTTGTATACAGTACAGTATATCCATTAACAGTTAGAGTATTAATAGGTCAGTAGAAGCTAAAAAGGCACATTAAATACAGTACTGGATATATTTGGGATACAGTAAACCCCCGCTACGTCGGACCTCTAAATGTCGGAAACCCGTACTTGCCGGACCGGCAACGGCCTCCCGGATACGTACTTTCGTTTGCCGGACATTTCCGTCCTCGTTCCGACAGTCTCTAACAGTGTCTGAAGATTCTAACAGTTTTTGGACAAATAAGAGCAAATGTCCGTCATAACCGTCCAATGTACGTAGTCTGATATCTCGTATGTTCCCGAGATGTGTCCGTCAGTCTCGAAAGTGTCGGATGACGCGCTCCCGTCCTCGGAACATAAGTGAATGTCCGTCAAAACGGGGATCCGTCGGAGCGCCGGTATAAAGGCTAGGCTCTGAACTGAATCACCCGCTTGGACCAACTCATCAGTACGAACTAGAAGCTGTTGTGTTACATATCTCCTCCGTGTATATTCCCGTTTATCATGCCTCCCAAAGCGTAAGGTGACCTCGATATCACGAGATGGAGAAGGGGAGTGAGGTGGAGAAGGACAGTGAGGTGGAGTGAGGTTGAGGACAGGGAATTGACCGGTTTTCAATGAAGGGGTGAGTGTTGTTCCTTACTTATTGTTCCACATAAACTACTATACAGCACTTTATGTGCTATTATATTAATATATTGAAATCTAGGGTACGAATAGGGTAGCCTCCTTTTTCTAGGTTGATGCCGAGATCGTATTTATTCAGTTGTCATGGTTGCATGAAGTTTGCTCCCGTTTCCCGGTTAACGGCCAGCTCGGCCCCTGGTGAAATTTGTTCCCGTTTCACTATTCCTTATTTGATATTCGTCGGATTTTTCCTATTTCAGGTCGGATTTTTGTCCTCTTTTAGATCGGACACAGCCGGAGTTCGAACATCTTGGAAAATCGGACATTTCGGACTGAGTGTCCCCCCAATTAGTCAGAAATATCGAGGGTTTACTGTATTTATATTTTGTATTAATGTATTTAGGGGCTTTTGGGTCGTGTTAGATGAGGGACTTGAAATGTCAATAATATATTCAACATAGATTATGACAATATTGGCCTATGTTTTTTGGACATTTTGTCTTAATTATGGCTCCGTTTGACTTTCATTTTTTATTTATGAGATGTTGTACATGACGGGGAGACAACCTTATACAAATCTGGGTGGATGGGACTCGTCAGCCTTGGTCGGCAACCTGTCTAGGGGAATAAACCTTATACAAATTACCGAAGGGCGACACGCTCATCGGTGCCACTTGCTTGTGGCGAACTCTACAATAGATCGATAGTAGTCTATTTTTTTCATCTGATTGCACATTGCCATGTTCTCATCTTGATTATATGGCTATTATTAAGTTTTAGTTGCAAAATATGTTCTTAATTTTGAAAACTTTGTATTATTACGATGGAGAGGCATACCGGTACTAGTTTTAATATTTTTCCATAATTTGTCGAGAAATCAACTGCTAAGGGATGAACTTTACTGGCATTCGTACAGTACAACTAACTCTTCCAATCCTATTCTAATCCTTCTCCTATATCCCTCACACATCATGCTGCCTGAGAATAGCCCTTTGCACATCCCAAACAAATGAACTAATATAATATGGATTCGCTTACAGGGGCGTTACAGGACGAGGGTACGCTTCCCCACCAACAGAGTCCTCGGCCGGAATGGATGAAGGTTGGCAGTGCTCACCACTTTATGAAGTTTGCCTTGGCCTCTTACGGGTGGCCTTGGTTCGTCTACGGCAACCCCTGTACCTATTGCTGTAAACTCTGGCCCTACTTCGCTTGTTGTTCCTGTTGCAGGTACTGTACACATGACTCATGTACAGTCAAAATCATTAATTCGCTGCAAACCCTACTATACTCTGTGTGAAATTTATATAGAGGGAAATTTACTAGCTAGTTCTACGTGATAATCGAATGACTGTACTCACAGGCTATTGATAACACATGAAGACTGTTAACCCTTCCCGCCCGGGCTCGCCTTCCTAATGACAGTATTGAGTTCCGGGCAATCTGGCCAAAAAACGTCTTTAACCCGGGAACAGCGGGAAGACTCTTAAGAGTTCCCCCGGCAGACTGCGGGAAAACTCTTAAGAGTCAGGGGAAAAAAAAATCAATTTAAAACCGATTTTTGTTTTTTTTTCCCCTGGGCCATGCCAAATATCACTCCTCCACCTCCCCTCCTTCCCCAGTTTCCTCCCTTCCTTCAGTTATCACCTATTTTCCCTGTTATTCCCTTTTCCTGTGGTCTATTTTCGTGCTAACATTAGCGAGTTGGTAGCAGGGCGTTGTCATCACTGTTAGCAAGCGAGTGCAAGAGAGAGAGAGAGAGAGTATCGATCGACAGTCTCTCTCCAGAGGTGGAGGAAAGTGGTGGGCTGGGAGGTTGCCTCAGCCATACATTGTGTAACTCCCGGCCTGTATCGCCGATTTTGACCATCCAAACGCTGTTTCCACTTGTTTTATTGTTGTAACAGGTTAATACCTTTATAATCAACCTATAATAGGCGCATATGGATAAGTATTAATGCTATTTATGGTAAAATAAATATTTTAGTGATGGGAACAGCTCAAATATGTCAGCACAGGAGTGTGGTGTCTCATACCCCCCATGCACACTTCAGAGGTTAATAGGCTACCCGTATCTTTGTTATTTTAACTGCTAGAAAATGCCTACGCATCTCTAAACGTAGGTGTGTTTCGTATCTGTAGACTGCCGTTGAGTAGAGCTCTCTAGGTTAACTGGTTCAGTTGTGATGACGATTTCCGTGGAGAGAGTTTCGATGTAATGTTAGCAATATCAGACACTTTTCAACATAAAATCGGTTCTAGCAGACAACACAATGACAAGCTCCGACTCTTCTTGTTTTCGGAGGTGCGGTGTCGCAAAGACAGGCTTTGTTTACATACGTCGGACGCACGGCTTTCAAAACACGCTTAATAGGCTTTCAAGCTTACGGATTTCAAGGGGACACCCGGGCTCCTGCCCTTCGCAAGGGGTGTCATTTTAAAATGCTGCCCGGGCGGGAAGGGTTAAGAAAATGTGCATATCAACTAAGAATTACCGGTACGTAGTTTATGAGCAAGATTTTAGGCAAACTATTATTGTTGAATGTACAGCCATGGTCATAAATTATGTCATTGCATATCCAGAGCTATTAAATTTAAAAACTTGCAAGATAAACAAACCAAAACTAGGGCAAAGACAATATAAAGGCAATGTCTGATACAGGCCACCTGTCTATCACCTACCACACCTTCCCACTCTGAACCTGTTTTGGTGACTAAATGGCATTACGATAGGGCAGACTGGGAGGGTCTTCAAGGTTTCTTTATTGATATTCCCTGGACCTCTTTCTTTTCTAATGATGCACACTCCACCTTGAGCCACATACAAGATTTTGTAAAAATTGGAATGGAAACTTTTATTCCTCATCAAAAGTACAGTAAAAGATCTAATTCACCTAAATGGTTTGACCATAATTGTGCTAGAGTAACTGAACAAAAAGCAATAGCCTACAATGCATACACAAGATCAAAAACACATGAAGCCTTTAATTACTTTAGAAACATCAGAAATCATGCCAAAACTGTATTAAACCTAACTAAATCAAACTTTCTCCATAAGCAGGCAAATAAACTTCTAAATAATCCAAATGATAACAAAATATTTTGGTCTACTCTTAACTCATTCAAATCCAACTTCACTACTGCTTCATCCATTCCACCATTAAAATCTCCGACTGGCAATCTTGTAAGTGACCCACGAGGTAAAGCTAACCTTCTTGCAGATATTTTCTCCACCAACTCAACCTTAGATGACATAAATCAAGATGTCCCTGTACTTAATTTTAATTCACCTGAAATTCCCTCACTTAAGATCCACACCAGACATGTCAAAACTATTTTGCAGAATCTCTCAGTAGATAAGGCTCCTGGTCCAGATGAAATTCCTCCAATAGTACTTAAGAATTGCTCCTTGGTGCTCGCTCCTGTATTGGCAAAATTTTTCCGTCTGTGTACTCATACCTCATGCTTCCCAGTACCCTGGAAAGAAGCAAACATCCACCCAGTTCCTAAAAAAGGTGCCTCTTCAGATCCATCAAACTACAGACCAATAGCTATAACTTCCACTCTTGGCAAAGTTTTTGAAATTATATTAAATAATCACATAATTAAGCATCTGGAGAATAATAAATTAATCAGTGATAGGCAATATGGTTTTAGACGATGTCGATCAACTGCAGACATTCTTTGCCTTCTTACGCATCAAATCAACCAAGCTACAGACCAACATGGTGAAACACATACAATAGCACTGGATATATCAAAGGCATTTGATAGAGTCTGGCATCAATCCTTATTGTCGAAGATGTCACACTACGGCCTTGCATCATTAGTTCCACTAATTTCTTCTTATCTTCATAACAGAAAAATACGTGTAATGGTAGATGGCCTTTATTCTCAATTTCACTCAATAAATGCTGGTGTTCCCCAGGGATCAGTTTTGGCCCCAACTCTGTTCCTCATTCATATCAATGATCTCATATCTACCACTCATAATCCAATACATTCCTACGCAGATGACTCAACACTCCACAGTTCCTTCACATTTACCAATTCTTTCACCCAACCCGATCTTATAAATTCAAAAATAAACACTGCAATTTCTCTGAACCAGGACCTTTCTAGAATTAATGAATGGGGACAAGAGAATCTAGTTTCCTTTAATGCACAGAAAACCAAGTACATTCAATTTTCTAACCGACAGAATCTCACGGACTCCCATTTTTTTAATGATGTAAATATTCCCACTTCCCCTAGTATTGACATTCTCGGTGTAACATTAACTACTAACTTGAGCTGGACACATTATGTTAGAAGCATTGCTAAGAATGCCTCTAAAAAACTGGGACTCCTGTACAGAGTTCGAGAATTCTTCACTGACGAGCAGTTGGCCGTAATATATAAAAGTCATGTGCGGTCTCAGATGGATTACTGTTCACCTCTGTGGGGTGGAAGTGGAGTGGTTGCATTGAGGCAGTTGGACAAAATTCAAAATAAAGCTATTAGATTAATCAATAACCCTGCAATCACACAGGACCTTCCTACATTAGCCATACGAAGAAACGTTGCATCCCTTGCATTATTCTACAGATATTTTCACAGCAATTGTTCCGAGGAACTTGCTTCAATTGTGCCGCCTCTCCACATCTTTCCCCGTAGAACTAGGGCAGCTGAGAGCGCCCATGAATTTACACTTTCTCCTCCACAATGCAGAACTTCTGCTTATCAGAATTCATTTATCCCCAGAGCTACTACTCTTTGGAATTCACTTCCCTCGAATTGCTTTCCACAAACTTACAATCAACAAATGTTTAAATCCAGTTGTTACAAACA
Source organism: Paralithodes platypus (assembly GCA_032716605.1). Classification (NCBI taxonomy): domain Eukaryota; kingdom Metazoa; phylum Arthropoda; class Malacostraca; order Decapoda; family Lithodidae; genus Paralithodes; species Paralithodes platypus. The sequence goes on from CM064520.1 coordinate 44,694,979, forward strand.
TTTTATGAATGGAGGATGCCTTTAGGCACATGGACCTTTTTGTTTTATCTGTGTTTTTCCTTCCTCCGTTCATTGTCTCTTAAAAAAAAAAAAAAAAAAAAAAAAAATAAATAATAAAAATCGCTGTGTGGAAAAACCGCCTAAGCAAAATAGAATTATAAAATAAAAGAACACAAGTCCTGATGTGGCGGCGTCTACGCCGTGAGATCACCTCCCAGAGCTGCCGACCCTCCACGGCCGGAAACAAGATCAACGACCAGTGGAGGACAGCCGGCTGCTGGCCGCGGGGAGCAGTCTTCGGGAGTCAAACCGTCACACCTATCCCCTGCCCCCTCCCTGGGGGCACGAGTCCTTGGAGCGGCTTCGGTCGCGCCGGGCAATTTCAACACCTCTCACACCACACACACACATTACACAGTTTTTCCTACACTGAGAAATGACTCTCCGGCTGTCATTTCTCGAAGACTTCTTCTAGCCAGAGACATTGAGAGCAACCCAGGACCCACCTACACATACATACAGTCGACGCTCGATTTAACGGACTAATAGGGGGGAGACCGAGTCCGTTGCTGGAAAAAGTCCGTAGCTGGAAAATTGCCTTCGTATTTAGTTTTTTTTTTTGTTTTTTTTGTTTTTTTTTTTTTTTTTTTTGTGATTGAGGGACACGTTGTGCTGTACTGTCCCTGAAAACAAAATAAAAGTCGTATTTGTCATTGATATGATAAATGTCACATGGGGAAAAAAAAAAAAAAAAAAAAAAAAAAAAAGAAGGAGAAGGATATCCCCTGCATATCCGCTGTAGGCCTACTCCCTCCCCTCCCCGTCCCGGCCTCAACCCCGACCCCGTTACTGTGATATGTTGATAAGCCTTGTGCTACACTCTATTAATAATGCAAAACTATTGAACACACTTAAAAGTGTATGTTATTTGGTCTCTATATAATCTGTGAATCATTTCCGATATGCTAGAATTAAAGATTTTTTTTCTCCACCAACTCATAATCAGCAAAAACGACACAAATGTCAATTAAAAACATGTTATAATATTTCCCCATCATTTTGTGTATACCGTGGGAACAAAAAAAAACAAAAATCTATCAAACGTAAATCTCCCGTCTCGGAAGCTCGGCGCCTAGACAGAGGGGAGGGTTGAACTATTTTTTTGACTATCTTATTTATTGTTTATCTATGTGCTGGAAGGATATTATATTTTTCAATTCCATCACATTAGAAATGATTCAAAGATTACAAAAAGTCCAAATAAGACATAGTTATGTTAATGTATAAGGGATTTAGGTAGGTGCATTAGAGAGATAAATAGATAGAGCAACGGACTTTGCTCCAACTTTTTTTCGAGCATCGGACTGTCCGTTGCTGGGTCCATTGTCTGGCTACAGACAGAGTCCGTTAAATCCGAAATCCGTTGTATCGGGGTCCGTTAAATCGAGCGTCGACTGTATGTCCAACTTGCTCAAAACCCATCACTTCGAATCGCCACACTAAGGGTTCAGTTTCCTGCAATTCATGTGGGAACTGGACCCATTTCACCTGCACAACACTTGCCTCCAAGAAACACTACACGAACACCTGGACTTGTTCCTCATGCCCCTCCCTCTCCCAGTCAAATCCCTCCCCTAAAACCCATCCACCTCTCCTCCCCAACCCACCTAACCTTCCCATACCATCCACATCCTCAACTCAACACATCACACCCCAACCTAATCCATTCTCACCCTCATCTCCTGCACCCCAATCCCCACCCTCACCCATCCCAACCCTACCCACCCTCACCCCCACCCCATCCTCGTGCAGCAGCACCCAACATACATTGTGCACATAACATTCCCCAATTAAACATAGATGGCATCAACACAAAGAAACACAAACTCTCACACTTCATCAAACAACACAATATACTGTACACATTGCCATCTTACAAAAAAGCAAAACTCTGTACAACACAAAAACACCTACATTTCATGATTTCACCACCATTAGACAAGACCGGGCCGTCGGCGGCGGCGGTGGACTCATCACCCTGGTACACAAAGAAATATCATACATAGTCACCAGTGTACATACCAAATCCCTCCTCCCCCCAAATGATAACACAACAGAAATACAATCAATTAAAATACGCACTGGCAACAACTCCAACATAACCATCACAAACACATACATTCCTCCCCAAACATCCCCTACAGTACCAAATGAATACAGACCACAATTACAACAGATCACAAACACCCCACACATCATCCTGGGTGGTGACTTCAACGCAAAGACGTCGGCCTGGTTTGTCGACAACCCCGACACAGACAGAGGGCTGGTACCACAACACCAAACAGATAACCTCATCATCCTTAATGACATCCATCAACATACCCATATTCCCCACCATGCCCTCTATAACCCATCCTCTCCGGACATCACCTTCTGCTCCCCAGAACTCGCCCCCACAACATCCTGGAGGGTGGTTAGAACCTTAGACTCTGACCACCTTCCGATCATTATCACCACCAATACCAGACTCACCCCAGCTAGCCACAAACACACTTACACCAATTATAAAAGAGCTAACTGGGAAGCATTCACAAATGAGACAGAACAACGCTTCACAACTCTAAACAGACCTTACAGACTATTCAAAACAAAGCCCTAAAGATCATTACAGGCTGCACAGCTACTGCACCCAAAGATCACCTACATTAAGAAACCAAAATCTTCAAAGTCAATGACCATCTGGACATGAGAGGCACTCAATTCCTGGCAGCAGCCTCCATGAACCAGGACCACCCACTAAACTACATGGCAACACACCCACAGACACCAAGAAATATCAAAACAACACCCAGCACACAGTATCACACACAATTACTGTCCTCTCTCCCTCCCTGCCCACCCTGAACCAACTTCCAGAAGCACATCCATACTCATTTCTCTCGCCGATCCATCCACTCACTCACAGACAACACGCAAGCTGCAAGCTTGATTAAATAGCACTGTATGAATATTCCCATATTCAAAATATGCTATAGGGGTGCAATGCCTGGTGAGTTATCTGCTCAACAGGTGGCGTTGTGTGTGTGAGAGTCCGAGTGTAGGGGGTGAGACAGTGAAGCACGGGAACAAGGTGGCTTCAGAGATGGGGTCGTTTCGGGCCATGAGTGAGCACCGTGCCTCATGTGAAGGCAAGATGGCAGGTGCTCGTTGTACTCTACGTGCTTCACATGTCTCACTCCCTAGACTGGAACAAGACCTCACGGGCTTCACTGTTCATTGTAAAGCGGTGAATGTTAAGGCTCTCAGCCTATGCCCGAAAGGAAGTAAGTTGGAATATAGAAAAAAAAAAAAAAAAAAAAAAAAGCACGACCTCCCGAAATCCATCCTTCCAAATCCTCCCTTCCTCGCGAGGACAGAGTCCACCTGGCCAGGCTGAGATGCGGACACCATCCAGCTCTCCTGAGCTATCAGAAGAGACTGGATGACTCCGTCGTCGACACCTACCCGGGATGTAACACAGCACCCCATACCATTAAACATCATAGAAGACTGCATTTCACACAACCACATACGCCAACAACACAATCTACACTCAATGAGAGCTCTGTGGGAAAGCCCGATCGTGGCCATGGCCTTCCTCAGGGATTCGGGGATGTTCGGCCAGGCAGCTTAGGGAACAACATCAACAACAACAACTCTAAACAGCGTACCCATCACTAACATCAACAATGCTGTTCACATACTCAATAAAACTATCCAAAACGCTGACAAGAAACACATTCCAAGAGTTAACAGAAAAAGACACAACCTCAACTTCACACCAGAAATTCAAAACCTCATCAGACAACGCAACATACTGAAACACTCCCCAGTACCCCACACACAAGACATCACACAACAAATCCAAGCACTCGACACCCAGACTAACTACACAATACAAGAACAACAAAACTAAATTGGAATAACTTCCTACCCCAAAAAACTCTACTCCAAAAAACTCTACAAAACACTAAACAGCATAACACTTTCCAACAGCAACACAACACAAACACATGCTGCAATCACAACAACAAACTCTACTCCTTCATGTAAACAACAAGCAAACACTCTCATCAATCACTTCTCACATGTTAGCCACCTAAAACCCCACAAAGACGACCAACGTGTCATCTGACGTAAGAGACAATTCCCCACAGGCCCTGACTATACACCCTTCACCAATCACCAGACAAAGCACATCATCAACAATCTCAAGTACTCACCCGCCTGTGGCCTAGACAACATAAGCAACATACACCTCAGACACCTGGGACCACAAGGCATACAAGCACTCGCCAACATATCAAACTACAGTTATTCACACAACACAATACCAGACATCTGGAAGCATGGTAATATCATCACATTCCCCAAACCCAACAAAGACCCCATGCTACCCTCCTCACACCGCCCCATCACACGCCTTTGCACCTCCTCCAAAGTCATGGAACGCCTTCTACTACAACTACTGTATATATTTTTTTTAAGAGAAGTTTATTTTTTCATTTTAACCGAAACCGGCGATGGAGAGAAGAAGAGAGAGCCTGGTGGGAGACGAGGAGGATTTTGAGTTTGAGGGCTTTTCCAATGATGATAATGAGGAGCAGTTGGTCTTTATTAAAAAGCAGTTGATGGGTCTGGTGAGGTGGAGGGGAGTGGTGGAGAATTGGAGAAGGTAGTTGGGGATGAAGGTGGAGGCTTTGACCGAGATTTGTGGCGCTAGTGGCGGAGTGGATAGGCCAGTGAGTGACAGCCTAGAGGCTGTGATGGCGAAGGTGGATGAGTTAGTGGCGGAGACCGCGGCACTCAAGGCGCAGCTTAGGGAATATGAGGGCCACCTGGGTGAGGAAGTCAGGGTAATTAATGAGGTAAAAAATTAGTGGACGAGGGTGGAGAGTGCAAAGGTGGTAGCCCTTGAAGAAATTGTGAAGGAGCAGAAGGAAGAGAGAGAAAAGGAAAAAAAAAGAGTTTGAAAAAAATTTAGTGCAAGTTTTAAAGAAGAAAGAGAAGGTAGTGAGAGAGACAATAGATAGAGGTAAATGTTTAATAATTTTTGGAGATGTAGAAGAGCACCTGGCAGATATGAAGGCAAGAAAGGAAAGTGATGAAAAGAAAGTTGAGGGGATACTGGAGTGCTTAGATGATGGTCATGGATGGGTGAAAGAAGTGGAGGAGGTGAGAAGATTAGGAAAGTATAAGAAGGGCGAGATGAGACCACTAAGAGTAGAACTTAAGTCTAGGTCAATGGCAGAAGCAGTAGCCAATGTAAGCTGGAAATTAAATTCAACAGAGCTGAAGCATATAAGGGTAAAAAAGGACCTAAGTGTAGAAGAACGAGAACAGTTAAGGGAACTACAGTGGTCCCTCTCATTTAGCGAATTCATTGGTCTAGCCAAACCATCGCCAAAAGTGAATTTCGCCAAACGCGAATAGTACTTTAAATGGGAAAATTATCCATTAGTCTTTGACGAGGCCCGAGTTCACCCTTTTGGGCCTTTTCAAACCGCCCGCCATGCGCATCGTCGATCGCCGACACACTCGGCGCCGTCTGCTTACTCTGTTTTTGCTAGAAGACATAGGCCTAGCCTATATATCTCCACAAAGAATTGACCTAACATAGGTTAGATGTATATCAGGCAGCAGAATTCATTGTTATCTTGTGAATAGTCTTATTGATAAGGAATAACCACATAACCTTAGCAACAAGTTGCTAAGTCACTAGCTAGCCAGACCAAGAAATGGTCTAACCTAGCTTAGATATATATCAGGAGGCATAAATCACTTTTACCTTGTGAATGGTGAAGACTAGAATTTTCTATACCAACTGCTTTTCGATTGAGCAAAATAATGAAATTGGTTTTGGATCCGTGGTCACTTCTTTGATTAATTATATTTATCGATTGGGCCCCTGAGTCAGCTGATCCGCGAGTGTGTGTTTGTGTGTCGCAGACTGTTCGGCTCAATAAAAAAGCAAAACACAAGAGATATGAGGTTCACAAATCGGTTTGGTCAAGATTACTCTGTTAATATACGTTTATGAAATATACCTGGGATATTCTCGCTATCCAAGCAGCTCACTTAGGGTTTTGTGAGTAGGCCTAAGCCTATCTATAGCCTAGCCTCGGCCTAAGAGTAACTCTCAATACGGCACTCTACTGTAGCCTACATGAAACATTAACAGCAATAGAAAAGACAATAGATAATAGATAACAGATTTTATTTACCATGAATTATTTAGAGTTAGGCCTGGTGAGACCAGCTTGTGGGCGTCGCATTCTGGGCCGACGCCATTCCGTGACGTCAGCATTCTCGCCAAAAGTGCATTTGAAGCGCCAAATTCGGATTCTGGTACCATATCCAACCTATCGCCAATACTGTGTTTCGCCAAGCTGAAATCCGCTAAACGCGAGGGACCACTGTACAAGCTAAGGCTGATGAAGAGAATGGAAAGTTGTCTGAAGAGCAAAAGAAGATTTTTTTTTGGAGATTATGGGAAGGGCAATTAACCCTTCCTACCCGGGCTGTCTTACCCAATGACGGTCGCCCCTACCCGGGCGAAATGGCTGAAAAACGTCTAGGCCTAGGCTACCGTATTTATGTTTATTTTCACTGCTATAACTTTCCCACTCATCTATAATCGTAGTGCGGTTTTCAATCTGTATTTTGGCGTTGAGTAGAGCTCTGTAAGTCAACTGGTTCAGTTGTGATGACGATTTCAGTGGAGCCAATATTGCAGAGATGTTGCCAATATGGGGGGCTTTTCAGACACTAATTTCGTCTGACGTCAGAACAATAACATTGAAGAGTCTTCTCCTTCTTGTTTTCGGAGGTGCGGTGACGCAACGCTTGGGTTTGTTGACATACGTCGTACGCACGGCGTTCAGACCAAGCTTAATTTGGCATACCGGGTAGCGGCCCTTCTTTCGAGCTGTCCTTACCTAAGGCAGACCGGGTAGGAAGGGTTAAGGAAGTGGTACATCAGGAGCCACCAAGAACCGAAAGTAAGAGGAGTGATAGTGAAAGAGGCAGAGAGACAAGTACCAAGTCGAAGCAAGGAGTCGGAGCGAGAGATAACGCAGGGAGCAGGGGACCGGAGAGAGAGTCAGGACATGGTGGAGAAGGTGGAACAGGGGGAGAGAGAGGGGGTACTGGAGATTGTGGAGGGGGGGGGGGGAGGAGAATAGAACTAGCAGGGAATGTAGAGTTGGGTCAGGGAAGGGATGGAAGAGGAGGTGAACCTGGTAGGAGGCAGAGAGGGAAGAGAAACAAGGAGGAGGATTCCAATATACTGTGCTAGTACACTAATATAGATGGAATAAACAGTAAAAAGGTAGAGTTAGATGATATATTAAGAAAGGATCAACCACAGATAGTCTGTTTGACGGAGACAAAGCTGAACCAGGACTTTAACAGCAATATAGTGTTTAGTAAAGGATATAATGTATATAGATGTGATGGAAAGGGAAAAAGGGGAGGTGGAGTGGCAGTATTAGTTAAGAACCCTATGACAGCAAAGCAAGTGGAGTTAAATAATGACAAGGCAGAAATAATGGTAGTTGTTGTTGTTGTTGTTCCCCAAGCTGCCTGGCCGAACAGCCCCAAGGCCCCGAGCAAGGCCAAGGCCATAACCGTGCACCCCCACAGAACCCTCACTGCCGACCACAATAAAGCCTGGGTGACCGAAGCCACTCCATGGCGGGGAGCTGAGGAGGGTGCGGAAACGCCCGGGAAACCAAAGCCCCACCCAGGGCCCTGTGCCCCTCAGCAATTATGAAGAGAAAGTTGAGGGGCAAAGGAAAAAATGTGACGCTTTGGCTTCCAATCTAGGTAGACTGGGAGGTCAATCCACGGAAGAGACACCGTCACTTGAGATCTAGAAAATATAAAAGTAAAAGGAACAGTCAGAGTAAGCTATGGGTATGGCAGAGATCGCTCAGTTCTCACTCTGATAGACCAGCCCATCACCAGTATAATGGTAGTTGAACTCAATGGTTTATTAGTGGCCCCTCCATCATTGACGAACATGCCTATTACATAAGGCACCCTCTTCAAACACTCATCCGCCGTAGTTTGAATCTACCGCGCAGAGCATTTAAAATTTGAGGAGCCTTCATCATGAGCGCACGCGACCTCACTCATGGCTTCAGTCATTATGAATTGGGTTCTCACTACGAAAAAACTTCGTAAAAAATAAAAACAAAAATAAAATAAGAATAACTATTCAATAAGCTTTCCATCATATCGTGGATGTACTTGTGTGGATCTTTGACCAGACGCTACTGCAGGCGTCATTCTTCCTTCTCTGCTCTGCGTTCAGCCTGCCCGGACGTGTCTCCCCACGCTCCGCGGGTTCCGCATGTGTTGCGTCCCTAGTGAGTTTTTTCTCATTTGTTTACTCCGGGATGTATCGAGTAAGGTTAGGATATGCGTAGCAGGAGTGTCCTGGGCTAGTTGCCCGCAGTGCAGTGTATTTTGGGTCGTGTGTTTGGGGCATCTATTTCGGATGTACCCTCGTGGTCCTGTTGTGGACATGTGAACTTTTTCACAGTTAGCTAGCTTTGTGATGCAGGCGGCTTTCATTATGCGTTATTGCTTCCTTTTATCTTTCTGATGAGGTAGCGTATTTTTGCTGACGTTCCCAGCGTATTTTTCTTCACTTAGTGAAGTTTTTTCTGGGTCCCGAGTCAGTTCTTCCCTTTGCCGGAAGTGTTTGCTACAGTGGTGTGTTGGCGGTGGTTCCTGTTGTGATATAATTCAGTGCTTTTTGTTTATATTCCGACTTGTTACTGTTATCCGTCTACCTAGGCCTAGCCAGCCTCTCGTAGCTTTACCACATATACAAGTGTTATTGATTTATTTTCTAAATTATGTACTACTGTGTCATGTGTGTCCTGGTTTAGTTGTGTATTGGCTAATTCCACGGACTATTTATGTGTCCTGGGTTAGTTGTGTATTGGCTAATTCCACGGACTATGTTGGGCCCGGCGTTAGTTGTGTTTTAGCTACGCCTCGGTCCGGTGTTGCGTTCAGATGGTATCTGGACGGGGTGGGGTTTTTCCGGCGGGTTTTTCTCGGTTTCACCATGATAAACCCGGCTGGTTGCCGAGTTTTGGCCACGCGTGGTTTAAAACAGGCTTGTTTCCCCGGCGAGTGGGTGTCTGTGGCTCCCCAGGACTGCGTCTCTGGGGTGCCTGTTTCAGGCTCCTTATGATTCCCGGCGGGATGGCTGTACCCATCTAACAGTGTTCATACGGACACGTGTTGTTTGTAGTTTTTTCGGTTTTGCAAAGCCAATATAAAACTTAAGCTGTTGTTGTATTTCCTCCCCGGCGATCTTTTACAAAGATGTGGGGATAGGAACAATTGGGGTTAACTTTTAAACTTTTAATCACCCGGCGGGTGCAACCTGGAGGGGTGGGATGACCGAATTTGCAAAATTCAGTTTAGTTGACCAGACAATTGAGGGATGCATTGTGTATCGCCTCCTTCAACATACGGCGCTTTAGGGCACAATTGGGGTTAACGTTTTTTAAACTAATATTCACACCCGGCGGGTGCTCCTTGGAAGGGTGGGAATAACGAATTTACAATTCAGTTAGTTAACCAGACAATTGAGGGATACATTTTGTATCGCCGCCTTCAACATACGGCGATCTAAAAAGATACTTCGGGAGAAGTTAGATCTCGTATATTTGTCAGGCTTCCCAGTTTTTGATCTACGAGATAATTCGGGGGCCGGCGTCTTTTTTAGGGGGTTTTTCCAAAATTGAATCTTGAAACAAACACCACCGGAAAGACTTAATCAGTTATAAACGCCATGCTGGTCTTTATATATTATGTCAGAGGGTATTCATAAATCTTTTGGACAAATTAAGATATTCTGAAATCTTTTACTTAGGAAACCCCACCGCGTAGCGAGCTGTGGTCGTTGAGTATTACGTCTCGTTACCCGGCGGGTTATTTAACACTTGTGTGCGAACATGATTGGGTTAACCTTATGAGCATTAATTCCTGGAAACTTTCTTTTTTTCCAGAGCTGGGTCCCGGCGGGTCTATGCAGAACCTGGAGTAAGTTTCCCACCAGTCTCTGTCATGGCTACCTTTGCCCCGGTTTTTGCTTTATGCATTACGCCCTCCTGTTCAGGTATCCCTATTTTTGCGCACACCCTTTGTATAAAATGTGTTAAAATGTCTCGTTTGGTGGGGGTTACCTTTCCGGCGTTTTTCTCGTTGCTCCGAGAACACCGTTTTTGTTTACCGAGTTTTAGTCAGGATGGCTAAAATAGGTAAGTTACCCCGACGAGTTTGGTCGCTTGAGGGCTCATCAGAAACTGCGTTTTCTATGATCGAGCCTGGGATCAGGCTTCCTGTGTTATTCCCGGCGAGGGGGGCTCCACACAGTTATCTAGGTGATCATGCTGACACCTGTTGGATATGGTTTTATCGGTTTTTCAAAGCCATTGAAACAATGCTGTCTGTTTGTTTGGTCTTTCCCTCCCGGCGACCTTTTTACAAAGAGGTCTGGGGCAGGTATAATTGGTTTGACATTGCATATAAAACCCGGCGGTTGTACCTTCGGGTGGTTATATTAACGGATTTGCGATTCGCGATAATTTGCCAAACATTTGATTGATACAATAGGGTATCACGGCGATCTATGAGGGCTTCTGGGAGAAGCCGGATTAGAGATTAAGATAGGCTTAGACTTTTTATGGGATAAAAAGATGCCTGAATCTTACTAGTGTTTCAAGTGTAAAGGGATACTTGAAAGACTTCATCTTTAATAAAGATATGCTTCATCTTTATGAGGATTCAGAAGTTATGCTTAATTCTTTTGAACATGTAAAGATATGCTGAAATCTTTAATAAGCCATTGAAACAATGCTGTTTGTTTGTTTGGTCTTTCCCTCCCGGCGACCTTTTTACAAAGAGGTCTGGGGCAGGTACAATTGGTTTGACATTGCATATAAAACCCGGCGGTTGTACCTTCAGGTGGTTATATTAACTGATTTGCAATTCGCGATAATTTGCCAAACAATTGATTGATACAATAGGGTATCACGGCCTTCAAGCCGGCGATCTATGAGGGCTTCTGGGAGAAGCCCGATTAGAGATTAAGATAGGCTTAGACTTTTTATGGGATAAAAAGATGCCGGAATCTTACTAGTGTTTCAAGTGTAAAGGGATACTTGAAAGACTTCATCTTTAATAAAGATATACTTCATCTTTATGAGGATTCAGAAGATATGCTTAAAGCTTCTGGACAGGTAAAGATATGCTGAAATCTTTAATATGAAACTAAAGGAAAACGAAAAGTAGTGGTGGAGCGCTACGGTTCGTTGACCGGCGGTTTTGTGGCACATATTTTGTACCATTTTTTGGGTGTAACCCTATGAGCATTAATCCCCGGAAATGTCTCTTTCCAGGGCGGAGTACCGGTGTTGCACCAGGTGACCAGGTAGTTCCCGGGGGCGGGGTAGTTTTCCCCCAGTCTCTGTCATGTCGGCACTTGGACCTCTCATTGCTGTATGTTCAACTCCGTTAAGCTCAGGTATCTCTATCTTATTTTTATTTGTTAATGAAATCATTTAATAACTGAATCATAATAAACATATATATTTTCTATGTTTATATTATGATAATATTGTGTTTATTTATAGTAATTTATTTTAATACAATTAAATATAAATTATATTAATTAGTATACTTTATGATTTTGCTCACCAGCTCTGCTTTCAATGTGTTAATGAGCTATGGGAGCTTTTAATTATCATAAACCTTTACGGGACTCGGACGAGGGCTCCCATTCAGAAAGTCTCGCAAGCGAGGGACAGCCACAGCCAAGGTGTATGGCGATACTCACAGTCCTGGCAGGACAGAACACATCCCTTTGTGACTCAACTAGTGCTGACGTCCACCGGGATGCCGATGTACCATCTTCTATCCCAGTTTTAACATGGCAACATGTGGAGGTCCCGGCTTCGGCGGGATCTTCCCATGATAAGCCAGACTTAACGGATGAAGAACAACGATCTCTGGTCTCAGAGATGGAGGTTGAAGAGTCCAGTCACCTTCTAGGCGACTCTCAGGGTACTGTCGAATCTCCACGGAGTTCGTCATCGGCTAGGTATGTACCGGCGGAAGAGATTGATGGACGACTATTGAATGCACTTAATAGGTTCTTTGGCCCTACGCCGGAAACTCCTTTTAATACGGGAGATCCCGCGATGTCGACGAATGTGCGACCTCTGGCTACATCCTTTGCTTTAGCTAAAATACCTAACCATCCTCTTGTGTCAGATCCAATTTCCAATGTGCCAGGCACAGCAGCTCTCACTACTTCCAATGTGCGAGTCATATCAGACATATCTCCCCCTCCTTTAGACAAGGCGCCAGTCAAAATCAGGAGCTATGCCTCTTTTATACGGGCCTGATGAGTCAGGGGTAGCAATTGTTACGGAAATGTTTTGGATGTTCATATTAAGGCCATTCCAAGTTATTATCACCAAATCCCTCCAGAACACCATTCTTGGTTCTCTCTCCGGTTTTTGGTGCCGGCGGAGTTCCCTCTGCTTTCCTTGACTTCTTGGCTGCCACCCCCCCAAATAATCAATTTGTGCGAATTATAAGCTCCCTTTAGCACGCCTTCCCCAGCTTACCTAGACCGCGAGTTTAGGTTAAGAGGAAAAGCGTTTAAACTGTTTTCGCAATATATGGTTCCCAGCAAGTAACAAAGTCTCTGTTACGCTCTTCTCAGGCAATAGAAGCCGCGGAAGTCAGGAAAGACATTGAACTTTCCCGGCGCTTGCTTCTCCAGACTTCCATCCAAGTCTTTAGGAGATATTCGGACGGCCTTATTAGAGGCAGTTCGAGCAAGGCAGGATCTGAGGATGTTCTTAGTGAAGAAACTTCTTGACCGTATTGCAAGCCAAGTAGTTCTGTCTCCAGTTCTAACTCCTTCTTTGATTTCACCAGCAGTTTGGAAGACTGTTTTCAATTCGGCACAAGCATTCAAGAAAGGTCCCGGCAAGCCCTGATGCCCTTGTTAGAACAAGGGATCAGGGTCTGGTGGTATCTGGGCGACTAACTGGTGGTGGCAGAAACAGAAAAGTTACGCATCATTCATGTCTACGTTACGTTAAACCATCTCAAATCTCTAGGATTCAAGGTCAACTTAGTAAAAGTCAAACCCTTGTTCCCCCACGAGTATTTCAGGGGATAGGGCTGGTCGAGGACACAGCTTCTCTCACTCTGAGTCAGAGTGTGGACACTCGAAACAGATTTCGCAAAAACTGTTTATGTTTCTCCACATTCTGACTACGACACGGAGACTTTGGGAATCTCTAGTCGGTTCTCTCAACGGGGTTCAGCTAACTGTGAAGTTGGGCCGGTTGAAAGTCTAACGTTTAATCTTGGAGGACAACAAATTTTTCCCACTATTACCGGCGGGGATAGTATGGCCTATCCCAACGTTATTACACAACTTACTAGCGGTTTGGGCGACGAGAGAAATGTTGCACGCAGTCATGTCATGAACCTCTCCTCCGCCGTCGGTATGGGTGGACATGGATGCGTCAGGAACGATAGGTTGGGGCTTTTAGTCAAACCTCGGGCATCAGGGTCAAAGGTTTTGGTCCCATTTAGAAATCTTCCACATCAATGTCAAAGACTAACTAGTCCCCTTATCTGTCCTTCAGGCTCACGGCTCTGCTTTACGGGGCAAGTCGGTGGCCTTCAGAATGGACAATCTGAATGCGGTTCACTGTATTTAGAAACAAGGGTCAATGAGATCTCGGAAGTGGCTAAACGTGTCAGAAAAGATTTTTATACTAGCCAACAGGCTGGACATTCATCTTCACACATCTTATCTCCCAGGCGTAGCAAACGTCTGGGCAGACGCTCTGTCTCAGAGACAAAGCACAACAGTAGAATGGGCGGTCTTGCGATTGCGGAGCATTACCATCCACAAGTGGATTTGTTTGCGTCTGAGAAGACTCACAAACTCCCACTGTACCTCACCCGCCGGACGATAACGCCGGCGGGCGGACCAGACGCTCTGATGACGGACGAGAACAGGTTGAGTTCCATTTATCTATTTTCCGCCGCCAGACGCGTCTCTAATGTGCCACGTAGTCACCAAACTACAGGATTAGCGAGGCGTAGTCTCGCTAATCGCGCCCCTGTGGCCGGCGCAGTGTGGTACCAGCATTTGAACACGTGGTGCACGCACCCAGTGTCACTCCCGGTCGGGTTGTTCCACTTCGAACACAATTGGCAACCTAGAAACCTCGCGGACTTGTTCATTATGGACATTCAGGAGGCCAAGTGGCTAGCACCATATGGTAGCGACGTGACCAAGATATTCACGAATCAGTATACCCAGTCTACAAAGCGACAGTTTCAATCGCATTGGCAAGCTTTTACATCTTGGATTCTTAGAACAAAATAAACTGTGCCCTCGGTGGCGTTGGTTGTTAATTATTTAATTTATCTGTTCATGCAGAAACATTTATCTGAAAGTTATTTATGTGGGCAGGTTTTAAACTCCGCCCACCTCCCCGTCAGCTCATGCCTACCTGGTCTCTGGACAAAGCATTGTCGTTATTTTCGTCCCGTTTGTACCAAAGACTGCAGATTTTACAAAAGGGCAGTATTCCTTATGGCTTTGGCTACCGGGAACAGAGTATCTGTGCTGGCGGCGATGAGCAACACACCTAATTGCCTCAGGTTTGATAGGCTTCATGAGTGTATTCACATTGCACCTTCCCCAGGATTCATAGCCAAGAATAAGCACAGTGAACGCGTGTTTTCAGAGTTCACGGTGCCGGCGTTAAAAAGGGGAAAGGTGCACCATCTTTTTTGCCCAGTGCAAGCTCTATCCAAATATTTAAGAGTGGCACCTCTAAATCACCAGGGTGCTTTATGGGTCGCAAGTCCGGGTGAACGCTTGATGGAGCATACACTGGCTTCTCTCTTGGTCGAGGACTTTAAAGAGAAGAATCCCGGCGTTGTGGGTAAGACCCACGATTTACGCAAGGGGGCAGCCTCTTTACGTTTCCTTAATCTTTCGGTGGAAGTTATTAAGTCCAACACAGTTGTGGGCCTCTAATCAGGAGTTTTTGACTCGATACCTTTCAGTAGCTCTGGACAAGCCTTCCTTGCCATGTATAGCTTTACGGCAGAGGGTCTAGGTGGCCCTTTTAGTCACGTTTTGTTTTATTTCAAGAAAAAGGGGGGGGAGGGTGCAGTCAGTGTGACATAGGACACCCTAGACCCCTCCGGAGTATGTGTTCGGAACATACGAGCCGTGATACTGTTTGTAGGCATTGTATTATAAAATTTCTCTGTAGTATTCATTGCAGGAAATTGTGCTAAAGGCCAATAGTAGTGTTACAACAATTCTTGTTGTAAGTAGCTTTGGCTGTGAAGCAATAGATTTTTTAGAAATCTCGGTAGTTGCAACTACGACTTTTACTTTTGAAGTAATTACTTCTGCATAAGTACACGAGTTCAGTACTTCTACGAATGTACAAGAATTCATTTATGTTTGGTTATGTTTTTAGGAATATATCCACTAGTTAATGGGGTTTATATGTGCACATGTAAACTTATAAGTTTTTAGTTTTCACCACTTACTTTAAGTGGGGTGCCTTCTTAACTAGCAGATCTGTGTACAGAGTCTCAGAGTTAACCCTTTTTCAAGCAGGCTTCTTTGAAGCACGCTCCTGCTTGTACCCCTTTTTGAAGATTTAGGCTGTATAAAGTTTATGCACCCGAATATATCTTTTTTACAAAAGTAAGAATACCCCCTGGGGGTTAGGGAATAGAATATGCCCCACGTGCCTTCTGCGTGTCGTAAGAGGCGACTAAAGAGGTTGGGTCGGTGGGCTTGCGACCCCTACCCGGAAAAAATATCTAAGCAAAGAAAAACGAACGAACAGCCTCGGATGCGGACGGAACCAACGTTGACGAACCACGACCGACTAAGGACATGCCTTCGGACATTCTGAGAATGGCTACGTGGAATGTTAGTGGCATGAATGATGGAACAAAAGAGAGAGAGGTTCTGGAAGTGTTAGTGAATGCCAGGCTGGATGTATGTGGAATGACAGAGACCAAATGGAAAGGTTCAGATGTGAGAGAATGGGAATGTGGAATGGTGTGTGTGCTGGAGTGAGTGAAGGAACAGCGAGAGAAGGTGCATGTTTGTTTGTAAGTAGCAAATGGAAGGAATGTGTAAGAGAGTATGGGTCTGTGGGTTCAAGGATTGTGTGGGTGAGAATGAAAGTAGGAATACAAACGTGGGTGATTGTATGCGTGTATGCCCCGACAGAGGATATACTTGAAAGAAAGAAAGAGGAGTTCTGGATGAATGTGGAGGCGTGCCTGGAGAAGTTTGACAAGAACGAAAGAATATTTCTGATTGGGGATATGAATGGTAAGGTGGGTGATAGGAAAGTTGAGGGAGTGGTGGGAGGGTGGGGGGTACCATCAGAGGTGAATGGGAATGGTAGTGCACTTGTGGACGTATGTGTGGGAAGGAGGCTGTGGATAGCCAACACCTTCTTCTGACACAGAATGATCCACAGGTACACGTGGAAACGGATGTTGACGATGAAAGATAAGACAGTGGTGGAACGAAAGTCATTGATTGATTATGTATGTGTGGATGAACGAATGAAGAAATCTGTGATGGATGCTAGGGTGTATAGGGTATTGGAGGGGGTCTGTCTGATCATTATGTAGTGGTAGCTAAGGTTAGGATACAAAAGAAGTGGGTGAGGAGAGCGGGAGGGAGGCGAGAGGAGGGTGGAATGGTGAGGAGGGTGGAGAGGTTGCAGGAGGAGGAAGTCAGGGAGGAGTACAGGAGAGCAGTGGAAAGACGACTAGGTGGGTTCGACCTGGAAGTTATGGAGGAAGTGGAGGAGATGAGCAAGGTGTTTAAGGATGAGATCTGTGCAGCATGTGAGGAGGTGTGTGGAGTGAGGAGAAGAGGGAGGGGAGTGAAAGGTACAGCATGGTGGACAGAAGAGGTAAGAATAGCTGTGGAAGAAAAGAAGAAAGCATATAGAGTGTGGTTGGGTAGAGGGAATGAAGATTCCGAGAGACAGAAACGAGCGAGGTACGTGGAGAGTAAGAGGGTGGTGAAGAGTAGTGAAGGAAAGTAAGAGAAGAGTAGATGAGGAATTTGGAAGGAATCTGAGTGTAAAATGGAGGGAGAGTAAGAAACTGTTCTGGAAAGAAGTCAAGAAAGTTAGGGAAGGTAGCAAGGGAAACAGTAAGGGTGTGAAAGATAAGAATGGGAGAATGCTAGCCGAGAAGCAAGAGAGAGTCGAAAGATGGAGGGAATACTTCAGTGAGTTGCTAAATGAAAGGAATGAAGAGCCAGCAAACATAGCTGGATATGGTATGGGAGGGAGAAGAGAAGTAGTGGAGGAGGAGGTGGGGATCAGGAGGTCAGAAGTGTGGGAAGCCATGAAAAGAGTGAAGTTGGGGAAAGCACCAGGAACAGATGGAGTGTGTGGGGAAATGTTGAGGTATGGTGGTGAGATAGTGATAGAATGGGTATGGAAAATGTGCAAACTAGCATGGGAGAAGGGGAGTGCACCCGATGACTGGAAGACTGGCATAATAGTCCCCCTATATAAGGGCAAAGGGGAAAGAGGAGTGTGTGGTAACCACCGAGGAATATGTCTTCTAAGCGTAGTAGGGAAGTATACAGTAGGGTAGTGATTGAGAGAGTGAGAGTGAGAACGGAGAAATGGATAGGCGACGGGCAGGGAGGTTTTGGAAGGGAAGAGGATGTGTAGATCATTTTACCCTGAATTGTGTTGTGGAGAAGTATCTGGAGAAGAAACAAAAGGTGTATGTTGCCTTTATGGACTTGGAGAAGGCCTATGACAGAGTGGATAGAGAAGGTTTGTGGAAAGTACTTAGAATATACGGAGTAGAGGGCAAGTTGCTGAAAGCAGTGAAGAGCATGTATGAGGGTGCAAAGGCGGCAGTACGTGTGGAGAGTGAGCAGAGCGAGTTCTTTGACCTGAATGTTGGTTTGAAACAGGGGTGTGTGAGGTCCCCGTGGTTGTTTACTGTATATATGGATGGAGTCATGAAAGAAATACTATCAAGAGCAGTGAATGTTGATGTATCGCTGAAAAGGGAGGGAATTGAGTGGAAGCTACCTATACTGCTGTTTGCGGATGATACAGTTCTGATGAGTGATAATGAATGGAGTTGCAGGGTCTGGTAAATGAGTTTGGAACAGTGTGCGAAAAAACGGAATTTGAAGGTAAATACGGGGAAGAGCAAGGTTATGGTCTTCGAAAGGGGTGAAGTCACAGAGTGTGAGGTGAAGCTGAACGGTCAGGCTATGGAGATCGTCAACTCTTTTAAGTATCTGGGCAGTGTGTTGAGTAAAGATGGGACTATGGATGAAGAGGTGCGGGAGAGGGTACAACAGGGGAAGAGGGTTGTAGGAACGCTAAAAGCAGTAACAAGAAATAGGGTGGTCAGTATGGAAGTGAAGAAGTCCTTGCATGACAGTGTGGTAATCCCGACACTGACTTACGGAAGCGAAGCATGGACGTTGGTTGAGAGACTCAGACCAAGAGTGAGAGCAGTGGAAATGAATTACTTAAGGAGTGCGTGCGGAGTTACATGGAGGGATAGACAGACTAATGAGGAAGTAAGAAGGAGGTGTGGTGTGGAGGTAGATGTGCTGGAAAGTGTGAAAAGGAACAACTT
The DNA here is from genome assembly GCA_032716605.1 of Paralithodes platypus. Classification (NCBI taxonomy): domain Eukaryota; kingdom Metazoa; phylum Arthropoda; class Malacostraca; order Decapoda; family Lithodidae; genus Paralithodes; species Paralithodes platypus. Next base: position 44,713,765 of record CM064520.1, read on the forward strand.
GAGATGGTTCGGCCATATGGAACGTATGGAAAGCGAGAGAATGACTAAGAGGGTGTACGAGAGCGAGGTGGAGGGACAGAGGGGGAGAGGTAGACCGAATATGAGGTGGAAGGATGGAGTGAGGAACTACATGAACGAAGGCGGTGCTGGTTGGGGGGAGGGGCGTCGACTGACTGGGGACAGAGGTGCATGGGGGCGGTTCGTTCGTGGCCACCCCCTCCGGGGTCACGGCGTCAGGCAATAGATAGATAGATAGAAGAATACTATGTGGTTGTTTGATTATCTGCTTTTCTAGAGTTATGATATGATTACGAATGTCCCCCTCCAGTCTTAGATATCAGGCATGTTCGTCAATGATGGAGGGGCCACTAATAAATTATAGGTTTGACTCCTGTAAGGAGATAAAGAAAACCTAATATTTAGTAGTGGCCCCGTAATCATTGACGACTGGGGCCCTCCCGACCATCCCCTTCCATTTCGTAGATGTATTAAGGATTTTGGTTTACTTGATATGTCAGTGAAGGAAGAATGACGCCTGCAGTAGCGTCTGGTCAAAGATCCACACAAGTACATCCACGATATGATGGAAAGCTTATTGAATAGTTATTCTTATTTTCTTTTTGTTTTTATTTTTTACGAAGTTTTTTCGTAGTGAGAACCCAATTCATAATGACTGAAGCCATGAGTGAGGTCGCGTGCGCTCATGATGAAGGCTCCTCAAATTTTAAATGCTCTGCGCGGTAGATTCAAACTACGGCGGATGAGTGTTTGAAGAGGATGCCTTATGTAATAGGCATGTTCGTCAATGATTACGGGGCCACTACTAAATATTAGGTTTTCTTTATCTCCTTACAGGAGTCAAACCTATAATATAGAAGGAAAAAAGCTAGACATAGCAGTAGTTTACATGTCACCAAAGGCCAGAGCATGAAGGGATTTAGAGTTTGAGGAGATGGTCGAGGATATGATTCAGTCGTTGAGAAGATTGCTTTTAAGAAAGAATAGATTGATCTTGGTGGGAGATTTCAACTGTGGTGAGGTTAATTGGGAATTGGGAGATGCAGGGCCAAATCAGAGATCCTGGGGAAGTCGGCTATTAGAGTTGGTTACGGAGAATGTACTTGCACAACATGTGAAGGAGAATACTAGAATGAGGGGTAATAACGAACCTTCTAAACTCGATCTGATTTTTACAAAAGATCCTCACGAAATTAGTGATATAAACTATCTATGTCCTGTTGCCAAAAGTGATCACCTATTACTGAAATGGAAATTGATCTTGAGTAATGCCAATAGATTAGAAAATTGCTATATAAATGACAGACTACAATTTATTAGTGGCCCCTCCATCATTGACGAACATGCCTATTACATAAGGCATCCTCTTCAAACACTAATCCGCCGTAGTTTGAATCTACCGCGCAGAGCATTTAAAATCGGAGGAGCCTTCATCATGAGCGCACGTGACCTCACTCATGGCTTCAGTCATTATGAATTGGGTTCTCACTACGAAAAAACTTCGTAAAAAATAAAAACAAAAAGAAAATAAGAATAACTATCCAATAAGCTTTCCATCATATCGTGGATGTACTTGTGTGGATCTTTGACCAGACGCTGATTCAGGCGTCATTCTTCCTTCTCTGCTCTGCGCTCAGCCTGCCCGGATGTGTCTCCCCACGCTCCGCTGGTTCCGCATTTGCTGCGTCCCTAGTGAGTTTTTTCTCATTTGTTTACTCCGGGATGTATCGAGTAAGGTTAGGATATGCGTAGCAGGAGTGTCCTGGGCTGGTTGCCCGCAGTGCAGTGTATTTTGGGTCGTGTGTTTGGGGCATCTATTTCGGATGTACCCTCGTGGTCCTGTTGTGGACTTGTGATCTTTTCACAGTTGAGTTAACTTGTGATGCAGGCGGCTTTCATTACGCGTTAGTTATGCTGCCTTTTATCTTTCTGATGAGGTAAGCGTTGCTTACTGACGTTCCCAGCGTATTTTTCTTCACTTAGTGAAGTTTTTTCTGGGTCCCGAGTCAGTCTTCCCTTTGCCGGAAGTATTTGCTACAGTGGTGTGTTGGCGGTGGTTCCTGTTGTTATATTTCCAGTGTTTTTTGTTTATATTTCAACATTTCTTATGCCGTCTACTTAGGCCTAGCCAGCCGCTCGTAGCTTTGCCACATGTACAAGTGTTATTGTTTATTTTATAAATATGTCCTACTGTGTCATGTGTATCCGGGTTTAGTTGTGTATTGGCTAATTCCACGGACTATGTTTGTTTCCTGGTTTAGTTGTGTATTGGCTAATTCCACGGATTATTGTGTGGACCCTAGGCTAGTCGTGCTTGGCTTTCTCGAGTCCTGTGTGCGTTCAGATGGTTTCTGAACAGGGTGGGTTACTTTCCGGCGGGTTTTTTCTCGGTTACACCATGAAAAAACCCGGCCGAGAGCCGTGTTGGGCCACGCGTGGTTTCAACACAGGCTTGTGTCCCCGGCGATGAGGTGTCTGTGGCTCTCCAGGACTGCGTCTCTGTGTTGGTGCCTGTTTTCAGGCTCCCTTTGATTCCCGGCGGATTGGCTGTACCCATCTAACATTGTTCATGCGGACATATGTTATGAAGTTTTTCTACCCGGTTTTACAAACCACAGGAAAAACCTAGCTGTTGTTAAGGGCTTTCCTCCCCGGCGATCTTTTACAAGGAAGTGGGGACAGGAACTTATGGGGTTAACGTTTTGACATCTCACCCGGCGGGTGCACCTTGGTAGGGTGGGATGAACGACTGGGTCATTCAGTTAGTTAACCGATCCATTTTAGTGATACTATATGTATCGCCGCCTTCACACTTACGGCGATCGAAGGTTCAATTAGGGTTAACATCGTTTTTTACAAGCTCCTGGGAGGAGGAAATAAGGAATTTACAATTCAATTTCGTTAACCACTTAATTGAGAGATACGTTAATGTATCGCCGCCTTCAAACTTACGGCGATCTTTTGTGACAATTCGTTAGAAATCAGATCTCGTATCAGCCTGCCCTGTGTTATTCTGCTAAATAATTCAAGGGCCGGCGTCTTTGTGGGGGGTTGTTTTCCAAAATTGAATCTTGAAACAGTCACCACCGGAAAGACTATAAACGCCATGCTGGTCCTTTATATTATGTCAGAGGGTATTCTTCACTTTCTTAAAGATATGTTTAGATATTCTGAACCCCGCCGCGTAGCGAGCTGTGATCGTTGTGTCATTACATCTCGTTACCCGGCGGGTTATTAACACTTGTGTGCGAACATGTTGGGTTAACCTTATGAGCATTAATTCCTGGAAATTTTCTTTTTTTCCAGAGCTGGGCTCCGGCGGACCAATACAGACCCGGCAGTAGTTTTCCCCACCAGTCTCTGTCATGGCTACCTTGGCCCCAGTTTTTGCTTTATGCATTACCCCTACCTGTGCCGGTATCCCTATTTTTGCGCACACTCTTTGCATCAAGTATGTTAAATGTCTAGACCGTTCAAGGGGTCTGTGGGTGATGCGCAACTGTTCCTTTTGCTCCCAATTAAGTGTCAAGGTCCTCCGCGACAATGATAAGACCGCAGCGGTCGCCTTACGAGAGATTAGGCAACAGATGTCAGCATATACTACGATTGTGGCTCATAAGTCACTTCAATGTGACAACGTCCCTCTTTGGGATAGGCTGGTTTTCGAACACCCTCCCCCTAAACGTTCCTCTCGAGTAACTATTCATAAGCCGGCGGAGACTGGTCAGGGTTCTGTGTCTTCTGCTGCTACTCCGAAACGTCCAAGAGAGCCTACACCCCCGGCGGCAGCCTCCTCGTCTCGGGAGAGATCTCGGTCTAGGTCACCTCTCAGACACCAGCCACCTAGTCTTGCCTCTTCACCATCGAGTAAGAAGAGTAAGACGGAAAGTTCCACCAGTGGTCACGGCGATAAATCCTCCAAATCGAAGAGTAGTTCACGGTCACACTGCAGCCATAAATCTTCCAAAAAGGATTCCCATAATAGAAAGGCCTCCCTACATTCGCCAGTTTCTAGTGCTTCTCATCGTACCTCTACCCCAGACAGAGTTTGTGTTCGGTCTCAAGGGTCCAGTACAGTGCCTGTACCTAAAGATGATTTACCCATTAACATTTTAACCCTGGAATTGGAGAGTTCAGGGGGATCAGTGATTGAGAGTGTTTCAGACTCCCAAGAGAGTGTAGGCCAAGGCGGCTCGGTGTTTGGCGATTTTCTCGGCCGGGGTCTGACCACCCACTTCCGGCTCAAACTAGTCACACAGTGGCTGACGTCCACAGGGACGCGGCGATCCCATCCTCTATTCCTGACATATCTTGGCAACAAGGTACCCCAGCTTCGGCGGGATCTTCTCAGGAGGAACAGGATGATAAAGACGAGGTTTCAATGATTTCGGATATGGAAGGGCAAGAGTCAGGTTTCAGGCTTAGACGCCGCGCAGGATATTAATGATTCACCAGTGAGTACATCATCAAGTCAATTTGTCACTCAAGCATTACTCGCTGGGCTACTTAGTAATGCTTTATCTACATTTTTTGGCCAACAACAGGAAACCTCCCACAGTGGACTTGGGAGCTCCCACAAGTTCTACGGTACGGCCTCTGATGACTTCTATTGCTTTAACTCAGATCCCTCACCCTCCCACTCTGTCACCATCAGTGGTTACTAGGCCTGCTACGGCGGCATTGACCACTTCGAATGTAAGGGTTATAACGGATGTCAATCCACCCCCTCTAGACAAGGCGCCTCTCAGAAAGGTAGCTATGCCCTTGCTTTACGGACCAGACGAGTCATGGGTCCTTTTGACCCCCACTAAACCAGAGCTCGCCCAACCTACCTTGTCAGGGGAACTCAGTGCGTGAGTGGGTCATCCAGGGCAATAAATCTAAGAAATTAAGGGCCTTGGATACTTTGGGAAATGTACTAGACGTTAATATAAAGGCTATACCTAGTTATTTATTAGTGGCCCCTCCATCATTGACGAACATGCCTATTACATAAGGCATCCTCTTCAAACATTAATCCGCCGTAGTTTGAATCTACCGCGCAGAGCATTTAAAAACTGAGGAGCCTTCATCATGAGTGCACGCGACCTCACTCATGGCTTCAGTCATTATGAATTGGGTTCTCACTACGAAAAAACTAAGTAAAAAATAAAAACAAAAAGAAAATAAGAATAACTATCTAATAAGCTTTCCATCATATCGTGGATGTACTTGTGTGGATTTCTGACCAGACGCTGATTCAGGCGTCATTCCTCCTTCTCTGCTCTGCGTTCAGCCTGCCCGGACGTGTCTCCCCACGCTCCGCTGATTCCGCATTTGTTGCGTCCCTAGTGAGTTTTTTCTCATTTGTTTACTCCGGGATGTATCGAGTAAGGTTAGGATATGCGTAGCAGGAGTGTCCTGGGCTGGTTGCCCGCAGTGCAGTGTATTTTGGGTCGTGTGTTTGGGGCATCTATTTCGGATGTTCCCTCGTGGTCCTGTTGTGGACATGTGAACTTTTTCACAGTTAGTTAGCTTGTGTTGCAGGCGGCTTTCATTACGCGTTAGTTATTGCTGCCTTTTATCTGTCTGATGAGGTAAGCTTTGCTTACTGACGTTCCCAGCGTATTTTTCTTCACTTAGTGAAGTTTTTTCTGGGTCCCGAGTCAGTCTTCCCTTTGCCGGAAGTATTTGCTACAGTGGTGTGTTGGCGGTGGTTCCTGTTGTGATATTTCCAGTGTTTTGTGTATATTTCAACATTTATTATGCCGTCTACTTAGGCCTAGCCAGCCACGCGTAGCTTTTGCCACATGTACAAGTGTTATTGTTTATTATTTATAAATATGCCCTACTGTGTCATGTGTATCCGGGTTTTAGTTGTGTATTGGCTAATTCCTCGGACTATGTTTGTTCCTGGTTTAGTTGTGTATTGGCTAATTCCACGGATTATTGTGTGGACTTAGGTTAGTCGTGCGTGGCTTCCTTCGTGTCCGTTGTACGATCAGATGGTGTCTGTTCGGGGTGGGTTTCCTTCCGGCGGGTTTTTTTCTCGGTTTCACCATGAAAAAAACCCGGCCGAGAGCCGTGTTGGGCCACACGTGGTTTTCACACAGGCTTGTATTCCCGGCGATGAGGTGTCTGTGGCTCTCCAGGACTTCGTCTCTGTTGGTACCTGGTTTCAGGCACCCTTTGATTCCCGGCGGAATGACTGTACCCATCTATAAAACGCTGTTCATACGAACATACGTTATGTAGTTTTTCTACCAGGTTTTACAAAAAACCACATGAAAAACCTAGCTGTGTTAAGGGCTTTCCTCCCCGGCGATCTTTTACAAAGAAGTGGGGACAGGAACTTATGGGGTTAACTTTTTGACATCTCACCCGGCGGGTGTACCTTGGTAGGGTGGGATGAACAACTAAGTCAATTAGTTCATTAACCATTCCATTTTAAGTGATACTATATGTATCGCAGCCTTTATACTTACGGCGATTGAAGGTTCAATTAGGGTTAACATCGTTTTTCACACCCGGGGGTGCTCCTAGGTGGAGGAAATAAGGAATTTACAATTCAATTTCGAGTTAACCACTTAATTTAGTGATACAATTAGGTATCGCCGCCTTCAACCTTACGGCGATCTTTTTGTGACAATTCGTTAGGAATCAGATCTCGTGTCAGCCCGCCCTGTGTTATTCTACTAAAATATTTCAAGGGCCGGCGTCTTTATGGGGGGTTGTTTTTGTTCCAAAAATTGAATCTTAAGACAGTCACCACCAGAAAGACTATAATCGCCTTGCTGGACAGTTATATTATGTCAGAGGGTATTCTTCACTTTCTTCAAAAGATTTGTTTAGATATTCTGAACCCCGCCGCGTAACGAGCTGTGATCATTGTGTCATTACATCTCGTTATCCGGTGGGTTATTAACACTTGTGTGCGAACATGTTGGGTTAACCTTATGAGCATTAATTCCTGGAAATTTTCTTTTTTTCCAGAGCTGGGCTCCGGCAGACCAATACAGACCCGGCGGTAGTTTCCCCACCAGTCTCTGTCATGGCTACCTCAGCCCCAGTCTTTGCTTTATGCACTACCCCTGATTGTTCCGGTATCCCTATTTTTGCGCATACCCGTTGCATAAGGTGTGTTAAATGTCTAGACCGTTCAAGGGGTCTCTGGGTTATGCGTAATTGTTCTTTTTGCTCCCAATTAGCTATCAAGGTCCTTTGCGATAATGATAAGACCGCGGCAGTAGCTTTAAGAGAAGTACGGCAGCAGATGGCAGCTTACACTACGATTGTTGCGCATAAATCACTTCAATGTGACAACGTCCCTCTTTGGGATCGATTGCTGTTTGAACACCCTCCCCCCCCTAAACGTTCCTCTAGAGTCACGAGTTATAAGCCGGCGGAGACTGGTCAGGGTTCTGTATCTTCGGCTACTACACCAAAACGTCCAAGAGAGCCTACACCCCCGGCGTCCGCCTCATCGTCTCGGGAGAGATCTCGGTCTCGGTCACCTCTCAGACGCCAGTCTTCTAGTCTTGCCTCTTCACCAGCGAGTAAGAAGAGTAGGACGGAAAGTTCCACCAGTGGTCACGGCGAGGATTCCTCTAAATCTAAGAGTAGTTCTCGGTCACACCGTAGCCATAAATCCTCCAAAAAGGATTCCCATAAGAGACAGTCCTCCCTACATTCACCAGCTTCTAGTGCCTCTCATAGTACCTCTACCTCAGGCAAAGTTTGTGTTAGGCCTCAAGGGTCCAGTGCGGTGCCGGTCCCTAAAGAGGATTTACCTAGTAATATTCTAACCCTGGAATTGGAAAGTTCAGGTGGTTCACTAATTGAGAATGTTTCAGACTCCCAAGAGAGTGTAGGCCAGGGCCTCGGTGTTTGGCGGTTTGCTCAGCCAGGGTCTGACCACCCACGTCCGACTCAAACGAGTCACACAGTAGCTGATGTCCACAGGGACGCGGCGATCCCATCCTCTATTCCTGACTTATCTTGGCAACAAGGTACCCCAGCTTCGGCGGGGTCTTCTCAGGAGGATCAGGAGGAAAAAGACGAGGTTTCTATAATTTCGGAGATGGAAGGGCAAGAGTCAGGCTCAGGCTTAGACGCCGCGCAGGATAGTAATGATTCACCTGTAAGTTCATCATCTAACCAATTTGTTACTGCGCAAGAAATTAATGGGCTACTTACTGATGCTTTATCTAAATTTTTTGGCCAACAACAGGAAACCCCCACTATGGACTTGGGGGCTCCCACGACAAGTTCTACGGTACGGCCTCTGATGACTTCGATTGCTTTATCTAAGATCCCTAACCCTCCCACTCTGTCACCATCAGGGGTTACTAAGCCTGCTACGGCGGCATTGACAACTTCAAATGTCAGGGTCATCACGGACGTCAATCCACCCCCTCTAGACAAGGCGCCTCTCAGAAAGGTAGCTATGCCCTTGCTTTATGGACCAGACGAGTCATGGGTCCTTTTGACCCCCACTAACCCAGAGCTCGCCCAACCTACCTTGTCAGGGGAACTCCCGGTACCGCGTGAGTGGGTCATCCAGGGCAATAAATCAAAGAAATTGAGGGCCTTGCATATTTTGGGGAATGTACTAGACGTAAACATCAAGGCTATACCTAGTTATTATCACCAAGACTATTTTGTGTATGCTACTAAACCAGCTTTACCCCCTGCCTCAGCTTCAAAACTATTTTCAGACTGGTCTAAGCTGGATGGGTTTAATGATATTAAGACTCTGTCAGCTCTTACTCCTGAACTTGATTTACAGACCGTCACAGACGAAGCAGCTAATCCAGTTTTGAAGGTGGGGCAGTTGGGGCCAGGACCTTGGGTAGATTGGGAGATAGAGGCTCAAAACTTTGCAACCACATTCACTTCTAAATCTTCCCACCAGATCCCTCAGGACACTCATTCTTGGTTCTCCATGCCGGTAGGTTCTGCCGGCGGAGTCCCAGCAGCCTTGTTTTCTTTCCTAGCTGCCCCTAAGATTAATCTTTGTGAGCTAAAAGACCCCTTCACTACCCCTACCCCTACTCACCTAGACAGAGAATTTAGGCTAAGGGGGAAAGCTTTTCGCCTGTTCTCTCAGTACATAGTGTCTCAACAGGTGGCTAAGTCTTTACTACGGTCCACTCAGGCAATCGCAGACGCGGATGCCAGAAGATCGGTTGAATTATCCCGGCGACTGCTCCTCCAGTCGTCAATCCAATCCTTGGGTGACATACGCACCGCCTTGCTTGAGGCGGTACGAGCAAGACAAGATCTCAGAATGTCTTTAGTTCGCAAGCTACCTGATCGCATTGCGAATCAGGTGATCATGTCACCAGTGCTTACTCCCTCTTTAATGTCCCCTGAAGTGTGGCGAACGGTGTTCAATATGGCACAGGCCGTTAAGCACAGTCCCACTCCAGCTAAGAAACCTGCATTTAACTTCCCCAAACCTAGGCCAACTGCTAAAGCTCAGCCAGGGGGATCTAAACCCTTTCTTCTGCCTAAGTCCTCCCACTCCCCCCAAGGTCAGTACAGGCATAGACAGAGTCGGTTTTCAGGTCAGAGAGGACGCGGCCAGCATAAGCCAGGTCAGGGCCAGTCTTCGGCCAACACCAGCCAGCCGGCAAAGCGTCCAGCACCACCAACCCCACCATCAAAAAACTAAAGTCTCTCTCACTCCCGGTGCCAACCTTAAGGCCGGAGGACCCGAGGGTAGTACAGCCGGCGAACCCTTGTCTGCTAACTGGGTCGTTCCGAACGTGTCACCAAGCATGGCCTTTAAACACTTGGGCACGGATGGTGGCACGCAAGGGCATCACTTGGCAGTGGCTCCGGCGACCTCGCTTACATCAGCCGACAACGGCGAATTTTGTTTCTTTAGAGGTGGAGTCACTGGTCCAGGAAATGATTGCCAAGAATGTCATCATCCCGGTCCCCCCAAATAACCTGTATTCACGTCCAAACTATTTTTGGTTCCCAAAAGGGACAGTGTTCAGATGAGGCCGGTCGTAGACCTGTCTTATCTGAACCTTCACATTCACAACGAATCTTTCAGAATGTTAACAGTACACCAAATCAGGCTAACACTTCCGCCGGGAGGTTGGATGTGTTCACTAGACCTGACAGACGCCTATTGGCACGTCTCGGTCAACAAAAGATTTCAAAGGTTTTTGGCCTTACGGATCAGGCACCAAAATTTTGTTTTTCAAAGGATGCCGTTCGGCTTGAACCTAGCACCTCGATTATTCACGAAATTAGTCCGGCAAGCCCTGATACCATTGTTAAAACAGGGGATCAGAGTGTTGTGGTATCTAGACGACTGGCTGGTAGTGGCAGAGACACAACACTTATGCATAAAACATGTCAATATTATTTTAAATCATGTCAAAACTCTAGGCTTCAAGGTAAATCTGGTAAAGTCAAACCTTGTTCCCTCACAAGTAATTCAGTGGATAGGGCTGGTCTGGGACACGGCCGCTCTCACTCTGAGTCAGAGTGTGGACAATCGCAACAGGTTTCGCAGGAAACTGTTCATGTTTCTTCACAGTCTGACTACGACGCGGAGGGTCTGGGAGTCTCTGGTAGGCTCTCTCAACTGGATTCAACTAACTGTCAAGTTGGGCCGGTTGAAAGTAAAACGATTAATATTGGAAGGCAACAAATATTTCCCGCTCTTACCGGCGGAAAATTATGGCCCATCCCGAAATTAATCCACACCTTGCTAGCGGTCTGGGCAAAGAGGGAAACGTTGCATTCAATAATGTCATGGACCTCTCCTCCACCAACGGTAAGGGTAGACACGGATGCGTCAGGCACAATAGGGTGGGGATTTCAGTCAAATCAGGGGCACCAGGGTCAGGGGCTTTGGTCCCACTTAGCAATCTCTCACATCAATGTCAAAGAATTACTAGTCCCCTTGTATTTCCTTCAGGCTCACGGGCCGGCGTTACAGGGCAAGTCGGTGGCCTTCAGGATGGACAATCTGAATGCAGTTCACTGTATTCAGAAACAAGGATCAACGAGGTCAAGGAGGTTGCTAAACGTGTCGGAAGAGATTTTTACTCTCGCCAACAGACTAGACATTTACATTCACGCATCTTATCTCCCAGGCGTAGCGAACGTCTGGGCAGACGCTCTGTCCCGGAGACAGAGCACGACAGTAGAATGGGAGCTCAAGCAACCCATTTTCAACCTAATGATTGCAGAGCTCTCCCATCCACATGTGGATCTTTTTGCGTCTGAGGAGACTCACAAACTCCCTCTATACCTCACCCGCCGGGCGAAAACGCCGGCAGGGGGGCCAGACGCCCTAGTGACAGACTGGAACAGATGGAGCTCCATCTATCTGTTTCCGCCGCCAGATGCGTCACTAATGTGCCACGTAGTGAACAAACTACGAGATTATCGAGGCTTAGTCTCGCTAATCGCGCCCCTGTGGCACAGCAATTGAAAACGTGGTGCCCGGACCCGGTGTCGCTCCCGGTCGGGTATTTCCACTTAGACACGATTGGCAACCTAGCGACCTCGCTGACTTTTGCATTATGGACATTCAGGAGGCCAAGTGGCTAGCACCATACGGTAGAGATGTGACCAATAAATTAATCAATCAATATACTCAGTCTACGAAACTACAGTATCACTCACATTAGCAAGCTTTTACTTCCTGGATCATCAGAACGGAACAGAATGTGCCGTCAGTGGCTTTAGTTTTCAATTATTTAAATTATCTGTTTGAGCAGAAACATTTATCTGTGGTAACATTAAAAAATCACTTAACTGCGATTAGAGTGCCCTTTTTAGACCTGACAGGTCTCTCCATACCGGTGGCGGAGGAAACAGGTTTTATGAGAGCTTGTTTTAAACTTCGCCCACCTCCCCGTCAGCTCATGCCTACTTGGTCTCTCGACAAAGCCTTGTCTTTACTTCACTCTCGTCTGTACCATAATACTGCAGACTTTGCATTACTCTTAAAAAAGGCGGTTTTCCTTATGGCTTTGGCCACCGGGAACAGAGTGTCTGAGCTGGCGGCGATGAGCAACACACCTAATTGCCTTAGGTTTGGCAGACTTAATGAATGTATTTACATTGCACCTTCCCCAGGTTTTGTAGCCAAGAATGAGCACAGTGCACACGTGTTTTCTGAGTTCACGGTGCCGGCGTTAAAAAGGGGTAAGGTGCATCATAATCTATGTCCAGTGCAAGCTCTAACCAAATATTTGAGAGTAGCTCCTCTTAACCCCCAAGGTGCTTTATGGGTAGCAAGTACGGGTAAACGCTTACTTAAACGACGATTAGCCTCTCTTCTGGTCGAAGTCATTAAAGAGAGTAATCCCGGCGTTGTGGGTAGGGCCCACGATTTACGCAAATGGGCAGCTTCTTTACGTTTCCTGAAAAAAATTTCAGTAGAAGATACCGCGTCCACTCAGTTGTGGGCGTCTAATCATACGTTTTTGTCTAGATACTTGTCAGTTGCTCTAGACAAGCCTTCCTTACCATGTATAGCTTTAAGGCAGAGGGTCTAGGTGGCCCTGCAGTCACTTTGTGTATTTTCACGAGAAGGGGGGGGGGGTTCAGTCAGCTGACATAGGACACCCTAGACCCCGCCGGAGTATAAGAGCTGTGATACAATTTAAGGTTAATGTGATATGAAAATTTCTCAGCGAGAAATTGTGCTAGTACAATGTTAGTACAAAACAACGGTGTTGTTATAGTAGTTTTAGCTGCGAAAGCAATCTAATATTAAAATAGTGGAGATCCTTTGCAATTTACCTCCACGATTATTTTGGGGTTTATTATGTGCACATATAAACTTATAACTTGTTATTTTTGTCACCACTCGTTGAGTGGGGTGCCTTTGTACCTGCAGATCTGTGTTCAGAATCTTCAGGGTTACCCATTTTTTGTCAGACAGGCTTCTTTGAAGCACGCACCTGCCTGAACCCCTTTTTCTTGTATATTTTTGGCCTACGCCACATTTAAATATATTTTTCAAAAGTAAGAATACTATGTGGTTGTTTTTTATTATCTGCTTTTATAGAGTTATGATATGATTACGAATGTCCCCCTCCAGTCTTAGAAATCAGGCATGTTCGTCAATGATGGAGGGGCCACTAATAAATTATAGGTTTGACTCCTGTAAGGAGATAAAGAAAACCTAATATTTAGTAGTGGCCCCGTAATCATTGACGACTGGGGCCCTCCCGACCGTCCCCTTCCCATTCGTTGATGTATTAAGGATTTTGGTTTACTTGATATGTCAGTGAAGGAGGAATGACGCCTGAATCAGCGTCTGGTCAGAAATCCACACAAGTACATCCACGATATGATGGAAAGCTTATTAGATAGTTATTCTTATTTTCTTTTTGTTTTTATTTTTTACGAAGTTTTTTCGTAGTGAGAACCCAATTCATAATGACTGAAGCCATGAGTGAGGTCGCGTGCGCTCATGATGAAGGCTCCTCAGTTTTTAAATGCTCTGCGCGGTAGCCAGCCGACTGGCTCAGTTGATAGCGTGCCTGATTCCCACCTTGAAGGTCTCGCGTTCAATCCCCGCTCAGATTGAAAAGTTTTTCTGGGATACAGCCGGCGGTTACCATCTCCCCATGAGCAAGGGGGATGGGTAATGGTCTCTGGTAGACTAAAGAAAGCCAAGCGCTTGCGAATCCTCGAAGGAGGAGAGACGGGCACTATATAAGTAACCAGAAGATTATTATTATTATTAGATTCAAACTACGGCGGATTAGTGTTTGAAGAGGATGCCTTATGTAATAGGCATGTTCGTCAATGATTACGGGGCCACTACTAAATATTAGGTTTTCTTTATCTCCTTACAGGAGTCAAACCTATAATTATCACCAGGACTATTTTGTTTATGCTACTAAGCCGGCTTTACCCCCTGCCTCAGCTTCAAAATTGTTTTCAGACTGGTCTAAGCTGGATGGGTTTAATGACATTAAGACTCTGTCAGCTCTCACTCCAGAACTTGATTTACAAACCGTCACAGACGAAGCAGCTAATCCAGTCTTGAAGGTGGGGCAGTTGGGTCCAGGACCTTGGGTGGAATGGGAGACAGAGGCTCAAAACTTTGCGACCACATTTACTTCCAAAACTTCCCACCAGATCCCTCAAGATACTCATTCTTGGTTCTCCATGCCAGTGTGTTCTGCCGGCGGAGTCCCTTCAGCTTTGTTTGCTTTCTTAGCTGCCCCTAAAATTAATCTTTGTGAGCTAAAAGACCCTTTCACTACCCCTACCCCAACTCACCTAGACCGAGAATTTATGCTACGGGGGAAAGCTTTTCGCCTGTTCTCTCAATACATAGTGTCTCAACAGGTAGCAAAGTCTTTGCTCCGGTCCACTCAGGCAATCGCAGACGCGGATGCCAGACGATCGGTTGAATTGTCCCGGCGACTGCTTCTTCAGTCGTCAATCCAATCTCTGGGTGACATCCGCACCGCCTTGCTTGAGGCGGTACGAGCGAGACAAGACCTCAGAATGTCTTTAGTCCGCAAACTGCCTGATTGCATTGCGAATCAGGTGGTCATGTCACCAGTGCTTACTCCCTCTTTAATGTCCCCTGAAGTGTGGCGAACGGTGTTTAATATGGCGCAGGCCTTTAAACACAGTCCCACCCCTTCTAAGAAACCTGCCTTTAACTTCCCCAAACCCAGGCCAGCCGCTAAGGCTCAGCCGGGGGGATCTAAGCCCTTTCTTCCACCTAAGTCCTCCCCCCTCCCCTCAAGGTCAGTACAGGCATAGACAGAGTAGGTTTTCAGGTCAGAGAGGACGTGGCCATAATAAGCCAGGTCAGGGCCCGTCTTCGGCCAACACCAGCCAGCCGGCGAAGCGTCCAGCACCACCAACTCCACCATCAAAAAACTAAAGTCTCTCTCACTCCCGGTGCCAATCTTAAGGCCGGCGGATCCGAGGGTAGTACAGCCGGCGAACCCTTGTCTGCTAACTGGGTCGTTCCGAACGTGTCACCAAGCATGGCCGTTAAACACTTGGGCACGGATGGTGGCACGCAAAGGCATCACTTGGCAGTGGCTCCGGCGACCTCGCTTACGTCAGCCGACAACGGCGAATTTTGTTTTTAGAGGTGGAGTCACTGGTCCAGGAAATGATTGCCAAGAATGTCATCATCCCGGTCCCCCCAAATTACCCTGTATTCACGTCCAAGCTATTTTGGTTCCCAAAAGGGACAGTGTTCAGATAAGACCGGTCGTAGACCTGTCTTATCTGAACCTTCACATTCACAACGAGTCATTCCGAATGTTAACAGTACACCAAATCAGGCTAACACTTCCGCCGGGAGGTTGGATGTGTTCCCTAGACCTGACAGACGCCTATTGGCACGTATCGGTCAACAAAAGATTTCAAAGGTTTCTGGCCTTACGGATCAGGCACCAAAATTTTGTTTTTCAACGGATGCCATTCGGTTTGAACCTGGCACCTCGATTATTCACGAAATTAGTCCGGCAAGCCCTGATGCCGTTGTTAAAACAAGGAATCAGAGTTTTGTGGTACCTAGACGACTGGCTGGTCTGGGCGAAGAGGGAAACGTTGCATTCAATAATGTCATGGACCTCTCCTCCGCCAACGGTATGGGTAGACACGAATGCGTCAGGCACAATAGGTTGGGGATTTCAGTCAAATCAGGGGCACCAGGGTCAGGGGCTTTGGTCCCACTTAGAAATCTTCCACATCAATGTCAAAGAATTACTAGTCCCCTTGTATTTCCTTCAGGCTCACGGCCCTGCTTTACGGGGCAAGTCGGTCGCCTTCAGGATGGACAATCTGAACGCAGTTCACTGTATTCAGAAACAGGGGTCAACGAGGTCAAGGAAGTTGCTAAACGTGTCGGAAGAGATTTTTACTCTAGCCAACAGACTAGACATTTATCTTCACGCATCTTATCTCCCAGGCGTAGCAAACGTCTGGGCAGACGCTCTGTCCCGGAGACAGAGCACGACAGTAGAATGGGAGCTCAAGCAACCCATTTTCAACCTAATGATTGCAGAGCTCTCCCATCCACAAGTGGATCTGTTTGCGTCCGAGGAGACTCACAAACTCCCTCTATACCTCGCCCGCCGGACGAAAACGCCGGCAGGGGGGCCAGACGCCCTAGTGACAGACTGGAACAGATGGAGCTCCATCTATCTGTTTCCGCCGCCAGACGCGTCACTAATGTGCCACGTAGTGAACAAACTACGAGATTATCGAGGCTTAGTCTCACTAGTCGCGCCCCTGTGGCCGGCGCAGTTGTGGTACCAGCAATTAAAGACGTGGTGCCCGCACCCGGTGTCGCTCCCGGTCGGGTATTTCCACTTAGACACGATTGGCAACCTAGCGACCTCGCTGACTTTTGCATTATGGACATTCAGGAGGCCAAGTGGCTAGCACCATACGGTAGAGATGTGACCAATAAATTATTAAATCAATATACTCAGTCTACGAAACGACAGTATCACTCACATTGGCAAGCCTTTACTTCTTGGATCATTAGAACAGAACAGACTGTGCCCTCAGTAGCATTAGTTTTTAATTATTTAAATTATCTGTTTGAGCAGAAACATTTATCTGTGGTAACGTTAAAAAATCACTTAACTGCAATTAGAGTGCCCTTTTTAGACCTTACAGGTCTCTCCATACCGGTGGCGGAGGAAACAGGTTTTATGAGGGCATGTTTTAAACTCCGCCCACCTCCCCGTCAGCTCATGCCTACTTGGTCTCTGGACAAGGCATTGTCTTTACTTCACTCTCGTCTGTACCAAAATACTGCAGATTTTGCATTACTCTTAAAAAAGGCTGTATTCCTTTTGGCTTTGGCCACCGGGAACAGAGTGTCTGAGCTGGCGGCGATGAGCAACACACCTAATTGCCTTAGGTTTGGTAGACTTAATGAATGTATTCACATTGCACCTTCCCCGGGATTTGTAGCCAAGAATGAGCACAGTGCACACGTGTTTTCTGAGTTCACGGTGCCGGCGTTAAAAAGGGGAAAGGTGCATCATAATCTATGTCCAGTGCAAGCTCTAACCAAATATTTGAGAGTGGCTCCTCTAAACCCCCAAGGTGCTTTATGGGTAGCGAGTACGGGTAAACGCTTACTGAAACGGAGATTAGCTTCTCTTCTGGTCGAAGTCATTAAAGAGAGTAATCCCGGCGTTGTGGGTCGGGCCCACGATTTACGGAAATGGGCAGCCTCTTTACGTTTCCTGAAGAATTTTTCAGTAGAAGATATTTCGTCCACACAGTTGTGGGCGTCTAATCATACGTTTTTGACTAGATACTTGTCAGTTGCTCTAGACAAACCTTCCTTACCATGTATAGCTTTAAGGCAGAGGGTCTAGGTGGCCCTTCAGTCACTTTTGTTTACTTTCAAGAAAAGGGGGGTGGGGGGTGCAGTCAGTTAACATAGGACACCCTAGACCCCGCCGGAGTGTAAGAGCTGTGATACAATTTATGGTTAATGTGATATGAAAATTTCTCTGCGAGAAATTGTGCTAGTACAATGTTAGTACAAAACAACGGGGTTGTTATAGTAGTTTTAGCTGCGAAAGCAATTTAATATTAAACAGTGAAGATCTTTTGCAAATTATCTGCACGATTATTTTGGGGTTTATTATGTGCACATGTAAACTTATAACTTGTTATTTTTGTCACCACTCGTTGAGTGGGGTGCCTTTGTAACTACAGATCTGTTCACAGAATCTTCAGAGTTACCCTTTTTTGTCAAGCAGGCTTCTTTGAAGCACGCACCTGCCTGAACCCCTTTCTTGTATATATATGGGCTGCGCCGTATTTAAATATATTTTCAAAGTAAGAATACTATGTGGTTGTTTTTATTATCTGCTTTTCTAGAGTTATGATATGATTACGAATGTCCCCCTCCAGTCTTAGAAATCAGGCATGTTCGTCAATGATGGAGGGGCCACTAATAAATTATAGGTTTGACTCCTGTAAGGAGATAAAGAAAACCTAATATTTAGTAGTGGCCCCGTAATCATTGACGACTGGGGCCCTCCCGACCATCCCCTTCCCATTCGTTGATGTATTAAGGATTTTGGTTTACTTGATATGTCAGTGAAGGAAGAATGACGCCTGAATCAGCGTCTGGTCAAAGATCCACACAAGTACTTCCACGATATGATGGAAAGCTTATTGGATAGTTATTCTTATTTTCTTTTTGTTTTTATTTTTTACGAAGTTTTTTCGTAGTGAGAACCCAATTCATAATGACTGAAGCCATGAGTGAGGTCGCGTGCGCTCATGATGAAGGCTCCTCAGATTTTAAATGCTCTGCGCGGTAGATTCAAACTACGGCGGATTAGTGTTTGAAGAGGATGCCTTATGTAATAGGCATGTTCGTCAATGATTACGGGGCCACTACTAAATATTAGGTTTTCTTTATCTCCTTACAGGAGTCAAACCTATATTATAGTAAAGCTGATTATGTATCCTTGAAAAAATATTTAGAGGGAGTAGATTGGGATCTTATTTTGAAGGAACAAGATGTACAAGGTAAATATAGTAGGTTCCTCGAAATTTATAGAGAAGGAACCAATCTGTTTGTCCCAAGATATAAAACTGGAAATTTGACTAAGCAGAAAGAATGGTTTAATTTGAAATGCAAAAGAGCTTTGGGTAGGCGTGATGCAGCTTGGGCTAGATTAAGAAGAAGGAACACTGAGAGTAATCGGAATAAATATAAACAGGAGAGGAATAGATATGTTAACATAATTAGGCAAGTAAAAATTAACTATGAGAAGAACATAGTAAATAATTGTGAAAGTGACCCTAAATTGTTTTATAAATATATAAACAGTAAGTTGAAGGTAAAGAAACAAATGAATAAATTAAGAGTAGATGCTAGGATGTATGAAAATGTATCGGACATGTTCGAGGTAATGAATAACAAATTGGGGTCGTTTTTTAGTAGAGATGAAAGTTTTGACGAACCACAGGCGGGAGTACTGGAGAGTGGTCTTAGCAAGATTGAAATAACTAGAGATGAGCTAGGACTTGAAGTAAGGAAAGCTATGGGACCGGATTAAGTGTCTGCCTGGGTTTTAAAGGAGTGTGCAGAGCAATTAGTGGAGCCAGTGAGGGACATCATTCAAGCTTCCTTAGATAAAGGACAGGTTCCTGTTGAATGGAAAAGTGCTAATATCATTCCGATATACAAGAATGGAAGCCCTGAGGACCCTTTAAACTATAGACCAGTTTCACTTACTAGTATTGTATGCAAGATTTGTGAAAAGCTAATTAGGAAGAGATGGATGAAAATGTTGGAGAGAAAGAAGATAATAACCCCAAAGCAATTTGGATTCAGAGAAGGGACATCTTGTGTTACCAGTCTGCTATGTTACTACAGTAGGGTGATAGATGTACTGCAAGAAAGAGGCGGATAGGTGGACTGCGTCTACTTAGACCTTTCCAAAGCATTCGATAAGGTACCACATAAGAGATTGTTATCTAAGCTTGAGATGATAAGATGTGTCAGGGGGAGTTTGCTGAAATGGATGGGGAGCTATTTAACAGATAGGGAAATGAGGACCAACATTAGAGGAACTTACTCATCGTGGCGGAAAGTTGAGAGTGTGTGCCGCAGGGATCTGTGTTAGCACCTCTCATGTTCCTTATGTACGTGAATGACCTGCTGATAGGCATAAACTCCTACATGTCAATGTTTGCAGATGACGTAAAACTATGAGACAAATAACAAATAAAATTAGTTGTGAGGAGCTGCAAGGGGATTTAGATAAAATATACGAATGGAGCACCAAGTGGAAAATTAAATTTAATATAAGTAAATGTCATGTGTTAAATATGGGAAGAAGTGTGAATAGACCAAATTGGGAGTACAGGATGGGAGATAATATGATTAGCAAGGCCGAAAAAGAAAAGGATTTAGGGTTGATTATACAAGATAACTTGTCGCCAGAGAAACATATTAACAAGCTCTTTAGCGGAATGTATGCAATGGCCGGGAATATGAAAGTTGCTCTGAACTACTTGGATGAGAACATGTTAGCGAAGATTATAAAAAGTATGATTAGACCAAGATTGGAGTATGCAGCAGTGGTGTGGTCCCAGCATTTTAAGAAGCATATTCACAAGTTAGAAAGAATCCAGAGAGCAGTTACTAGATTGGTTCCAAGTCTCAGAGAACTGCCATATGAAGGAAGGCTAGACAAATTAAATCTACCGAGTCTAAAAGAGAGGGGAGACATGATAATGATGTACAAATGCACCCGAGGGCTGGAGAGGCTGGATAGGGAGGATATAATTATTATGGATAGAGGAATAACTAGAGGCTACAGCTACAAAGTAAAAAGACCTACTGTACCTGCAAGAACGATATCAGGAAGTTTAGCTTCCCCTATAGATGTATTGACAAATGTAATAGGCTGGAGGAGGAGGTGGTAGGGGCAAGGAACATCCATATTTTCAAGAAAAAATTGGATGAAAGTAGACTGAGAGACGGGACAACACGAGCTTAGCTCAACTCCTGTAAACTACAATTAGGTAAGTACAATTAGGTAAATACAGCAACAGATCTTCAACCCTATCTCAACACACTACATGGCTGGTGCACTACAAACAGACTTAATCTAGCCCCAGCCAAATCCACCGCAACCCTGCTCACAAGCTGGACAGGAGAACACGAATACATCCCTCAACTCACCATAAACAACACACCCCTAACACATACACACTCACCCAAAATCCTAGGAGTAACATATGATACTAATATGGCATTCAAACAGCACACCACAAACACGAAAAAGAAACTGACACCCAGACTTAACGCCCTCAGGTCACTTGCTCACACAAAATTTGGACGCAACAAAGAAACCACCACCACAGTTTATAAACAATACATAAGATCAGTGATGGAATATGCAAGCCCAGCCTGGGCTTCTAACCTAGCTGAAACACATCATAAGACCTTACAGACTATTCAAAACAAAGCCCTAAAATTCATTACAGGCTGCACAGCTACTACACCCACAGATCACCTACATCAAGAAACCAAAATTCTCAAAGTCAAAGACCATCTGGACATGAGAGGCACTCAATTCCTGGCAACAGCCTCCACGAACCAGAACCACCCACTACACTACATGGCAATACACCCATTGTCGACGCCTGCCCGGGATGTAACACAGCTCCCCATACCATTAAACACATCATAGAAGACTGCATTTCACACAACCACTTACGCCAACAACACAATCTACACTCAATGAGAGCTCTGTGGGAAAGCCCGATCATGGCCATGGCCTTTCTCAGGGACTCGGGGCTGTTCGGCCAGGCAGCTTAGGGAACAACAACAACAACAACAACACCCACAGACACAAAGAAATATCAAAACAACACCCAGCACATGGTATCACACACAAATTACGGGTTTGACACCCGAAGGGAAGGAAGGAAAACTAACTATTTAGTAATGGTTCCGGTGTCAATGATGTGAGAGCCTTATATATATAAGGGCTCCCCGGTGACCCCCGTGAGGGTCCCGGAGAAAGCATAACGCGACCCAAATATATAAAAAGTACTTCCTAGGGTGAAACCCTTTACTTAGTTCCTAGGGAACGTCATTAAAAAAGGTAACCATTAGAAAAAGAAAGAAAAATTTTATGAGTAAAGGTTAGAAACTATGAATGTTGTCTTACTAAATCAATTAGCACGCCGTTATACAGTTCTTCCCTTGCACGCGTCTCCCAGCTGGACACGCTGGGGTTATACGTCCTTCATAGTACATAGTTGCGCATGTGCATGGGAAGAGGGAGGAGGGAGGGCCGCTTTACGTCATTGACTACGGAACCATTACTAAATAGTTAGTTTTCCTTCCTTCCCTTCGGGTTGTCAAACCCGTAATTTAGTAATGGTTCTCTCCGTCAATGACGTGAGAGCCTAAGAATACCAAGATCAGTGGTTGGGACATCTCATGCTCAACGTCAAAGACTGAAGAGAACCAAAACTAACGGCTCGCGCTGTTGTACTTAAATTACTAGAATTAAGAAAAAGTGTAAAGTATATAGGCAGGGTTTCTAATTAACCCTCTCACCACGGAAGGGCTCTTGAACGCCCATAAAAAAGCATATAACAGGTACCCGGAAGGCCTCTTGAACGCCCAGTGGTTGAAAGCCTGTGAGCTTCGTGTGCGAGGCGTCGGTCCGACGCATGTAAACAACAGCCGGCTGGACCGACGCCCCGCATCTCCGGCCACAAGAAGGAGAGCATCGCTTGTTCGTGTGTGCCTGTATGTTGTTGTTAAGTATCGAAAAGTGGTGTAAAGTGGCTGTTTTGGCCATAAAGTTATCTCCAATGAAATCATCATCACAGCTCAACCAGTTGACTTAGAGAGCTCTACTTAATGTCATTCTACAGGTAAATAACACAGCTACGCTTGGGGATGCGCGGGAATGCGGGAAGCAGTCTGATTAACTAATATACGGTAGCCTAGCCTAGACGTATTTCGGCCAAAACACCCGGGTTTCGAAGAATATATATATAATACATAGCCGGGGCTGGAGGGTTAAGCCTTAGGAAGTACTGTACTGTAATAGAAAGGTAGATAATGATAAGGATGCAGTAAAACTTAATAAAAGAGCCACTATATATTGTAACACATCAGAATTGTACATACTGTAGTACTAGAATGATTTGTAAAAAAGAAAATCTATTCATACCTATTAAACTCGCCCCAAAAAAGAATTTGTGTATTTATTAATCTAATATCTTTTATTAGAAATTAACCCTTAGAGATTATAATCTTATTAATGTTAACATTGAACAACACTTGTGAGAGGTTCTTCAGTTCGGAACACACTCCCCCCCCCCCCCCTCTGTTTTGTCGGAAACTCCTAAAAGTAAGTCAGTACAGTACTTGGTGAACCTCACATTTTTTTTTTTTTTTTTTTTTTTTTTTAATGAGACAATGAACGGAGGAAGGAAAAACACAGATAAAACAAAAAGGTCCATGTGCCTAAAGGCATCCTCCATTCATAAAATGTTTGTAACAACTGGATTTAAACATTTGTAGATTGTAAGTTTGTGGAAAGCAATTCGAGGGAAGTGAATTCCAAAGAGTAGTAGCTCTGGGGATAAATGAATTCTGATAAGCAGAAGTTCTGCATTGTGGAGGAGAAAGTGTAAATTCATGGGCGCTCTCAGCTGCCCTAGTTCTACGCGGAAAGATGTGGAGAGGCGGCACAATTGAAGCAAGTTCCTCGGAACAATTGCTGTGAAAATATCTGTAGAATAATGCAAGGGATGCAACGTTTCTTCGTATGGATAATGTAGGAAGGTCCTGTGTGATTGCAGGGTTATTGATTAATCTAATAGCTTTATTTTGAATTTTGTCCAACTGCCTCAATGCAACCACTCCACTTCCACCCCACAGAGGTGAACAGTAATCCATCTGAGAACGCACATGACTTTTATATATTACGGCCAACTGCTCGTCAGTGAAGAATTCTCGAACTCTGTACAGGAGTCCCAGTTTTTTAGAGGCATTCTTAGCAATGCTTCTAACATAATGTGTCCAGCTCAAGTTGTTGTTGTTCCCCAGGCTGCCTGGCCGAACAGCCCCAAGGTCCCGAGCAAGGCCAAGGCCATAGAGCGCCCCCACAAAACCCTCCCTGCTTACCACTAACAAAACCCAGGTGACCGAAGCCACTCTAAGGCAGGGAGCTGAGGAGGGCGCGGAAACGCCCGAGAAACCAAAGCCCCACCCAAGTCCCTGTGCCCCTCAGCAATTATGAAGGGAAAGTTGAGGGGCAAGGGAAAAATGTGACGCTTTGGCTCCCAATCTGCCAACTTTTAGGTTGGCAGTAGGGAGGTCGATCCACGGAAAAGACGCCGTCACTTGAGATCTAGAAGATATATAAGTAAAAGGAACAGTCAGAGTAAGCTATGGGTATGGCAGAGATCGCTCAGCTCTCACTCTGATAGACCAGCCCATCACCACATGACTAGAACCCAATCCTCTCAGCATCAGCTAGGAAAGGCCCTAGAAAGCCGCCTTTGGCGGGGGGATAGCTCCCCTACTTCAACTCCTTTCGGAGTTGGGCACCCGCCATCCAGCTCAAGTTAGTAGTTAATGTTACACCGAGAATATCAATACTAGGGGAAGTGGGAATATTTACATCATTAAAAAATATATGGGAGTCAGTGAGATTCTGTCGGTTAGAAAATTGAATGTACAGTACAGTACTTGGTTTTCTGTGCATTAAAGGAAACTAGATTCTATTGTCCCCATCCATTAATTCTAGAAAGGTCCTGGTTCAGAGAAATTGCAGTGTTTATTTTTGAATTTATAAGATCGGGTTGGGTGAAAGAATTGGTAAATGTGAAGGAACTGTGGAGTGTTGAGTCATCTGCGTAGGAATGTATTGGATTATGAGTGGTAGATATGAGATCATTGATATGAATAAGGAACAGAATTGGGGCCAAAACTGATCCCTGGGGAACACCAGCATTTATTGAGTGAAATTGAGAATAAAGGCCATCTACCATTACACGTATTTTTCTGTTATGAAGATAAGAAGAAATTAGTGGAACTAATGATGCAAGGCCGTAGTGTGACATCTTCGACAATAAGGATTGATGCCAGACTCTATCAAATGCCTTTGATATATCCAGTGCTATTGTATGTGTTTCACCATGTTGGTCTGTAGCTTGGTTGATTTGATGCGTAAGAAGGCAAAAAATGTCTGCAGTTGATCGACATCGTCTAAAACCATATTGCCTATCACTGATTAATTTATTATTCTCAAGATGCTTAATTATGTGATTATTTAATATAATTTCAAAGACTTTACCAAGAGTGGAAGTTATAGCTATTGGTCTGTAGTTTGATGGATCTGAAGAGGCACCTTTTTTAGGAACTGGATGAATGTTTGCTTCTTTCCAGGGTACTGGGAAGCATGAGGTATGAGTACACAGACGGAAAATTTTTGCCAATACAGGAGCGAGCACCAAGGAGCAATTCTTAAGTACTATTGGAGGAATTTCATCTGGACCAGGAGCCTTATCTACTGAGAGATTCTGCAAAATAGTTTTGACATGTCTGGTGTGGATCTTAAGTGAGGGAATTTCAGGCGAATTAAAATTAAGTACAGGGACATCTTGATTTATTTCATCTAAGGTTGAGTTGGTGGAGAAAATATCCGCAAGAAGGTTAGCTTTACCTCGTGGGTCACTTACAAGATTGCCAGTTGGAGATTTTAATGGTCGAATGGATGAAGCAGTAGTGAAGTTGGATTTGAATGAGTTAAGAGTAGACCAAAATATTTTGTTATCATTTGGATTATTTAGAAGTTTATTTGCCTGCTTGTGGAGAAAGTTTGATTTAGTTAGGTTTAATACAGTTTTGGCATGATTTCTGATGTTTCTAAAGTAATTAAAGGCTTCATGTGTTTTTGATCTTGTGTATGCATTGTAGGCTATTGCTTTTTGTTCAGTTACTCTAGCAAAATTATGGTCAAACCATTTAGGTGAATTAGATCTTTTACTGTACTTTTGATGAGGAATAAAAGTTTCCATTCCAATTTTTACAAAATCTTGTACATGTGGCTCAAGGTGGAGTGTGCATCATTAGAAAAGAAAGAGGTCCAGGGAATATCAATAAAGAAACCTTGAAGACCCTCCCAGTCTGCCCTATCGTAATGCCATTTAGTCACCAAAACAGGTTCAGAGTGGGAAGGTGTGGTAGGTGATAGACAGGTGGCCTGTATCAGACAGTGATCAGAAGATCCAATCGGGGACCTCACTGTAACATCATAATTTTCTGAATTGGTTGTTAAAAATAAGTCCAGTAGGTGGGAATTATGATTAGGATTATCTGGTACATAAACATTGTAACATAAAACATAAAACATGGCATAATTGCAATAAACAGAGATCAGTTAGGTAAATGACTAATTCTCATGGCTATGCATGGCACAGTGGGTCTCTTCGAATGAACCGAAAGATATTTGGATAAAAATGTGTGGTGAGATGACCAGACTCTTGTTTGCTTAATGTCTTGGATCGAGTAATTGTTAAGAAATCTGACTGTCGTGGCCCACTTTTTCACATCATGGGCCCTTGCCACTGCTGACGGTTCGGCTGTTTTGATAACGTCCACTAGAATTGAAGCAAGTTGACATTTAGATAATCTTGATTTATCATGTGAAGAGATCCACAAATGAGAAGGGTGTAAGGGTGTAGTTAGTTGTACATACTTATACAAAGCCAACACTGGGCATAGTGTGTGATGTTTATTCTTTTGTTTGAGGGCCATTATATCAAAAGGTGAGAACATATGATCTTCTCTTTCGTTTTTGGCTATAAAATCAGGAGCTGGTGCGAGTGTAACCGCATTCAGATCTTCTTTAAATTGTAAGCAGTTCGCAGATCTAGCCATGGCCGCAAGTTCAGACACTATGTGCTGTTGCTAACGAAATTAAGAAAACACATTTAGATAAGAGCTTGTCATCAGAGGGGTTGACCGTGTAAGGTCTACTACTTAATAGATTTAACACTTTGTCTAGAGACCACTGAGGTAGAATCTTTCTAGCAGGAGCTCGTAATCTAAAACAAGCTTTAATAAAACCTGCTTCATCTTTAGGTGGAAGTCTAAGGCCAGTAAGGTCATAGAATGGTTCTTTAATGGCTGAGAGGTGATTGCGAAGTGTGTTGACTGATAGGTGTTTGTCTTCGAAAAGGTAATTTAAGTACTTTAAAATTAAACTTACTGAGGCACTTTGTTGGTTGGATTCGACAATCCACGTTGTAAAGTGTTTCCAATGTGACTCATACTGTCTAATTGTGGAAGGTGTAAATTGTTTGGTTAATTTGTCATGAACGGCTTGATCATAAGAATTTAGCCATTTGGCTTTGAAAATATCCATAAAGCAAAATTTAGACAAGTCTGCAGGTTGCCAATCTGCTCTAAGTGGAAACATGACATCGGAAGAGGTATTGGATTTGGACACCATAGAGATAGTTGATTGAACCACACTTGTGTTGGCCAGACCGGTGCTATGAGACACACTTGACCCTGAAATAAGTGAAGTCGTTGTAAAACTCTGCACATTAGTGTTGTGTCTGGGGGAGGAAAGAGGTAAATCGAAGACCACTTGTTCCAAACTTCCGAGAACGCATCTGGTCCGCCCACTTGGGTCTTGTGCCATCGGGTCAGAAACAGAGGGAGTTTTGTTGACTGATGAGAAGCAAATAGGTCTATCTGTGGGTGGAATGGTTTATTCAGTTTGTCGAAGGTCTGTTGAGTTATTGCCCATTCGACTAGTGTGCTTTTCCCTCGAGACAAGGCGTCTGCCCACAGATTCGCCTTGCCTGGAAGGTAAACTGCCTGAACTGTGATCTGATGTTGTAGAGCAAGGAAAAATATCTTCTCTGATAGCCTTAGGAGCGTGTGAGATTTCGTGGAACCTTGTTTGTTGATGCAGGACACGGCTGATGTGTTGTCCATGCGAAATGCTATTGCTCTGTGTTGAAGTGTATGTGCATGGTCTTTGAGGAAGAATAGAGGAACAACTAGCTCCTTAGCATTTATGTGATAGAGATTGAGGGAAGTCCAGCGACCTTGGTTCTGGTGACCCTCGGATGACTGGTAGCCCCAACCTAGGGCTCCTGCTGCATCCGTGTCTACCCATAGAGACGGAGGGGGATCTGACCAGTGGGCTGTTGAAGAAAGTGTCTCTGGTTTGATCCAAAAGCTTAGTACAGGTAGTTTGAGAATTTGTTGAGGAATTGTTATGAGAGTATGAGGTTGAGTTACTGGAAAAGTCTTGTTGCCTAGCCAGATCAAGCGTTTCAGTCGAAGTCTGCCTAATGGGACTGATAGTTGAACCCAATTTATCGACCCTATTAATGATTCCCACAGACGTCTGGTAATCGTCTTTGCATGAAGTGTTCTGAATAACTTTACTTGTAACCGTCTGGCATTTGATGTCGTCTGTTGCAGGGTGAGAGATTGAGTGTCCCAAAGGAGGCCTATCCAGGCTGCTCTTTGTGTCGGTACTAAGTTTGATTTTTCGAGGTTTACATGGAAGCCTAAATTTGTGACATATTGAATGACTAGTAATGTGTGATCCTGGCACTGTTGGGGAGAATTTCCTGTGATTACCCAGTCGTCTAGATAGAACAAGATGTTGATCCCTTGTTGTCTTAACCTGACAAGCGCGATATAGACGTAGGTGCTAGGGTAGTTATTTGTGCATTTCTAGCCCTGGATTCTGACAGAATTCGTTATATTTACAATATAAACCATTATTTGTTTTCGGTATGCTTTTATTTTACATATATGATGTATATATGAACCTTCAAGAGTGCTAAAATAAGTGGGAAAAGCATTTGGGTGGTGAAAAACGAAGATATTGGCCACCCGGTCATAATCTCAGGCGAGAGAGAGAGACAGGCAGCCCTCCCCTCTCGCTGTCTGGGAGTCAACTGAGACGAGCGAGGCGGTGTGTGCCGGTGTCTGGGTGTTGCATAACGATCTTTTATGCAACCCACTTGTGCTACATTATCGCGGGAGAGAAAAATAACCGATAAATGATGATAATAAGAGGAAAAATAGGTGATAATTGAGGAGGGGAGGGAGGGGGGAATAAGGTGGGGAAGGAGGGGAGGGGGGTGGGTGAGATTTACATGGATGAGTACTGGAGGGGAATTATCTCACCTAGAGACAAATTCCTTTGTTTTGATAGGCCCTTTTTTTTTATGGAAGGCTTTTTTTATGGTCCTGCTTCCGTGAGGCCTATCGCGTTCCCTATAGGAAGCCTTCCGTGAGGCCTATCGCGCTTGCCGGGTTAATGGTAATAGGGCTTGTTTGACTAGTTTTGTAAACATTCTGGGTGCTATGTTGAGGCCAAATGGGAGTCTGCGGAATACTACAGCTGTGTTTAAGTAAGGTATTCCTAGATATTTCTGGTATCTGTTGGCTATGGGAACATGCCAGTAGGCATCTTTCAGATCCAGTGTCATTAGCCAGACTCGGGGTTGAAGTGTTAATCAAATTTGTTGGATTGTTAACATTTTGAAGGGATGATTGACAATAAATTTGTTTAGAATCGATAAATCGATGACTGGTCTGAACTTTGGGCTGTCTCGTTTTGGAACAAGGAATAAGCGAGACAGAAAGACTTTCGAAGTTATTGGGATGGTTCTGAGGATTCCTAGTTGGAGCATCTCTTGAATAAGTGACTGCACATTGACCGGAACTGACAGTGTGTTTGAGCATGGGCGAAGGAAAGGTCGTTTCTTCCATTTCCAAAACAGACCCTTCTTTATTAGCCGTCTGGCCCAAGGTGCTTTTGGCCATGCTGTGTGATTGGTTTGAAAGGAGCCGGTTGTGCCTTGGGATATTATATGATGCAAGGCTAGGTTGAACGAATCTAGTTTTTTGAACTTGAGAAGGTTTTTGGATAGTTGGCCTGTTGTTGTTTGTGTTGTTGTGTCTGGTTCTGTCTGTTTTGTTGCCTGTTTTGTTGTTGTTTACTTGCAAAAGAGGCATGAGCTGGTTGTTGAGATCTAAAAGATGTTTGTTCTCCAGAGTGGTTCTGTGACTGTCTAGGCGAGACATTCTGCCTATTGGTAAATCTGGTTTGGCTAGGCCTCTTACTTCGTTGAGACGTGGAATTGAACCTGCATCGGTAGGTATGTTGGCCGCGAAAGGGGCGACCAGTCAGTTTGACAAGTGTTGTGTGTAAACTAATGGAAACGGTAATTAGAGAAGGAATAATGGAGCATATGAAATCAAACCAACTTTTCAGTGGAAGGCAGTTCGGATTCTTACCGGGGAGGTCGACGGTACTACAGCTAATTAAGGTGGTAGATGATTGGATGCAAATTCTAGAGGATGGTGATGTAATAGACGTGGTATATTGTGATTTTATGAAGGCCTTCGATAAGGTCCCACATAAAAGGTTAATAGAGAAAGTTAGAAGCTATAATATAGGGGAGAAATGTGTGAAATGGATAGAAGCCTTCCTGAAAGATCGGAGATAGAGGGTGCTGGTGAATGGAATAGGCTCGGGGTGGAGGGAAATTACAAGTGGGGTTCCTCAGGGATCTGTGTTGGGACCACTACTGTTCGGTATATTTATCAACGACTTACCTGAAGTTATAACTAATGGAAGTGAGGTATACCTGTATGCGGATGACACTAAGCTGTATAGAAGAGTGAGGAGTAAGGAAGATGTGGGTTTGCTTCAAGGAGATATGAAGGGATGGTCTGAGCATTGGTTAATGCCTTTTCATCCAAAAAAATGCAAGTACATGCGGATTGGGACAAGCAAGATAGACAAGGTAGGATACAGTATGTATGAAGCGATGGAGGAAGTGAATGCAGAAAAGGATATAGGAGTAGTGATAGACAATAAGTTAAATTTCTCAGAACATTTAGCGGAAAAGATAAACAAAGCCAATAGAATTGTAGGGCTGATAAGGAGGACATTTGTGTCACTTGACGAAGAAATCTTCAGGAATCTCTATACAGCGCTGGTTAGGCCGCACCTGGAATATGCGAACCAGGTGTGGGCTCCATATATGGTAAAGGATATAGAAGCAGTGGAGAAAGTGCAGAGGAGAGCTAGCAAGCTAGTACCAACGTTGAAGAACGCAGGCTATGAGCAGAGGTTGAGGACACTGGGGCTTACGACACTGGCATATAGGAGAAAGAGAGGGGATATGATAGAGACTTTTAACCCTCCCGCATCCAGCAACTTAATTATCTAACTTACGGTAAGACATTCTCTAATTTGCCATGAAATATCAGGCTGGGCGAGTTTTCGAAGCCTTGTGTTTTTCTGTATTTTCATCCACCAGAATGCTGTTTATTGTGATGTATCATATGTCAATGGAAAGAGGAATATTTATAGTACATGATAAAACAAAACAAAATGTAAATAACTCGAAATATGAAAGTGTAAATGAGTCCGGAATACAATTATTTCTCATGCAATTGTCTTCACACCGTCCTAGCTCTAAATTGTGAGTGATGACCATATATTTTTTTTTGCTCAAATAATAGTATTTTTTCTCCTCTTTCCAAATCTGAAAACAGAAATTGTTTATCTTCAATAGTTCTCAAGCAGTGACCGAAAAAGAAAAAAATATATATTTTGATTGATATGGTTTATAACATTTTCGATTTATTTCGTTGCTACGAAGTGTATGGTTTTAAATTTAGGCTGTATGAATACGGCAAATAATGCTGATGAGTATAAAATAAACTAGAAGTTCCTAGGACAAATACTTTTTGCGCTATGAATATTTGAAATGAAGAGCCAAAATGCGAATATTTATGCTTCACCCATCTCTATTCCGGCGATGCTAGCCGGGTTCCGAGCTGTTCCCCACCTCGTGGTTACGTTATTTGCTCGGATACGTATATAACTGTATATATCACCAGAATCGAAAAATTGTGCTCTTTCCAATGGTGAAAACAAAAATACTATAGCGTAATTGGTTCGCGAGCTATGCGCAATTGTTTCCATGCAGTGACCAAAAAAAAAATATATATATGGTTTATAACATTTTCGATTTATTTCGTTGCTACGAAGTGTATGGTTTTAAATTTAAGCTGTATGAATACGGCAAATAATGCTGATGAGTATAAAACAAACGAAGTTCCTAGGACAAATACTTTTTGCGCTATGAATATTTGAAATGCAGAGCCAAAATGCGAATATTTACGCTTCACCCGTCTCTTTTCCGCCAATGCTAGCCGGGTTCCGAGCTGTTCCCCACCTCGGCATTGGTTTATTTGCTCGGATACGTATATAACTGTTTATATCACCGTCATCGGAAAATTATGCTCTTTCTATCTATCTATCTATTGCCTGACGCCGTGATCCCCGAAGGGGTGGCCACGAACGAACCGCCCCCATGCACCTCTGTCCCCAGTCAGTCGACGCCCCTCCCCCCAACCAGCACCGCCTTCGTTCATGTAGTTCCTCACTCCATCCTTCCACCTCATATTCGGTCTACCTCTCCCCCTCTGTCCCTCCACCTCGCTCTCGTACACCCTCTTAGTCATTCTCTCGCTTTCCATACGTTCCATATGGCCGAACCATCTCAAGTTGTTCCTTTTCACACTTTCCAGCACATCTACCTCCACACCACACCTCCTTCTTACTTCCTCATTAGTCTGTCTATCCCTCCATGTAACTCCGCACGCACTCCTTAAGTAATTCATTTCCACTGCTCTCACTCTTGGTCTGAGTCTCTCAACCAACGTCCATGCTTCGCTTCCGTAAGTCAGTGTCGGGATTACCACACTGTCATGCAAGGACTTCTTCACTTCCATACTGACCACCCTATTTCTTGTTACTGCTTTTAGCGTTCCTACAACCCTCTTCCCCTGTTGTACCCTCTCCCGCACCTCTTCATCCATAGTCCCATCTTTACTCAACACACTGCCCAGATACTTAAAAGAGTTGACGATCTCCATAGCCTGACCGTTCAGCTTCACCTCACACTCTGTGACTTCACCCCTTTCGAAGACCATAACCTTGCTCTTCCCCGTATTTACCTTCAAATTCCGTTTTTCGCACACTGTTCCAAACTCATTTACCAGACCCTGCAACTCCCATTCATTATCACTCATCAGAACTGTATCATCCGCAAACAGCAGTATAGGTAGCTTCCACTCAATTCCCTCCCTTTTCAGCGATACACCAACATTCACTGCTCTTGATAGTATTTCTTTCATGACTCCATCCATATATACAGTAAACAACCACGGGGACATCACACACCCCTGTTTCAAACCAACATTCAGGTCAAAGAACTCGCTCTGCTCACTCTCCACACGTACTGCCGCCTTTGCACCCTCATACATGCTCTTCACTGCTTTCAGCAACTTGCCCTCTACTCCGTATATTCTAAGTACTTTCCACAAACCTTCTCTATCCACTCTGTCATAGGCCTTCTCCAAGTCCATAAAGGCAACATACACCTTTTGTTTCTTCTCCAGATACTTCTCCACAACACAATTCAGGGTAAAAATCTGATCTACACATCCTCTTCCCTTCCTAAAACCTCCCTGCTCGTCGCCTATCCATTTCTCCGTTCTCACTCTCACTCTCTCAATCACTACCCTACTGTATACCTTCCCTACTACGCTTAGAAGACATATTCCTCGGTGGTTACCACACACACTCCTCTTTCCCCTTTGCCCTTATATAGGGGGACTATTATGCCAGTCTTCCAGTCATCGGGTGCACTCCCCTTCTCCCATGCTAGTTTGCACATTTTCCATACCCATTCTATCACTATCTCACCACCATACCTCAACATTTCCCCACACACACTCCATCTGTTCCTGGTGCTTTCCCCAACTTCAATCTTTTCATGGCTTCCCACACTTCTGACCTCCTGATCCCCACCTCCTCCTCCACTACTTCTCTTCTTCTCCCTCCCATACCATATCCAGCTATGTTTGCTGGCTCTTCATTCCTTTCATTTAGCAACTCACTGAAGTATTCCCTCCATCTTTCGACTCTCTCTTGCTTCTCGGCTAGCATTCTCCCATTCTTATCTTTCACACCCTTACTGTTTCCCTTGCTACCTTCCCTAACTTTCTTGACTTCTTTCCAGAACAGTTTCTTACTCTCCCTCCATTTTACACTCAGATTCCTTCCAAATTCCTCATCTACTCTTCTCTTACTTTCCTTCACTACTCTCTTCACCACCCTCTTACTCTCCACGTACCTCGCTCGTTTCTGTCTCTCGGAATCTTCATTCCCTCTACTACCCAACCACACTCTATATGCTTTCTTCTTTTCTTCCACAGCTATTCTTACCTCTTCTGTCCACCATGCTGTACCTTTCACTCCCCTCCCTCTTCTCCTCACTCCACACACCTCCTCACATGCTGCACAGATCTCATCCTTAAACACCTTGCTCATCTCCTCCACTTCCTCCATAACTTCCAGGTCGAACCCACCTAGTCGTCTTTCCACTGCTCTCCTGTACTCCTCCCTGACTTCCTCCTCCTGCAACCTCTCCACCCTCCTCACCATTCCACCCTCCTCTCTCGCCTCCCTCCCGCTCTCCTCACCCACTTCTTTTGTATCCTAACCTTAGCTACCACTACATAATGATCAGACAGACCCCCTCCAATACCCCTATACACCCTAGCATCCATCACAGATTTCTTCATTCGTTCATCCACACATACATAATCAATCAATGACTTTCGTTCCACCACTGTCTTATCTTTCATCGTCAACATCCGTTTCCACGTGTACCTGTGGATCATTCTGTGTCGGAAGAAGGTGTTGGCTATCCACAGCCTCCTTCCCACACATACGTCCACAAGTGCACTACCATTCCCATTCACCTCTGATGGTACCCCCCACCCTCCCACCACTCCCTCAACTTTCCTATCACCCACCTTACCATTCATATCCCCAATCAGAAATATTCTTTCGTTCTTGTCAAACTTCTCCAGGCACGCCTCCACATTCATCCAGAACTCCTCTTTCTTTCTTTCAAGTATATCCTCTGTCGGGGCATACACGCATACAATCACCCACGTTTGTATTCCTACTTTCATTCTCACCCACACAATCCTTGAACCCACAGACCCATACTCTCTTACACATTCCTTCCATTTGCTACTTACAAACAAACATGCACCTTCTCTCGCTGTTCCTTCACTCACTCCAGCACACACACCCATTCCACATTCCCATTCTCTCACATCTGAACCTTTCCATTTGGTCTCTGTCATTCCACATACATCCAGCCTGGCATTCACTAACACTTCCAGAACCTCTCTCTCTTTTGTTCCATCATTCATGCCACTAACATTCCACGTAGCCATTCTCAGAATGTCCGAAGGCATGTCCTTAGTCGGTCGTGGTTCGTCAACGTTGGTTCCGTCCGCATCCGAATGCTCTTTCTAATGGTGAAAACAAAAATAATATAGCGTTATTGGTTCGCGAGCTATGCGCAATTGTTTCCATGCATTGTTATTGTTATGTAAATATATGAGAATGTTTATACAGTTGTATATCTTTGCCACAATGTACAACATTTATATAAATATATAAATATAATATATATATATATATATATATATATATATATATATACGGTATATATATATATATATATATATATATATATATATATATATATATATATAAAATAAATTAAATCAAATCAAAATATAAATAAAATGAAATAAATCAAATCAAATAAATAAATATATAAATAAAAATAAAATGTAATAATAATATAAATACTCGATTATGGGCCTTGGGCTTGCTCGGGACCTTGGGGCTGATCCGCTAGACACCCTGGGGAACAGGAATAAAAAGAAAAACAAAATATATATATACCGGGTATATATACAGGTATATATATATATACAGTCAGGACCCCCAATTCGCGAGAATAGGGGTGACAGGAGGCATCGCGTATTGTGAATTCGGGTATTGTGGAACTAACTTTAAATGGGAATAATTAGATTGGGTGACATCTCTCAATTATGGCCTATTTTCGAAATTTTTGGCCCTATTTTCGACATTTTTGGCTCTACAGTACAGTCTATATCTTATATATAAGAAGAACAATGAATAAAAATATGAAACTATCCTTAAAATTAGTAGTAGATAGGCTAGGACTAGGACTAGGACCGTAGGACTTCACGATTTTCTCCAACTTCTCCCTCCCTAACCAAATCGTACGAACAGTTTACTCTGACAAGCCTATTGCACAGTTTCCTTCTCCTCTTTTCTTGCGAAACAACAATTCCACCTTCATTTTGTGTGTTATCTTCTTATATTGGCGTGGCATGGCGAAAAAAGTGGCAGGCACTACAAACGTTTGGTCACTCCGCACGGCTATGAGCGCTTGAGCGGGACTGTGGGAGGGAGGGAGGGAGGGTAAGCGGGAGGGAAGGCAGGCGTATGCCCGTCTTCTTCTTTTTTCAGAGCTACTCCTGGGCCTCGCGAAACGTAGACGTGCTCGGGTATCAAGCGGGAATAGCGGATTTGGCCCCTTCTTAGCTCTCGATTCGTGTATTGTGGTACCACCTCGCATAATTAATGCTTAATTAATTAATGTTATTTTCGAGGGGTAACTCGTGTATTAGGGTTTTCGCGAATTGTGGAATCGTGTATTGGGGGTCCTGACTGTACTGTATATATAAATAAAATAAATAAAATAAAAAATATAATAATAATATAAATACTCTATTATGGGCCTTGGGCTTGCTCGGGACCTTGGGGCTGATCCGCTAGACAGCCTGGGGAACAGGAATAATAAAGAAAAAAAAATATATATATACCGGGTATATACGTATATATATATATATATATATATATATATATATATATATATATATATATATACTGTATATATAAATAAAATAAATAAAATAAAAAATATAATAATAATATAAATACTCTATTATGGGCCTTGGGCTTGCTCAGGACCTTGGGGCTGATCTGCTAGACACCCTGGGGAACAGGAATAACAAAACAAATATATACGGTATATATATATATAAAATAAATAAAATAAACATAAACAAAATGAAATAAATAAAATAAAATAAATAAAAACTAATAAATCAAATATATAAATATTTAAATAAAATACAAAATATAATAATATAAATACTCGATTATGGGCCTTGGGCTTGCTCGGGACCTTGGGGCTGATCCGCTAGACAGCCTGGGGAACAGGAATAATAAAGAAAAAAAAATATATATATACCGGGTATATACGTATATACAGTATATATATATATATATATATATATATATATACTTATATATATATATATATATATATATATATATATATATATATATTGTATATATATATATATATACTGTATATATAAATAAAATAAATAAAATAAAAAATATAATAATAATATAAATACTCAATTATGGGCCTTGGGCTTGCTCAGGACCTTGGGGCTGATCTGCTAGACACCCTGGGGAACAGGGATAACAAAACAAATATATACGGTATATATATATAAAATAAATAAAATAAACATAAACAAAATGAAATAAATAAAATAAAATAAATAAAAACTAATAAATCAAATATATAAATATTTAAATAAAATACAAAATATGATTATAATATAAATACTCGATTATGGGCCTTGGGCTTGCTCGGGACCTTGGGGCTGTTATATACTGTATATAGGCTATATATAATATATATATATATAATAATATACTGTAATATAACTAAAATTCCATAGAGTACTTACCGTACTTCCTGTAAGCATTCCTGTGACATCTTCGTGATTATAATGTATTTATTTCGTAGGCAGTATTTATTGATAAATATGTTTTTCTTTCAAGCAAAAAATAGTGTAAAGTCATCAATGATACCTAGACAAAACTGCATCAATACTCAAGGGGTTAACCAAGATTCACTCCCCTCAGTCACCAAAAGTCACAAGTAACATCTTATATACATATATAGTTCAAATTATTCACTAAACACTTTCACTGGGTAGATGAAATAATCCATAATTGCCTGCCTATAGCTAGGTATGGTGGGCCAGAGGGAGGGAGCCCAGAATTTAAAGGGCCGGGACCCTGCCTCACAGTCTGGGGGCCAGGAAACTACTGACTTTACAGAGGCCCGCGCTCCTCAGAGAGGGACGCTATGGGGTTGCTAGATACTTCCTTTTGTAACTTACTGATGCCTAACTTACCAGTCCAAATTGAGTCAAAATCGAGTCATAAACTTATTTTTGGCGAATATTTCTAACTTACAGGTGGCATTATGACGCGATTGCGTCATACGAGCACTCTTGGAGGGGTGGCGTTATGACTCGATCGCATCCTATAGATGCGAGAGGGTTAAGATAGTGTCAGGAATGTATGATGGGGATGTGTGTGAAGGTATCTTCTTGATGCGGGAGGGAACAAGAACGAGAGGACACTCAAAGAAAATTTACAAAGAAAGAAATAGGCTTGAGAAGGCAAAGAACTAATTTTGTGATAGAGTGGTAAATGAGTGGAACGCACTGCCCCAGTATGTAGTCGATAAGGGAGTTTGAAAGTAATCTTGATAAAGCATGGGGAAGACAAGATTTGAAGTTTGATTATAAAGCAAAAATACAGAATAGTAAAAATGTTGCGTCTGCTACCACCGCCGCCAACACCGTGAACGACCGCAGCAGTGCAAGTACTGGTACTGAGCTGGATACACAGGCCTAGTTTGCCTTTTTCCAGAGGATCTACTGTAAGAAACTGTAAGAAAAGACCCTCTGGAATGTGTAGGTACTGTGTAAGAAAGACCTCGTCTGCCTCGACTACTTTGGCCCCTGGGGAGTCGTTGTGATCTGAGTTTGAGAAAGTTAGCTCGATAGGTATTGACAGAGGGTTGTAAGAGTAGTGTAGATGCTTCAGACCAAGTAGAGGTTGGTATTAACCCTCTCCGACATATGACGTGATTTTGAGCCGATTAGGGATACTTTAAAGCCTTTGTTACCATCAGGGGTATTTAGAAACCTTTAGATTAGTTACTTCAACCTCTGCAGTTGTCTTTGAGTTAGCTGTGGGCAGAAAACTAATTTTGGAAAGGTAATTATAAGAGTGAGAGAACTCTATTTCTTATTGCTAATCTGGCAACCTCTGCATCATATGAGTATGAAGGGGTTCACCTGATGAGTATAGGGGAGAGAGCAAGATTCTTGTTTTGATATCTTTGGGCAGGTTCCTAGAGAGAAAAATGCGGATATCTTGACGGTTTTTGGCCGCTTCGAAAATGGCTGTCCTGACATCTCCCGGTGTCATAAGAGAGTTGCTAAGAGAGGCTCTCCTGATATGTGATAAAGCTGCCCTAGAGTTTGTATCCTGAATAGAGTCTGTTACCTCTCTCATAGTGTGAGTGAGTTGTCTGTTTAACAAAAAGTTGGATAACAATCTATGGGCTTTTTGTCTAAGTTTACAATCCTTCTCCAGCATGCTCTGAGTAGGTGTAGATAAGAGAGGGTCTGTTAAATTTTGGCATGCAATTTTTGGGCCTCTCAAAAATTCCCAGAATTCTTTGGGCAGAGAGTCTGACATGTACACTAAAAGAGATGCAAAGTGGTGATCCTCATTAGGAATCTTCGTAGTTGAAGAATCATAGGTACTCATAGCAAATTTACTGGCTTCCTCTGCCCATTCTGACCACGGACCATAACCAATATCAGTGATTTCTAGCATTTGATTTTGTGACTCACCTAGGATCGTGGTGCATCCAGTTGTGCAAAGGGAAAAAATTAATTTTAATGCATCGTGGCCGTCTGATTTTTTAAAATCTGACCACGGTTTGAAAAGTTTAGTGGAAGTAATGGCAGGAGCTAATTTGTACACAAAAAATCTACTATCTTCTGTTGATGGGAAGGGGTATACTAACACATCCAACACCCTACCCTCTTTATCCTTTGCTCGTAACTGTCGAAATTAATTAATTTCGACTGACCAGTCTCGTGGTACTGGGAAAGAATCTGAGGAATCTGATGTGGCCCCTATTGGTGTGAGGATGGGTACTTTGTCCCATTGACGAGGAGGGCCATAGAGAAGAGGTAGAGTTTTTTTAGGAGGGTCGGGATCAATCTCGAGAGCAGTCGGTGTAATGGGAGACAGAAAAATAGGTTGTTGAAGCAAGCAGCTCTGTTGCTTGGGTTGAGTAACTGGCTGTCCAAGAGTAATATTGGAAGATGGTTTAGGTAGAATAGGGTTGACTGCTAAGGGTATGGTCTGGTGGTCAGGTTTGGTCAGGGTGTGAGAAGGTGTTTTAGAGATAGCTTGCAACACCCTGTCTAGTTTACTATCCATATCTTTAGCCACTAGTGAAGCAAACTCTTCTAGTGATTCTTGAACTACATTAGTAACATATTCTTTAGATACGGAAGTATTATGAGACACATCTCCTTCAGATGCCTGTGAAGGAGAGAAGGGTCGTTCATGGCTATGTTGACCTTGGAACCAAGGGTCATCTTCCTCATAAGATTGATAGTTAGGGAACCCTTCAAAATCTCCTTCACCTGGATCTTCTGGGTAGGTTTCATGCAAATTATCCTGTGAATTTGAGAGATAAATTTCTTCGTCTACTCCTTGACCTGGTGTTAACTGACTATCTAAAATTTCAGGCATGTCAGTTGCTAGTATGTAAGGTTGTTGAGAAATAAGTTTGTTTTGGAGAGGAGTGATTGGAAGATTCCGTCTGACTGGTGAATCTCCTGAATGGTGAATATCAGCGTGAACAGTGATTACGGCTGGATTGATTGATGTATTAGTCTGCAAAAGTGGTTTAACCCTTCCTCCCCGGGCTGTCTTATCCAATGACGGTCGCCCCTACCCGGGCGAAATGGCTGAAAAACGTCTAGGCCTAGGCTACCGTATTTATGTTTATTTTCACTGCTAGAACTTTCCCACTCATCTATAATCGTAGTGCGGTTTTCAATCTGTATTTTGGCATTGAGTAGAGCTCTGTAAGTCAACTGGTTCAGTTGTGATGACGATTTCAGTGGAGCCAATATTGCAGAGATGTTGCCAATATGGGGGCTTTTTAGACACTAATTTCGTCATGACGTCAGAACAATAACATTGAGGAGTCTTCTCCTTCTTGTTTTCGGAGGTGCGGTGACGAACGCTTGGGTTGTTGACATACGTCGTACGCACGGCGTTCAGACCAAGCTTAATTAGGCTATTAAGCTGCTGCCTTAGATAAGGCATACCGGGTAGCGGCCCTTCTTTCGTGCTGTCCTTACCTAAGGCAGACCGGGTAGGAAGGGTTAATCTGAAAGCTAGGTATGGAAGACTGAATTGACTCAAGAGATTGTTCTGGATAAGGAGTTTCGAGAGTTTCATGTTCTCTTAAAGCATTGGCTTGGTGATCAGAGTCCAGATTAATTGTGACAGCTGTGCTCGTATCAGACTGAGGGGAGTTACGCCGAGCAATTGTTTTATTTCTTGAACTAGAGCTTGATGAAGATTTATGTTTCCGATCGGATGAATGTTTAGTCTTAGAGGGGGTTACTGAATGGCTAGTCCTCTGAGAAGGGGGAATAGTGATCTTCAAAAATTCAAGAGCTTTCGGGTCAGCCAGAGACGGAACCTTTTTGAGAACCTTTGAAATGTAAGTCTTGATCTCTTCCCATGCAGATAAAAGTACTTGTGTAGCAAGAGATTGATCTTGAGGGACACTATGCTCATGGAATTTGGTAACGTAGAAAGAACATGATTGGCAGACAAGGGTATTCCAAGCTGCCTTAGTGCGATCTATGCACGGTACATGAAATAAGCATTAATTATGTGCTATTAAGGGAATTTGATGACATCCCTCTGTTGAACACCCCTGGATGTGTTCCGGCGGTGGTGTGGAGGGATGTTGTTGCAAAGACGCCATTCGCTTGGAGGAAGGACCTAGAGTGG
This sequence comes from Paralithodes platypus, assembly GCA_032716605.1. NCBI lineage: Eukaryota > Metazoa > Arthropoda > Malacostraca > Decapoda > Lithodidae > Paralithodes > Paralithodes platypus. The sequence goes on from CM064520.1 coordinate 44,755,212, forward strand.
CGAATCCCGGGAACTCGCACTCGTCCTCCAGCATGAAGTAGGACCTCGAGTGTAGAGGTGACAACCCAGGGGAGATTCTGTAACCTGAGTTGGGTAATCTATCGTTAGTCTTGGTTAAAGTTGATTATGTCACAATTGTTGAGAGAAAGAATCAACCCTGGAATCTTGTAATGCTGATTTATGCTAGATTCCTATTAATTATTGAATACAATTCCCTTTAAGTGTGCCACTGTGTGAAGATTAAACATGGAAAATTCTGGTATCCCATTTAATTTATAGTGACCTTATTGGCTAGTGGTAATTAAAATTTTGTTTACTAGTTGTTGTTGTTGTTCCTCAGGCTGTCTGGCCGAGCAGCCCCAAGGTCCCGAGCAAGGCCAAGGCCATAACCGAGCGCCCCCACAGAACCCTCCCAGCTTACCACTAATAATGCCCAGGTGACCGAAGCCACTCAAAGGCGGGGAGCTGAGGAGGGTGCGGAAACGCCCGGGAAACAAAAGCCCCACCCAAGGCCCTGTGCCCCTCAGCAATTATAAAGGGAAAGTTGAGGGGCAAAGGAAAAATGTGACGCTTTGGCTCCTAATCTGCCAGGGTTGGCAGTAGGGAGGTCAATCCACGGAAAAGACGCCGTCACTTGAGATCTAGAAAATATATAAGTAAAAGGAACAGTCAGAGTAAGCTATGGGTATGGCAGAGAACGCTCAACTCTCATTCTGATAGACCAGCCCATCACCAGTTTACTAGTTAAACCAAGTAGTATGGTCAGTATGGAAGTGAAGAAGTCCTTGCATGACAGTGTGGTAATCCCGACACTGACTTACGGAAGCGAAGCATGGACGTTGGTTGAGAGACTCAGACCAAGAGTGAGAGCAGTGGAAATGAATTACTTAAGGAGTGCGTGCGGAGTTACATGGAGGGATAGACAGACTAATGAGGAATTAAGAAGGAGGTGTGGTGTGGAGGTAGATGTGCTGGAAAGTGTGAAAAGGAACAACTTGAGATGGTTCGGCCATATGGAACGTATGGAAAGCGAAAGAATGACTAAGAGGGTGTACGAGAGCGAGGTGGAGGGACAGAGAGGGAGAGGTAGACCGAATATGAGGTGGAAGGATGGAGTGAGGAAGTACATGAACGAGGGCGGTGCTGGTTGGGGGGAGGGGCGTCGACTGACTGGGGACAAAGGTGCATGGGGGCGGTTCGTTCGTGGCCACCCCTTCGGGGATCACGGCGTCAGGCAATAGATAGATAGATAGATAGTATATTGCACGTAGGACTAATAACTTCGAATGTGCAATTTGGATGTTCGGTTGATAACCTGGAATTTTTTTATTGTATTCTGTTAATAAGAGTTGGTTTGTACTCACTCGTATTGATACGAGAAGTCGGAATTTGGGGCGGAGTGGAGGCGAACAGGGCCTCTCACTCCGGCTTCCGGTGGGGGGTCTGGGTGAGGAAGGAGTGCTGGTAACTAGGGGAACACGAGAGCTCCGGCTTCTGTAAGAGTCTCCAGGCAACCGGAGTGTGTCCAGCTCTTCCTTGTCTCGTCTAGATAAGAATAAATATTATTAACTACTAAAGTTAAAAAATAACTTATTTTATATTGAGAATTACTAGAGGCAAGTGTATAATATTCAGAATTTAGACGACTGATTTATCTCAAACCCCCTGTCAAGTTTATCCTTGTTTTGATATTCTAGGTTGTTAGTGAACCGGATAAAATATGAATCTTTAATATAATTGCTCCCGGAGTTATCGTAGCCCTCGGTGACCCGGAGTTAGTAAAAATTTGTGAAGGAAAGTTTCCTAACTCCGGGGCCCCGGAGATTCCGTGTGTATATTTTTTGCGGGTAGCATAAACTAATGTCTCTTAACAAAGAGGACCCAGATATCAGGCGGAATTAAGCACAAAACGGAAAAACTCTGAGTGCCTGATAGGGTTGAGGTGTATGACAATGCATCTTGTATCAGTAAAAAGGTAGGTAAAAATACCCGGAGTTTCGTAGATAAAAACTAGAGAACTCCGGCAGAGTAGGCACCAATAACAGATATACAAATGAGGCCCCACCCTCTGCCTACTCTGCTACCCCCCGGACTTCAAAAAGAACACGGAGATCTCCTAGTGACCGGAGATATAAATAAGCCCGATCTAACACTAACCGTCCTAAAAGGACCGGAGTGCGACTCCCAAATAGGGGCCCAACTGAAGGTTGGTTCGTAGCTTAAAAACATAAAAACTTGCAAGGATAGGCTACGTTGGCATGTGTGAAAAATAATTACATGTAACAGTATCATAACAGAACAATATAACTCCGCTTCCGCAACAAGACAGAAAATCTGGAAGGTACAGAGACTATGAAGACGTAAGAAATAATCGTGTAAAATTTTGTATATATAAAGTGCAAAATAAAATACATCGTAAAAACTTATTAACCCGTGGAGCCCCGGCTAGTTTTGTAATGTTTGCGCACCAGAACCCGGCCGGTTTTCAAAAAATGGTTTTATTCCAGAAACAATAGCGAATGGGTTAGGAATGAAGGAAAAACCACGAAAAACCGCTCAAAAAGCTTAAAAAATGGTCCTACAGAGCCCCCGAAAACGGATTTTACAAGAGTAAAAAATTGAAGGCAATTATCCCAAAAAACCAGGTTATTGCGCGCTCGCGCGCACGCACGTGGACTTTGAGAGTTTTCAACCATCGGCACGGTTGCGTGGGATACGTACACAGTTCCCATACAAATCTGAGCCCCCTTGAGTGGCTACACCTGAGGTTTCGGTCGGCGCAATTAGGGTGACGCGCCAGGCGCGTCTCTGGGGCTGTGCGTTACATACATCGCCGACGCGTCAGGCGCGTCGCTGGGGCTGTACGGGTTAAAATGTAACATTAAAAACTCAATGGCAAGAAAACATCAAAAGAATGAAATTTGGAGACCCTAGAATTTTCGATAAGAAATTACAGAAAATGTGGTCGCCCTCGTCCGCCATTAAAAAGTAAACGAACGCGCGACGTTTGGAGAAAAGTTGAGACGAATAGAAACGACGATTGATCAAAAATATACTAATAATGGATAGTTAGAATTAAGAATATTGAATTTGGAGCTTGGAAAAGCATAAATGGACTATAGGCAAAGGCCTTGGCCTAAAATTGGAGACTGCTAAAGACAACTAACGAAGTATAAACAACTGAAATAGAGGCATTCTAACTAACCTGGCTTACATAACATACAGTGGAGCCCCCATCCTCGCTACACCGGTCTTCGTTGATTCAATTCTCGCACCACACACCAAATATTCCCCATTTCAATTCTCGCGCCAAAAGCCTCATTCCTCGCATCAAAATCCCAGCCAAAACCCGAAAAAATAGCAAAAATAACGAAAAACTCGACATAAAACTAGAAAACAAACAAAAACAATAATTTTGTTTTAACATAACGAAAGAATCTGCCAGTAGCTTGCCGTTTAGAGACGAAATCCGAGTGAATCCGAGATCCGATCGTCAAATGCGCAAGATGCCTCCATCTTTGTATGACGTCATCACTAAGCAGACGCTTGCAGTTTAGCTAGTATCTGTGTTGACAAAACAACCGTTTGCAAGCCTTTTTGTACCTGAACCCCTTATCTCTCGCATTTATTATAACCTCTAGTACATCTAGTGATAGGGATGGTTGGCCTGGTGGTAGCAATGAAGGAATTTCATGCTCAAAACACAGCAAAGACCAGTCCATGTCGGACGAAAGCGATTGAATTGCCTAGCCTAGACTATGTTAGCCTAGGCTAGGCTAAGTATGACAATGATTTATAATAAAATCTGTGTGGTAAGTAATCTTCTCATAATACGTATTTATACGTCTTTTCCTCATAATATGTATTTATTGGATGTATTTGGGGCGAAATGGGTACTTGAGGGGTGGCTGGACGAATTTAGAACCTAGGCCTAGGCTAGGCCTAAAAAAAATTGCATGATAGAAACAATGCCCCAATCTACAGTATTTATGGTTAGGACTGTCATTTAGCCATGTCTACATTATTATTTACAATGCATAAGATTTAGGCCTAGGCTACTTGATGTAGCCTAGACAAAAAACATGTTTTCATAGCCTAACACTGGGAAAAAGTGCAGTAATTGTTTAGATATTGGGGCTTTTTTTTCTAGTTATTAAAAACTTATTCTATGGTGTATTATATGATACAGTATAATGCATAAAATTTAATTTGTGTACAATAAAACATGTTTTCATAGGCAAAAAATAGAAAAAGACGCAAATTTTGGCATGAGCACGGAACCGATTGAATTTTCCCCATAAGAACAGTGCCCCGATCTTGGATGTTTCAATCCTAGCTCTATTCCTGCGGAACCGATTAGCAGCTAGGATGGGGGCTCCACTGTAATGTAATAATAGAAAGAGGAAATGAAAGAAATATAGTAACTAATAATAATAATAATGTATAACGATAATGGTCGTAGCATGTGGTGCATCCCGTGGAAGGTGTCAGCTCTCTGGAAATGCTCAATATAAACATACATACCTATGATGCCTCCTTACTATAAGATAACATACACTCACAGAGAGTTAGCAGGAGGCGGATCAACGATGAAGAGTAGCATTTCTTGAAGCACTAAAACACGCACATCCTTCCTCACGGGACGCGACCACAAGAAGGACGTATAACCCCAGCGTGTCCAGCTGGGAGACGCGTGCAAGGGAAGAACTGTATAACGGCGGCTAATTGATTTAGTAAGACAACATTCATAGTTTCTAACCCTTACTCATAAAAATTTTCTTTCTTTTTCTAATGGTTACCTTTTTTAATGACGTTCCCTAGGAACTAAGTAAAGGGTTTCACCCTAGGATGTACTTTTTATATATTTGGGTCGCATTATGCTTTCTCCGGGACCCTCACGGGGGTCACCGGGGAGCCCTTATATATATATAAGGCTCTCACGTCATTGACGGAGAGAACCATTACTAAATACTATCCTCTCTCCCTCCCTGCCCACCCCAAACCAACTTCCAGAAGCACATCCATACTCATATCTCTCGCCGATCCATCCACTCACTCATAGACAACACGCAGCTGCAAGCACGACTTCCCGAAATCCATCCTTCCGAATCCTCCCTTCCTCGCGAGGACAGAGTCCACCTGGCCAGGCTGAGATGCGGACACCATCCAGCTCTTCTGAGCTATCAGAAGAGGCTGGATGACTCCGTCGTCGACACCTGCCCGGGATGTAACACAGCACCCAATACCATTAAACACATCATAGAAGACTGCATTTCACACAACCACTTATGCCAACAACACTATAGGTTTGACTCCTGCAAGGAGATAAAGAAAACCTAATATTTAGTAGTGGCCCCGTAATCATTGACGATTATGCCTATTACATAAGGTTACCTCTTCAAACGCTCATAAGCGTAGTTTGAATCTACCGCCGCAGAGCTCAGAGGAACCTTCATCATAAGCACACGCAAAATCACTCATGGTTCGTCTTTATGATTGGGTTCTCACTATGAAAAAACTTCGTAACAAATACAAAATAAAAATAAAATAAGAATAACTATTCATAAGCTTTCCATATTCCGTGGATGTACTTCTGTGGATTCTTGGACCAGACGCTGCCTAGCGCATTTTTCCGTCTTCACTGACATCAAGTATACCAAAATCCTTAATACATCAACGAATGGGAAGGGGATGGTCGGGAGGGCCCCAGTCGTCAATGATTACGGGGCCACTACTAAATATTAGGTTTTCTTTATCTCCTTGCAGGAGTCAAACCTATAATTTATTAGTGGCCCCTCCATCATTGACGATTATGCCTGATATCTAAGACTGGAGGGGGACATTCATAATCATATCATAACCATTGCAAATAGAATAGGCAGATAATCAAACAACCACATAGTATTCTTACTTTGTAAAAATAATATATTTATGTATAAACTTTATACAACATATAAAAAGGGGTACAAGCAGGGGCGTGCTTAAAGAAGCCTGCTTGAGGAAAAAGGGTAACTATGAGAATCTGTTCACAGATCTGAAAGTTAAAGGCACCCCACTTAAATTAAGTGGTGAAAAATAAAACTTTATGTTTACATGTGCACATATAAACCCCATTATTCTAATGTGTATATTCCTTAAAATTAGACACAAAAAATAGAATAAATTCTTGTACTATCTCAGATGTACTTACTAAAATGCTACTCGGAGTTGCAACTACCGAGAACTCTTAAAATTAAATTGCTTCAACATTGTATCCCACTTAAAGAAACAATTGTTGTACTACATCCATTGTACCTCAACAATATTTCCCGTAGTCATTACTACAGAGACATTTTAATCACAACACTTATACATTGTATCACAGCTCGTATACTCTGTACATATCCTCCGGCGGGGTCTAGGGTGTCTTATGTTTCACTGACTGCACCCCCCCCCCCCCTCCCCTCTTTCTTAACCTAAACAATTAGTGACTTAGAGACCCATCTAGACCCTTTGCCGTAAAGCTACACATGGCATTGATGGTTTGTCTAGTGCTACCGACAGGTATCGAGTCAAAAATGTATGATTTGAAGCCCATAGTTGAGTAGTAGCTATGTCTTTAACCCGTACAGCCCCAGCGACGCGCCTGACGCGTCGGCGATGTATGTAACGCACAGCCCCAGAGACGCGCCTGGCGCGTCACCCTAATTGCGCCGACCGTAACCTCAGGTGTAGCCACTCAAGAGGGCTCAGATTTGTATGGGAACTGTGTACGTATCCCACGCAACCGTGCCGATGGTTGAAAACTCTCAAAGTCCACGTGCGTGCGCGTGAGCGCGCAATAACCTGTTTTTTTGGGGTAATTGCCTTCAATTTTTTACTCTTGTAAAATACGTTTTTGGGGGCTCTGTAGGACCATTCTTTAAGCTTTTTGAACGGTTTTTCGTGATTTTTCCTTCATTCCTAACCCATTCGCTATTGTTTCTGGAATAAAACCATTTTTTGAAAACCGGCCGGGTTCTGGTGAACAAACATTACAAAACTAGCCGGGGCTGGACGGGTTAACATTTTTTTTTTTTTTTTTTTTTTTTTTTTGAGAAAACTTAAAGATACTGCCCATTTGCGTAAATCGTGGGCCCTACCCACTATGCCGGGATTACTCTCTTTTATGACTTCTACTAGCAGAGAAGCCATTTTACGTTTCATTAATCTTTTACCTGTACTCGATACCCATAAAGCACCTTGTTGGTTAAGAGGTGCCACTCTCATATATTTGGTTAAAGCTTGTACAGGACATAAATTATGGTGCACTTTACCCCGTTTCAACGCCGGTACCATGAACTCTGAGAAAACATTTTCACTATGTTCATTCTTTGCGATGAACCCTGGGGAAGGTGCAATATGAATGCAATCATTTAGTCTACCAAACCTTATGCAATTAGGGGTGTTGCTCATCGCCGCCAGCTCAGACACCCTGCTACCAGTTGCCAAAGCCATAAGGAACACAGCCTTTTTTAATAGCAATTCAAAATCTGCCGTATTCTGATACAGACGGGAATGAAGCAAAGATAACGCTTTGTCAAGAGACCAGATAGGCATGAGCTGATGGGGAGGTGGGCGGAGTTTGAAGCATGCTCTCATGAAACCTGTTTCTTCCGCTTGTGGTATGGTTAGACCTGTAAGGTCAAAGAATGGCACCCTGATAGCTGTTAAGTGATTTTTTAGAGTCACTACAGATAGACGTTTCTGTTCAAACAAATAGTTTAAATAATTAAAAACTAATGCCACCGAAGGTACTGTCTGTTCTGTTCTAACTATCCAAGAAGTAAAGGACTGCCAATGAGATTAATATTGCCTCTTGGTAGATTGTGTGTACTGATTCATAAATTTATCTGTCACGTTTCTACCATACGGCGTTAGCCACTTGACCTCCTGAATGTCCACAATGCAAAAGTCAGCAAGGTCTCTAGGTTTCTGAATGGGACCAAAGCCCTTTACCCTGATGCTCGAGGTTTGACTGAAAGCCCCAACCTATCGTCCCTGACGCATCCGTGTCCACCCATACCGTCGGCGGAGGAGAGGTCCATGACATGACTGAGTGCAACATTTCCCTCTTCGCCCAGACCGCTAGTAAGCTGTGTATTAATGTTGGGATAGGCCATAATGTTCCCGCCGGTAATAGTGGGAAATATTTGTTGCCCTCCAAGATTAAACGTTTGACTTTCAACCGGCCCAACTTCACAGTTGAGAGAACCGACTAGAGATTCCCAGAGTCTCCGTGTCGTAGTCAGACTGTGGAGAAACATAAACATTTGTTTGCGAAATCTGTTTCGATCGTCCACACTCTGACTCAGAGTGAGAGATTCTGTGTCCCAGACCAGCCCTATCCACTGAATTACTCGGGAGGGAACAAGGTTTTGACTTTACTAAGTTGACCTTGAATCCTAGAGATTTGACATGGTTTAACGTAATGTTGACATGAGTGTTGCATAACTTTTCTGTCTCTGCCACCACCAGCCAGTCGTCCAGATACCACAAGATCCTGATCCCCTGTTCTAAAATGGGCATCAGGGCTTGCCGGACTAATTTTGTGAATATGCGTGGCGCATCCAAACGGCATCCTTTGAAAGACATAAGTCTGATGCATTATTCTTAACACCAGAATTTTTTTTAAATCTCTCGTTTACCGGGACGTGCCAATACGCGTCTGTCAGGTCTAATGAACACATCCACCCTCCCGGCGGAAGTGTTAACCTGATTTGATTCACTGTCAGCATCCTGAAGGACACGTTGTGAATGTGGAGATTCAAATAAGACAGGTCTACGACCGGTCTCATCTGAATACTGTCCCTTTTTGGTACTAGAAATAGTTTGGATGTAAACACCGGGTAAGTCGGGGGGACTGGGATAATGACACTCTTGGTAATCATCTCCTGAACTAGTGACTCCACCTCTAAAGAAACATGATTGGCCTTTGTCGGCTGACGTAAGCGAGGTCGCCGGAGCCACTGCCAAGTGATGCCTTTGCGTACCACAGTCCTCGCCCATGTTCTTAGTGGCCATGCTTGATGACACGCCCGGAATGACCCAGTTAGCAGACTGGGGTTCGCCGGTTAGACCACCCTCTGTTCCAACACGTCTTTGACTGGCCCCGGGAGTGAGAGAGACCTTAGTTTATTACCCTTGGACGACTGGCCGGGTTTGGCTGGAGGTGGGCCCTCACCTGGTCGTTGGTGAAACCTGTGGCCTTTACCTGAGAATTTACCCTGTTGATACCTGAACTGAGCCTGACCCTGGGTGAAAGGGGACTTTGGCTGATGAAAAGGCTTAGACCCACTAGCTTGAGCTTTCGAAACTGGTTTGGGCTTAGGGAAAGTGAAGGTAGGCTACTTAGGTTGAGAGGGACTTTGTTTGAATGCTTGTGCCATATTGAAAACAGTCTTCCAAACTGCTGGGGAAATCAAAGAAGGAGTTAGAACTGGAGACAGAACTACTTGGCTTGCAATACGGTCAGGAAGTTTCTTCACTAAGAACATCCTCAGATCCTGCCTTGCTCAAACTGCCTCTAATAAGGCTGTCCGAATATCTCCTAAAGACTGAATGGAAGTTTGGAGAAGCAAGCGCCGGGAAAGTTCAATGGCCTTCCTGACTTCCGCAGCTTCGATCGCCTGAGAAGAGCGTAACATAGACTTTGTTACTTGCTGGGTAACAATATATTGCGAAAACAGTCTAAACGCTTTTCCTCTCAGCCTAAACTCGCGGTCTAGGTGAGCTGGGGAAGGCGTGCTAAAAGGATCTTTTAATTCGCACAAATTGATTTTAGGGGCAGCCAAGAAATCAAACAAAGCAGAGGGGACTCCTCCGGCACTAAAAACCGGAAGAGAGAACCAAGTATGGTTTTCTCGAGGGATTTGGTGAGAAGATGTTGAAGTGAAAGTAGTGGCAAAATTTTGAGCCTCTGTTTCCCATTCCACCCAAGGTCCCGTACCCAACTGCCCCACCTGCAAGACTGGATTAGAGGCTGAGTCTGTGATCGGAAACATATCCAACTCCGGCGTCAAAGCAGAAAGTGCCTTGATGTCGTTAAAGCCATCATTCTTAGTCCAGTCAGAAAATAGCTTTGAAGCTGAGGCATGGGGTAGGGCTGGTGTTGATGCATACACAAAAAAGTCATGGTTATAATAACTTGGAATGGCCTTAATATGAACATCTAAAACATTTCCTTGACTATCCAATGCTCTGAGTTTTCTAGACTTATTGCCTTGGATTACCCACTCATGTGGTACAGGGAGCTCCCCCGAAATAGTAGCTTGTGCTGCCTCTGGCTTAGTTGGTAACATTGCTACCCATGACTCATCAGGCCCGTATAAAAGAGGCATAGCTCCTTTTTTGACTGGTGCCTTGTCTAAAGGGGGGGGGGGGAGTTATGTCTGATATGACTCGCACATTGGAAGTAGTGAGAGCTGCTGTGCCTGGCACATTGGAAATTGGATCTGACACAAGAGGAGGGTTAGGGATTTTAGCTACAGCAATGGATGTAGCCAGAGGTCGCACATTCGTCGACGTCGCGGGAGCTCCCATACCAACTGTAGGAGTTTCCGGCGTAGGGCCAAAGAACTTATTAAGTGCATTTAATAGTAATCCATCAATCCCTTCTGTAGTTACATACCTAGCAGATGACGAACTCCGTGGAGATTTGACAGTACCCTGAGAGTTGTCTTGATGGTGACCTGACTCTTCAACTTCCATCTCTGAGACCAGAGAACGCTGTTCTTCATCCCTTAAGTCTGGCCTATCATGGGAAGATCCCGCCGAAGCCGGGACCTCCACATGCCGCCATGTTATATCTGGGATAGAAGATAGTACATCGGCATCCCGGTGGACGTCAGCCACTACTTGAGTCACAAAAGGATGTGTTCTGTCCTGCCAGGGCTGTGAGTATCACCATACACCTTGGCTGTGGCTGTTACTCGCTTGCGAGCTTGGTATGCTCTCCAATTGGGAGCCCTCACCCGAGCACCCTAGAGGTTTATAGTTTCTGTAAGATACTTCTAAATCTGAGGCTGACACACGTGACCTGGTAGAAAAAGCATGACTCTCAGGTGATGAAATATCCGCCGGGGCATCCTCCACCACATTCTCTGACTCCACCCCCGACCTGTCAGATTGGACGTTAGAGGCTGACCTTGATTTGGGCCTCGTCGCCGTTGCCGAGGGTGACGGTGAGCGAGGCCTCTTAGATTTGCCGGGGGAGGGTGTGGTAACCTGTCCCCGCCCAGTCTCTGAGGTCTTACGTGCACGTATCTTACATTTAGGGGGGGGCATGTTTGATAATTAAAAGCTCCCAAAGCTCAAGGTTATCACATTGCAATGCTTTATGTGCTACATTCGTTGAATAAGTAGCGAGAAGTTGTTTCACTTCTTGCAAAGCCACCGCCGCAGTATTATCCTTTTGAATTAAAACTTTAACACTTAAGAGGTTACAAATAGTGCAATTCTTTGTCACCCATATCCCCCGATCGAGGCATTTAACACATTTAATGCAAAGCTTGTGTGCAAAAATAGGGATACCTGAGCATAACGGCGTTGAACATAAAGCAATGAGAGGTTCTAGTGCCGACATTACAGAAACTGGTGGAAATCTACCCCACCCCCGGGATCTACCTGGTCATCTGGCGCCACGCCTGTACTCCGTCCTGGAAAGAGAAAATTTCCAGGAATTAATGCTCATAAGGTTATCCCAAAATGTTTCAAAAACATGTGTCACAAAACCGCTGGTCAACGAACCGTAGCCCTCAACCACTACTTTTCGTTTTCCTTTAGTTTCATATTAAAGATTTCAGCATATCTTTACCTGTCCAAAAGATTTAAAGCAGATCTTCTGAATCTTCATAAAGATGAAGCATATCTTTATTAATGGTGAAGTCTTTCAAGTATCCCTTTACACTTGAAACACTAGTAAGATTCAGGCATCTTTTTATCCCATAAAAAGTCTAAGCCTATCTTAATCTCTAATCCGACTTCTCCCAGAAGCCCTCATAGATCGCCGTCTTGAAGGCCGTGATACCCTATTGTATCAATCAATTGTTTGGCAAACCATAGCGAATTGCAAATCCGTTAATATAACCACCCGAAGGTACAACCGCCGGGTTTTATATTAAATGTCAAACCAATTGTACCTGCCCCAGACCTCTTTGTAAAAAGGTCGCCGGGAGGGAAAGACCAATCAAACAAACAGCATTGTTTCAATGGCTTTGAAAAGCCGAGAAAACCATATCCAACAGGTGTCAGCATGATCACCTAGATAAATGTGTGGAGCCCACCTCGCCGGGAAAAACACAGGAAGCCTGATCACAGGCTCGACCACAGAGAACGCAGTTTCTGATGAGCCCTCAAGCTACCAAACTCGCTGGGGTAACTACCGATTTTAACCAACTTGACTAAAACCCGGTAAACAAAACGGCTTTCTCGGAGCAATCGAGAAAAACCGCCGGAAAGGCAACCCACACCAAACAGAACGCAATCTGATAAACATAATCAGACCCACAGTCCGAAGCTCCTGTATCAGCCAATCACAACTAATCCAGGACACACATGACACATGAATAAATTTTTTATCATAATAAACAATGAAAACACTTGCATATGTGAAAAAACTAAGAGTGGCTGGCTAGGCCCAGTGAAAACGGAATAAACACTTAATGACGTCGAAACACAATCGAAAAGCACTCCATCCCACCAAAACTGGAACAGCCGCCACATCAACATCGTAGAAAAAACCCCGGGTAAGGGTAACACTGACTCGGGACCCAGAAAGAACTCCACTACGTGAAGAAAAAAACACCAGGAACGTCAGTATAAAACAAAATAGGCTACTCCATCTGAAAGATAGCTAGAAGCCCGACATTGCGTAGTTAAAGCCTCCTAACAAGCTAGGACTAAAGATGGCTAAACACGAAAAACAGTTTCAGAGCGTCCTCAACTCGGCCACGAGGGTCCGTCCGAAATAGACGCCCCAACAAAAACGACCCAAAATACACTTGTTCTGCGAGAAAACCACCCCTGACACCCCTGCTAAGCTAATCCTAACCTTACTCAAGACATCCCAGAGTAAACAAATGAGAAAAAACTCACTAGGGACGCAAGAATGCGGAATCAAAGCGGAGCACTGTGGGGAACACGTCCGGGTGGGGTGAACGCAGAGCAAGGAAGGCGGAAAAATGCGCTAGGCAGCGTCTGGTCCAAGAATCCACAGAAGTACATCCACGGAATATGGAAAGCTTATGAATAGTTATTCTTATTTTATTTTTATTTTTTATTTGTTACAAAGTTTTTTCGTAGTGAGAACCCAATCATAAAGACGAACCATGAGTGATTTTGCGTGTGCTTATGATGAAGGTTCCTCTGAGCTCTGCGGCGGTAGATTCAAACTACGCTTATGAGCGTTTGAAGAGGTAGCCTTATGTAATAGGCATAATCGTCAATGATGGAGGGGCCACTAATAAATAATCTACACTCAATGAGAGCTCTGTGGGAAAGCCCGATCGTGGCCATGGCCTTCCTCAGGGACTCGGGGCTGTTCGGCCAGGCAGCTTAGGGAACAACAAGGACAACAACACAATCCACCACATAGGGTGTACATCACTCCATGAGCAAGTTAATCTGTTTCCCAAACAAACTAATCGCACATATAACAACGCACTATTGTCACGTTCAAGGAATTAGTCAATTTGGTAACTGAGAATTAATTGAATCTCCTTATTAATTCTTATTACTGTAATCATATGCTCTTGAACAGTTAGTGATATCAGTTTGTATATGATTGTTACTATAGAATTATATTCAATATGTGATTCATATTAATCATAAGCTCTTGAAAAAATAGTGATTTATGTTTCTTCTTGAATGTTTCAATGCAAATGTTGTCAATAAGTTGTATGCAATCAAAATGAAGGTGAAGTTTGTCTTTAGTCAATATAGATTTTGGTGGAGTTTGTATAATTTCATTATGGGATCTCTTTTTAGCAAAAATCTATTTGATTTCAGTACTGTCTTGATAGCGTAATGCATAAGTACGCGGAATTTAGATGTGAGTATCCTGGGTTCGAGTCCTTGGAGTGCCACATGTATTTGTTGATTTATTAATCCGGCAGCTCCGGGAAGACTCATAAGATGTTCTACTGGGCGGCTGCGGGAAGACTCATAAGATCATAGGCCTAAAAAAAAACATTTAAAACACCCCAGGGGCACTAAAAAAAAAGCAATTTGTGTTTAGGTGAGATAATTTCCCTCCATTACTTGCTACCACTCCTACACATGTGCCCCCCCCCCCTTTCCCCTCCCCCCCACCCCCTTTTTCTTTCCTCCTCAATTATCAGGTATTTTCTCTGGCTATATTTATCGAGTATTTTCGTGGGAGGACGGGTGGCAGAGAGAGAGGAGGGTGGAGGAGTGTAAATCTGACCCTCCAACCCTCCCCTGGCCTATCAGTGCTATACGAGAGACGAGAGAGAGAGAGGGTGTCTCTCTCTCACCGGTATGGGCAAGATTACGACCGCGGAGCTAAAATATACAATTTTCACCAGCCAATTGCTGTTAACACTTGTTTTAATGCTTTCCCATGTTCATATGTAAAATAGGTGCATATGGATAAGTTTTAATTATATATGGTAAATTGACAATTTTAGTGAGGAATGAATCAGTATACAGTACTTTCGCACCGCGGGAACTTTCAAATACCATACCTGCACAGCTTAGAGGTTAATAATAGTAATTTCTCACTTGAAGTTTTAGTTCTGTTCCTAAAAAATAAGACTTAACATGAAAGTACTTTAAGTGAAACTTTTGTTTTTTTCATTTTTCCTTTGGTTATGCACCCATTTTGTCTCTTTTGCAACTACAGTAAAAGTCCCTTAATCCGACGACCGATGATTCGAATCTCCCAATAGTCCGAATTTTTCAATTTGAGGCCAAATCCGAATTCACCCGATGGTCCGAATTTCAATAAGTCCCAAAGTCCCCTTTTTGAGGCATTAGTCCACTCAAATGACACATAATGGAGCACACACATATCATATGTTCATGAATTCACTTTAAAAGTTTACCATTGTCATTGTAGCCTATTACCTACTTCAAAACATTCAGATTAATGGTTAAAGGAAGCTACTGATATAAACGTAAACACCACATCGTCTGCTAGAGAGTTTGTTTTGCTCTTGAACGCATCCTTGGGACGCTCCGATGCACTACTGGCTTGCACCGCATTTTCTGCAAGCGCATTCAGTCTTGAGCTTGAAAACGCACCTTTGGACGTTCCGATACGCTACTATTTATAGTTCAGTGATCGGAGCGTCCCAAGGGTGCTTTCAAGACAACAAGACAAGGGTGCTTTCAATACAATATAATATAACAGAGCACGTCACAAAAGGAAAATTACAAGAACCTCTCAGGGAAGTGCCGTTGTTAAGGCATTACTTCCCGAACCACATCTGATCTGATCTTCAAGAGCAAGACAAACTCGCTAGTAGACGATGCGGACATATGGTGTTTACGTTTATATCAGCAGATTCCTTTGACTATTAATCTGAATGTTTTGAAGTAGGTAATATGCTACAATGACAATGGTAAACTTTTGAAGTGATTTCATGAACATATGATATGTGTGTGTGTCATTTGGGTGGCCTAATGCCTCAATGTTTTCGTCAGGCCATTAATACACAGGTTCATAGGGGTAAAGTCCGATAATCCGAAAAATCCACTAATCCGAACGAGGGCCGGTCCGCTGCCCTTCGGATTAACGGAAGTTTACTGTAAATAATGAAGCATACTAACTTGTGTGTGATTTTTTCCCATTAATTACTGTAATGTACAGTGTAATAATTAAATGTTTTAAAATGAGGCAATATTAAGAGAGAATTGCCTGTACGTGTTGTCTCTCCACAGAAGCGGCGTTGGTGAGGTAGAGATGGACAACTGCTGCCAGTGTCATACGGCGGCGATGAGAGCCATTACGGGACTGTCGCCAGAGAACATCACCTTCATCACCTTCCACAACACCATCTATGAGGTTACTCCCACTCACTTTTTCTAATCATGGCCATCCCTATCGAGTTCTAGTATAGAGCTAATCTAGTCTGGTTAAACTAATAAAAAGAGTTTTTTGCATAATCTTGTATAGGACCTAACTGTGGATGTTTATGACTTCTCTGGTTTTGCTGCCAAGTAACTGTACATACTGTATTATGTTATTTGTACTTACATAACATTTTAAGACTGAGTGCTCCACACATACGTGCAGTTTCAGTCTCTTGTCCTAATTGCGGCGTTCCAGGCAACACTTGTCAAGTTTCTGGATTTGAGATCGGCACATATAGTCCGATCCCAGGTCTTCCTCGGTCCACCCCTTGGTGCAGCTCCCTCCACAATCACAGACCTGCATCTTTTCACCCAATTTTGTTCATCCATTCTCTCCACATGTCCATGCCATCCCAGTCTACTTGCACGCATCTCCTCGCTAATACTCTTTATACCTAAACGTCTCCTCAGCTCATCATTTGTTATTCTATCTGCAACCTGGCCCCACACATCCATCTCACCATTCTCATCTCATTACGTTCCATTCTGTTGACATCCTCTACTTTAATGGCCCATGTTTCTGAGTCATACGTCATTGCACTTCTAACACATAAGGCATACACCTTTCCCTTCAGGGGGAGAGGCATTCTTTTCATAGTCAGAATTGGCAGCAGTTCTCTGAACTTCCCCCAGCCACATCTAATTCTAGCGACAGTGGCAGCCTCGGCCCCACCACCGGCAGAGATGGTATCAGGCCCGTAGCCAGACCTGTTTGAGGGGGGGTCCCTTGTTACTAAATTTGGACCTTTCTGGGAGGTGGGGGGTGGCGAGCGAAGCGAGCCATTTATTTTATTTTATTTTATTTTTTATTTATTTTTATTTTTTTAACCCTTCTGACCCGGGGTCACCCTCCTAAGGACAGTGTCGGGTACCCGGGCGATTTGGCCGAAAAACGTCTAGGCCTAGGCTACCGTATCTTTGTTATTTTAACTGCTAGAAATTTCCCACGCATCTCTAAACGTAGTGCGGTTTCCAATCTTTAGACTGGCGTTGAGTAGAGCTCTGTAAGTCAACTGGTTCAGTTGTGATGACGATTTCCGTGGAGCGAATTTTTCCGCGATGTTGACAATATCGGACCTTTTCAGACACTAATTTCGTCATACCATACAACAACAACATTGATCCGACGTCTCCTTCTTGTTTTCGGAGGTGCGGTGACGCAATGACCGGCTTTGTTTACATTCGTCGGACGCACGGCGTTCAGACCAAGCTGAATAGGCTTTCAAGTTTACTGCCTGTTATAAGGACACCCGGGGTCCTGCCCAACTTCCGCGGTGTCCTTATAACAGAACAGCCGGGCTGGAAGGGTTAAACAAGCACTTCTAGGTGCATTTTGATGCTCTCCAATAGGCTATGCAGTACATAGGTAAATAATTAAATAGTTAATGACAAGAATAACACCTCTATATACTACTGGTATTATATACAGTACAGTATATATATTATAGGTTTGAGTCCTGGAGGGAAGAAGGAAAACCTAATATTTAGTAGTGGCCCTGGAATCATTGACGATATGCCTATATTATAATGGCACTCTTTCAAACCCTTGCATCAGCTGTTTGAAACACCTGCCACAGGGAGCAGAGAGGCCACACATCGTAAGGGTACGCTAATTCTCTTACGGAATCGTCCTTATGATTGGGTACTCACTACGAAAAAACTTCGTAAAAAATAATAAAAGAAAATTAAAGTAAGAACTGCTATAACCAAGGTTCCCAACGTGTGGATGTTTTGCCGTGCGGAGTATTCCCGAGACGCTGATCCGCCCAGCGTCATAACGTCCTTCAATGATATATCAATATTAACTTAAAAACATCAATGAATGGGAAGGGGATGGAAGGGAGGGCCCGCATTGTCAATGATTCCGGGGCCACTACTAAATATTAGGTTTTCCTTCCCTCCGGGACTCAAACCTATAATTTATTAGTGACCCCTTCATCATTGACGATATGCCTGATATTTCAAGACTGGAGGGGTACATTCGTGACAATATCAAAATCCACTAACAAATCAACAATAGGCTGAGAAAAACACCCAAAACTAGCATTCTTAAATTTAAATTTATTTTGTTCATACAAAATTGGTATAAAAAATGGAAAAGAAAAGCAGGAGCGCACTTCTAAGAAGACCTGCTTGTACATCACCTCACAGGTATATGTAGTTATCGATTACAAATGTGTTCCACATTTTAAATCAATTACAATCTTGTTTATGAATCACTTTTTCTTAGACAAAATTATGATACTCCGGACTCAGACTAGTCTGCGAGTACTGTAAGGTACAAAATTATTCGGTCGTGTATCATATATAAAAAATTCTCCTTATAACTTACTGTATAATTATGCTGTACAATATGTCTATGTATTTAACCCACTGAACCCCAACGACGACAACGTGTCGTCGGCAATGTATGTAACGCTAAACCCCAGCGACGACAACGTGTCGTCACGGTTAATTACTCCGGTCCTATGGCACCTAGATTTTTTTTTTCAAAACCTGCCGGTCCCTGGTGGTACATTTATTTATAACTAGCTGGGGCTCAGTGGGTTAAAAGATAAAATGAAAAAATTCTTGGACTGTAAAACCAGTCCGTAATATTCAGTATATCATATATCTTTGTATACTATTTATGTATTTTCACTAAAATAAAAATGAAAAAACATTCTGGAACTTGTGTAACCACTAACCAGTTCATTAATATTAAGTATATATATATCACATAGCTTTGTATACTCATCACATTATCCGGCGGGGGCTGAAGGTCTTCGCTCTCCAGTAAACCCCCCCCCCCTTTCTTTTTACTCTTAAAATTATCCTTAATTCTAACAGCAATAGACCTATCAGACCCGTTGTCGTAATGCTACACAGGTGAGATTTGGCCTATCCAGGGCAACAGACAGATAGCGTGTCAAGAAGGTATAGTTAGACGCCCATAGCTGCATGTTAGCAATATCTTCTACTGAGAAATTCTTTAAGAATCTTAGTGATACTGCCCATTTTCTGATGTCATGTGCACGCCCCACTACGCCGGGGTTGCCTTCTTTAATGACTTCTACAAGCAAAGATGCCAACTTTCTTTTTGTAACGCGCTTACCTGTGCTATTAACCAAGAGTGCTCCTGGTTGATTAAGCCAGGAGACACTCATTACCTTAATCAGAGATTGTACTGGATGCTCATGATGCGTATCCCCTCTTTTTAGAGCCGGGATCGTAAATGCAGAAAAAACATGTTCACTATGCTAATTTTTTGCAATGAAAGTGGGGACGGCGCAATTTGTACATCTACAGTAACCCCTCGCCATTTCGGACCTCTAATTGTCGGAAACCCGTACTAGCCGGATCGCTGTCACCTCCCGGACACGTACTTCTGTATTTCCGTCATCGTTCCGACATTGTCGGATGACGCACCCCCATCCCCGGTGAATGTCCGTCAAAACGGGGATCCGTCGGAGCGCCGATATACAGGCTGGGCTCTGAGTCACCCGCCTGGACAAGAAGTGACGTCACGGGCGTCAGTATGTTTTAAGTGGGTAGCCATCTTGTGTGATTGTTACCTCCTCCACATATATTCCTTGTTATCATGCCTCCCAAAGCGTAAGGTGACCTCGATATCACTTGAAATGGAGAAGGGAAGTGAGGTGGTCAAGGAGAGTGAGGTGGAGAAGTGGAGTTAGGTGGAGAAGTGTAGAGAGGTGAAGGGGTGGACCTTCAATGAAGCGGTGAGTGTTGATTCTTATTTTTCGACCATCAACTGAACTTATTGTTTCATATTCAGTACTATACAGTATGTGCTATTACTGTACAGTATATTAACCTAAAGTACGAATAGGGTAGCCTAGCCTAGCCTAGGCCTATTCGTTGTCATGGGTTCATGAAGTTCGTTCAAGTTTCCCTTCTTCTGAGGTCGCATTTATTCACATGCATGAAGTTCGCTCGGTGAAGTTTGTTCTCGTTTCACTATTACTTATTCGATATTCGTCGGATTTTTTTCTTTCAGGTCGGTTTTTTGCCCTCTTTTAGATCGGACACAGCCGGACCTCGGACATCTCGGATTTTCGGACATTTCGGACAGGATGTTCCCCCAATTAGTCCGAAATAGTGAGGGTTTACTGTACAGTACATTGCTTCGTCGAAACCTGAGACAATTCGGTTCGTTGCTCATCGCCGCCAGCTCTGATACCCGGTTTCCTGTAGCCAAAGCCATAAGGAACACCGCCTTCTTTAAGATTGAATCAAAATTTGGATTGTGACTATATTTCCGAGAATGTAAAGACAAGGCTTTGTCCAGCGACCAGGTAGGCATGAGCTGACGGGGTGGTGGGCGAAGCTTAAAATATGCACGCATGAAACATTTCTCATCGGCCTGCAGTACAGAAAGCCCGGTTAAATCATATAATGGGACTCCGATTGCTGTCAAATAGTTCTTAAGTGTTACTACTGAAAATAGTTTCTGTTCAAATAGGTAGTCAAGGTATCTGAAGATAAACGCTACTGATGCTTCAGTTTGAGCAGTTTCCACTATCCAAGTCGTAAATGATTTCCAATGCGATTGGTATTGACGCCTGGTTGAAAGAGTGTACTGATTCATAAATTTATTTGTTACACTTTCACCATAGGGAGTTAACCATTTGGCCTTTGTAATGTCCATAATGCAAAAGTCAGCAAGGTCTTGAGGTTGCCAATTGTCTCTAAGTGGAAGTACGAGATCGGGAGTGACACCGGGTTCTCGCACCACGTCTTCAATTAGGAGTACCACACCTGAGCCGGCCACAGGGTTGCGATTAGCGAGATTACGCCCCGATAATCTCGTAGTTTACGAATTACAGTACTTGACACATGAGTGAAGCGTCTGGAGGCGGAAACAGATAAATGGAATTCCACCTGTTCCAGTCCTCCATTAACCCATCCCGCCCGGGCTATCCTAAGGACATTATTGAGATCCGGGCGATCTGGCCGAAAAACATCTCTAATAGGCTATCCCTATCTTTGTTATTTTAACTGCTAGAGAATTCCCACTCATCTCTAAACGTATTGCTGTTTCTTATCTATAAACTGGCGTTGAGTAGAGCTCTCTAGGACAACTGGTTCAGTTGTGATGACGATTTCCGTGGAGAGAAATTTGATACGATTTTCGCAATATCGGACCTTTGCAGACACTAATTTCGTCATAGCATACAAAAACAACGTTGATCCGACGTCTCCTTCTTGGTTTTGGAGGTGCGGTATTGCAAAGACAGGCTTTTTTTTTACATGCGTCGGACGCACGTCTTTCGAAACACGCTTAATAGGCTTTCAATCTTACGGATTTCAAGGGGACACCCGGGCTCCTGCCCATCTGCCGCGGTGTCATTTTACAATGCTGCCCGAGCGGGAAGGGTTAATGCGTCTGGACCCCTCGCCAGAGTAATCTCCCGGCGGGTTAGGTAGAGAGGAAGTTTGTGGTTTTCCTTGGACGCATATGTGGACGGTATGGCTCTGCAATCATCTGGTTGAAGATGGTTTGCTTGAGAGACCATTCTACTACTGTGCTCTGTCTCCGTGATAGAGCGTCTGCCCAGACATTGGCCACGCCTGGCAGATATGATGCGTGAAGATGAATGTTCAGCGTGTCGGCTAGGACAAAAATATTTTCCGACAACTCTAGCAACTTGCGAGACCTCGTTGACCCTTACTTCTGAATGCATGAAATCGCATTCAGATTGTCCATTCGAAAGGCTATTGATTTCCCTTTCAAGGTGTAACCGTGAGCCTGAAGGAAGATTAAGGGAACTAACAATTCTTTTGCGTTGATGTGAAACTCCTTGGATTGGGACCAAAGCCCTTGACCCTGATTACCGAGGCTTGACTGATAACCCCAGCCGATCGCCCCTGAAGCATCCGTATCTACCCATACCGTAGGTGGAGCAGATGTCCACGTCATGATTGAATGCAATGTTTCCGGCCTCGCCCAGACCGCTAGTAAGTTATGGATTAATGTTGGGGTTTGCCATGATTTTTCCGCCGGCAATAGCAGAAAATACTTGTTTCCCTCCAAGATTAACCTCTTGACTTTCAACCGGCCCAACTTCACAGTAAGTTTAATCCAGTTGAGAGAGCCGACTAGGGACTCCCATGTCTTTCTCGTGGTAGTCAGGCTGTGGAGAAAACAAAACAATTTCCTGCAAAATCTGTTCCGATTGTCCACACTCTGACTGAGAGTTAGATATGTTGTGTCCCAAACCAGACCTATCCACTGAATTACCCTTGTTGGGTCAAGATTCGACTTTGCCAAGTTGACCTTGAACCCCAGGGATTTGATATGATCTAGAATTTGATTTACATGATTGAGGCATTGAATCTCGGACTCTGCCACCCAGGGTTGGCACCAAAGTGGGTGACCCGGTTTTGCCCACCTGGGTTTTTTTAATAAAACCCAATTGAAAAAAGCCGCGATTTTGCCCACTTTACTGGGGGTTTTTTTCAAAATATTGCTATTAATCACATAAATTCAGTGTAATATGAGCCGATATCATGAAAACCTATGACAAATACAAGCAGAGCTTAAATTTCATATATTTAAGCAGAAAATATATTTTAAATCATAGAAACTAATCATATCTGCAGCCATGGCCTACCACTCGGTTTCGCTCCCTTCCCCGCCACAACTTTTTTTTTTTATTTTTTTTTTTTTTTTTTTTTTTTTTTTTAAGAGACAATGAACGGAGGAAGGAAAAACACAGATAAAACAAAAAGGTCCATGTGCCTAAAGGCATCCTCCATTCATAAAATGTTTGTAACAACTGGATTTAAACATTTGTTGATTGTAAGTTTGTGGAAAGCAATTCGAGGGAAGTGAATTCCAAAGAGTAGTAGCTCTAGGGATAAATGAATTCTGATAAGCAGAAGTTCTGCATTGTGGAGGAGAAAGTGTAAATTCATGGGCGCTCTCAGCTGCCCTAGTTCTACGGGGAAAGATGTGGAGAGGCGGCACAATTGAAGCAAGTTCCTCGGAACAATTGCTGTGAAAATATCTGTAGAATAATGCAAGGGATGCAACGTTTCTTCGTATGGCTAATGTAGGAAGGTCCTGTGTGATTGCAGGGTTATTGATTAATCTAATAGCTTTATTTTGAATTTTGTCCAACTGCCTCAATGCAACCACTCCACTTCCACCCCACAGAGGTGAACAGTAATCCATCTGAGAGCGCACATGACTTTTATATATTACGGCCAACTGCTCGTCAGTGAAGAATTCTCGAACTCTGTACAGGAGTCCCAGTTTTTTAGAGGCATTCTTAGCAATGCTTCTAACATAATGTGTCCAGCTCAAGTTAGTAGTTAATGTTACACCGAGAATGTCAATACTAGGGGAAGTGGGAATATTTACATCATTAAAAAATATATGGGAGTCAGTGAGATTCTGTCGGTTAGAAAATTGAATGTACTTGGTTTTCTGTGCATTAAAGGAAACTAGATTCTCTTGTCCCCATTCATTAATTCTAGAAAGGTCCTGGTTCAGAGAAATTGCAGTGTTTATTTTTGAATTTATAAGATCGGGTTGGGTGAAAGAATTGGTAAATGTGAAGGAACTGTGGAGTGTTGAGTCATCTGCGTAGGAATGTATTGGATTATGAGTGGTAGATATGAGATCATTGATATGAATGAGGAACAGAGTTGGGGCCAAAACTGATCCCTGGGGAACACCAGCATTTATTGAGTGAAATTGAGAATAAAGGCCATCTACCATTACACATATTTTTCTGTTATGAAGATAAGAAGAAATTAGTGGAACTAATGATGCAAGGCCGTAGTGTGACATCTTCGACAATAAGGATTGATGCCAGACTCTATCAAATGCCTTTGATATATCCAGTGCTATTGTATGTGTTTCACCATGTTGGTCTGTAGCTTGGTTGATTTGATGCGTAAGAAGGCAAAGAATGTCTGCAGTTGATCGACATCGTCTAAAACCATATTGCCTATCACTGATTAATTTATTATTCTCCAGATGCTTAATTATGTGATTATTTAATATAATTTCAAAAACTTTGCCAAGAGTGGAAGTTATAGCTATTGGTCTGTAGTTTGATGGATCTGAAGAGGCACCTTTTTTAGGAACTGGATGGATGTTTGCTTCTTTCCAGGGTACTGGGAAGCATGAGGTATGAGTACACAGACGGAAAAATTTTGCCAATACAGGAGCGAGCACCAAGGAGCAATTCTTAAGTACTATTGGAGGAATTTCATCTGGACCAGGAGCCTTATCTACTGAGAGATTCTGCAAAATAGTTTTGACATGTCTGGTGTGGATCTTAAGTGAGGGAATTTCAGGTGAATTAAAATTAAGTACAGGGACATCTTGATTTATTTCATCGAAGGTTGAGTTGGTGGAGAAAATATCTGCAAGAAGGTTAGCTTTACCTCGTGGGTCACTTACAAGATTGCCAGTCGGAGATTTTAATGGTGGAATGGATGAAGCAGTAGTGAAGTTGGATTTGAATGAGTTAAGAGTAGACCAAAATATTTTGTTATCATTTGGATTATTTAGAAGTTTATTTGCCTGCTTATGGAGAAAGTTTGATTTAGTTAGGTTTAATACAGTTTTGGCATGATTTCTGATGTTTCTAAAGTAATTAAAGGCTTCATGTGTTTTTGATCTTGTGTATGCATTGTAGGCTATTGCTTTTTGTTCAGTTACTCTAGCACAACCTCCCACATCATGGTCCCAATTTTTGTTTTGTTTGTTCCTTTTAATACTATTTTCTGCACCTAAATTCTGGGTGCTCATTCTTCACATGTGGCTTGTAATTCAAGCATATGTGCATGTGGCACAATAATATTACTTGGTTCCTCCTCCTCCATCACCACTCTGCAACACTACCTTCGCGTGCCAACCATGGAACTTCCGACCACAACCACGCCATAACCGCATCATATTTGTACAAAATTATAGGTTTGACTCCTGTAAGGAGATAAAGAAAACCTAATATTTAGTAGTGGCCCCGTAATCATTGACGAACATGCCTATTACATAAGGCATCCTCTTCAAACACTAATCCGCCGTAGTTTTGAATCTACCGCGCAGAGCATTTAAAAACTGAGGAGCCTTCATCATGAGCGCACGCGACCTCACTCATGGCTTCAGTCATTATGAATTGGGTTCTCACTACGAAAAAACTTCGTAAAAAATAAAAACAAAAAGAAAATAAGAATAACTATCCAATAAGCTTTCCATCATATCGTGGATGTACTTGTGTGGATTTCTGACC
This sequence comes from Paralithodes platypus, assembly GCA_032716605.1. Taxonomy (NCBI): domain Eukaryota; kingdom Metazoa; phylum Arthropoda; class Malacostraca; order Decapoda; family Lithodidae; genus Paralithodes; species Paralithodes platypus. The sequence goes on from CM064520.1 coordinate 44,780,573, forward strand.
AGACGCTGATTCAGGCGTCATTCTTCCTTCACTGACATATCAAGTAAACCAAAATCCTCAATACATCAACGAATGGGAAGGGGACGGTCGGGAGGGCCCCAGTCGTCAATGATTACGGGGCCACTACTAAATATTAGGTTTTCTTTATCTCCTTAATTTATAGGTTATATCAAACCTATAATTTATTAGTGGCCCCTCCATCATTGACGAACATGCCTGATTTCTAAGACTGGAGGGGGACATTCGTAATCATATCATAACTCTAGAAAAGCAGATAATAAAAACAACCACATAGTATTCTTACTTTGAAAATATATTTAACAACGGCGTAGCCGAAAAAATACAAGAAAAAGGGGGTTCAGGCAAGTGCGTGCTTCAAAGAAGCCTGCCTGACAAAAAATGGGTAACCCTGAAGATTCTGAACACAGATCTGTAGTTACAAAGGCACCCCACTCAACGAGTGGTGACAAAAAATAACAAGTTATAAGTTTATATGTGCACATAATAAACCCCAACATAAACTTGGAGATAAATTGCAAAGGAACTCCATTATTCTAAAATTAAATTGCTTTCGCAGCTAAACTACTCTAACAACACCGTTGTTTTGTACTTAACATTGTACTAGCACAATTTCTCACTGAGAAATTTTCATATCACATTTTAACCTTACATTGTATCACAGCTCTCATACTCCGGCGGGGTCTAGGGTGTCCTATGTCAACTGACTGCACCCCCCCCCCCCCCCCCTTTCCCGTGAAAGTAAACAAAAGTGACTGCAGGGCCACCTAGACCCTCTGCCGTAAAGCTATACATGGTAAGGAAGGTTTGTCTAGAGCAACTGACAAGTATCTAGACAGAAACGTATGATTAGACGCCCACAACTGCGTGGACGCTATGTCTTCAACTGAAAAAAATTTCAGGAAACGTAAAGAGGCTGCCCATTTGCGTAAATCGTGGGCCCGACCCACAACGCCGGGATTACTTTCTTTAATGACTTCTACCAGAAGAGAGGCTAATCGCCGTTTAAGTAAGCGTTTACCCGTACTTGCTACCCATAAAGCACCTTGGGGGTTTTGAGGAGCTACTCTCAAATATTTGGTTAGAGCTTGCACTGGACATAAATTATGATGCACCTTTCCCCTTTTTAACGCCGGCACCGTGAACTCAGAAAACACGTGTGCACTATGCTCATTCTTGGCTACAAAACCTTGGGAGGGTGCAATGGAAATACATTCATTAAGTCTACCAAACCTAAGACAATTAGGTGTGTTGCTCATCGCCGCCAGCTCAGACACTCTGTTTCCGGTGGCCAAAGCCAAAAGGAAAACCGCCTTTTTTAAGAGTAATGCAAAGTCTGCAGTATTTTGGTACAGACGAGAGTGAAGCAAAGACAAAGCTTTGTCCAGAGACCAAGTAGGCATGAGCTGACGGGGAGGTGGGCGGAGTTTAAAACATGCTCTCATAAAACCTGTTTCCTCCGCTACCGGTATGGAAAGACCCGTAAGGTCTAAAAAGGGCACTCTAATCGCAGTTAAGTGATTTTTTAATGTTACCACAGATAAACGTTTCTGCTCAAACAGATAATTCAAATAATTAAAAACTAATGCCACTGAGGGTACAGTTTGTTCTGTCCTAACGATCCAAGAAGTAAAGGCTTGCCAATGTGATTGATACTGTCGTTTTGTAGACTGAGTATATTGATTAAGTAATTTATTTGTCACATCTCTACCGTATGGTGCTAGCCACTTGGCCTCCTGAATGTCCATAATGCAAAAGTCAGCGAGGTCGCTAGGTTGCCAATCGTGTCTAAGTGGAAATACCCGACCGGGAGCGATACCGGGTCCGGGCACCACATTTTCAATTGCTGGTACAACAACTGCGCCGGCCACAGTGGCGCGATTAGCGAGACTAAGCCTCGATAATCTCGTAGTTTGTTCACTACGTGGCACATTAGTGACGCATCTGGCGGTGGAAACAGATAGATGGAGCTCCATCTGTTCCAGTCTGTCACTAGGGCGTTTGGCCCCCCTGCCGGCGTTTTCGCCCGGCGGGTGAGGTATAGAGGGAGTTTGTGAGTCTCCTCGGACGCAAAAAGATCCACTTGTGGATGGGAGAGCTCTGCAATCATTAGGTTGTAAATGGGTTGCTTGAGCTCCCATTCTACTGTCGTGCTCTGTCTCCGGGACAGAGCGTCTGCCCAGACGTTCGCTACGCCTGGGAGATAAGATGCGTGAAGATAAATATCTAAACTGTTGGCTAGAGCAAAAATCTCTTCCGACACGTTTAGCAACTTCCTTGACCTCGTTGACCCTTGTTTTAACAATGGCATCAGGGCTTGCCGGACTAGTTTTGTGAATAATCGAGGTGCCAGGTTCAAGCCGAACGGCATCCTCTGAAAAACAAAATTTTGGTGCCTGATCCGTAAGGCCAAAAACCTTTGAAATCTTTTGTTGACCGATACGTGCCAATAGGCGTCTGTCAGGTCTAGTGAACACATCCAACCTCCCGGCGGAAGTGTTAGCCTGATTTGGTGTACTGTTAACATTCTGAAAGATTCGTTGTGAATGTGAAGATTCAGATAAGACAGGTCTACGACCGGCCTCATCTGAACACTGTCCCTTTTGGGAACCAAAAATAGTTTGGACGTGAATACAGGGTAATTTGGGGGGACCGGGATGATGACATTCTTGGCAATCATTTCCTGGGCTAGTGACTCCACCTCTAAAGAAACAAAATTCGCCGTTGTCGGCTGACGTAATCGAGGTCGCCGGAGCCACTGCCAAGTGATGCCTTTGCGTGCCACCATCCGTGCCCAAGTGTTTAACGGCCATGCTTGGTGACACGTTCGGAACGACCCAGTTAGCAGACAAGGGTTCGCCGGCTGTACTACCCTCGGTTCCTCCGGCCTTAAGGAAGGCGCCGGGAGTGAGAGAGACTTTAGTTTTTTGATGGTGGGGTTGGTGCTGGACGCTTCGCCGGCTGGCTGGTGTTGGCCGAAGACTGGCCCTGACCTGGTTTATGTTGGCCGCGTCCTCTCTGACCTGAAAACCTACTCTGTCTATGCCTGAACTGACCCTGGGGGGAGTGGGAGGACTTAGGCGGAAGAAAAGGTTTAGATCCCCCTGGCTGAGCTTTAGTAGTAGGCCTGGGTTTGGGGAAGTTAAATGCAGGTTTCTTAGAAGGGGTGGGACTGTGCTTAATGGCCTGTGCCATATTGAACACTGTTCGCCACACTTCAGGGGTCATTAAAGAGGGAGTAAGCACTGGTGACATAACCACCTGATTAGCAATGCGATCTAACGACATCCTAAGATCTTGTCGTGCTCGTACCGCCTCAAGCAAGGCGGTACGTATGTCACCCAAGGATTGGATTGACGACTGAAGAATCAGTCGCCGGGATAACTCAACCGATCTTCGAGCATCCGCATCTGCGATTGCCTGAGTGGATCGTAGTAAAGACTTAGCCACCTGCTGAGATACTATGTACTGCGAGAACAGGCGAAAAGCTTTTCCCCGTAGCTTAAATTCTCTGTCTAGGTGAGTAGGGGTAGGGGTAGTGAACGGGTCCTTCAGCTCACAAAGATTAATCTTAGGGGCAGCTAGAAATGAAAACAAAGCTAACGGGACTCCGCCGGCAGAACCCACCGGCATGGAGAACCATGAATGAGTATCCTGAGGTATCTGGTGGGAAGATTTAGAAGTGAAAGTGGTTGCAAAGTTTTGAGCCTCTACCTCCCAATCTACCCAAGGTCCTGGTCCCAACTGTCCCACCTTCAAAACTGGATTAGCTGCGTCGTCTGTGACGGTCTGTAAATCTAGTTCAGGAGTGAGAGCTGACAGAGTCTTAATATCATTAAACCCATCCAGCTTAGACCAGTCTGAAAATAGTTTTGAAGCTGAGGCAGGGGGTAAAGCAGGCTTAGAAGCATACACAAAATAATCTTGATGATAATAACTAGGTATAGCCTTGATGTTTACGTCCAGAACATTACCTAAAGTATCCACGGCCCTTAGTTTCTTTGACTTATTGCCCTGGATGACCCACTCACGCGGTACCGGGAGTTCCCCTGACAAAGTAGGTTGGGCAAGCTCTGGTTTAGAGGAGTTCAAAAGAACCCATGACTCGTCTGGCCCATAAAGAAAGGGCATAGCTACCTTTCTAAGAGGCGCTTTGTCTAGAGGGGGTGGATTGACATCCGTTATGACCCTGACATTTGAAGTTGTCAAAGCCGCCGTAGCAGGCCTATTGATCCCTGAGGTTAACAGAGTGGGAGGGTTAGGGATCTTAGATAAATCAATCGAAGTCATCAGAGGCCGTACCGTAGAACTTGTCTTGGGAGCCCCCAAGTCCATTGTGGGGTTTTCCTGTTGTTGACCAAAAAATTTAGATAAAGCATGAGTAAGCAGCCCATTAATTTCTTGTGCCGTAACAAACTGGTTTGATGAAGAACTTACAGGTGAATCATTAGTATCCTGTGCGGCGTCCAAGCCTGAGCCTGACCCTTGTCCTTCCATCTCCGAAATTATAGAAACTTCATCTTTCTCCTCCTGATCCTCCTGAGAAGACCCCGCCGAGGCAGGGGTACCTTGTTGCCAAGATAAGTCTGGGATAGAGGATGGGATCGCCGCGTCCCTGTGGGACTCGTTTGAGTCGGACGTGGGTGATCAGACCCTGGTTGCGCAAACCGCCAAACACCGAGGCCCTGGCCTACGCTCTCTTGAGAGTCTGAAACATTCTCAATTACTGAACCCCCTGAACTTTCCAATTCCAGGGTTAAAATATTAAGTGGCAAATCCTCTTTTGGGACAGGCACTGCACTGGACTCTTGGGCCTTAACACAAACTCTGTCTGGGGTAGAGGTACGATGAGATGCACTAGAAGTTGGTGAATGTCGAGAGGACTTCCGTTTATGAAAATCCTTTTTAGAGGATTTATGGCTACGGTGTGACCGCGAACTATTCTTAGATCTAGAGGAATCCTCGCCGTGACCACTGGTGGAACCTTCCGTCCTGCTCTTCTTACTCGCCGGTGAAGAGGCCCGACTAGATGACTGGTGTCTAAGAGGAGACCTAGACCGGGATCTCGCCCGAGACGAAGAGGCGGATACCGGGGGTGTAGGCTCTCTTGGGCGTTTAGGTGTAGCCGCAGAGGATACAGAACCCTGACCAGTCTCCGCCGGCTTAATACTCGTGACTCTAGAGGAACGTTTAGGGGGAGGGTGTTCGGAGAGCAATCTATCCCAAAGTGGGACGTTGTCACATTGAAGTGATTTATGTGCAACAATGGTAGTGTAGGCTGACATCTGTTGCCTAACCTCTCTTAAGGCTACCGCCGCGGTCTTATTATCACAAAGGACCTTTAACCCTCTCACCACGGAAGGGCTCTTGAACGCCCATAAAAAAGCATATAACAGGTACCCGGATGGTATCTTGAACGCCCAGTGGTTGAAAGCCTGTGAGCTTCGTGTGCGAGGCGTCGGTCCGACGCATGTAAACAACAGCCGGCTGGACCGTCGCCCCGCATCTCCGGCCACAAGAAGGAGAGCGTCGCTTGTTCGTGTGTGCCTGTATGTTGTTGTTAAGTATCGAAAAGTGGTGTAAAGTGGCTGTTTTGGCCATAAAGTTATCTCCAATGAAATCATCATCACAGCTCAACCAGTTGACTTAGAGAGCTCTACTTAATGCCATTCTACAGGTAAATAACAGCTACGCTTGGGGATGTGCGGGAATGCGGGAAGCAGTCTGATTAACGAATATACGGTAGCCTAGCCTAGACGTTTTTCGGCCAAAACACCCGGGTTTCGAGGAATATATATATAATACATAGCCGGGGCTGGAGGGTTAAAGCTAATTGGGAGCAAAAAGAACAATTACGCATAACCCAGAGACCCCTTGAACGGTCTAGACATTTAACACACCTTATGCAACGGGTATGCGCAAAAATAGGGATACCAGCACAAGCAGGGGTAGTGCACAAAGCAAAAACTGGGGCCACGGTAGCCATGACAGAGACTGGTGGGAGGAAACTACCGCCGGGTCTGTATTGGTCCGCCGGAGCTCAGCTCTGGAAAAAAATAAAATTTCCAGAAATTAATGCTCATAAGGTTAACCCAACATGTTCGCGCACAAGTGTTAATAACCCGCCGGGTAACGAGATGTAATGGCACAAACACAGCTCGCTACGCGGTGGGGTTCAGAAATCTAAACAAATCTTTTGTTAAAGAAAGTGAAGAATACCCTCTGATATAATATAACGGTCCAGCATGGCGCTTATAATCTCTTGGTGGTGGCGACTGTCTCAAGATTCAATTTTGTAACAAAGCAACCCCCCAAAAAGTCGCCGGCCCTTGAAATATTTTAGTAGAATAGCACAGGGCAGGATGATACGAGATCTGATGTCTAACGAATTGTCACAAAAGATCGCCGTAAGTTAGAAGGCGGCGATACCTACTTGTATCACTAAATTAAGTGGTTAAATCGAAATCGAATTTTGTAAATTCCTTAGTTCCTCCACCTAGGAGCACCCGCCGGGTGAGAAGAATCGATATATTAACCTAAATTGAACCTTCAATTGCCGTAAAAGTAAAGGCGGCGATACACATAGTATCACTAAATGGATTGGTTAACTAACTGAAAGACATAAGTCGTTCATCCCACCCTACCCAGGTGCACCCGCCGGGTGAGATGTCCAAACGTTACCCCATAAGTTCCTGTCCCCACTTCTTTGTAAAAGATCGCCGGGGAGGAAAGCCTAAAACAACAGCTAGGTTTTTCAAGTGGCTTTTGAAAAACTGGGTAGAAAAACTACATAACGTATGTCCGCATGAACAATCGTTTTATAGATGGGAACAGCCATCCCGCCGGGAATCAAAGGAGGCCTGAAACCAGGCATCCACAGAGACGCAGTCCTGGAGAGCCACAGACACCCCAACGCCGGGGAAACAAGCCAGTGTTAACAACCACGTGTGGCCCAACACGGCTCGCGGCCGAGATTTTCATGGTGAAACCGAGAAAACCCCGCCGGAAGGCAACCCACCCTGAACAGACACCATCTGAACAACAAGAGACACGAGGAGAGCCACGCACGACAACCCCAAGGTCACTCCATAATCCGTGGAATTAGCCAATACACAACTAAACCAGGAAACAATTATAGTCCGAGGAATTAGCCAATACACAACTAAAACCCGGATACACATGACACAGTAGGGCATATTTATCAATAATAAACAATAACACTAGTACATGTGGCAAAGCTACGAGCGGCTGGCTAGGCCTAGGTAGACGGCATAATAAAAGTTGAAATATACACAAACACTGGAAATATCACAACAGGAACCACCGCCAACACACCACCGTAGCATAAACTTCCGACCAAGGGAAGACTGACTCGGGACCCAGAAAAAACTTCACTAAGTGAAAAAAATACGCTGGGAACGTCAGAAACAAAGCTTACCTCATCAGAAAGATAAAAGGCAGCACTAACTAACGCGTAGTGAAAGCCGCCTGCATCACAAACTAACTCAGCTGTGAAAAAGTTCACATGTCCACAACGGGACCACGAGGGTACATCCGAAATAGATGCCCCATACACTCGACCCAAAATACACTGCACTGCGGGCAACCAGCCCAGGACACTCCTGCTACGCCTATCCTAACCTTACTCGATACATCCTAGAGTAAACAAATGAGAAAAAACTCACTAGGGACGCCACGAATGCGGAACTAGCGGAGCGTGGGGAGGCACGTCCGGGCAGGCTGAACGCAGAGCAGAGAAGGAAGAATGACGCCTGAATCAGCGTCTGGTCAGAAATCCACACAAGTACATCCACGATATGATGGAAAGCTTATTGGATAGTTATTCTTATTTTCTTTTTCTTTTTATTTTTTACGAAGTTTTTTCGTAGTGAGAACCCAATTCATAATGACTGAAGCCATGAGTGAGGTCGCGTGCGCTCATGATGAAGGCTCCTCAGTTTTTAAATGCTCTGCGCGGTAGATTCAAAACTACGGCGGATTAGTGTTTGAAGAGGATGCCTTATGTAATAGGCATGTTCGTCAATGATGGAGGGGCCACTAATAAATATACTCATGTTGGGATGCAGGTATGAACAGTCAATCCTCCGCTTACGCATGACCCATTTACGCGATCCTCCAAGTATGCGAGGGGAAGGGGGGGGGGGGGGACAGGACCAGAACCTGACACTTGACACCAGGTGGCCATTTACACAAATTATGAATGGAATTTAAACTAAATTTGGCAAAAAATCTCTCCTTATGCGGCCCCCACCTCCCCTCCTTCAAGCGAGGGGCCAGAGCTGGGGCACCCTAGTTTCCTCGCACTGCCTCAGACATCTTATCTACATTCGAGGTGAATATGACATCCTTCAATTAGTTTTCCATTTTGTTAACCCTCGGAATCCGGGAGGCCTCATATGAGGCAAAAAAAAAAAATTGGCAGGAATCCGGGAGGCCTCATATGAGACAAAATGCGCGGCTAAAAATCGCCGCTATAATCATCATAACACGGCAACCACGCGTCATAGCGATGTCATTTCAACGGCATTCTACAGACAACAATTTGCAATAAAATTGACTGCTCTAGATGGTCTCAATCAGTAGCTATTGAATTATGAAGTTTGCCTGTACCAAAAAGGCCCCGGACAAAGCGATCGAGATCAAATGAGGCCCCCGGATTTCGTGGGTTAAACTATTAGGATGTTATTATATTCCATAACCACTTAACGTTGTCCCAGGAAACATATATAGATTATGCAAATAAGAGGGTCCAGCTGCCCATAAGTAATTACTCCCATAAGGTACGTTATTCCAATTACGCTAATTCCCTATTACCCAGGACTTCATGTCGCCCATATTTTCGCGCAAGCGGAGGATCGACTTTTTTGTAATACAGTATGTTGATGTATTTTTCATCTCGTTTTGCGAAAGTCGGATTTTGGCAGGATTGCCGCACCACGGATAAGTCCTTTCAAACCTTTTGCCGCACTTGCTAGGTTAAATAGGCATAAACATTATCTTTTTACTTGTTTTATGGTACAATTAGAAAAAACCCAGTTATGTCCGGTTTTTGTTTATGAAAAAACACGAAATAACCCAGGTAGGTTGGGCTTTTTCAAGAAAAGTGGGTTTTTGCCAACCCTGCCGCCACCACTAGCCAGTCGTCTAGGTACCACATTACCTTGATCTATCTATCTATTGCCTGACGCCGTGATCCCCGAAGGGGTGGCCACGAACGAACTGCCCCCATGCACCTCTGTCCCCAGTCGACGCCCCTCCCCCCAACCAGCACCACCTTCGTTCATATACTTCCTCACTCCATCCTTCCACCTCTCTTTCGGTCTACCTCTCCCTCTCTGTCCCACCTCGCTCTCGTACACCCTCTTAGTCATTCTCTCGTTTTCCATACGTTCCATATGGCCGAACCATCTAAAGTTATTCCTTTTCACACTTTCCAGCACATCTACCTCCACACCACACCTCCTTCTTACTTCCTCATTAGTCTGTCTATCCCTCCATGTAACTCCGCACGCACTTCTTAAGTAATTCATTTCCACTGCTCTCACTTTTGGTCTGAGTCTCAACCAACGTCCATGCTTCGCTTCCGTAAGTCAGTGTCGGGATTACCACACTGTCATGCAAGGACTTCTTCACTTCCATACTGACCACCCTATTTCTTGTTACTGCTTTCAGCATTCCTACAACCCTCTTCCCCTGTTGTACCCTCTCCCGCACTTCTTCATCCATAGTCCCATCTTTACTCAACACACTGCCCAGATACTTAAAAGAGTTGACTATCTCCATAGCCTGACCGTTCAGCTTCACCTCACACTCTGTGACTTCACCCCTTTCGAAGACCATAACCTTGCTCTTCCCCTTACCTTGATCCCTTGTCTTAATAGTGGTAGCAAAGCTTGTCGGACTAATTTGGTAAATATTCTCGGCGCTAGGTTCAAACCGAAGGGCATCCTTTGAAAGACATAAGCCTGATGCTCGATCCTCATAGCGAAGAAGTTTTTGAACCTTTTGTTTACTGGGACATTCCAATAGGCTTCTGTCAGGTCTAACGAACACATCCAACCTTGCGGCGGAAGTGTTAACCTGATTTGATTCACAGTGAGCATCCTGAACGATGCATTGTGAATGTAATGGTTCAGACGAGACAGGTCTACGACTGGCCTCATCTGAGCACTGTCCCTCTTTGGCACGAGAAAAAGTTTGGACGTGTAAACTGAGCAAGTTGGATTGACCGGGACAATGATACGTTTGGTGATCATCTCCTGGACTAGTGACTCCACCTCTGAAGAAACATGATTGATTTCTAGTGGTTGATGTAAACGAGGTCGTCGGAGCCACCGCCAGGTTATGCCCTTGCGTACCACTGTCCGTGCCCAAGTTCGCTGGGGCCAAGCCCGGTAACGTGTAATGGTAGATGGCCTTTATTCTCAATTTCACTCAATAAATGCTGGTGTTCCCCAGGGATCAGTTTTGGCCCCAACTCTGTTCCTCATTCATATCAATGATCTCATATCTACCACTCATAATCCAATACATTCCTACACAGATGACTCAACACTCCACAGTTCCTTCACATTTACCAATTCTTTCACCCAACCCGATCTTATAAATTCAAAAATAAACACTGCAATTTCTCTGAACCAGGACCTTTCTAGAATTAATGAATGGGGACAAGAGAATCTAGTTTCCTTTAATGCACAGAAAACCAAGTACATTCAATTTTCTAACCGACAGAATCTCACTGACTCCCATATATTTTTTAATGATGTAAATATTCCCACTTCCCCTAGTATTGACATTCTCGGTGTAACATTAACTACTAACTTGAGCTGGACACATTATGTTAGAAGCATTGCTAAGAATGCCTCTAAAAAACTGGGACTCCTGTACAGAGTTCGAGAATTCTTCACTGACGAGCAGTTGGCCGTAATATATAAAAGTCATGTGCGCTCTCAGATGGATTACTGTTCACCTTTGTGGGGTGGAAGTGGAGTGGTTGCATTGAGGCAGTTGGACAAAATTCAAAATAAAGCTATTAGATTAATCAATAACCCTGCAATCACACAGGACCTTCCTACATTAGCCATACGAAGAAACGTTGCATTATTCTACAGATATTTTCACAGCAATTGTTCCGAGGAACTTGCTTCAATTGTGCCGCCTCTCCACATCTTTCCCCGTAGAACTAGGGCAGCTGAGAGCGCCCATGAATTTACACTTTCTCCTCCACAATGCAGAACTTCTGCTTATCAGAATTCATTTATCCCCAGAGCTACTACTCTTTGGAATTCACTTCCCTCGAATTGCTTTCCACAAACTTACAATCTACAAATGTTTAAATCCAGTTGTTACAAACATTTTATGAATGGAGGATGCCTTTAGGCACATGGACCTTTTTGTTTTATCTGTGTTTTTCCTTCCTCCGTTCATTGTCTCTTAAAAAAAAAAAAAAAAAAAAAAAAAAACACTTCCGGAATGACCCAGTTCCCTGACTGGGCTTGTCCGGCAGAACTACACTCTGATCCAACTCGTCCACGATAGGCCCCGGGAGTGTGAGAGTTGTTAATGTGACTAGTTTTTTTGGCTTTGGTGAGGTAGAGGTAGACGGCTGGCTAGTTTTGGCAGTTGGCGACCCCTGACTTGGTTTATTCCTAGGTTGACCCTTGAACCATTTACCTGAGCTTTTACCCTGTTTGCTTCTAGCCTGACTGCTTGCCGGCGTTGAAGGAGTTTTGAATCTCTGAAAAAACTTAGTCCCACTAGTGTGAGCCTTCTGACTTACTTTAGGTTTTGCGTAAGGCTTAGCAAATTTGTGATACTCCTTTCGCGCTGGTGAAGCAGTCGGTCTAGCAGCATCTACTAAATTAACCCTTGGGATCCGGGGGGCCTCATATGAAGTTTGGTATTTTCAAACTTCATAATTCAGTAGCTACTGATTGAGACCACCTAGAGCAGTCAATTTGTTTGCAAATTGTAGAACGTTTTCTTGTCTGTAGACTGCCGTTGAGATGACATCGCTACGTTGCGTGGTTGCCGAGTTCTGATGATTATATCGGCGACTTTTTAGCCGCGCATTTTGCCTCATATGAGGCCTCCCGGATTCCAAGGGTTAAACACCGTTCTCCAAGCAGTTGGTCCTCCGGTAACGCGAGTTTTAGAAACGCGGATTTGGTGGCACGCGGTACACCCCAAATATCCAAAATGTTACTAACGCGGTCAATACTTACAATGACGCGGGGTCCAGCTGGGCAGTTTTCTCTCTCCTGGGCCGGGCGAGGCTGTTCCGTCTCCCTCCCTGGTCCAGTGACGTCACTTGCGGCTCGTCCGGGTATGTTATTCCCTCCCCAGCGTCCTTCCCCAGTTCCACCATTGTTCGCCTCACGTACCGACCCCCCCCACCGCGTGTGTTGTAACACAGGCCGTGGTTCTCAAAGTGCCTTTTTTTTTGTGACCTAACCTCGCCGCCATGCCGCCCAAGAAGCGCCGTGAAGGAGTTAGAGAAGGGGAAGAGACAAGCTGAGTTGGCAAGACGACATGAAGTTAACGAGAGTACAATTCGCACCATTTGGAAGGACAGGGAGAAGATTGCCAACATTATGAAGGGAAACCCTGCAGAGGGTACTCAGGTGTCGATAAAAGTGGGAAATGTCATCCTAAAGAAGACAGAGAAGCTAATGGTGCGGTATTTGGCGAGGCAAAACAAGAATCATGTGCCGACAGACGGACGGATGATCAGAGAAAAAGCCAAGAAATATTATGCAGCAGTGGCTCGAATGAACAATGTGCAGAACCCCAAACCCTTTAAGGCATCTGCTGGGTGGTTGATGTCCTTCAATAAACGAAACAAAATGAAAAGTGTTCGGATAACAGGAGAGACAGCAAGCGCCGACAATGCTGCAGCCAACGAATACCCTGCTTTCTTACGTGAGGTTATTGTGGCCGATGGCTACAACTTGGATCAGATTTTTAACTGCGATGAGTCGGGAGTCAACTGGAAGAAAATGCCTAAAAGGTCTTACATTTCTCGCAAGGAGAAGGCAGCAAGGGGCTACAAAATGGCCAAAGAACGTGTAACCATCTTGTTGACTTGCAATGCTTCCGGCACCTGCAAGATGAAGCCTCTAATCATCCATAAGGCAAAGCGGCCAAGGCCTTATTGCAATATGGACATGGCCAAGTTGAATGTGCATTGGGTGAGCAACAAGAAGGCCTGGATGTCATCAGCGTTGAGCCTCGAATGGTTCGATAATCATTTTGTGAAGGACTTGGAAACATTTTGTGCCCGCCAAAACATTGCTTTTAAAGCACTGTTATTGCTTGACAACGCACCCGGACATTCCCAATTGTTGGTTGATCGGCACCCTAACGTAAAAGTGATGTTCATGCCCCTGAATACTACGTCTCTCATACAGCCCCTGGACCAGGAGGTGATAGCGTGCTTTAAGGGTGCGTATGCCACTAAGACTTTCCTGATGCTCGACACTGCCACTGACACCCAAGAAGAACTGCTACAGATGTCAGACGATGAATCAGTCCCTGACTCTCTCCCACCACTCGAAGAACTGTCTGCCCCAGACTCTCCCCCACCACTGAATGAGCAGGCACCAAACGCGCCTCCACCACAACAACAACAACGACCACAACACCAACAGGAACCCACCGACGGAGCAGCTATGACAGTGCATGCCTTTTGGAAAAGGTTTCATATTAACCCTCTCACGACCATATGATGCAGAGGTTGCCAGATTAGCAATAAGAAATAGAGTTCTCTCACTCTTATAATTACCTCTCCAAAATTAGTTTTCTTCCCACAGCTAACTCAAAGACAACTGCAGAGGTTAAAGTAACTAAATTAAAGGTTTCTAAATACCCCTGATGGTAACAAAGGTTTTAAAGTATCCCTAATAGGCTCAAAATTGCGTCAAGAACGTGAGAGGGTTAAGAATGCAGTGGATACGATGGTGGAAGCGTGGGCTGATGTGACAAGAGCTACAATCCACCATGCCTGGAGGAATGTTCTAGAGGGGTTACCTGGGCACAAGCTGGATTTACCTGATCAGCCAGTCAGGCTTGAGGCAGTGGTGGAGAGAGCAGTCGAGGTTGCCAGACGTGTGCCTGAGATAGGTGAAGTGGGGCCAGAAGATATTCAAGGTTTGATTCAGCCACCACAGGAGCCTGATGCCGAGGACCTAATGCAGGATTTGGAAGAGGAAGAGCAGGCAGAGGAAGAACATCGAGAAGAAGACGAACCCCAGGAAGAGCCGAACACTCCGGGTCTACGGGAATTTGTAGAATTGTCACAACGCCTCAGCCATCACATGAACAACTTTGATCCCAAACATGATCGTTCAGCACAGATAATAGCAAGCTTCACTGCTTCCACCCAGCCGTACTTCGACATGTTTCACGACAGGATAAATGCACGCCAGCAGACACGAATAACAGATTTCTTTCGACAACGAGCACAGCAATAGGAACAAGTGGCGTCGAGTGACTCCGACTCCGACCCTCAGCCACCAGATGATTTACTGTCGGGTGTATCAGATGCTGACTACAGTGGCTTCGAGGACTCTGATGCTGAAGCTGGGGAGGGACCACACCTTATCAACGAATGGCTGGCGGCGAGAGCTACCAGACCATCAACTTCATCGCAGTGACGGCGATGGATCCGGGGGGGAGGGGACGGGGGGGATGCAACACTTCATTTATTCAGAGGTAAGAGTTGCAATGGGCAAATCAACCCAATGCACATGTAAAATAACTTTTATAATTTAATTTATTATTATAACATCGGCTTCTATGGAGAAAAAGTGGACTTTGTGGAAATCCCCAGAACACCAAGCTACCTTTAACATGTAAACATATGGGTTCGGTAACGCGGATTTTGCTAACACGGGCGGTAACCAGAACACATTGGCCGCGTTATTGGAGGACCAACTGTACAGTAGAACCTCGTTTATCCGGCACGAACGGGGGGGAGCCGATGCCGAATAACCCATTTTTCCGTTGTTTTTAGAGTTACTCCTAGGCCTAGGCTATAGATAGGCCCGCCATGCGCATCGTCGATCGTCGACACTCGGCGCCGTCTGCTTACTCTGTTTTTGCTAGAAGACATAGGCCTAGCCTATATATCTCCACAAAGAAATGACCTAACCTAGTTTAGATGTGACCTAACCTATTTTAGATGTACAGTATTTATTAGTGGCTCCTTACGTCAATGACGTAAGAGCCTATGGTAATATGGCCTCGTTCCGGGCTCCTCAGAGCCCGGGTTAACCTTGATCACGACGGTCGAGAACCAATATCATCTTAGGGGGTACCCCTTAATCATTCCTAAGGTACGTCATTGAGACGGAGCCACTGAAAAGTAGAAAATAAAAAAGAAAAGAAATAGCACAGTTTGAACACCGCGCCTCAGCGCATTCAGATCTTCCTCTGTTCCCATGAGCGTGCCCTAATCTTCCAGTTGACCTTGAACTGGTCTCCCTCGTCCGTCGGCCATACAGTGTAGACATACAGTCCTTACCTCCTCCACAGTGTTCTATATAGCCCCTCTTAAACGCGTCAGTTTTGGTCCATAGTGAGTCTTTTTGCAGTTGAAGTCGTATACGCGTTTAGGAATGTTTTGATATGGACTAATTTAACTTGTAAACCTGTAAAGTAAGGCCTTCAGTCTGGCTGGCCGACGTACGTGACCCAAAGAAGCCACTTTCACTTGTTCACAGAGCCCCAAATTAATGTGTTTATTCCTTTGTTTCGTATCATACGAACCTAGGCTCTTTAGCTACAGTGTCTTTTTGTTCTGTAATAGTTATGTTTTAACATTGTAACTCGATAGTTATTCCCTTAAGTGTTGAATTTTTATGTGAGTTCTTTTTCATATATCTGTTATTACTGACAAGTAACCCCTGGTTGTGCCCAGGCCAGAGATTACTTTTCATACCACCGTAAATTTTTATATAAGATCAAAATTCCCTAAGCCAAATTTAGATTACTTTTAACCTACTTACATTTAATGCTTCACACCACAAAACTATAATACTTTCAGTATTAACCCCCAAGTTTTCCTTAAAAAATGTGAATACAACACGAGTGCCTCAGCATACAGTATATATTTGCCTTCTAGACTTTTTATATGGCATTATTTTCATAGAACCAGCAAATGCTAACCTACTTTGTACTGCTCATCTAAGCACTCGTATATCATTATTTGCAAGGGTTTCAAGTGGACCTACAACCAATGAATACCCATAATAATATCACATTTGAATATATCCCACTGTCTTACATCCCAGAACGATGTAACAACCATGTACAAAGACACACAATATTCGCCATTTAACACTCGAGCCCGAGAGGCCTGCCCTGACGAGTGCATAAAATATTCTAGCAAGTGGAGAATTTTCCAAATCCCCAGGTACCCTAGGCCCGGGTACCAGGACTACCAGAAAGTCACGGGTACCCAGAAGGCGGGTGACATTATAATACCATACACCCTCAAGCCCCCGGGTTCCCTAGGCCATATATCAATAAGTCCCGGGTACCAAAGCCCGGGTACCAGGACTGCCGAGTATGGAGGCACTCCCGGGTACCCAATTAGGCGGGCAACATGATAATACCATACACCCTCAAAACCACCGGGTGCCCTATGCCTTATCTCAATAAGGCCCGGGTACCAAGGCCCGGGTACCAGGACTACCAGAAAGTCACGAGTACCCAGAAGGCGGGTGACATTATAATACCATACACCTTCTAGTCCCCGGGTAACCTAGGCCTTATCTCAATAAGGCCCGGGTACCAGGACTACCGGGTATGGCGACAGTCCCGGGTACCCAGACGGGCGGGTGATACAATACTACCATACAAATACAAAGTCAAACCCGAGTCATTTAAACTACGGCCAACTACCCACGCATTATAATACTGGGCGGTATTATAACCCACAACACCCGGCAGGATACCAACAGGCTATGGGCCGGGTACTTTAACAACTGTCTAGACGAGGACAGACCCGGGTGTTACGATATAGACCATTGCGGGTGACTCTGACAGCCATCAAAATAATAACGTATCCGGGTGCCAATACGACCGGGTTGTAACATAAAGACATAAAAACGGCCGGGCACCAGTAAGCCAGTTTACCGAATACTCCGTCGACTGTCAAGACGACAGCATATATTACAACAAAATTCCTTTGGAAATATAAGAATTAAATAGAAATTATTACCGGGTATTCTGGGTTAGGTCATACAGTACTATAATAAAGAAGTCAGACCATGTTAAATAATAATTAACATACGTCAGAATTAAGAAAAATACGAGAGCTGAAATAAGTATGTCTATCTAACCAGTTTAACTTAAGTAAACAATACAAGGCTAGACCCTTAACTTGGCCCAAGTCAAGTAGAACGAATAAGAACGACTTACTGTACATCTCATTATGCAACATTGACTCCTTGGTCTGATTCACAGGCTCAGGCAAGGCACAGCATTACCAAAGAGGAACCTGAACAACGATGGGACCCCTCCCGACCAAGGGATACCACAACAGGAGCTGAACAGTATTCCAGACTTCAAGTCCTTTGTAGACCTGACCATATCACCTGTTGCTCCCTTCACTCAACTAACAAACCAGTACTTCTAAGGTGAGTTCACTTGTCAAAACTCTAGACGTTTCCGGTTCACCGGCTAAGTGTATTCCCACTAATTACATAATTTTAATTAATTTACAGGGATAATTACACAATTCTAATTAATTTACAGGGAACAAATACAAGTTTTTCTTGCCCTCTCTAAAAGAACCCCATTGTTTCTTTTCTTCCCTCTCTTCAGGACCCATATACAACCGTAGAAGAAGTATAAGGGTTTGGTCTATAGAAGTCCTCAACCTGGAAGACGACTTCTCCTTCATAGGGTTCCCCTCCCCGGAACCCACATCACCCAAGATGGACAGAATCACGGTCCAAGAAATCGACCCACCCGAGGACTTTACCCTGTGCTCGCACAAGGATTGTACAACATTAGCCCTCACAGCTCATAAACTCTGCCCCTATCACGCTAAGTGTATCAATAGGACAAATACTATGTGGAACCCTAAAGTGTGTGAGAAGTGTAGTTATTATGTATCTAAGTTCCATGATCCACATACTTTTCTAGCCTCAGTCACATGCAAACAAATATTGATAGCTGTGTGATTGTCAGTAAAATCTTACATTGCAGGTACCCTGAAGAAATCTCCAGGTATTACAGATCCAAAGTATGTAAGCTTCTTAGAGATATCCGTGTCGAAAACCTGTAGCTCTTCCTCATCATCGGACAGGAGAAGGTCTGGATCTAGCAAGAAAAGAGAGAGGTCAGTCAGCCCTCACTCTTCCAGGAAAAGACATAGAGAAACAAGCAAATCCCATGCTAAAAAAAAACCTTCCACCCCCTTGACTAAGCCAAGTTCTGAGGAGGTCAATCCTTCTCCATTATCCCTAGAAAAATGGGTGGACTCTTTGGAACAACAGTTTGTATCAACTCCCTTACCTACTCCTGCCGAATTAATTCACCCTCAATTGATCAAGATAAGTACTAAGGCTGAAATACATAAACCAAGAGACTACAGTCCATCCTCCTATAACACGACTATATGGGCGGCAGAGGCCCTCGCGCTGTAGGAATTTGTGCTGTAGGAATAACACTTTATATGGAGATAATTCTATATGGGTCTGAGCCCCACAATTTTGCCCTTTTTTTTTCCTGATTTCTTGCTAAACAAACACCTATATTACCTACCAGATACCATCAAACCATTAACAAATATAAAAAAAAACATCACTTACCTTAAAACTAATGAAGAAAAATGGGTCGATCCAACCCTCGCACTATATGAAATTCGCGCTATGCGATCGCGTATACATACGGCGGCAATATAGCGGTAAATAAAAGTGATCAATCAGTCCTAGGAAAGACCTAGAATATATTAGTTCCTAGAATATATCAAAATGTATGAATAGGCCTATATAATAGAGAAATTAGTTAAAAAAAAAAATTGAATCTACAATATCATGGCTACAATTAGGCTAACTGAATAAATGTACTATTTATCGGGACCCCCCCTCGTGTTGTAGGAGGATCGCTTTGTAGGAATTCGTGTTATAGGAGGATGGACTGTACTCATACAGCCAGCCTTCTTCGCACCCGGCAGTTCACTTAGATCCGTCTCCGGCAGATCTAAACCTTGATGGATAAAGTACATGCGAGGCAGACCAAGATACAGTACCTCCTGAAGATACCCAAGAACCCTGCGAGACGAACAATGACATAATAGAGTGTTACGACATTAATTCCAGTACCCATACAGATGAAAGTTGGAATGATAATGAATCCCACGCTTATCCGGGAGACCATATGGAAGAAGAATCTATCCAATCTGACATAGCCCCGAGGCAGAGCTCTCATGGTGACTTAGTGGGCGAACTGAAGGAAGCTATGAAATCTCTAAACAATGAGTTAGCGGACAGCTTCCATCAAAAATTTGCCTCTATGGATAAGGCTATCCGGGACCTCCAAGATAGGTCCCTGCCTCCATCCATATTACAACCTGCCACACCTGACCCAGTTCCACTAGCTCAGATTCCTGCCCGGCCCAAACAACATGCTCAGGAAATAACATCCACTCCTACAGCCTCCACTCAGCCCAGGCTTCAAGCTACTAGCCTTCCCAGTAACCTGTTTCTGTCACATATTCATCCCCCACCCATCGAACAAGAACCGGAAAGCACCAAGAAACTTTTCCCTCTACTATTTGGGGAATCTCGTTACTGGAAACAAATACCAGTAAAAACACCTGACGATGCTGACACGGGCCATCCAGAATTGATACCAGTCCCAAATGAGTGGGTTATTGAAATGGACGAACTGAGGCATCTCCGGGCAAAAGACGCACACGACCAATTACTGGACGTAATCATAAAACCCTTCCCATCTCTGTCAGACGCTAAGTACTTTACGTACACACAGACATCCGCTGTGCCTTCGGGTAAGCGCTTCAAACCATGGTCTGATTTGAATAAAGCTGATGGGCATAACGCCATTAAATCTCTCTCTAATCTCTCAAAATCCGTGGAATGCTCCACAAAAATGTTTGACAACAAAATTCCCATGCTAGAGGTTTCATCCTTAGGCTATGGCCCATGGTCTGAATGGGTGTCTGGAGCAGAAAAAATTTGCCTTGTCCAGTGTAGATACCGCACCCCAAAGAATCCCACAAGAAGAGCACCAATTTGCCACAATGTATGTATACAACTCCGACTCTATTCCCCAGGAGTTCTGGGAATATCTCAGAGCCCCAAAGATAGTGTGCAAACCATCCAATGGCCCCCATGATTACTACACCTACCCCTGCACTGATTGACAAGGACTTTAGTCTACGCCAAAAAACCCATAGACTGCTATCAAATTTCATCACACAGCAAAAACTTGCAAAAGCCATGAGGGAAGTGGCAGATTCCATCCCTGAGCAAAACTCCAGGGCTGCACTTCATTTCATTAGAAGAGCCTCCCTGGTCAACTCTCTGATGACCACTGGGGATGTCAAGACTGCTATTTATGAGGCAGCCAGAGCTAGACAAGATATACGCATCCACTTATCCAAGAAAATGCCCAAAGATATCGCCACTCGAGTTCTCCTCTCACCCCTATTCACATGCAGATTGATGCCCCAGACAACCTGGAATGAGGTTCATGCCCTGTTGCTAAGACCTGAGGTGGCAGCTTCTAGACAGTCTCATGCATATAAGCAAAACCACCCCTACACGGACACGAGGGACCGCCCGAAATAGGCGCCCCAACAAAAACTCACCCAAAAAAAAACACTTGTCCTGCGAGAAAACCACCCATGACACCCCAGCTAGCTAATCCTAACCTTACTCAATACATCCCAGAGTAACCATATGAGAAAAAACTCACTAGGGATGCAAAGAATGCGGAATACAGCGGAGCACAGGGGGCACACGTCCAGGTGGGATGAGCGCAGAGCAAGGAAGATGGAATGACGCGCGTTTCAGCGTCTGGTCCAGAATCCACAAAAAGTGCATCCATGGAAATGGAAAGCTTTATGTATAGTTATTCTTAATTGATTTTTATTTTTTATTTTTTACGAAGTTTTTTCGTAGTGAGAACCCAATCATAAAGACGAATCCATGAGTGATTTAGCGTGTGCTTATGATGAAGGTTCCTCTGAGCTCTGCGGCAGTAGTTTCAAACTGCGTTTATGGGCGTTTGAAGAGGTAGCCTTATGTAATAGGCATATCGTCAATGATGAAGGGGCCACTAATAAATTGTGACGGTTCAACTGTCCAGGCCCAGCACATGAACATTCGTTTACCGGGCAGTGATGCCATTTTAGAATAATTTGGTACTTTTCACTGGTTCGATCTGGTACTATTAAATAAAGTTAACCCTCTCCGATATATGACGCAATTTTGAGCCTATTAGGGATACTTTAACCCTCGGAATCCGGGAGGCCTCATATGAGGCAAAATGTGCGGCTAAACATCGCCGCTATAATCATCAGAACTCGGCAACCACGCGTTGTAGCGACATCATCTCTACGGCATTCTACAGACAACAAAAAGTTCTACAATTTGCAAAAACATTGACTGCTCTAGGTGGTCTCAATCAGTAGCTACTGAATTATGAAGTTTGACTATACCAAAATTCATATGAGGCCCCCCGGATCCCATGGGTTAAAGCCTTTGTTACCATCAGGGGTATTTAGAAACCTTTAGTTTAGTTACTTCAACCTCTGCAGTTGTCTTTGAGTTAGCTGTGGGCAGAAAACTAATTTTGGAGAGATAATTATAAGAGTGAGAGAACTCTATTTCTTATTGCTAATCTGGCAACCTCTGCGTCATATGTGCGTGAAAGGGTTAAGTAGCAACACTGCTCAGTGCTCCTTCATTCCACTTTAGCGGCCCCAACGCACATCTACACTGTTATTTATTCGTTTGTGTTAACTTTAAAATTTAATATTTTACATTTTAGTATAATTATCTACTATTGGTTTCGTGAAAATATTTGCATATTTGCAAATAGCTATAATTGGAAATGCGAATACGAATACGAATACGAATATTGAAAAACATAGCGAATATTCGCACATACGAATACGAAGCGAATATTCGGTCCATCTCTACACTGTACCCTATTTATTAGTGGCCCCTCCATCATTGACGAACATGCCTATTACATAAGGCATCCTCTTCAAACACTAATCCGCCGTAGTTTGAATCTACCGCGCAGAGCATTTAAAAACTGAGGAGCCTTCATCATGAGCGCACGCGACCTCACTCATGGCTTCAGTCATTATGAATTGGGTTCTCACTACGAAAAAACTTCGTAAAAAATAAAAACAAAAAGAAAATAAGAATAACTATCCAATAAGCTTTCCATCATATCGTGGATGTACTTGTGTGGATTTCTGACCTGACGCTGAATCAGGCGTCATTCCTCCTTCTTGGCTCTGAGCTCAGCCTGCCCGATCGTTCCTTTCAGGCTCCGCTGGATCCGCATTCGTGGCGTCCCTAGTGAGTTTTGTCTCATTTGTTTACTCTGGGATGTATCGAGTAAGGTTAGGATAGGCGTAGCAGGAGTGTCCTGGGCTGGGTGCCCGCAGTGCAATGTATTTTGGGTCGTATGTATGGGGCATCTATTTCGGATGTACCCTCGTGGTCCTGTTGTGGACACGTGAACTTTTCACAGTTTGGTTTAGTTGGTGATGCAGGCGGCTTTCATTACGCGTTAATTATTGCTGCCTTTTATCCTTCTGATGAGGTAAGCTGTTGTTTGCTGACGTTCCCAGCGTATTTTTCTTCACTTAGTGAAGTTTTTCCTGGGTCCGTGTCAGGATTCCCGGGGTTGGGAAGTTATCGCTTCGGTGGTGTGTTGGCGGTGGTTCTGTTGTGATATTCCAGTGTGTGTTATATTTCAAACTATTTTCATGCGTCTACCTAGGCCTAGCCAGCCGCTCGTAGCTTTGCCACATGTCTAGTGGTATTATTTATTTTATAAATATGCCCTACTGTGTCATGTGTATACGGGTTTTAGTTGTGTATTGGCTAATTCCTCGGACTATATTTGTTTCCTGGTTTAGTTGTGTATTGGCTAATTCCACGGATTATGTTGTGACCTTGGTTAGTCGTGCAGGTCTCTCCTCGTGTCGTATTGTTCAGATGGTCTGTTCAGGGTGGGGTTTGCTTCCGGCGGGGTTTTTCTCGGTTTCACCGTGAAAAATCCTGGACGATGAGCAGTGTTAGGCCACACGTGGTTTTTAACACTGGCTGGTTCCCCGGAGAGGAGGTGTCTGTGGCTCTCCAGGACTGCGTCTCCGTGGGTGACCTGGTTTCAGGCCTCCTTTATATTCCCGGCGGGATGGCTGTACCCATCCTTACATATATATTTCGTTATATCTAAAGATACGACGTTCTTGAGAACACTCGTTTTTTATAGGTTTTTCTACCTGGTTTACGACAACCACGGGGAAAACCTAGCTGTTGTTTAGGCGGTCCTCCCCGGCGATCTTTTACAAAGTAGTGGGGACAGGAACTTGTGGGGTTAACTTTTAGACTTCTCACCCGGCGGGTGCACCTGAGCAGGGTGGGATAAAACAACTTAGGGTTCTTATAGTTAACCAATCCATGGGAGTGGTACTCTGTGTATCGCTGCCTTTACTCTTACGGCATTTGAAGGATCAGTGAGGTTTAACCAAATCGATTTCCACACCCGGCGGGTGCCCCTAAGTAAAGGAACTAAGGAATTTATAAACAAATTCAATTTCGATTAACCTTAATTGGGTGATACTTTCAGTATCGCGGCCTTCTATTTTACGACGATCGTTTGGGACAATTCGTTTAAAAATCAGATATAGTATATTCCTGCCCTGGGCTATTCTACTAAAATATTTCAAGGGCCGGCGTCTTTATGAGGGGGGGCTTTGTTACAAAATTGAATCTTGAGACAGTCACCACCTCCTACAGACTATAAGTGCCATACTGGACCCTTATATCAGAGGGTATTCTTCATGTTCTTTAGCTAAGAAGATTTGTTTAGCCTCTTTACACCCAGCCGCGTGGCGAGATGTGTTAGCTGTGTCTTTGCATCCCGTTACCCGGCGGGTTATTAACACTTGTATGCGAACACTTGGGTTACCCTTATGAGCATTAATTCCTGGAAATTTTTCTTTATTTTTCCAGAGCTGAGCTCCGGCGGACCAATACAGACCCGGCGGTAGTTCCTCACACCAGTCTCTGTCATGGCTAATGTGACCCCAGTTTTTGCCCTGTGCATTACCCCTACTTGCCGGGGGATCCCAATTTTTGCACCTACCCTTTGCATAAGGTGTGTTAGATGTCTAGACCGTTCAAGGGGTCTCTGGGTTACACGTAATTGTTCTTTTTGCTCCCAATTAACCAATCAAGGCCTGTGTGACAATGACAAGACCTCGGCGGTAGCGTTGAGAGAGGTCAGACAACAAATGTCGGCCTACACTACCATTGTCGCACATAAGTCACTTCAATGTGACAACGTTCCACTTTGGGATAAGTTGCTGTCAGAGCAACCTCCCCCTAAACGTACCTCTAGAGTAAGGGGTTTTAAGCCGACAGAGACTAGCCAGGGTTCTGTATCGTCTGTGGATACGTCTAAACGCCCGAGAGAGCCTACTCCCTCGGCAGCCACCTCCTCGTCGCAGGCGAGATCGAGGTCAAGGTCACCCCTCAGACAACGGTCTTCAAGTCGGGCCTCTTCCCCGGCTAGTAAGGAGTGCAAGACTGAAGCTTCCCCCAGGGGCCATGGTGGTGATTCTTCCAAACCTAGGTCTAGTTCGCGGTCACACCGTAGCCACAAATCCTCCAAAAAGGATTCCCATACGAAGTCCTCTCGACATTCTACTAAGTCTAGTGCATCTCATCGTACCTCTACACCTGACAATGTTTCTGTTACAGCCTCAGAGTATAGTGAAGATTTACCTATTGATATTTTAACCCTAGAAATGGAAAGTTCAGGATATGCAATATTGGAGAATGTTTCAGACTCTCAAGAGAGCGTAGGCCAGAGCCTCGGTGAGTGGTGGTTTGCTCAGCGAGGGTCTGACCATCCACGTCCGACTCATACGAGTCACACAGTAGCCGATGTCCACAGGGACGCGGCGACCCCATCCTCTATCCCTGATTTATCTTGGAAACAAGGTGCCCCTGCCTCGGCGGGGTCTTCTCAGGAGGATCGGGAGGAACAGGATGAAGTGTCATTAATTTCAGATAGGGAAGGACAAGGGTCAGGCTCAGGCCTGGACGCCGCCCATGATAATACTAATTCACCTGAAAGTTCGGCACCTAACCAGTTTGTTACAGCACAAGAAATTGATGGGTTACTTACTCATGCTCTATCAAAATTCTTTAATCAACAACGAGAAAACCCCACAAGGGATTGGGGGCTCCCTTGACAGGTTCTGCGGTACGGCCTCTGATAACGTCAATCGATTTATCTAAGATTCCTAACCCTCCTACTCTGTCACCGGCAGGGAGCTCTAAGCCAGCTACGGCGGCGTTCACTACGTCAAATGTCAGGGTCATTACGGATGTTAATCCACCCCCTCTAGACAAAGCGCCTCTTAGAAAGGTAGCTATGCCCCTGCTTTATGGGCCAGACGAGTCATGGGTCCCTTTGAACCCCTCTAAGCCAGAGCTTGCCAGCCTACCTTGTCAGGGGAACTCCCGGTACCATTGAGTGGTTTATCCAGGGAAACAAGTCTAAGAAATTAAGGGCATTGGATGCCTTGGGTAATGTTTTGGACGTAATTATCAAGGCTATACCTAGTTATTATCATCAGGATTATTTTGTTTATGCATCTAAGCCTGCTTTACCCCCTGCCTCAGCTTCAAAACTTTTTTCAGACTGGTCTAAGCTGGATGGGTTTAATGATAACTTAAGGCTCTGTCAGGGCTATTACTCCTGAACTAGATTTACAGTCCGTCACAGACGAGACAGATAATCTAGTGGTGAAGGTGGGACAGTTAGGACCAAGGCCTTGGGTGGATTGGGAAGGTAGGAGGCACTCAATGACCTTTGCAACCACTTTCACCTTCTAAAATCTTCCCACCAGATCCCTCAGGATACACATTCATGGTTCTCAATGGCCGGTAGGTTCTGCCGGCGGGAGTTCCGTCAGCTTTATTTTCTTTTTTAGCTGCCCCTAAGGATTAATCTTTGTGAAATAAAGGAACCATATCATTACCCTCTACCCCTTTCCTCACGCTAGACAGAGAGCAATTTAGAGGCTAAGAGGAGGAGAAAAAGCATTTCCGCCTGTTTTCACACCGTACATAGTTTCTCACACAGGTGGGCTAAGGCTTTACCAGGTCTTACTCAGGCAATCGCAGACCGCGGCCCATGCTCGAAGATCAGTTGAATTATCCCGGACGTCTGATTCTTCACAGTCGTACAATTCAATCATTAGGTGACATATACGCACCAGCCTTACTTGCTGGCCGGTTGCGACCCGCACGCACAGCGATCTTGAGGATGTCATTAGTTCGCAAGCGTGCCTGATTAGTATGCCTAACCAGGTGGGGTTCTGTCCCCAGTACTTACACACCTTCTTTAATGTCCCCTGATGTATGGCGAACAGTGTTAACAAATCCTGGCACAGGCCGTGGAAGCACAGTCCCGCCACAGGCTAAGAAGAAACCGCATTTAACTTCCCCAAAACTAAGCCTCCTACTAAAGCTCAGCCTGGGGTGTTCTAAGCCGTTTCTTCCGCCTAAGTCTCCCCAAATCTCCCCCCTGGGGGTCAGTGTCAGGCATAGACAGAAGAGGGTTTTCAGCGAGCAGAGGGGACGACGGACCAGTATAAGACGTGTGCGGCAGGGCCAGGTCTTCGGCCCACACCAGCCAGCCGGCGAAGCGTCCAACACCACACAAAAACCCACCATGACAAAAAACTAAAGTCTTCTCCACTCCCAGTGCCCTTACCTTAGAGCCGGGAGGGAAACGAGGGGAAGTACAGCAGGCGAACCCTTGTCTGCTAACTGGGTCGTTCCAAACGTGTCACCAAGGCTGGCCGTTAAAAACCTGGGCACGGGGATGGTGGCACGCAAAGGTATCACTTGGCAAGTGGCTACTTTTTGACAGTTTTATATTGTTCAATTGTTTCCGGCGGGAACCTCGCTTACGTCAGCCAGACAAAACGGCAAAATTGTTGGTTCATTAGAGGTGGAGATTGATGGTCCAGGAGATGATTGCCAAGAATGTCATCATCCCGGTACCCCCAGATTACCCGGGTATTCACGTTTCAAAACCTGTGTTTGGTACCCACCACGGGACAGTGTTCAGATGAGGGCCGGTCCCCGTAGACATCGCTCGTATTATCTGGAATCTTTCACATATTACAACGAGGTCATTTCTAGAATGGTTAACAGTTCATCCCAAATCAGGCTGAAGCACTTCCGCCGGGTGGCTGGATGTGTTCCCTAGACCTGACAAAGGGACGCATATTGGCACGTGTCGGTCAAAAAAAGATTTCAGAAGGTTTCTGGCCTTGAGGATCAGGCACCAAAATTTTGTTTTTCAGAGGATGCCGTTCGGTTTGAACCTAGCACCTCGATTATGCACGAAACTAGTCCGGCAAGCCCTGATGCCATTGTAAAAACAGGGAGTCAGAGTCTCGTGGTATCTAGCCGACTGGCTGGTGGTGGCAGAGTCACAACAATTATGCATAAAACATGTCAATATCAATTTAAATCATGTCAAAACTAAGGCTGCAAGGTAAATCTGGTAAAGTCAAACCTTGTTCCCTCAAGAGTAATTCAGTGGATAGGGCTGGGTTCTGGGACACCGACACGCTCTCACTCTGAGTCAGAGTGTGGACAATCGCAACAGGTTTCGCAGGAAACTGTTCAGGGTTTATTCACAGTCTGACTACGACAACGAAGAGTCTGGGAGTCTCTGGTCGGCTCTCTCAACTGGATTCAGCTAAACTTGTCAAGTTGGGTTCCGGTGGTTGAAAGTTTAAAACGATTAATATTGGAAAGGGGCAACAAATATTTACCACTCTTACCGGCGGGAAAATTATGGACCATACCAAAATTAATCCACACATTACTAGCGGTGCGGGCGAAGAGGGAAACCCATTGCACTCAATCATGTTCATGGACCTCTCCTCCTCCAACGGTATGGGTAGACACGGATGCGTTCAGGCACCATAGGGTGGGGATTTCAGTCAAATCAGGGGGCAACAGGGTCAGGGACTTTGGTCCCACTTAGAAATCTCTCACATAAATGTCAAAGAGTTACTAGTCCCCTTGTATTTCCTTCAGGCCCACGGCCCGGCGTTACGGTGGGCAAGTCAGTGGCATAAGAATGGACACAATCTGAATGCAGTTCACTGTATTCAGAAAACAAGGTCCAACGAGGTCAAGGAAGTTGCTACTCGTGGCGGAAGAGATTTTTGTTCTAGCCACCAGTCTATGATAATTTATCTTCACGCATCTTATTCTCCCAGGCGTAGCGAACGTCTGGGCAGACGCTCTGTCTCGGAGACAGAGCACGACAGTAGAATGGGAGCTGAAGCAAACACTTTTCGACCTAATGATTGCGGAGCTATCCCATCCACCAAGTGGATCTTTTGGGGGGGGGGGGGGGCGTCCGAGAGGAATAACAAGCGCCGCTCTATACCTCACCCGCCGGACGATAAACGCTGGCAGGGGGGGGCCAGACGCCCTAGTGACAGACTGGAACAGATGGCGCTCCATCTATCTGTTTCCGCCGCCAGATGCCGGGTCACTAATGTTGCCAAGTAGTGAACAAACTACGAGTTTATCGAGGCTTAGTCTCGCTAATCGCGCCCCTGTGGCCAGCGCAGGGTGTGGTGCCAGCAGTTAATAAGGTGGTGCCCGGACCCGGTGGTATCGCTCACGAGGGCGGGTACTTCCACTTAGACACGATTGGCAAACTAGAGACCTCGCTGACCTTTTGCAGTTATGGACCATTCAGGAGTGCAAGTGGATAGCACCATACGGTAGGGATGTGACCAATAAATACCTCATCCAATATACTAAGTCTATTAATCGACAATATCAATCTCATTGGAAAGCTTTTACTTCTTGGATTTGTTAGAACGGAACAAAAACTGTACACTCAGTGGCATTGGTTAGTATTTACTTGCACTATTTGGTTGAGCAGAATCGTTTATCTGTGGTTACTTTGAAGAATCACTTAACTGCGATTAGAGTGCCCTGCTTTTTCGACATTACAGGTATATCCATAACGGTGGCGGAGGAAAAAGGATTTATGAGAGAGTGTTTTAAACTCCGCCCACCTCCCCGTCAGCTCATGCTTACTTGGTCTCTGGAACAAAGCTTTGTCTTTACTTCATTCTCGTCTGATATCAAAATACTGCAGACTTTTGCTTTAATCTTTTTAAAGAAGGCAGTTTACCTTTTGGCTTTGGCCACCGGAAACAGAGTGTCTGAGCTGGCGGCGATGAGCAACAAACCTAATTGTCTTAGGTTTGGTAGACTTAATGATTCAATTTCCATGGCCCCCAAAAACCCCTCCCCGGCGGTTGTAGCCAAGAATGAGAATAGTGCACACCGTGGTTTTCGCGCAATTCACGGTGCCGGCGTTTAAAAAGGGGAAAGGTGCATCAACTTTATGGCCAGTGCAAGCTCTAACCAAATATATTAAGAATAGCTCCTCATAAACCCCAAGGAGCTTTATGGGTAGCGAAGTACGGGGTAAACGCTTACTTAAAACGGCGAGTAGCCTCTCTTCTAGTAAGAGTCATTTTAAAGAGTAATCCCGGGCGTTGTGGGTAGGGGCCCAACGAATTTACGCAATATAAGTGGGCGGCCTCTTTACGTTTCATGAAAAACTTTTCAGTTGAAGAGATTGCGTCCACAGAGTTGTGGGCGTCTAATCAGACGTTTCTCTCTAGATTATTGTTCAAGTTGCTCTAGACAAAACTTCCTTACCATTGTATAGCTTTAAGGCAGAGGGTCTAGGTGGCACTGCAGTCACTTATGTTTATTTTCAAGGAAGGGGGGGGGGGGGGGGGTGCAGTTCAGTTGACATAGGACACATAGACCCCGCCCGGAGTATGAGAGCTGTGATACAATTTAAGGTTGAAATGTGATATGAAAAATTTTCTCTGCGAGGAATTTGTGAAGTACAAAGTTTCGTACAAAACAACGGAGTTGTTATTGGAGTTTTAGCTGCGAAAGCAATGTAACATTAGTTCAATGGAGGGTCATTAGCAATGCAATCTCCACATGTATCTTTGGGGTTTATGATGTGCACATATAACCTTATAACTTAGATTTTTGTCACATACTCGTTTGAGTGGGGTGCTTTGGGAACTACAGATCTGTGGTCAGAATCTTCAGGGTTACCTATTTTTGTCAGGCAGGCTTCTTTGGAGCACGCACCTGCCTGAACCCCCTTTTTCTTGTATATTTCCGGCCTACGCCGTATTAAATACAATTTTTCAAAAGTAAGAATACTATGTGGTTGTTTTTTATTATCTGCTTTTCTAGAGTTATGATATGATTACGACTGTCCACCTCCAGTCGTAGATATCAGGCATGTTCGTCAATGATGGGGGGACACACTAATAAATTATAGGTTTGTCACCTGTATGGAGATAAAGAAAACCGAATATTTAGTAGTGGCCCCGTAATCATTGACGACTGGGGCCCCTCCCGACCGTCCCCTTACCATTCGTTGATGTATTAAGGATTTTGGTTTACTTGATATGACAGTGAAGGAGGAATGAATGAGCTGATTCAGCGTTCTGGTCAGAAATACCACACAAGTACATCCACGATATGATGGGAAAGCTTATTGGTTAGTTATTCTTATTTTCTTTTCTTGTATTTTTTACGGAGTTTTTTCGTAGTGAGAACCCAATTCATAATGACTGAAGCCATGAGTGAGGTCGCGTGCGCTCATGATGAAGGCTCCTCAGTTTTTAACTGCTCTGCGCGGTAGATTTTCAAAACTACGGCGGATTAGTGTTTGAAGAGGATGCCTTATGTAATAGGCATGTTCGTCAATGATTACGGGGCCACTACTAAATATTAGGTTTTCTTTATCTCCTTACAGGAGTCAAACCTATAATATTAACACACTCCTGTGGACGTGCCAATGAGGACGCCCGACCTATCTAGTCTAAACCTATTCTAGAACATCTCAGATGATACAAATGAGCAAATGACTCACTAGGAGAGCAGTAGAATGCCGAATGAAGACAAGTCGGAACACGCGTCCGCTCGGCACGGCCACAGGGAGAGGAAGGACGTTATGACGCTGGGCGGATCAGCGTCTCGGGAATACTCCGCACGGCAAAACATCCACAGGTTGGGAAGCTTGGTTATAGCAGTTCTTATTTTAACATTCTTTTATTATTTTTTACAAAGTTTTTTCGTAGTGAGTACCCAATCATAAGGACGATTCCGTAAGAGAATTAGCTACCATTCGATGGTGGCTCTTGCTCCCTGTGGCAGGTGTTTCAAACAGCTGACGCAAGGGTTTGAAAGACTGCCATTATAATACTGTATAGGCATATCGTCAATGATGAAGGGGCCACTAATAAATAAAATAAAATAGGCTACAGACAAACAAGCATAGTTATGGAGATTTCTCAGCATTCTTTTCAATAATTCACAATTGTCGGCAACATTTTGTGTTTATGTATTTGTTAATATATTTTATACCTTCTTCCGACACAGAATGATCCACAGGTACACGTGGAAACGGATGTTGACGATGAAGGATAAGACAGTGGTGGAACGAAAGTCATTGATTGATTATGTATGTGTGGATGAACGAATGAAGAAATCTGTGATGGATGCTAGGGTGTATAGGGGTATTGGAGGGGGTCTGTCTGATCATTATGTAGTGGTAGCTAAGGTATGGATAATAAAGAAGTGGGGTGAGGAGGACAGCGGAGGAGGGCAGGCTGAGGTGAGGAGGGTGGAAGAGGTTGCAGGAGGAGGAAGTAAGGGAGGCGTACAGGAGAGCAGTGGAAAAGACGACTAGGTGGGTTCGACCTGGAAGTTATGGGGAAAGGAAGTGGAGGAGATGAGAGCAAGGTGTTTAAGGATGAGGATCTGTGCAGCATGTGAGGAGGTGTGTGGCGTGAGAGAGAGGGAGGGTAGGGGAGTGAAAGGTACAGCATGGTGGACCGAAGAGTAAGAAAGAATAGGCTGTGGAAGAAAAGAAGAAAGCATATTAGAGAGTGGTTGGGTATAGTAGAGGGAATGAAGATTTACGAGAGACAGAAACGAGCGAGGTACGTGGAGAGTAAGAGGGTGGTGAAGAGAGTAGTGAAGGAACGTAAGAGAAGAGTAGATGAGGAATTGGAAAGGACTCTGAGTGTAAAATGGAGGGGAGAGTAAGAAACTGTTCTGGGAAAGAAGTACAAGAAAGTAAGGGAAGGTAGCAAGGGAAACAGTAAGGCGTGGGAAAGATAAGAATGGGAGAATGCTAAGCGAAGAAGCATGAGAGAGTCGAAAGAATGGAGGGAGAGTACTTCAGTGAGTTGCTAAATGGAAAGGAATGAAGAGACAGCAAACATAGCTGGATATGGTATGGGCGGGAGAAGGAGAGAAGTAGTGGAGGAGGAGGTGGGGAACAGGAGGTCAGAAGTGGGGAAAGCCATGAAAAAGACGTGAAGTGGGGAGAAAGCACCAGGAACAGATGGTGTGTGTGGGGAAATGGTGAGGTATGGTGGTGAGATAGTGATTAGAATGGGTATGGAAAATGTGCAAAACTAGCATGGGAGAAGGGGAGTGCACCCGATGACTGAAGGACTGGCATAAATAGTCCCCCTATATAAGGGCAAAGGGGAAAGAGGAGTGTGTGGTAACCAAAGAGGAATATGTCTGATAAGCGTATAGTAGGGAAGGTATACAGTAGGGTAGTGATTGAGAGCGTGAGAGTGAGACCGGAGAAATGGATAGGCGACGAGCAGGGAGGTTTTAGGAAGGGGAAGGAGATGTGTAGATCAGATTTTGTACCCTGAATTGTGTTGTGGAGAAGTATATGGAGAAGAAAACAAAAAGGTGTATGTTGCCTTTATGGACTTGGAGAAGGCCTATGACATGAGTGGATAGAGAAGGTTTGTGGAAAGTACTTAGAATATAAGGGAGTAGCATGAGGGCAAGCTCTTTCTTTGTTGCGAAAGCAGTGAAGAGACAGTGTATGAGGGTGCAAAGGCGGTCAGTACGTGTGGAGAGTGAGCCGAGCGCGTTCTTGGACCTGAATGTTGGTTTGAAACAGGGGTGTGTGATTTCCCCGTGGTTGTTTACTGGTATATATGGATGGAGGTATGAAAGAAATACTATCCAGAGCAGTGGATGTTGGTGTATCGCTGAAAAGGGAGGGAATTGCGTGGAAGCTACCTATACTGCTGTTTGCGGAAGGATACAGTTCTGATGAGTGATAATGAATGGGAGTTGCAGGGTCTGGTAAAATGAGTTTGGAACAGTGATGTGCCGGAAAAAACGGAATGTGAAGGTAAATACGGGGA
>CM064520.1:44814276-44945145 GCA_032716605.1 Paralithodes platypus
GAAAATTAAATCTAGACGTGTCAGATGTGGATGTTACTTGAGTCTCTGTCAAAAAAAGGAGAGTAGGGGATTCTGCTTGAAGAAATTGGTGTACAGAATTGATGTTAGAGTGAAGTCCCCTTATATTGCTAAAGAAAAAGCTGCACCGACGAGCAGCTTTGGGACGTAAAATTATAGGTTTGACTCCTGTAAGGAGATAAAGAAAACCTAATATTTAGTAGTGGCCCCGTAATCATTGACGAACATGCCTATTACATAAGGCATCCTCTTCAAACACTAATCCGCCGTAGTTTGAATCTACCGCGCAGAGCATTTAAAAAACTGAGGAGCCTTCATCATGAGCGCACGCGACCTCACTCATGGCTTCAGTCATTATGAATTGGGTTCTCACTACGAAAAAACTTCGTAAAAAATAAAAACAAAAAGAAAATAAGAATAACTATCCAATAAGCTTTCCATCATATCGTGGATGTACTTGTGTGGATTTCTGACCAGACGCTGAATCAGGCGTCATTCCTCCTTCACTGACATATCAAGTAAACCAAATCCTTAATACATCAACGAATGGGAAGGGGACGGTCGGGAGGGCCCCAGTCGTCAATGATTACGGGGCCACTACTAAATATTAGGTTTTCTTTATCTCCTTACAGGAGTCAAACCTATAATTTATTAGTGGCCCCTCCATCATTGACGAACATGCCTGATATCTAAGACTGGAGGGGGACATTCGTAATCATATCATAACTCTAGAAAAGCAGATAATAAAAACAACCACATAGTATTCTTACTTTTGAAAAATGTATTTAATACGGCGTAGGCCGGAAATATACAAGAAAAAGGGGGTTCAGGCAGGTGCGTGCTTCAAAGAAGCCTGCCTGACAAAAATAGGTAACCCTGAAGATTCTGAACACAGATCTGTAGTTACAAAAGGCACCCCACTCAACGAGTGGTGACAAAAATAATAAGTTATAAGTTTATATGTGCACATCATAAACCCCAAAATACATGTGGAGATCAATTGCTAATGAACTCCATTGAACTAATGTTACATTGCTTTCGCAGCTAAAACTACTATAACAACACCGTTGTCTTGTACTAAACTTTGTACTAGCACAAATTCTCGCAGAGAAATTTTCATATCACATTTCAACCTTAAATTGTATCACAGCTCTCATACTCCGGCGGGGTCTAGGGTGTCTTATGTCAACTGACTGCACCCCCCCCCCCTTCCTTGAAAATAAACATAAGTGACTGCAGGGCCACCTAGACCCTCTGCCTTAAAGCTATACATGGTAAGGAAGGTTTGTCTAGAGCAACTGACAAGTATCTAGAGAGAAACGTATGATTAGACGCCCACAACTGTGTGGACGCAATATCTTCAACTGAAAAGTTTTTCAGGAAACGTAAAGAGGCCGCCCACTTGCGTAAATCGTGGGCCCTACCCACAACGCCGGGATTACTCTCTTTAATGACTTCTACCAGAAGAGAGGCTAATCGCCGTTTAAGTAAGCGTTTACCCGTACTCGCTACCCATAAAGCACCTTGGGGGTTATGAGGAGCTATTCTTAAATATTTGGTTAGAGCTTGCACTGGACATAAATTATGATGCACCTTTCCCCTTTTTAACGCCGGCACCGTGAATTCAGAAAACACGTGTGCACTATGCTCATTCTTGGCTACAAACGCCGGGGAGGGTGCAATGGAAATTGAATCATTAAGTCTACCAAACCTAAGACAATTAGGTGTGTTGCTCATCACCGCCAGCTCAGACACTCTGTTTCCGGTGGCCAAAGCCAAAAGGAAAACTGCCTTCTTTAACCCTTATTTAGCGGCGAGCAACATAAGTCGAGTTAAATAAAGCTGGACTATGTGGCGGCGCTCGACATAACTCGAGTGGCAATTTCAGCACGTAATGTGGCTGAGAGAGAGAGACAAGTGGTGGCAGGAGACTAGCGAGCGTATGACTGCTCCAGACCACCGCGGCGAACCTACTGACACAAATCTCAGCTCCCTCCTCCCTCTCTCACTCGCCACATACTCAATTATGTACTGAAAGTACCGAATAACCTGCTTTTTGCACTCGCGTTGCACGGTTATTGCAAGAAAACTATCCATCATACAAGGATCGTTATGGTTTCATTCGAAAGCTCTGTTTATGCCCTTTCAGGGATAGGTACTTGTTTTACGTTCTGGGTCTTATTTAGGCATGAAAATGATCACGTAAACAGCCCTATTTTGGCTAAAAACACCCCGCTGTGCGGTACACATAAATAAACCGCATAGGCCGCTCGTAAGGTGTTAAGATTAAAGCAAAGTCTGCAGTATTTTGATACAGACGAGAATGAAGTAAAGACAAAGCTTTGTCCAGAGACCAAGTAGGCATGAGCTGGTGGGCGGAGTTTAAAACACGCTCTCATAAATCCTGTTTCCTCCGCCACCGGTATGGATAGACCTGTAAGGTCGAAAAAGGGCACTCTAATCGCAGTTAAGTGATTCTTCAAAGTAACCACAGATAAACGTTTCTGCTCGAACAGATAGTTCAAGTAATTAAAAACCAATGCCACTGAGGGTACAGTTTGTTCCGTTCTAACAATCCAAGAAGTAAAAGCTTTCCAATGAGATTGATATTGTCGCTTAGTAGACTGAGTATATTGATTGAGCAATTTATTGGTCACATCCCTACCGTATGGTGCTAGCCACTTGGCCTCCTGAATGTCCATAATGCAAAAGTCAGCGAGGTCTCTAGGTTGCCAATCGTGTCTAAGTGGAAGTACCCGACCGGGAGCGATACCGGGTCCGGGCACCACATTATTAACTGCTGGCACCACACTGCGCTGGCCACAGGGGCGCGATTAGCGAGACTAAGCCTCGATAAACTCGTAGTTTGTTCACTACGTGGCACATTAGTGACGCATCTGGCGGCGGAAACAGATAGATGGAGCTCCATCTGTTCCAGTCTGTCACTAGGGCGTCTGGCCCCCTGCCGGCGTTATCGTCCGGCGGGTGAGGTATAGAGGGAGCTTGTGAGTCTCCTCGGACGCAAAAAGATCCACTTGTGGATGGGAGAGCTCCGCAATCATTAGGTCGAAAATGGGTTGCTTGAGCTCCCATTCTACTGTCGTGCTCTGTCTCCGGGACAGAGCGTCTGCCCAGACGTTCGCTACGCCTGGGAGATAAGATGCGTGAAGATAAATATCTAGACTGG
This sequence comes from Paralithodes platypus, assembly GCA_032716605.1. Taxonomy (NCBI): domain Eukaryota; kingdom Metazoa; phylum Arthropoda; class Malacostraca; order Decapoda; family Lithodidae; genus Paralithodes; species Paralithodes platypus. The sequence continues at coordinate 44,817,482 of CM064520.1, forward strand.
TGGCTAGAACAAAAATCTCTTCCGACACGAGTAGCAACTTCCTTGACCTCGTTGACCCTTGTTTCTGAATACAGTGAACTGCATTCAGATTGTCCATTCTGAAGGCCACTGACTTGCCCCGTAACGCCGGGCCGTGAGCCTGAAGGAAATACAAGGGGACTAGTAACTCTTTGACATTTATGTGAGAGATTTCTAAGTGGGACCAAAGTCCCTGACCCTGGTGCCCCTGATTTGACTGAAATCCCCACCCTATGGTGCCTGACGCATCCGTGTCTACCCATACCGTTGGAGGAGGAGAGGTCCATGACATGATTGAGTGCAATGTTTCCCTCTTCGCCCAGACCGCTAGTAAGGTGTGGATTAATTTTGGTATGGGCCATAATTTTCCCGCCGGTAAGAGTGGGAAATATTTGTTGCCTTCCAATATTAATCGTTTTACTTTCAACCGGCCCAACTTGACAGTTAGCTGAATCCAGTTGAGAGAGCCGACCAGAGACTCCCAGACTCTTCGTGTCGTAGTCAGACTGTGAAGAAACCTGAACAGTTTCCTGCGAAACCTGTTGCGATTGTCCACACTCTGACTCAGAGTGAGAGCGGCGGTGTCCCAGACCAGCCCTATCCACTGAATTACTCTTGAGGGAACAAGGTTTGACTTTACCAGATTTACCTTGAAGCCTAGAGTTTTGACATGATTTAAAATGATATTGACATGTTTTATGCATAATTGTTGTGTCTCTGCCACCACCAGCCAGTCGTCTAGATACCACAACACTCTGATTCCCTGTTTTAACAATGGCATCAGGGCTTGCCGGACTAGTTTCGTGAATAATCGAGGTGCTAGGTTCAAACCGAACGGCATCCTCTGAAAAACAAAATTTTGGTGCCTGATCCTCAAGGCCAGAAACCTTTGAAATCTTTTGTTGACCGACACGTGCCAATAGGCGTCTGTCAGGTCTAGGGAACACATCCAGCCACCCGGCGGAAGTGTTAGCCTGATTTGATGAACTGTTAACATTCTGAAAGACTCGTTGTAAATGTGAAGATTCAGATACGACAGGTCTACGACCGGCCTCATCTGAACACTGTCCCGTTTGGGAACCAAAAACAGTTTTGACGTGAATACAGGGTAATCTGGGGGTACCGGGATGATGACATTCTTGGCAATCTTCTCCTGGACCAGCAACTCCACCTCTAATGAAACACAATTTGCCGTTGTCGGCTGACGTAAGCGAGGTCGCCGGAGCCACTGCCAAGTGATGCCTTTGCGTGCCACCATCCGTGCCCAGGTTTTTAACGGCCATGCTTGGTGACACGTTCGGAACGACCCAGTTAGCAGACAAGGGTTCGCCGGCTGTACTTCCCTCGGTTCCTCCGGCTCTAAGGTAGGCACTGGGAGTGAGAAAGACTTTAGTTTTTTGATGGTGGGTTTGGTGGTGTTGGACGCTTCGCCGGCTGGCTGGTGTGGGCCGAAGACTGGCCCTGCCCCGGCTTATACTGGCCGCGTCCCTTCTGTCCTGAAAACCCTCTCTGTCTATGCCTGAACTGACCCAGGGGGGATTGGGAGGACTTAGGCGGAAGAAACGGCTTAGAACCCCCTGGCTGAGCTTTAGTAGGAGGCTTAGGTTTGGGGAAGTTAAATGCGGGTTTCTTAGCCTGTGCGGGACTGTGCTTCACGGCCTGTGCCATGTTAAACACTGTTCGCCATACATCAGGGGACATTAAAGAAGGTGTAAGTACTGGGGACATTACCACCTGGTTAGCAATGCGATCAGGCAGCTTGCGAACTAATGACATCCTAAGATCCTGTCGTGCTCGCACCGCCTCAAGTAAGGCTGTGCGTATGTCACCTAAGGATTGAATTGACGACTGAAGAATCAGACGCCGGGATAATTCAACTGATCTTCGAGCATCCGCGTCTGCGATTGCCTGAGTAGACCTGAGTAAAGACTTAGCCACCTGTTGAGAAACTATGTACTGTGAAAACAGGCAGAAAGCTTTTCCCCTTAGCCTAAATTCTCTGTCTAGGTGAGAAGGGGTAGGGGTAATGAATGGTTCCTTTAGTTCACAAAGATTAATCTTAGGGGCAGCTAAAAAAAAAAATAAAGCTGACGGAACTCCGCCGGCAGAACCTACCGGCATTGAGAACCATGAATGTGTATCCTGAGGGATCTGGTGGGAAGATTTAGAAGTGAAAGTGGTTGCAAAGTTTTGAGCCTCTACCTCCCAATCCACCCAAGGTCCTGGTCCCAACTGTCCCACCTTCAACACTGGATTAGCTGTCTCGTCTGTGACGGTCTGTAAATCTAGTTCAGGAGTAATAGCCGACAGAGCCTTAATATCATTAAACCCATCCAGCTTAGACCAGTCTGAAAAAGTTTTGAAGCTGAGGCAGGGGGTAAAGCAGGCTTAGATGCATAAACAAAATAATCCTGATGATAATAACTAGGTATAGCCTTGATATTTACGTCCAAAACATTACCCAAGGCATCCAATGCCCTTAATTTCTTAGACTTATTTCCCTGGATAAACCACTCACGTGGTACCGGGAGTTCCCCTGACAAGGTAGGCTGGGCAAGCTCTGGCTTAGAGGGGTTCAAAGGGACCCATGACTCGTCTGGCCCATAAAGCAGGGGCATAGCTACCTTTCTAAGAGGCGCTTTGTCTAGAGGGGGTGGATTAACATCCGTAATGACCCTGACATTTGACGTAGTGAATGCCGCCGTAGCTGGCTTAGAGCTCCCTGCCGGTGACAGAGTAGGAGGGTTAGGAATCTTAGATAAATCGATTGACGTTATCAGAGGCCGTACCGCAGAACCTGTCAAGGGAGCCCCCAAGTCCATTGTGGGGTTTTCACGTTGATTAAAGAATTTTGATAGAGCATGAGTAAGTAACCCATCAATTTCTTGTGCTGTAACAAACTGGTTAGGTGCAGAACTTTCAGGTGAATTAGTATTATCATGGGCGGCGTCCAGGCCTGAGCCTGACCCTTGTCCTTCCCTATCTGAAATTAATGACACTTCATCTTGTTCCTCCCGATCCTCCTGAGAAGACCCCGCCGAGGCAGGGGCACCTTGTTTCCAAGATAAATCAGGGATAGAGGATGGGGTCGCCGCGTCCCTGTGGACATCGGCTACTGTGTGACTCGTATGAGTCGGACGTGGATGGTCAGACCCTGGCTGAGCAAACCGCCAAACACCGAGGCTCTGGCCTACGCTCTCTTGAGAGTCTGAAACATTCTCAATTATTGAATATCCTGAACTTTCCATTTCTAGGGTTAAAATATCAATAGGTAAATCTTGTTTAGGGACAGGCGCTTCACTATACTCTGAGGCTGTAACAGAAACATTGTCAGGTGTAGAGGTACGATGAGATGCACTAGACTTAGTAGAATGTCGAGAGGACTTCTTATGGGAATCCTTTTTGGAGGATTTGTGGCTACGGTGTGACCGCGAACTAGACCTAGGTTTGGAAGAATCACCACCATGGCCACTGGGGGAAGCTTCAGTCTTGCACTTCTTACTAGCCGGGGAAGAGGCCCGACTTGAAGACCGTTGTCTGAGGGGTGACCTTGACCTCGATCTCGCCTGCGACGAGGAGGTGGCTGCCGGGGGAGTAGGCTCTCTCGGGCGTTTAAACGTATCCACAGACGATACAGAACCCTGGCTAGTCTCTGTCGGCTTAAAACCCCTTACTCTAGAGGTACGTTTAGGGGGAGGGTGCTCTGACAGCAACTTATCCCAAAGTGGGACGTTGTCACATTGAAGTGACTTATGTGCGACAATGGTAGTGTAGGCCGACATTTGTTGTCTGACCTCTCTCAACGCTACCGCCGCGGTCTTGTCATTGTCACACAGGACTTTATTGGCTAATTGGGAGCAAAATGAACAATTAAGTGTAACCCAGAGACCCCTTGAACGGTCTAGACATCTAACACACCTTATGCAAAGGGTATGTGCAAAAATTGGGATACCCGCGCAAGTAGGGGTAATGCACAGGGCAAAAACTGGGGTCACATTAGCCATGACAGAGACTGGTGTGAGGAACTACCGCCGGGTCTGTATTGGTCCGCCGGAGCTCAGCTCTGGAAAAATAAAGAAAATTTCCAGGAATTAATGCTCATAAGGTTAACCCAAGTGTTCGCATACAAGTGTTAATAACCCGCCGGGTAACGGGATGCAAAGACACAGCTAACACATCTCGCCACGCGGCTGGGTGTAAAGAGGCTAAACAAATCTTCTTAGCTAAAGAACATGAAGAATACCCTCTGATATAATGGTCCAGTATGGCACTTATAGTCTGTAGGAGGTGGTGACTGTCTCAAGATTCAATTTTGTAACAAAGCCCCCCCTCATAAAGACGCCGGCCCTTGAAATATTTTAGTAGAATAGCCCAGGGCAGGAATATACGAGATCTGATTTTTTAACGAATTGTCCCAAACGATCGTCGTAAAAATAGAAGGCGGCGATACTGAAAGTATCACCCAATTAAGGTTAATCGAAATTGAATTTGTTTATAAATTCCTTAGTTCCTTTACTTAGGGGCACCCGCCGGGTGTGGAAATCGATTTGGTTAAACCTCACTGATCCTTCAATTGCCGTAAGAGTAAAGGCAGCGATACACAGAGTATCACTTCAAATGGATTGGTTAACTATAAGAGACCTAAGTCGTTTTATCCCACCCTGCTCAGGTGCACCCGCCGGGTGAGAAGTCTAAAAGTTAACCCCACAAGTTCCTGACCCCACTTCTTTGTAAAAGATCGCCGGGGAGGAACGCCTAAACAACAGCTAGGTTTTCCCCGTGGTTGTCGTAAACCAGGTAGAAAAACCTATAAAAAAACGAGTGTTCTCAAGAACGTCGTTTCTTTATATATAACTAAATATATATGTAAGGATGGGTACAGCCATCCCGCCGGGAATTTTAAAGGAGGCCTGAAACCAGGCACCCACAGAGACGCAGTCCTGGAGAGCCACAGACACCTCCCCTCGCCGGGGAACCAGCCAGTGTTAAAAACCACGTGTGGCCCAACACTGCTCATCGGTCAGGATTTTTCATGGTGAAAACCGAGAAAAACCCGCCGGAAGGCAAACCCCACCCTGAACAGACACCATCTGAACAATACGACACGAGGAGAGACACGCACGACTAACCAAGGTCACAACATAATCCGTGGAATTAGCCAATACACAACTAAACCAGGAAACAAATATAGTCCGAGGAATTAGCCAATACACAACTAAAACCCGGATACACATGACACAGTAGGGCATATTTATAAAATAAATAATAACACTAGACATGTGGCAAAGCTACGAGCGGCTGGCTAGGCCTAGGTAGACGGCATGAAAATAGTTGAAATATAAACACACACTGGAATATCACAACAGGAACCACCGCCAACACACCACCGAAGCGATAACTTCCCACCCCGGGAAGCCTGACACGGACCCAGAAAAAACTTCACTAAGTGAAGAAAAATACGCTGGGAACGTCAGCAAACACACAGCTTACCTCATCAGAAGGATAAAAGGCAGCAATAATTAACGCGTAATGAAAGCCGCCTGCATCACCAACTAACCCAACTGTGAAAAGTTCACGTGTCCACAACAGGACCACGAGGGTACATCCGAAATAGATGCCCCATACATACGACCCAAAATACATTGCACTGCGGGCAACCAGCCCAGGACACTCCTGCTACGCCTATCCTAACCTTACTCGATACATCCCAGAGTAAACAAATGAGAAAAAACTCACTAGGGACGCCACGAATGCGGAACCAGCGGAGCCTGAAAGGTACGTCCGGGCAGGCTGAGCGCAGAGCAAAGAAGGAGGAATGACGCCTGAGTCAGCGTCTGGTCAGAAATCCACACAAGTACATCCACGATATGATGGAAAGCTTATTGGATAGTTATTCTTATTTTCTTTTTGTTTTTATTTTTTACGAAGTTTTTTCGTAGTGAGAACCCAATTCATAATGACTGAAGCCATGAGTGAGGTCGCGTGCGCTCATGATGAAGGCTCCTCAGTTTTTTAAATGCTCTGCGCGGTAGATTCAAACTACGGCGGATTAGTGTTTGAAGAGGATGCCTTATGTAATAGGCATGTTCGTCAATGATGGAGGGGCCACTAATAAATAGGCGCATATGGATAAGTATTAATTATATTTATGGTAAATTAAGGATTTTAGTAAGGAATGTATCTAAATACAGTACCTACGCACAGGGGTATGGTGTATACTACAGGGATGCACAGCTGAGAGGTTAAGTAAAAAATGTCTATTCAAACAAATTTGTAATTTGACACGATATTAACAATAGTACAAAAATAGTACAAAATTAAATTATATACCGGTATATATAGTAAATTCAATTAAACAATGAGTCAAAGAGAGAATGCTAAAAATATTTAAAAAAAAATAATCTTCATTTTCATGTGGAGAGATAAGAGTTAATATTAGCAACGAATATGGGCCTTGCAAAATATAGGAGTGAATTCCAGTTGGCAAGCACAATTTAAATGTAGCCTCGGTTAGGTACACAATGTACTCTACAGGGATTCCTCGCTTAATGTCGCCTCATTTTAGTTGTTTAATTATTACACTGTTCATTAACCCTTTCAAGATCCAATACACATTCCTTTTCTGTTTTCTGGATATTATTAAACAATTTTATTCAGATTAGGAAGGGTATATGGAAGTTAAATAAGACAATCTTTACTCTTATAATTCTCATTTTTTTTAAAGCGAGAAGTTTAACCAGACCACCGATTTATTCCCATAGATTGTATATATATATATATTTTTTTTTTTTTTTTTTTTTTTTTTTTTTAAGGAGACAATGAACGGAGGAAGGAAAAACACAGATAAAACAAAAAGGTCCATGTGCCTAAAGGCATCCTCCATTCATAAAATGTTTGTAACAACTGGATTTAAACATTTGTAGATTGTAAGTTTGTGGAAAGCAATTCGAGGGAAGTGAATTCCAAAGAGTAGTAGCTCTGGGGATAAATGAATTCTGATAAGCAGAAGTTCTGCATTGTGGAGGAGAAAGTGTAAATTCATGGGCGCTCTCAGCTGCCCTAGTTCTACGGGGAAAGATGTGGAGAGGCGGCACAATTGAAGCAAGTTCCTCGGAACAATTGCTGTGAAAATATCTGTAGAATAATGCAAGGGATGCAACGTTTCTTCGTATGGATAATGTAGGAAGGTCCTGTGTGATTGCAGGGTTATTGATTAATCTAATAGCTTTATTTTGAATTTTGTCCAACTGCCTCAATGCAACCACTCCACTTCCACCCCACAGAGGTGAACAGTAATCCATCTGAGAACGCACATGACTTTTATATATTACGGCCAACTGCTCGTCAGTGAAGAATTCTCGAACTCTGTACAGGAGTCCCAGTTTTTTAGAGGCATTCTTAGCAATGCTTCTAACATAATGTGTCCAGCTCAAGTTAGTAGTTAATGTTACACCAAGAATGTCAATACTAGGGGAAGTGGGAATATTTACATCATTAAAAAATATATGGGAGTCAGTGAGATTCTGTCGGTTAGAAAATTGAATGTACTTTGTTTTCTGTGCATTAAAGGAAACTAGATTCTTTTGTCCCCATCCATTAATTCTAGAAAGGTCCTGGTTCAGAGAAATTGCAGTGTTTATTTTTGAATTTATAAGATCGGGTTGGGTGAATGAATTGGTAAATGTGAAGGAACTGTGGAGTGATGAGTCATCTGCGTAGGAATGTATTGGATTATGAGTGGTAGATATGAGATCATTGATATGAATGAGGAACAGAATTGGGGCCAAAACTGATCCCTGGGGAACACCAGCATTTATTGAGTGAAATTGATAATACAGGCCATCTACCATTACACATATTTTTCTGTTATGAAGATAAGAAGAAATTAGTGGAACTAATGATGCAAGGGCGTAGTGTGACATCTTCGACAATAAGGATTGATGCCAGACTCTATCAAATGCCTTTGATATATCCAGTGCTATTGTATGTGTTTCACCATGTTGGTCTGTAGCTTGGTTGATTTGATGCGTAAGAAGGCAAAGCATGTCTGCAGTTGATCGACATCGTCTAAAACCATATTGCCTATCACTGATTAATTTATTATTCTCAAGATGCTTAATTATGTGATTATTTAATATAATTTCAAAGACTTTACCAAGAGTGGAAGTTATAGCTATTGGTCTGTAGTTTGATGGATCTGAAGAGGCACCTTTTTTAGGAACTGGATGGATGTTTGCTTCTTTCCAGGGTACTGGGAAGCATGAGGTATGAGTACATAGACGGAAAATTTTGCCAATACAGGAGCGAGCACCAAGGAGCAATTCTTAAGTACTATTGGAGGAATTTCATCTGGACCAGGAGCCTTATCTACTGAGAGATTCTGCAAAATAGTTTTGACATGTCTGGTGTGGATCTTAAGTGAGGGAATTTCAGGCGAATTAAAATTAAGTACAGGGACATCTTGATTTATTTCATCTAAGGTTGAGTTGGTGGAGAAAATATCCGCAAGAAGGTTAGCTTTACCTCGTGGGTCACTTACAAGATTGCCAGTCGGAGATTTTAATGGTGGAATGGATGAAGCAGTAGTGAAGTTGGATTTAAATGAGTTAAGAGTAGACCAAAATATATTGTTATCATTTGGATTATTTAGAAGTTTATTTGCCTGCTTGTGGAGAAAGTTTGATTTAGTTAGATTTAATACAGTTTTGGCATGATTTCTGATGTTTCTAAAGTAATTAAAGGCTTCATGTGTTTTTTATCTTGTGTATGCATTGTAGGCTATTGCTTTTTGTTCAGTTACTCTAGCACAATTATGGTCAAACCATTTAGGTGAATTAGATCTTTTACTGTACTTTTGATGAGGAATAAAAGTTTCCATTCCAATTTTTACAAAATCTTGTATGTGGCTCAAGGTGGAGTGTGCATCATTAGAAAAGAAAGAGGTCCAGGGAATATCAATAAAGAAATCTTGAAGACCCTCCCAGTCTGCCCTATTGTAATGCCATTTAGTCACCAAAACAGGTTCAGAGTGGGAAGGTGTGGTAGGTGATAGACAGGTGGCCTGTATCAGACAGTGATCAGAAGATCCAAGCGGGGACCTCACTGTAACATCATAATTTTCTGAATTGGTTGTTAAAAATAAGTCCAGTAGGTGGGAATTATGATTAGGATTATCTGGTACACGGGTGGGTTGGTTGACTAGTTGAGTGAGATTAAATGAGTCTGCAAATAGCTCACATTCAAGACCAGCATCATCAGTCCTGGCTGAATGAGTGAGCCATTCAACATTATGGACATTAAAATCACCCAACACAGTGATTTCAGAAGAAGCATTTAAGTTGAGGACACTGAGTTGTGAGGACAGAGAATCAAAAAGACTTTGCTCTGGAGGAGTATTTGGGGAATGGTAGATGCTACATATGTATTTAAATTTACCAGCAGAAATTAATTTGTATATAGAATAATCAAAATAGGGACAATTGAAACTAGTAACCTCCTCCAGGGCAATTTCACATTTTGCGAAGCAACATACACCTCCTTTAGGTCTGAAATTTTGGAGCAGTTGATAACCTGGAAAATTAAATCTAGACGTGTCAGATGTGGATGTTACTTGAGTCTCTGTCAAAAAAAGGAGAGTAGGGGATTCTGCTTGAAGAAATTGGTGTACAGAATTGATGTTAGAGTGAAGTCCCCTTATATTACTAAAGAAAAAGCTGCACCGACGAGCAGCTTTGGGACGTTGCAATGCTCTTGACACAGTCGCATGATGACGACCGGGAGGGCCCTGTGTCAATGACCCAACCCTGCCGGGGGTGGATATCCGAGGGACCACCAGGTTTGCTCTTAACAATTGTACTGCCATATTTATTAAGTAAGTGTATGGTGTTGCATGTATGATATGTAGTGGGAAGAGTAGTGTTTTATGGATAGAGGATAGCGATGTAGGGCAATGTCGTGAAGTTGGATGTGTATGTTATATAAAGAAGGTTTTCCTGATACCCCTGATGTGTGAGGCAGAAAGATATGTATCCAGCTACCAAGGCCTGGGAGAGAAAATGGAATTCAGGCTATTCCCTGAGTCGTCAGAGGGTTAATTGAGAGAGTCTTTACTCTTATAATTTGCATTCATCCTTCCCAAACTATAAAATTGTCCAATGATAACCAGAATCAACTGTCAAAATGCATCATGATCCCAAGGGGTTAATTAGGGAACAATATCCACTGAACGTTGTTATACTTCATCGAGTTGTAAATCAGACAAAAATAGTCCAGAATTACAAACAATAATTGCTAAAGTCTCATTTTTTACGAATGTAACTACTGTACAACTTTAAGGGGACAGTGGTTATTTTTCTAACTTGCTCATGTAGTAATGTACACCCTATGTGGTGGATTGTGTTCTTTTATTTCATAACAATTTTTTTTTTTTAGTAAGCGTTATTTACACATAGCAATTTTGATAAGTTATTTTACCTTTATCTTGTATCATCCCAGTTTTGGTTTGTTTAGTTTGCAAGTTTTACATTTTAATTTATATATTAATTTATTTATTTTATAGTTTCCTCGCTAGACCTTCATCAAGCTTAAAAAACACCCCCAAGATAAATTTGTAAATTTTTTTTGACAGAAAAATGTTTCGGATGGTTTTTCTTAAAATAACAGGCTCGCCATCGCTCACCAGGAAAAAATTGACACCTATACAGTATGACACGAAAACTCTTAACCCTTTCGCTGCGGGTGACGTTCTGGAATGTTTTGGCAAGTTACAGCAATTTCCAGGCTTTAAAAGCCTGTAAAAAATGTAAGAATCGAGTGTCAGTGGGTGGGAGCGTGAGGGGCCCACCTTCGACCCTCAGAGCACCGAGCGGCTCACTGAGCTAGGCTGTGTCTCGGGCGAGTCTCTCTCTGTCTCTCTCACCAGTGTAGCCAAGTGAGCGAGTGTTACATAATAGCGGGGTTCCCGCGTTTCACTGGGATCACTGCGGGTGAACCAGACCACGTACACGGTCCGTTCTGGTGTCATTTTGAAGCTATTTTCGCCTAGTTTTCGGCAGAATCACACTTCATTTAATGCAGATGCTTGATTTATCATTCAGGAGTGCCTGAATATGCCCTAAATAGCCCAAACATATCCGCAGCCGAAGGGTTAATATTGACAGAGAAATGAGGCGAAAGGTTTTAAAATCGCCAAACTAATGAGCTGAACGTCTTATAATCTGAAAACTAATGGGGCTAAACATGACGGAGAAAGGGGTCCAGAAAAACGACTCATCTCCCCTTAAGCGGGGTACTACTGCAGTTTATTTATGGTCTACTTTAGTGTAATATTCGTAATTTTAGTTATTGTGCTGCTATCCGGTATAATTTTTAGATAAATAAAATTGTAAAACTTGCAAAATAAACAAACCAAAACTTGGACGAAACAGTAAAAAGACAAAACCAATCAAAATCGTTATGTGGAAACAACGCTTAAGCAAAATAATAATTTATAAATAAAAGAACACAATCAACCACATTACTACATGAGCAAGTTAATCTGTTTCCCAAGCAAATGTCTGAAGAATCTCTTTTCTAAAACCTATCCAAATCTAACTGTTTAGAAAGGATTGTCTAAATGGATATTGCCTCTCAATAATTATACTATGTCATAACTAATAATTTATTATTTATTATACTGTAATGTAAAACTTGCAAAATATTATAATGCTCTATTATTATTTATGTGAATTATAATAATCTGATATTTAAACTGATTAATTTTAATAAATATAGCTATATATTATTTTTTGTTTTATTTTTTACTACCATAAAATATTTAGCTAAATTCATATTTCAGTACTGCTGCCCCCCCCCCCCCCCCTAAACAAAAATAAAAAATAAAAAAAGTATTCTAAATCTAAGTAAATCAATCCTATTGTTTAAATATTTCTGGCTCACCTCAAGGAAAAGTTTGATCTGAATTAAATATTTTTTTCTTGTGTTTTTTATCTTTATCATCTACTACTTGCCTTTAAAAAACATGCATTCTCTGACCAAAACATTGGCTACAGGATGTGGATTTTGGGCATCCCCAGAAACCCTCTGTACGTAATTAATTAATTAAAAGTTTGTTTAACCAGACCACTGAGTCTAGAACAAGATTCTCACATGGCTGGCCCGAAGGATTAACTCATATTGCGGTTAAAAGGTTAAAATGGCGTAGATACCGAATTATGGGAAACAAGGAAAAAGTCGGAGTCAGATAGAATTAAAATGTAAAACTTGCAAACAAAGCAAACAAAAACTTGGACAAAGACAATATAAAGTCAAAACTTATCAAAATCGAAGTAAGCAGTACGATAACGGGAATAAGCAAGGCAGTTACTAAAGATGTGATGAAAAGTGAGGGGAGTACGGCAAGTGACCCTCTGTACTGTACCTGAATTTCCTCAAAGGATGAAACATTTACAAAATTTATCCTTTTCAATATATAATTGTATTGAGTATTGTTCACATGTGTGGGGAGGTTCCTCTCACACCGCTCTCCTAGACAAAGTTGAAAGGAAGGCCTTTCGTATCATTAACTCCCGTCCACTCACCAACTCTCTGCAATCTCTCTCTCTCCGCCGCAATGTTGCATCTCTCTCGCTATTCTATCGCTACTATAATAATCAGTGTTCCTCAGAGCTATCCCAGTGCATACCACCTCCTTTACGTAGGGCACGTGGTACCCGTCTTGCAACTCAATCCCACCCCTACTCTTTGCAACTCTCCAACCCAAGAGTGAAACGTTACTCTCAAACTTTCTTCTACTCAACATCTGAGCTCTGGAACTCTCTCCCAGAATCAGTCTTTCCCTCTTCCTATGACTTAAATTGCTTCAAACTCCGTGTGTCCAGGCATTTTGGCTCGAACGTCCCTTGATTTTGGCCCTGTCACTCTTTCAACTATGGGGGAGGCACTCGCTATAGGCAGTTATGCCTTTTGCCTCCCTCAATCACATAGACAAAAAAAAAAAAAAAAAAATACAGTACTATGATGCATTCTTCAATTTTAATTTTGCTAATGACTGAGAGAATAACTAAACAAATTATATTAGAGTGAGGTGGAAGGGCAGAGAGGAAGAGGTAGACCGAGAGTGAGGTGGAAGGTTGGAGTTCAGAGTAATACGAGGGAAAGGGTTGTTAGGTGGGGGAGAGACGCCGACTGAGAGAACAGAGGTGCATGGAGGAGATTCATTCATGGCCACCCCCTCGGGGATTAGGGCGCCTGACAATAATTAGATAGTATTAGTAGATTTAATGCAGCTTAGGAAGGGATTGTGGTTGTCAAAAATGTTAATTGACATATACAGTATATTACCGCTTTGAAGCCTAAGGGAATTCCTAAGCAGAGTTTTATAATGTTAGCCAGAATATAATAAAAGAGAGCACCACAATACTGAAAGGGATAATAGTCTATACAAAACATGGCGACGTTCAGCAAGCGCATTATATAAAGTGGATCGAACTGAAACAGCTTTAAACACAATCGCATATGAAAAAAAAAAGAGAGACCTAAAATGCTCTTCCCATTCAACATAGCTATAACAACCATTATTGCATTTGTCTTTAGAATGAACTATAGTCATCATAATGGCGAGTGTAGAAATAATAACATATCCTATTCCAACTCAAGGAAGGCTGGAACAAACAGGCTGTAAATTTACACGCCTATTCCTGATTGACATTTCCCAAATAGTAAAAATGTCCATGTACGAGAAGGTGGGGGTCAGGATATCTAGACCTGTCATAATTAACCCATGGACTGCACAAAACTGGGTAAAATAAAAGGTCAAGTTGAGGTAGGGAGGGGGGTGGGGTGTAAAGGGGGGGAGGAGTGGAGGATGTGGTATGGGGAGATGCCACTACTTTCTATGTTACCCAATTTTGAGACATTTCCCGGCACTGGCACAGTATTTGAAGTTTTTTCTTTACACGTTAAAATACTGTGCCTTTCGGAAGGCTTATCACAGTTCCTTGGTTAATAGACTAAAGGGTTTGTGAATATAATGATTAAGTTCAGCTCTTTGTCAAAGATGGTTCTGGAAAAATTAGTTTTGATTAGAATAGCATGCTTATGGTAGTTTAAAGGACAAGTGGAGCAATACCTTCAAAGGCAAGGTACCGGTAGCTAGGATATTGTAGAAGAATATGTGTAGAGAAGATAGCATGAAACACTGATTGTTGCTACTTTTCATGCAATAATATATATATAATTGAAAATATATATCAGCCAAACTATAATCTGGTACAGTAGCTAGATAAATAAGGTGAACAAAGAAATTGCAAAGCTAAATTGCTTGGCAATGGAAAAATAATAAAATAAATACATTATAAAAGTTAGTAACAAAACCACTTAAGTTTTATTAGCGAATGGAAATTAAGAAAAATAACAACAATATAATACTTATATTTATTTAAAGAAAGTGTCCACAATGGATTTTAATTTATGAGATGTTCTAAATGTTAGTGTTGTATTACTGTATATCATCACCAACACACAAATAAACCTAATTAATGAAACGATGAATTCATGTGGTACTCTATGGATTCCAACCTAGGATACCCACACCAAAATTTCACGCACTAAGCATTACGCTATCAAGACAGTTAAACTTTTATGCACAATCCTATGATATATCATTCTCGAATACTGCATATTAATCTTAGCATATAGCCTACATATGCCCAACTGCACTCTGATAGCCAAATGATTATACGAATGGAAGGGGTAATCGTGCACATAATGTCACCTTTCACTTTTATGCAGATGACACCCAGATTTATGTGAGAATCACAAATATAGTTGATATACGGAGTAAGATGGAATTGTTGATGTCTGATATCAAGAAGTGGATGAGAGCGAGAAAACTTAAACTAAATGATGGTAAAACTGATATTCTCATCATCCGAGGAAATAGAAGAGCTGATGATATAGTAGGTGCCCTCTCCATCAATGTGGGTGGATCTCAGCTGCGACCGGTCAACTCTGTTCGAAATCTGGGTGTATATGTGAGCTCCTGATTAGATTTCAAAGAGCATGTAAACCAGATAGTTAAAAGTTGTTACTTGCACATCAGAAATCTCTATTTGGTGAAGCCGTACCAGACGTTGCCTCCTGACGTTGGTTCACTTATTGGTCTTCTCTCGTGTTGATTATTGCAATGCCCTCTTGGTGGGTCTTCCAAATTATATTTCAAAGAAAGTTCAGTCTGTTCTTAACAGGGCTGCAACTCATTTTTGGTGTTCCACTTAGAACTCCTACTACATCTCTTCACATAGAACTGCACTGGCTGCCAGTAAGAGCAAGAATATAATTTAAGTTGTGTTTAGTGACTTTTAAGGTTCTCAAATTTGGTGAGCCTAGGTACCTTGCGGAGCTGCTCAGGCGTCCACCGGCACACCATGGTGTAGTTGTGCGTCATGACAATGACCCTTTTCGTCTTCATGAACCAAGGGCTTTCCAGCAGTCTTCCTTCTTTGAGAGGTCATTCTCCTACATGGCACCGAGGTTGTATAACAGGTTGCCGCTGTCCATGAGACAACTGAGTTCTGTTGAATGCTTCAAGAGACAACTTAAGACTTTTCTCTTTGAGAGAAGCTATGATCTTGCGAGAGGTGTCATGACAGATGGCTATAGAGTTTAGGCTATTTTGCCACTGATAGTGATTGTAAAATGTGTGTTGTATATAAGCTTTCTTTTGATGCATTGATTTTGTTCTTTTTTCTTTCTCTTCCCGAGCGCTGGTGAATTCTTCGGAAAAATTGGCGCTTATGAGAAATAAGTAACATGCTTATTATTATTATTATTAATTGATGGGGCACTTAACCACTAGGGAAGGCCTCTCGAGGAATTACTCCTGAACCCGAATAAATTCCCAACATCACCAACACACCATTTAACTTACAAATAAACCTAATTAATAAAATTAATGAATAAATAATAAACCTTATCTACTGTAATCTAAATAAAAATTTATCATAATTATGAGCAAAATAACACTACAGTAGTATACTCAAAATACAATAGTACAGTACATACCATTATATATAAATTCTATTAAAATATTAATTTATCAATAGCACACAATAAAATATCTAAATAAAATAACATAGTACAGTATACGATATTACTTCACTCAAGAAATTCAATCACTGGTTTCATAATACTGTACCTAAAATAACAAAACTTTAACTAACTCTTAGAAGATGCAATTGCACATTCCTTTTTATTTTCTAGCTATTATCAGATGATTTTATTCAGATTAGGAAGGTAGCCTATATAGAAGGCAGAGGAATAATTGAGATAGTCTTTACCTTAATCATTCCCACAGATCCTTCCTAAATTGTATAAAATCGTCTAATGATAGCCAAAATAAACTATCAAAATGTATCATAATCTTGAAAGGGTTAAAAAAAACTGCATACATAAAGAAAAACCTTGAAGTAACATAGGGAAAGAAAGTACAGTACTGTACAGTACTTTACAGTAATGGACAGACCAGCTGATCACTAAATGTCTTGAAGCAATCACTTACAACATAACCATGTTGTTGTTCCCCAAGCTGCCTGGCCGAACAGCCCCAAGGCCCCGAGCAAGGCCAAGGCCATAACCGAGCGCCCGCACAGAACCCTCCCTGCCGACTACAATAAAGCCTGGGTGACCGAAGCCACTCAATGGCGGGGAGCTGAGGAGGGTGCGGAAACGCCCGGGAAACCAAAACCCCACCCAAGGCCCTGTGCCCCTCAGCAATTATGAAGAGAAAGTTGAGGGGCAAAGGAAAAATGTGACGCTTTGGCTTCCAATCTTGGTAGAGAAGCCGTCACTTGAGATCTAAAAAATATATAAGTAAAAGGAACAGTCAGAGTAAGCTATGGGTATGGCAGATATCGCTCAGTTCTCACTCTGATAGACCAGCCCATCACCACATGACTAGAACCCAATCCTCTCAGCATCAACATGTAACTTTAATATATAAATATATTTAATATCTTCATAATTCTGCAAAGCTAGAAATATTTTAGCTACAATCAAGAAAACCTGTACAGTATATGAAATATGGCATATCTAATAAAATAGCATCAAATATGCATTTTTTTTTTAGTAAGCTTAACCATAGCAATAAGCTGAGCTCTCCTGGCAGTGGAAATAGAAGTGGCAAATATACAAAAAGTTAAATCAGTATAAGACAAAGAAAAAACAACGCTAGAATTCTATAACTATTGGGCGGGTGCCCAAAATAGGGGAGCTAACCCCCTGCCAAAGGCGGCTTTCTAGGGCCTATCCTAGCTGATGCTGAGAGGATTGGGTTCTAGTCATGTGGTAAAGGGCTGGTCTATCAGAGTGAGAGCTGAGCGATCTCTGCCATACCCATAGCTTACTCTGACTGTTCCTTTTACTTATATATTTTCTAGATCTCAAGTGACGGCATCTTTTCTGTGGATTGACCTCCCTTACTGCCAACCTAGAGGTTGGCAGATTGGGAGCCAAAGTGTCAAATTTTTTCTTTGCCCACTCAACTTTCCCTTCATAATTGCTGAGGGGCACAGGGCCTTGGGTGGGGCTTTGGTTTCCCAGGCGTTTCCGCACCCTCCTCAGCCTTGGAGTGGCTTTGGTCACCTGAGCTTTATTAGTGGTAAGCAGGGAGGATTTTGTGGGGGCGCTCGGTAATGGCCTTGGCCTTGCTTGGGACCTTGGGGCTGCTCGGCCAGACAGCCTGGGGAACAACAACAACAACGTTTTTCTTAAACTAGCTTACACGAACTTGAGGAACGTGGAAATAAGAGCTCTTATAAAATTGCTATAAAATTGCTATAAAATATTAATGGTGCCAAATATTAGTGCAGTACTCTACTCTATAATAATACTATATATTCCCTATGACCACTCCAAAAAATGTATACAGTACTTAAAATATAATACTTAATACACATCGATTCTTAAACAGCTTACTGTGATGTTCGATATATAAAATCAATATTTCTAAATATACTGTACTGTAATACAATATAATCAATAAATAAATATTTGTCTATATAATAAAATGTACTGTTACCAAACATAATATAATATCCAAACATCACTACATGATACACCATATTAATTAATTAAAACCTATTATGCAAATAATTAAAAGCCACTAGAAGATTAATGGACTAAAATTCTCACTAGCCACTAAGTATAATAACTATATATACAATACACAGAGATCCTTAATTACAAAAAGGCTTCATTGAGAAAATTATTTGGCTTGGTAAAATGCATGGTTACCTTAAGACAGTATCTCAGGAGAGCTTTTTACCCTCAACTCTTTTGCGTAACTTATTCTGACAGGTTTGGAAATATACTTTTACTAGAATCTTGTCACCTATTACAATGTTACAATGTCCAATGTTCCCTTACCCACTCTAAACCACTGTTTGGACACTTGATCCTCAGTGTTTTGGAGGACAAGCAGCCTAGAAGGGTCACTAGATCTGTTGTTGCTTGATTTCCTTTGTACTCCTTTGTACAATCTATAGTTTGCCCCTCAACTTTTTCTTCATAATTGTTGAGGGGCACAGGGCCCTGGGTGGGGCTTTGGTTTCTTGGGCGTTTCCGCACCCTCCTCAGCTCCCCGCCATGGAGTGGCTTCGGTCATCCAGGCTTTATTGTGGTAGGCAGGGAGGGTTGTTTGGAGGCGCTCGGTTATGGCCTTGGCCTTGCTCGGGGCCTTGGGGCTGTTCGGCCAGGCAGCCTGGGGAACAACAACAACAACAACAACAACAACAACAACAACAACAACAGTTTGTCCATCCAATTATGTGGCATTATGAGTGAGGTATATGAATGAAAGTGGTGTTGGATGGGAGGAAGTGCACTAGCTGATGGATGACAGAGAAGCATGAAGCTGATTCATATGTGGCCAAACTCTCGGGGATGAAGATGTTTGGTAGTACTGTATAATGTGTATATAGATAGATTTTAATCCATCTCCAATCTAGTTTACATTGCAAAACAGTCTAAAATTGTGAATCAAAAGTTGATGACAAAAGCTTCCATGTGATACCCCCTTTACTTGCCATTGAGCATATTTACCGTAATAACCTGAGTTAACATGGAATAAAACTAATGCCATGGAACTATGAGGACTACACGAGCGCAAGCCAGGAGATCGCTGACATGTCAACTCAACCCTTTAGATCTTGTTCTAATCTCACTCACCTAAACTAACAATCTAATTTTACCTATCTAATCTAAATAATATAATATGTACAATCGCCTGCACAAGTACATTACATCAGCGTCAGAATCATTCAACACATTTCAAAACTTATCACTGCAAGCGATTGTACAAGGAGAGGACTCCTATCACCTACATAATCTAATACAGTCCCGGATTCATCAATGTTACCATTCAATTTAGACTTACCATTCCCATTTACCACCGCACTAGAGGCACTACCATCATCATATATTCTATGTTTATCAGCATAATGGTAAAGAAATGGGATGGTTAACACACTAGTGAGTTCAGAATAAAATGTGGGTAAGATTTTAAGCTGATAAAATTACCATTGATTTTACCAACAATCATGATGAATCCGGCCCCTGGCTTATAGACCTGTTGAGCTCTATCAAGTGGCAACCACAAACAGTTTCAGTACCCTTGATTATGATAATGGTTTTGCTATTTTTGTGTTGAGACTTTAGTTATAGTAATATTTTCTTTGCTGTGTTCAGCATGCATTTCAGTTAAGTTGTAGAGTTTCAAATATTTATTGACAATGCCAGGGTAGGTAGGATTCTGCAGTTTAGCCACCACCTTGCCCTTTCCTTGCAATTGGGTCTTTGTATGAAGGTTGGAAACAGGATAGGCATTTGGCCGTAACAAAATACCTTATACTGTACTTGTTCCATGGCAAAACTGTCAAGGTGTACACACAGCTTGAGCCATGTTCGAATAATGTTCAGTAGGACAGTAGAAGTGATGTCTATTTATTTTTATTTTATTATGTGGAAGAGTGGCTGGCGCGTGTGATAATGAAGATGTATGAGGATTCGCAAAGTGCGGTGAGGGTGAAGGGTTTACTGAGTGATGAGTTCGCAGTCCGTGTTGGAGTCCATCAGGGTTCAGTGTTAAGCCCCCTCCTCTTTATTATGGTCCTGGAGGCACTGTCTAGAGTTTTTAGAGGTGGACTCCCGTTGGAACTGTTTTGTGGAGACGATTTAGTCCTAATAGCCGACAGTATGCAAGATGCTGAGGTCAAATTCAGAGAATGGAGAGAGGGTATGGCGAGCAAGGGTTTAAGAGTCAATATTAACAAAACCAAGGTTATGCATTGTAGATTGAGACGAGGCAATGTGGAAAAGAGCGGTGCATACCCATGTGCAGTGTGTGGAAAGGGTGTGGGCGTTAACGCGATTCAGTGTAGCGTCTGTCGACGCTGGGTGCACCATGGGAGTAAGCGCTGTAGTAGAATAAAGGGACCCCTGCCGAAGGATAAGTCAGAAATAGAGAAATTTGAGTGCATAGTGTGCAAAGGCGAGCTTGTGTTTAGTGATGATCCTGTGGCTGTGAATTTTGAAAATGAGGCATTGGAGCTGGAGAACATGTTTTGTTACCTAGGAGATACCATCTCTGCCGGTGGTGGGGCCGAGGCTGCCACTGTCGCTAGAATTAGATGTGGCTGGGGGAAGTTCAGAGAACTGCTGCCAATCCTGACCATGAAAAGAATGCCTCTTCCCCTGAAGGGAAAGGTGTATGCCTCATGTGTTAGAAGTGCAATGACGTATGCCTCAGAAACATGGGCCGTTAAAGTAGAGGATGTCAACAGAATGGAACGTAATGAGATGAGAATGGTGAGATAGATGTGTGGGGCCAGGTTACAGGATAGAATATAAAATGTTGAGCTGAGGAGACGTTTAGGTATAAAGAGTATTATCGAGGTGATGCGTACAAGTAGACTGGGATGGTATGGACATGTGGAGAGAATGGATGAACAAAATTGGGTGAAAAAATGCAGATCTGTGATTGTGGAGCGAGCTGCACCAAGGGGTGGACCTCGGAAGACCTCGGATCGGACTATACGTGCCGATCTCAAATCCAAAAACTTGACAGGTGAAGCAGCCCTTAACAGGGTTGCCTGGAACGCCGCCATAAGGACAAGAGACTGAAACTGCACGTATGTGCACTGTATGTACAGTATGTATGTGTATTTTAATATTTAGCAGGGATCTCTTGGAGTAAAAAGTCTAAAGGATAAATCATTTTCACTTTAGTTCCTAGATCATTCTTAAGTTGAATAACCCCAGCCAGAATAACATGAATATTTTTGTCAAGGTACTGAAACTATTAAACCATATACTGTACATCTAAACTAACCTACCCTAACCTGAAGCTATTAAGCCATAAACTTACATATCATCTAACCTAACCTAATATAATATAATGTAGTATATCCCACCTAGCCTATATTAGACAAGGACATTGAGTTGAATGAGGACTGAATTGGTCACATACTGTACTGTACTGTACTATTGCTCTAATAGAAGAAAACAGCACCATAGAGATCCTAGAGATAACAGGTATCAAGTCTTTTCACCAGGATATATTTTGGGAGAACTCAAACATCTTAAAAAATATGTAATAGTAAAATAATAATAATAATAATAATAATAATAATAATAAGCATAAGTATAATAATAATAATAATAATAATAATAATAATTAAAAAATAAAATATAATACACTAATTACAAGCATTGGTAAATAAAATCCAAACTTATAACATTACATAGAATGACTTATAAATATATCTGAGTTAAATGTGGTATGCAGTAAAGGCACAAATTCTCCGCACTTGTTGTTGTTGTTGTTGTTGTTCCCTAAGCTGCCTGGCCGAACAGCCCCGAGTCCCTGAGGAAGGCCATGGCCACGATCGGGCTTTCCCACAGAGCTCTCATTGAGTGTAGATTGTGTTGTTGGCGTAAGTGGTTGTGTGAAATGCAGTCTTCTATGATGTGTTTAATGGTATGGGGTGCTGTGTTACATCCCGGGCAGGCGTCGACAACGGAGTCATCCAGTCTCTTCTGATAGCTCAGGAGAGCTGGATGGTGTCCGCATCTCAGCCTGGCCAGGTGGACTCTGTCCTCGCGAGGAAGGGAGGATTCGGAAGGATGGATTTCGGGAGGTCGTGCATGCAGCTGTGTGTTGTCTGTGAGTGAGTGGATGGATCGGCGAGAGATATGAGTATGGATGTGCTTCTGGAAGTTGGTTCGGGGTGGGTAGGGAGGGAGAGAGGACAATAATTGTGTGTGACACCGTGTGCTGGGTGTTGTTTTGATATTTCTTGGTGTCTGTGGGTGTGTTGCCATGTAGTTTAGTGGGTGGTCTTGGTTCGTGGAGGCTGCTGCCAGGAATTGAGTGCCTCTCATGTCCAGATGGTCTTTGACTTTGAGGATTTTGGTTTCTTGATGTAGGTGATCTGTGGGTGCAGTAGCTGTGCAGCCTGTAATGATCTTCAGGGCTTTGTTTTGAATAGTCTGTAAGGTCTTATGATGTGTTTCAGCCAGGTTAGAAGCCCAGGCTGGGCTTGCGTATTCCATCACTGATCTTATGTATTGTTTATATACTGTGGTGGTAGTTTCTTTGTTGTGTCCAAATTTTGTGTGAGCAAGTGACCTGAGGGCGTTAAGTCTGGGTGTCAGTTTCTTTTTAATGTTTGTGGTGTGTTGTTTGAATGTCATATGAGTATCATATGTTACTCCTAGGATTTTGGGTGTATGTGTTAGGGGTGTGTTGTTTATGGTGAGTTGAGGGATGTATTCGTGTTCTGTCCAGCTTGTGAGCAGGGTTGCGGTGGATTTGGCTGGGGCTAGATTAAGTCTGTTTGTAGTGCACCAGCCATGTAGTGTGTTGAGTGTAGTGTGTGCACTTGTTCATCTGTTTATTGAAAGATCTCTAAAGCATCTTAACATACTGTATATAGAAGTGTATAGAAACAAAGGAACACAAGTGCCAGTGTAGGATTTGTTATTTTACAATATGCCCGTAAGGAGGATTATGGAGCTCCGATTCAACTTTCAATCATCTTGACAATTTTAGCAACACACCTAAACTTTGTTAGATACTAAAATAGCCTCCCAAAAATCTGTACCTAGGGCGGGAATCGAACCCGGGACCTTTGGGTTACGAGGCAGACACGTTACCACGAGACTAATAAAGGTACCTCAAATAGCCTGGTAGTTTAAGTGCATTTCCGTATTTTGTTCAATTTAGGCGAACCTATTTTCACTGACTTTTTACATCACTTCAACGTCGGGGTAGCGAAGGCTCCAAACGAGCAGAGGAACAAGCCTGAGCCGAAACGACCGTGAGTCCGTCAGAGAGACTGATAGGGAGGGGGTGAGTCAGCCTGCTAGACGTGCTACCACGCACATGAACGGCCCAGCTGGCAACTTGCAGGAGAACTGGCAACTCCCCACACACAACCACAGTTTTGTTTTCACGAGTCTCACAACACTCCCTGTTCTATCCTGCCCTCTTACTTGTCCTGTAGGATTTGTTTATTACACCATGCCCGTAAGGAGGGTTATGGATATAACGGCCTTATTTTCAACCATCTTGACAATTTAACCAACACATCTAAACTTTGTTAGATGTTGAAATAGCCTCCCGAAAATCTGTACCTAGGGCGGGAATCGACCCCGGGACCCTTGGGTTACGAGGTAGACACGTTACTATGAGACTATTAAATGTACCTCACTTAGCCTGGTAGTCTAAGAGTATTTCCGCATCTTTTTCAGTTTAGGCTAACCTATTTTCACTGAACTTTTCATGGCAAAGTACCGGTAATAAAAAATATCTAAACAATTGATGATTTTAATATTTTTATTTGTTCTTATTGTTCACAATAAAACTAATATTTCAAGCGGCCATTATTTGATTTAACAATGATTATCGTAAAAAACAAAACAAAAAAATCATTTAAATTACGGTTCTGATGTTTGGATTGGGTTGGGTAAGTCAACCAGAATAGGAAATTAGCAACCCCAGACTACCCCATAGGCAACAAACAAACCCTTATTCAAGGTTTACTTCAAACGATAGGATCCAGTGGCCTCGGAGCATCCCACCAGAACCAGCAGCAGTGGCGCACCCTGTGTAACTACAGGGGACTACTGCTGGCCTGATATAATGAGCCTACTGAACAGGGCAGTCTCCTGGCACACTACTACCAGGACAGTCTCCCATACTTGTAGATGGGGAATGCTGCTCTAGAGTCACTATGCCCGGTATCCACTAGATCCCTTTGGCCGGATCAGCTCAGCTAGTATAAAAATTACTTCATCATTATCAGGAAGCCAGAACAAAGCCAACAGTGCAACATTCAATGCCAGCAAGCTGCCACCAGGCAATTTAGAGCATGTTTTAAACGAGTTTGCATGCCCTTGCTGTCCCCAACCATAGCTATTGGCAGTGGGCTTAACCTTTGCCCAAGGGAGCAAACACATTTTTTTATGATTGTCACTTGTGCTCCTCTCTTTCAAAATACCGGTACTTCAATTATATACTGAATTATAAAAGCTTATTGTCTAGATATGTGGATGTGTACTTTCAAATATGTGTTCCTCAGTAGCATTTCAAGGAAGTTATAGGACTCGGTTGATATTTTGAAGTGTATAGCCATGCTCAATGGTCATGTCATACCTACATAATTTCAGCTTTAGCATCTCTTACATAAAGTATGAAAGTTCTAAACACATATGAACAAAGCATTCATTTTTAAACCTTCATTACTTTTTAGGGCTATAATTTTCTGTTATCAAGAGAGGAAAAGAAGTTGTCTGGAAAAAATTAGCCTGGAGGGGTTTCTGCCATGGCCATCTTATAGTTAGAGCTTGCCGGAAGGAAGCATCATCATCAAATCTGACACCCTGCTTCCAGAGGAAGCGCCCCAAAAGGGATGGCCATGGCAGAAACTGCCTCCAGGCTCCCAGACATGCCCCGACTGACCAGTGCCATTTCCACTAAGTGGATTATGACGGAAGGATGCAAGGAGTAGGAAATTATGAGAAAGTTGCGAAGGTAGGACACGACTTTGAGCAAGATAGTATAGCTAAACTCAACCATTCACTGAAAAGCTTGCCGAAATATTTTTGTGAAATTTAGCAAAATGTACATTAACCCGTACAGCCCCAGCGACGCGCCTGACGCGTCGGCGATGTATGTAACGCACAGCTCCAGAGACGCGCCTGGCGCGTCACCCTAATTGCGCCGACCGTAACCTCAGGTGTAGCCACTCAAGAGGGCTCAGATTTGTATGGGAACTGTGTACGTATCCCACGCAACCGTGCCGATGGTTGAAAACTCTCAAAGTCCACGTGCGTGCGCGTGAGCGCGCAATAACATGGTTTTTTGGGGTAATTGCCTTCAATTTTTTACTCTTGTAAAATACGTTTTCGGGGACTCTGTAGGACCATTCTTTAAGCTTTTTGAGCGGTTTTTCGTGGTTTTTCCTTCATTCCTAACCCATTCGCTATTGTTTCTGGAATAAAACCATTTTTTGAAAACCGGCCGGGTTCTGGTGAACAAACATTACAAAACTAGCCGGGGCTGGACGGGTTAACTGGACGATTCTACTTAATGAAACAAATTAGAAACTTTGAGGACTGTCAAGCAAGAGTGATGGTAACATTAAAATACAGTACACAGTTTATGAGCTAAGTTTTCAACAAACTATTGAATGTGAGTGTAGTGCTTCAAGGGAGGATCGTTGCATTTTCTGGACCCCCATCTCCCCCCCCCATAAGATGTTTGCCCAACTAGTTTGGCAATTTTAAGATCTTTTGCCCCATTTTTTTTCAATCTAGGTGTCGATTTTTTCCTGGCGAGCGTTAGCGAGCCTGTATATTATGAGGAAGCGGCCTATGGCCGGGACATTTTTCTATCAAAAAATTTACAAATTTATCTTGAACGTTGGTTTTGGGGTTTTTTTTTTAAGCTTAATGGAGGTCTTGGGAGGAAACTAAAAATATTGATATACTGTAAACAAAAATACTTATGCAAATAAATACGCTCTTCCCCCCTTATGCATGAAATCTACTGTCAATCCCATTACTACCTGGTTTAGTTACACCAGTAGAAACAAAAAATATGAAGGATGAAAGATTTGAATACTGTACCTGTAACACAGTTTACAACAAAAATATATCATATTTATCCACATGAGCATTAAATAAATTCATAAGAATGCTGCACTAAGGTTAGAATGAAGAGCGCTCTATTGTATACAAGAACAATATGTAAAGATTATATTAAACCTGACAATTGTGGAACTTAAATAGAACTGCAACTAAATAAAATATTCTATAATGAGAGAATACTGAAGGGTAAATGCATGACTGAATGTGACTATGTTATTTTACTATTTTTATTTTATTCTTTTTGTTAGGAAAAGTTGCTGCGAGCTTATTACTGTATATATTATTACTGTAGCCGTCCGGCTGGCTCAGTTGATAGCGTGCCTGAATCCCATCTTGAAGGTCTAGCGTTCAATCCCCTCTCAGATTGAAGTTTTTCTGGGATATAGCCGGCGGTTACCATCTCCCCATGAGCAAGGGGGATGGGTAATGGTCTCTGGTAGACTGAAGAAAGCCAAGCGCTTGTGAATCCTCGAAGGAGGAGAACGAGCGCTATATAAGTAACCAGACGATTATTATTATTATTATTATTATACTAATTAGCCTTTTACACTATCTACTAAGTGGTTTTCAGTCTCTCCATACTTAACCCTCTCCGATATATGACGCGATTTTGAGCCTATTAGGAATACTTTAAAGCCTTTGTTACCATCAGGGGTATTTAGAAACCTTTAGTTTAGTTACTTCAACCTCTGCAGTTGTCTTTGAGTTAGCTGTGGGCAGAAAACTAATTTTGGAGAGGTAATTATAAGAGTGAGAGAACTCTATTTCTTATTGCTAATCTGGCAACCTCTGCGTCATATGAGTCTGAAGGGGTTAATTATATTCCATGTACACATAACCATTCAGATTAATTCATCATCAGATATGCATAAAAATTGCTACAGAAAATTAAAATCACCCAAACCTTTGCATCATAAAATAAAATTAATAACTCAAATAATACTATACACAAACAAATTAACACCCCTGCTGTAGAACAAAAAGTGTAGAAAAGTTACTATAATACGACACAGGCACAGACTATTATGATACTATAGGAAGAGTGATAAGACCTAAACAAAATCAAACGCGTAACTGTACTGTAACTATTGTACTATCGAGCCTAAACCAACCAACCTGATATTGGCACCAACACTACAAACAAGATATAAGTACGGAACACATAAACACATCTGCTCTCTCTTTCTCTCTCTCTTTAACACTACAAAAAAGACAAAAGTAAGGATATGAGAGAGACCGATACCGTTAGCACAATCTGGTCCGACGTCTTGTGGGTTAGTATGATAATTTGTTTTTAATATTATTGAGGATTTTGCTTGTTCTTGCCATTTTCGAGTAATGTATTTTAGTTTGTTTCCTAGGATAATAAAAAAAACTTCCCAGACTTCCTTCAAACTAAAAAATGCCGACAGAGACCCTCTTCAAGCTAAATTTGTACATTTTTCGATAGAAAAATGTCTCTATCGCTCACCCAGGAAAAAATGGACACCTGAATGATATGAAGAGTCTTATTATCGCTAAACTTAAGGAGTGAAACTTCTTAAAATCTCCAAACTAATGGATTAAACTTTAAAACAGGGGAGCTCCAAAAAGACCTCACTCGGACCAAATATAGTTAGCTTAGAATTAAATATATGCTATACCGGTAAATTGAGGTACCTTAGGACAGGGACGTGACTTAGGCTACTGGTTAATATGTAATGAGCCACAGTAGAGTCAAAATGGTCCGATATTATAGATAAACAAATATGCATGTTGTGTTTTTCCGTGATATCAAGCCATTTTCTCATAACTGGCTCATTATTTTTGTGTATGCAGTGTTTACTCATATCAAGCCATTTTCTCATAGCTGGTTAATTATATTTACATGCTCAGTGTTAATCCATAATATCAAGCCATTATCTCATAACTGGTTTATTTACATGTACATTTTCATTGTTTACCTACAGTACGTTATTGAGCCATTGTCTTATATATAACCAAGGCATATTATATTTTATCCAAAATTATCTGAAGTACACATCCCTGTCCGAAGCTAGTCCAATGTACGACACCGCTATCGGTTAAATAATATCAAACAACGCAAATGTGACTAAATTATAGAGCCACATGAGCCTTCTCATAATTCTGGATAAAAAAAGGCCCAATCCTAATTATGAGTGACATAGAATTAATAATACTCTGGCTAATTCTTATTCCAACTCTATATGATAGTGGTTCTAAGGTCTTGAATTACCGGTACCACACTCTCTCTCTCTCTCTTTCTTTCATATCTGATATATCTGAATATTTTTTTTGGTATTCAGAATCAATCTCTTTCTCCGAATCTCCGAATAAGTATATCTGGCATAAAGAATGATGCCATGATTTGAATCTAGATCGGCTCAAATAGCTGCGCTGCGCTGCGCTGCTCTGCTCTGCTCTTTTTCTCTTTTTTCTCTTACCTGCTTACCTGATCTCCTAGTCAACAAATCTCAAAGCTAAAGTGTTCAAAATGGGCCCCGAGACGATAGCTACTAAACAAGAGGAGAATGCTGTCATGGCTCCGAATCCTGGGCGGCTTGAGCGGCAGCCCCCGCCAGAGCCCTCAGAACTATTTCGGGGAGGTGGTGACGCAACATGAAGGGGGAGATCAGGATGTTGGCATACTCACGAGCCTCGCACCATGTGTACTCCCATTCCCCTTCACTCACTTCCATTCTGGTCAAATAAAAAAGGAAAGTTATGTGTATTTTCATTGGCAATTCTTCTAATGCAACCACACATCTCTCTGATAACATTAAAATACTTTAAAATTTACCCCAAAAACATTCACTTAGGCTACAGTATTCAATTTATGTTAACTGAATAAATTACCACAGAAAGGACTTTATTACACACATACTGTAATTGAATTACTTATATGCCTCTAGAGAGGTTTTTGTTAGTAACGCAATGTGTAAAGTTCAATGAGAGATCTAAGTCTACAAGGAATCTGCTCTAATATAATGTAAAATTTGCAAAATAAACAAACCAAAACTTGGACAAACACAGTAAAAACACACAACAACTAATCAAAATCGCTGGGGAAACAACGCTTAAGCAAAATAATAGTTAATAAATAAAAGAACACAATCCACCACATAAGGTGTACATTACTATATGAGCAAGTTAATCTGTTTCCCAAGCAAACTAATCACACATAATAATAATAATAAGCATGTTACTTATTTCTCATAAGCGCCAATTTTTCCGAAGAATTCACTAGCGCTCGGAAAGAGAAAGAAAAAAGAACAAAATCAATGCATCAAAAGAAAGCTTATATACAACACATTTAACAATCACTAGCAATGGCAAAATAGCCTAAACTCTATAGCCATCTGTCATGACACCTCTCTCAAGATCATAGCTTCTCTCAAAGAGAAAAGTCTTAAGTTGTCTCTTGAAGCATTCAACAGAACTCAGTTGTCTCATGGACAGCAGCAACCTGTTATACAACCTCGGAGCCATGTAGGAGAATGACCTCTCAAAGAAAGAAGACTGCTGGAAAGCCCTTGGTTCATCAAGACGAAAAGTGTCATTGTCATGACGCATAACTACACCATGGCATGGTGTGCCGGTGGGCGCCTGAGCAGCTCCGCAAGGTACCTAGGCTCACCAAATTTGAGAACCTTAAAAGTCACTAAACACAACTTAAATTCTATGTTGTTGTTGTTGTTGTTGTTCCCTAAGCTGCCTGGCCGAACAGCCCCGAGTCCCTGAGGAAGGCCATGGCCACGATCGGGCTTTCCCACAGAGCTCTCATTGAGTGTAGATTGTGTTGTTGGCGTAAGTGGTTGTGTGAAATGCAGTCTTCTATTATGTGTTTAATGGTATGGGGTGCTGTGTTACATCCCGGGCAGGAGTCGACAACGGAGTCATCCAGTCTCTTCTGATAGCTCAGGAGAGCTGGATGGTGTCCGCATCTCAGCCTGGCCAGGTGGACTCTGTCCTCGCGAGGAAGGCAGGATTCGGAAGGATGGATTTCGGGAGGTCGTGCATGCAGCTGCGTGTTGTCTGTGAGTGAGTGGATGGATCGGTGAGAGATATGAGTATGGATGTGCTTCTGGAAGTTGGTTCGGGGTGGGCAGGGAGGGAGAGAGGACAATAATTGTGTGTGATACCGTGTGCTGGGTGTTGTTTTGATATTTCTTGGTGTCTGTGGGTGTGTTGCCATGTAGTTTAGTGGGTGGTCTTGGTTCGTGGAGGCTGCTGCCAGGAATTGAGTGCCTCTCATGTCCAGATGGTCTTTGACTTTGAGGATTTTGGTTTCTTGATGTAGGTGATCTGTGGGTGCAGTAGCTGTGCAGCCTGTAATGATCTTCAGGGCTTTGTTTTGAATAGTCTGTAAAGTCTTATGATGTGTTTCAGCTAGGTTAGAAGCCCAGGCTGGGCTTGCGTATTCCATCACTGATCTTATGTATTGTTTATATACTGTGGTGGTAGTTTCTTTGTTGTGTCCAAATTTTGTGTGAGCAAGTGACCTGAGGGCGTTAAGTCTGGGTGTCAGTTTCTTTTTAATGTTTGTGGTGTGCTGTTTGAATGTCATATGAGTATCATATGTTACTCCTAGGATTTTGGGTGTGTGTGTATGTGTTAGGGGTGTGTTGTTTATGGTGAGTTGAGGGATGTATTCGTGTTCTCCTGTCCAACTTGTGAGCAGGATTGCGGTGGATTTGGCTGGGGCTCGATTAAGTCTGTTTGTAGTGCACCAGCCATGTAGTGTGTTGAGATAGGGTTGAAGGAGATCTGTTGCTCTTTTTGGGTCATGGTGTGTGCATGTGAGTGTTATGTCGTCTGCATAGGAGGCTAAGTTTATTTGGGGTGTATTGGGTGTAGTTATATCGTGCATGTACAGATTGAAGAGTGCGGGCGATAGGACGGATCCTTGTGGGACTCCGTTTGGAAAGTTTCTGATTTTAGATGACTGACCGGCAAAAGATACGTGTGCACATCTGCCTGCTAGGAAGTTGGCCAGCCACCTTTTTGTGTTGTTGTGCATGTTTGTGTTGTAGATTTTGTTTGTTAGGTTGTGGCGGGGGATGGCATCGAAGGCTTTACTAATGTCGAGTGTGGCTAATAGTGATCTGTGTGGTGGTCTAGCTGAGTTGATGCCGTCGAAAGCTCTTTGTGAAAGGTCTGTGAGAAGAGTGTTTGTGGAGTGCAGTGTCCTAAAGCCATGTTGTGTTGGAGCTAGGGGTAGGTCAGGTGTAATTAGTTGTAATACTAGGCGTTCCATGACTTTGGAGGGGGAGCAAAGGAGTGTGATGGGGCGGTGGGAGGAGGGTAGCGTGGGGTCTTTGTTGGGTTTGGGGAATGTGATGATGATACCATGCTTCCAAATGTCTGGTATTGTGTTGTGTGAATAGCTGTAGTTTGATATGTTAGTGAGTGCTTGTATGCCTTGTGGTCCCAGGTGTCTGAGGTGTATGTTGCTTATGTTGTCTAGGCCACAGGCGGGTGAGTGCTTGAGATTGTTGATGATATGCTTTGTCTGGTGATTGGTGAAGGGTGTATAGTCAGGGTCTGTGGGGAATTGTCTCTTACGTCGGATGACACGTCGGTCGTCTTTGTGAGGTTTTAGGTGGCTGACATGTGAGAAGTGATTGATGAGAGTGTTTGCTTGTTGTTTACATGAAGGAGTAGAGTCTGTTGTTGTGATTGCAGCATGTGATTGTGTTGTGTTGCTGTTGGAAAGTGTGATGCTGTTTAGTGTTTTGTAGAGTTTTTTGGGGTTTGTTTTGTGATCAAGTGTTTGTAGGAAGTTATTCCAATTTAGTTTTTGTTGTTCTTGTATTTTGTTGTTAGTTTGGGTGTTGAGTGCTTGAATTTGTTGTGTGATGTCTTGTGTGTGGGGTGCTGGGGAGTGTTTCAGTATGTCGCGTTGTCTGATGAGGTTTTGAATTTCTGGTGTGAAGTTGGGGTTGTGTCTTTTTCTGTTACCTCTTGGAATGTGTTTCTTGTCAGCGTTTTGGATAGTTTTATTGAGTATGTGTACAGCATTGTTGATGTTAGTGATGGGTGTACTGTTTAGAGTTGTGAAGTGTTGTTCTGTCTCATTTGTGAATGCTTCCCAGTTAGCTCTTTTATAATTGGTGTATGTGTGTTTGTGGCTAGCTGGGGTGAGTCTGGTTTTGGTGGTGATAATGATCGGGAGGTGGTCAGAGCCTAAGGTTCTGACCACCCTCCAGGATGTTGTGGGGGCGAGTTCTGGGGAGCAAAAGGTGATGTCTGGAGATGATGGGTTATAGAGGGGCTTGGTGAGGAATATGGGTATGTTGATGGATGTCGTTAAGGATGATGAGGTTATCGGTTTGGTTTTGTAGTACCAGCACTCTGTCTGTGTCGGGGTTGTCGACAAACCAGGCCGACGTCTTGGCGTTGAAGTCACCACCCAGGATGATGTGTGGGGTGTGTGGGGTGTTTGTGATGTGTTGTAAGTGTGGTCTGTATTCATTTGGTACTGTAGGGGATGTTTGGGGAGGGATGTATGTGTTTATGATGGTTATGTTGGAGTTGTTGCCAGTGCGTATTTTAATTGACTGTATTTCTGTTGTGTTAAATTCTATTCTTGCTCTTACTGGCAGCCAGTGCAGTTCTATGTGAAGAGATGTAGTAGGAGTTCTAGGTGGAACACCAAAAATGAGTCTTGCGGCCCTGTTAAGAACAGACTGAACTTTCTTTAAAATATAATTTGGAAGACCCACCAACAGGGCATTGCAATAATCAACACGAGAGAAGACCAATGAGTGAACCAACGTCAGGAGGCAACGTCTGGTTATAAACGGCTTCACCAAATAGAGATTTCTGATGTGCAAGTAACAACTTTTAACCATCTGGTTTACATGCTCTTTGAAATCTAATCAGGAGCTCACATATACACCCAGATTTCGAACAGAGTTGACCGGTCGCAGCTGAGATCCACCCACATTGATGGAGAGGGCACCTACTATATCATCAGCTCTTCTATTTCCTCGGATGATGAGAATATCAGTTTTACCATCATTTAGTTTAAGTTTTCTCGCTCTCATCCACTTCTTGATATCAGACATCAACAATTCCATCTTACTCCGTATATCAACTATATTTGTGATTCTCACATAAATCTGGGTGTCATCTGCATTAAGTGAAACGTGACATTATGTGCACGAAGCAGAAGAGACAAACTGCTGATATAAATTATGAATAGGATAGGACCTAAAACTGATCCCTGCGGAACACCATACTGCAGGGGTGTCGAGTCCGAGACCATTTGATTTACCATCACACTCTGGGATCTACCTGACAAGTACGACCCAAGAAGCAAGAGAGCGGAATCACGCACACCACAATCATAAAGATCACTCAATAACAACTCGTAATCCACTGTGTCAAAGGCCGCAGAGAGATCAAGCAAGACCAATAGTGAGGCCACACCATTGCAAATGTTCTCAACTAGATCATTATGTACTCTAATCAATGCTGTTTCAGTTGAATGATGCTGTCGGTAAGCAGACTGAAAAATTGGGATAGTTTCATTCTGCTGAAGTAGTGGTTGTAATTGGTCAAGTATTGTACGCATTGGTGGCGGATTCTGATGAGAAACTGCAGCGGGTAGTCAAAGAGTTTGGTGTGGTTTGTGGAAGGAGGAAACTGAAGGTGAACGTCAATAAAAGTAAAGTAATGGTGTGTAATAGGGGAGAGCATAGGGTGAATCTAGATGTGAGGCTGGATGGGGAAATATTGGAACAAGTAGAGTGTTTTAAATATCTAGGAGGAACGATAAGCAGGAGTGGAGGTATGGAAGTGGAGGTAAAACAGAGAGTGTGTGAAGGAAGGAAGGTTTTCGGAGCAATGGGAAGTATGTGGAAGACGAGAAATCTCGGAGTGAAAGTAAAAAGTGCATTGTATCAAGGAATTGTTGTGCCAACAGTGATGTATGGGGCTGAGACATGGGCTCTGAAGAAAAAGGAGAAAAGAGGGCTGGATGTGATGGAGATGAGCTGCTTGAGGAGTATGTGTGGAGTTACTCGTAGAGACAGATTGAGGAATGAAGAGATACGTAGGAGAGTGGGGCAGCAGGAACATTTGTCGGCCAGAGTGGACAGAAGGGTGCTGAGCTGGTATGGTCATGTTGAACGAATGGGAGATGAAAGGCTTACAAAGATAATATGTGAGTCAGGTACAAGGGGAGATAGAAGGGCAGGAAGACCCCCATTGAGATGGAGAGACTGTGTAAGAAAGGCTTTGGATGATAGAGGAATGACTATAGATCAGGCAGGGGAAGTGGTGGTGGACAGGAGTGAATGGAGAATGCTTGTGAATAGTTGAGTGAACACGTGGTCATTTGGAGTAAGGGGTCGGGCGCAAGTTCGACTAGATAATATTCCATCAGGCGCCTGGCCCGGGGAGACAAATAATATGAAGGGTGTGCCTGGAAGTGTGGTGGGAGGGCTTGTGACTTTGGCTCCGCTGCATGTCTGCCTGCCGAGATCGGAACCTCTCCGGGTGGTCAGGGGCCGGGGGAGTGCTGGAGCGACCTTGGTAACCCTGGTCTCTGGGTCTTCTCCTGGGTGACCTGGATGTGTGTGAGTTTGTGTTTTTTATCAGTGTTTATTTTTTGTTTTATGTTGTTTTTGTGTTTTACCTGTTCTTGCTCTGTCTTGAGTCGGCTACCCCCAAAATGGGGATTGGGCCTGAGCATATAGATAGATAGATAGATAGATAGATTGTACGCTCTAATATCTTTGATATGAAGGACAGGTTGGAGACAGGACGGTAGTTCAACATGTTCTCAACATCAAATCCAGGTTTCTTTAGACTAGGTCGGAGTAGTGCATGCTTTTCAGAATGTGGGAAGTTACCTTCAGAGAAGCACTTATTAATTATTTTGGAAATAACCTCAACTGTGTGATCATAGACTCTTGGTAGCTTGGAAACATTTATGGGATCCAACGGGCAAAATGTTTTATTGAGGTTTCTTATGTAGGACGAGATCATGTCCACCTCTACTGAGTGAAAGGATGAGAGGACATTATTAGGAATGTGTCGGGGTTGGAGTACAACTGAAAGTTCTTCACCAACAGAAGCATCATCCAGTTCCTGTCTTATGCAAGTATCTTGCCAGCAAAAAATGACACAAAATTGGCAGCCAACTCGGCATCGGGTACAGAAGGTCTTAAGCTGACTCTTGTTTTTCCAAGTAAACTGTTTACAATTGAAGCCAACCTCCTCTGGTCGTTACCACATGAGTCAACTTTTCCCTGATAATACACTTTCTTTTCATCTTTGATTGTGTGGACCACAGCTCTTCTGGCTGACAGATATTGCAACCATGTAGAGTCTGTTTTATTTTTCCGCCATTCACGTTCAGCTCTTCTACGCGCTCTTCTAAGAAATTTAACTCGAGTGCTATACCAGGGTGAATCATCTCGTACTATGATTTTCTTCTCTACTTCTGGACAGTGATGATCGAACACTAATTTAAATGCATTTCTATGTACCTCTACCAGCTCATCTGAAGTAAGGTTGGAAGTATCAATACTTCCCAAGTACTGTTTTACTTCACTGCTAGCCAAATTTTGGTCTGTATTTTTATAATTTCTAAATCTGATTACTTTTTCATGTGTGAGTGGCTTAGGGAAATCAAAGCTGAAAGTAATCAAAGCATGATCAGAGGTATTAGGGTCAGCATTCTCAACATCAACATCCAGAACACCACCACAACCCACAGGAGAGAGAACCAAGTCAAGGGTGTGTCCCAAGATATGAGTTGGGTGCGACACATGGTTTACAAAATTGTTCTGATCAGTCAACTCAAGGAACTCAGGAGAGAACGGCTTCAGATGAGGGCTGTCAACCCAGTAATTAAAATCTCCACATATCAAGTCTTCCGGTTTTAGAAGAAAATTCCTCGAGAAACTGCCCAAACTCTTCCATAAAACCCTTATCTGTGCCACGATGGCCAGGCCTATAGACAACTGCCATTCTTAGAATTTGTTGAGGAGTTTTATTTCCACTTCCAACAGTTCATAATAAAGAGGGGCTGGGTTATGGCTTATTTGCAAGATATTCACCAGAGATGTGGAGTAGACAACTGCCATTCCACCACCCGGATGATCTTCCCTAGGCCTAGGAACATTTATTATGGAATGGGTTTTAGGCAATGCCGCCTGGATAATATTCAGATCTGACTCGAACAACCAGGTCTCAGTGAGACATAATACATCAAGGTTACGTTCATCCAAGATCTCGCAAATATGATCCATTTTATTACGCAAGGAACGAACATTCAACAGACCCAGTTTCAACCGGCTCCCTTGTGCATTTTTCAGTTTTTTGAACCTACAAAATTGGTGTTTTCAATAACTTTATTTCTCTGAGCTGTCATTAGAGGACAATTTCTACTTGAGGCGAAATGATTTAGCGGCTCCGTAACTGATGTGGAGCTCATACAATTTATACATTTGGGGGAAGTCTTGTTGGTGCAGTCTTTTGAGTTATGAGTACCGGCACAGAAGTTGCATTTTGGATCCTCATTTTTCCAATAACACCTGTCACTGGTATGGCCAAAGCCCTGGCAATGGTAACATTGTGTTACCCAGAAGCGATCGTATGCATGACATCTCACAAGTCCAACATACACAGAATTGCCATTATCCACAATGGAAGAGCGTACCGGTATATAACAACGCATTATCGTCACGTTCAAGGAATTAGTCAATTTGGGAAGTCCGCTCTATGTCGAATCCTGAAAATCAATCTGTCATAACCTCTGCTTACCTTTTGTCTGTATGTATTAATTGTTTATATATTTTTCTATTGTTATTATCAATATTTTTTTAATTATTTGTTCTTGTTAAAAGAGTACTCTTTGTTTAATTTGTTGTTGCTTCTTCATATTTTGCAATTATTTTTCTTTATAACCGTCCTGGTGGTGTAATGGTTAAGGTGGCAAAAATATGTGTGTGATAACCCGGGTTCGAATCCCGGTGGATCATATATACTTTAATTAATTTCAGTGGGGGTGTGGTGGTGAGATTAATAAAAATAATATTATATTGTATCTATTCATTATCGATAGTATCAATTGCTCACTTTTGCAATTTCCTTAGTTTATTTGTAAAATAAATTTAGGTTATTTGTAATTTGTAAATGGTAGGGGTCACTTGAGGCATGCTATGCTTACAGGTATCTACCCGATAGCACTATCGTTAGTGAGTGCTATTTGTATTTTGTACTAAATATTGTTAATGTCTTGTCAAGTTGCAAATTTGAATTTAATAGAATATTTTGCACTAATTGTAGTTTCTTTATTCATGCAGAGTTTAGTCAAATTTACCAGAACGTCCCGGACTTCTCAAATTTACCAATTCTTTGAACGTGACGATAGTGCGTTGTTATGTGTGCGATTAGTTTGCTTGGGAAACAGATTAACTTGCTCATGTAGTAATGTACACCCTATGTGGTAGATTGTGTTCTTTTATTTATAAATTATTATTTTGCTTAAGCGTTGTTTCCACATAGCGATTTTGATTACTGTACAGTAGTTGTTTTATCTTTTTACTGTGTTCGTCCAAGTTTTCTCTTTGTAAGAAGCTACGATCTCGAGAGGGGTGTCATCATGGAGGGCTATAGGGTGTAAACTATTTGCCACAGCTGGTGGCTGGGTGATGCATATAGGTTTTGTGTTGCATTGATTTAAGCGACTTGTGTTTTTTTGTTTTCGAGCGCCAGTGAATTCTGCGGAAAAATTGGCGATTGTGAGAAATAAGTAACATGCTTATTATTATTATTATTAAGTTTTACATTATAATCCTACCGAATGGATGAAAGAATAATTTTTCTACAGGGTTAAACTAGATATTTTCATTGACAAGAATATTAATACTCTACTTTGAGTATTGTCACTAACAACCGACCCTCCTGGCCGGGGACAAAATTGCCAACCAGAAGGGGGACATCCGGCTACCGACCATGGAGAGCAGTCCTGGGAGCCAAGCCGCCACAATAAACCCCTGCCGGGGCTGTTCGGCCAGGCAGCTTAGGGAACGACAACAACATGAGAGATAGTCCAACAAATTCACTCAAGATAGGACTTCACAACATTCTACTTACACCAGGTTCCTATTTACAGCAAAACCCTCTCCTTTGGATCCCGAGTTACGGGAAGCCTGTGACTTTTCAACAAAGTATTCAATACAGACTTTACACATCTCTTTTGGATAATGTCTAAACAAAGGTATACAGTCCATATCACTAGCTCTCTCTTCCAGACTTCCCAAGGTAAAAGTCTGAAAGAGAAGGGTTTAACAGGTATCACGAGCGTTTATCGTAAATTCTCGATAATCAGCATTTCTGGGATCATTTGCTTTGAAATCGGAACAAGACAGAAGACATAAATATAAGTGACAGAATTACTTGTAAAATTTGCTTCATAGACTGCCAACCAGTGTTGAGGATATAAGTTAAGGGAAAAAGTACTTGTGTGAGATCAACTTTACTGCCATGGGAACAGGTCATTGGATGTGATAATAATACCCATCCTCTTCTTCCTGCCCATTGTTTAGGATTGGCCAAAAGCTTTATCTAGTCATACCTGTCTTCAACGGGGAGGTTGGGGAAGCAGTAGAGGATGCGGCCGGGGGGGACGAGGGGAGTCTCAGTGTGGCGAGGAGTTGCCGTTGCTGATGTTTGTTGATTACTATTACTCCCGTTGACGCCACTACCGCCGTTGGGGTTGTTTATGTTTACACGCACGTCCTCCATACTCTCCTGCGGGGGTTGAAATTTCTGTAAGTGGCATTGAAAGAGTGAGTGAACAGCAAGTCGAGAAAACTTAAAAAAATAATACAGTTGATACCTGGTAGTTGAGATAACAATAATAGGTAGTAATAAATTGGAAATTGGAATAACTTCCTACAAACACTTGATCACAAAACAAACCCCAAAAAACTCTACAAAACACTAAACAGCATCACACTTTCCAACAGCAACACAACACAATCACATGCTGCAATCACAACAACAGACTCTACTCCTTCATGTAAACAACAAGCAAACACTCTCATCAATCACTTCTCACATGTCAGCCACCTAAAACCTCACAAAGACGACCAACGTGTCAACCGACGTAAGAGACAATTCCCCACAGACCCTGACTATACACCCTTCACCAGACAAAGCATATCATCAACAATCTCAAGCACTCACCCGCCTGTGGCCTAGACAACATAAGCAACATACACCTCAGACACCTGGGACCACAAGGCATACAAGCACTCACCAACATATCAAACTACAGCTATTCACACAACACAATACCAGACATTTGGAAGCATGGTATCATCATCACATTCCCCAAACCCAACAAAGACCCCACGCTACCATCCTCGCACCGCCCCATCACACTCCTTTGCTCCCCCTCCAAAGTCATGGAACGCCTAGTATTACAACTAATTACACCTGACCTACCCCTAGCTCCAACACAACATGGCTTTAGGCCACTGCACTCCACAAACACTCTTCTCACAGACCTTACACAAAGAGCTTTTGACGGCATCAACTCAGCTAGACCACCACACAGATCACTATTAGCCACACTCGACATTAGTAAAGCCTTCGATGCCATCCCCCGCCACAACCTAACAAACAAAATCTACAACACAAACATGCACAACAACACAAAAAGGTGGCTGGCCAACTTCCTAGCAGGCAGATGTGCACACATATCTTTTGCCGGTCAGTCATCTAAAATCAGAAACTTTCCAAACGGAGTCCCACAAGGATCCGTCATATCGCCTGCACTCTTCAATCTGTACATGCACGATATACCTACACCCAATACGCCCCAAATAAACTTAGCCTCCTATGCAGACGACATAACACTCACATGCACACACCATGACCCAAAAAGAGCAACAGATCTCCTTCAACCCTATCTCAACACACTACATGGCTGGTGCACTACAAACAGACTTAATCTAGCCCCAGCCAAATCCACCGCAACCCTGCTCACAAGCTGGACAGAACACGAATACATCCCTCAACTCACCATAAACAACACACCCCTAACACATACACACACACCCAAAATCCTAGGAGTAACATATGATACTCATATGACACTCAAACAGCACACCACAAACATTAAAAAGAAACTGACACCCAGACTTAACGCCCTCAGGTCACTTGCTCACACAAAATTCGGACACAACAAAGAAACTACCACCACAGTATATAAACAATACATAAGATCAGTGATGGAATACGCAAGCCCAGCCTGGGCTTCTAACCTAGCTGAAACACATCATAAGACCTTACAGACTACTCAAAACAAAGCCCTGAAGATCATTACAGGCTGCACAGCTACTGCACCCACAGATCACCTACATCAAGAAACCAAAATCCTCAAAGTCAAAGACCATCTGGACATGAGAGGCACTCAATTCCTGGCAGCAGCCTCCACGAACCAAGACCACCCACTAAACTACATGGCAACACACCCACAGACACCAAGAAATATTAAAACAACACCCAGCACACGGTATCACACACAATTATTGTCCTCTTTCCCTCCCTGCCCACCCCGAACCAACTTCCAGAAGCACATCCATACTCATATCTCTCACCGATCCATCCACTCACTCACAGACAACACGCAGCTGCATGCACGACCTCCCGAAATCCATCCTTCCGAATCCTCCCTTCCTCGCGAGGATAGAGTCCACCTGGCCAGGCTGAGATGCGGAAACCATCCAGCTCTCCTGAGCTATCAGAAGAGACTGGATGACTCCGTTGTCGACGCCTGCCCGGGATGTAACACAGCACCCCATACCATTAAACACATCATAGAAGACTGCATTTCACACAACCACTTATGCCAACAACACAATCTACACTCAATGAGAGCTCTGTGGGAAAGCCCGATCGTGGCCATGGCCTTCCTCAGGGACTCGGGGCTGTTCGTCCAGGCAGCTTAGGGAACAGGAACAACAACAACAACAATAATAGGTAGTTAATATAAAATTAATAACAGTATTGAATGTGGCCGGAAGGGAGGAGGGAAGTCTCAGTGTGGTGGTGGTATGGGTGCTGTTTATTGTTGTTAAGGAATGCTGGTAGTAAAGAAAGGCTAAAGAATGACATATATCTTTAGACTGAATGAGTGGCAGTTCAGAGGGTGAGTGCAGCTACGCACTGTCACGGCGTAATGAGTGGCGGCTGAGAAGTACTGTAATGAGAAGAATGGTGAAATGAGAATAAATAAAAAAAGCGACTAGAGTAATAAGGAAAAAATAAATAGAATTAAGTGATGAGCTGTATGAGTGGGACAGGAAAACAAGAATATGAAGAGTGAGTGGGATCAGAGTTGTGAGATCGGAGGAATGAGTGGTGTCCAAGAATTTAGTCTAGTTAAAGTAGTTAGCAATGTAAGAGAAATAAGTTGAAGTTGAATAGGATAAACAGAGTGAGTTGAGTGAGACGTCTAAGTATGGTAAATAAAAGTAAGTGTGTATGATAAGCTTCATTCTTTCTTAATTCAGGCTATATTCTTATTTATTTACCTTGCTTGTGTTATTATCATTATCATTATTAAGATTTTATTGTTGTAATTATTATTATTATTATCGAAGTCCTACAATATATATACGGTACAAACACTGAACAAAATATTCTGGATTTGAATAATACACATACTGTACTGTACAATGACAGTTTTCCAATATGTAAGTACTATATAAAGTATTTACACTTGAATCATCACACTATTATAATAAAAAAGTACTACAGTAAGATAGACATTTACTGAGATTTTGGTAAGATACAATCTACAGTATACTAAATACTTGTGTGACATTTAACTTGTTATCTATCAGGTTATATATATATATATGAGAAATTATACTAAATTAAATGTTCTAAAATCTGAAGAGCACTAGATATAAATTTCACTAACTTTAGATGCAAATTAGAAAAGAAAACTAAAACAAAATATTACCGGGTAACTACCCACTGTAACATAATATACAAATTATTACAAAGGTGCTAATTACAAACTATGCAGCTGTAATTACCAAATACAAAACTGCATCTGTAAATCGTGTAGCCTGATTATTTACCAACAAGAGGTTACAATAATGATGTTGATGGCTGCAAAAGTCAAACATCAACAGCTTACTAACAATACTGACGCTTGTATTCCTAACAATTCTTTCCCTTCACAGCACCTGATACCGAACGAATATTGTGAGAATGAGTGTTGTTTACAAAGATTAGACGTATTAGAATTCCTATTTCTTATGGTAACAAAAATGTTGAAGTTATTTTGTCCATTATCAGAGCAGGGGGCTAGGAATCCTCCTCCCCTTGTATAATTCTCCTATTCGATGAGACAGAGAAACGGACGAGGGATCGCGAAAGTGGTCCCGGACCCTGAGAATAGGAACTTTAAATGTTGTTTCTGTTCGGGCTCTGTCTCGTGTCGGCCACCCCCAGCAATGGGGTAAGTACCTGATTATATACAGTACATTCATACATACTGTACATACATTAACAGCGCTGCGAAGGGAAAGAATAGTTTAAGAACACAAGCGTTAGTTTGTTTACAGCATGAGCAGCTGTAAATGTCACCTTAAGGCCGCGTCATACAGAACTCGAATCCACCAGAACCCACCGGAATTAATTCAAAAATTCAAATTTTAGCCACTTCTTCCCCATTCTGGTCTATTCTTGTACGTGTTCTAGTTAGATTCTTGTCTATTCTTGTGTTTCGAGTGATGTTCTAGTCGTCACTCGATTGATCGAGTGAGTGAGCAAAAAGTTAGTGCATGCGTTAACTTTCTACGATTTATCGAGTGAAAAAAACGTTAAAAATTATTGAGTTACATTCTAGTCGTATCCTGGTCGCATTAGAGTCGCATTCTACCTATTCTGGTCATGTTCTGATGTAATTTTTATAGTCGATGCCGAATCGAATTACAGTACTTGAATGTAACTCGATGCCACTCGATAATGACCGGAAGTCAACTGGATGACAAGTTGATTATTCCACTTTAAAATTGAATGTAATGGAATGAGAGTTGAATATAACTCGAATTAAGAATACAACTGGATGCTGACTAGAATGACTGGTAGATGACTGCATACTTGCTTGATGTATCGAGTGTACACTGGATGTCGACTCGAACATGACTAGAAGTACTAGAATACAAGTGGAATCCAACTAGAAGGTAACTGGAATACAACCAGAATATAACTCGACTAGGTGCGGCCTCAAATATATAACGGATTGAAAACAAATAAATAAAAATAATAATAAATAAAATAAAATATAAAATCTGCCCTAT
This sequence comes from Paralithodes platypus, assembly GCA_032716605.1. Lineage (NCBI taxonomy): Eukaryota > Metazoa > Arthropoda > Malacostraca > Decapoda > Lithodidae > Paralithodes > Paralithodes platypus. Next base: position 44,861,053 of record CM064520.1, read on the forward strand.
ACGAGGCCATTGTATTTCAAGTAGTACCTGGAATCAAACTTACTCATCTAACTCTCCACACCTTAACTCCGGCTTCCCCTCAGTTGTGTCTACCAATGAAAAGTGTTCTTGCTTCACCCCAGCTGTGTGAGTTAAGGGGGTAGGGTTACTTTTTGGTCTATTTTTTATTTAGCCTATATATATTTTTTTGTTTTTACTTTCTTCGCTAAACATCCATCAAAGCTTAAAAAACACACTCAATTCGAGATTAATTTGTACATTTTTCGGTAGAAGTGTCCCAGCCGATGGCCAGTTCCTCCTAAAGTTACAGGCTCGCTATCGCTCGCCAGGAAATAAACCTATGCCTAAATGGCACGAAAGGTCTTAATATTAACAAAGAAATAGGGCAATTTTTTTTATAACCGCCAAACTAATGGAATGAACGTCATAACATCTAAAAACTAATGGGGCTAAACATGAGGGAGAAGGGGGTCCAGAAAAACCCTATCTCCACCCCCCCCCCCCCTCCCCTCGTGTACGTGTATGTGTGTATGTGATTGAAAGTGCTTATGTTGCCGTGGTGAGTGCCCTGTTACTACTGGTGTGCCTGTGAACCAATCCTCCCTTTATATACTCAAAGGTTCCTCATCGAGTCACCTTCTGCCTATTCGAGTCACGTTCCACTTACGTTCGAGTTACGTTCAACTTAGTTCCACTTACGTTCGACTTAACTTCATGTAATTCTGGTCATGATATACTGACATTCCGGTCTCATTCTGGTCATTCGAGTTGCATTCGACTTGGGATCGAATAGTCTTCTTTCCACATCCGGTTTCCTTCGAGTCACTTACTGGTTAACATCGACTCATATTTGGGTTACATTCGAGTCCGAGTTACGTTCGAGTTACATTCCGGTCATTGACGGGTCGCATTCTACTCTGAAGTCACACTCGATTAAGGCCGCGTAATTCTCGTCAATTCCGGTGAAAAGTTCGATTCCAGTGGGTTCTGGTGGATTCGAGTTCTGTATGACACGGCCTTTACACTCTGACATTATGTGCAGATATTAAATTATACAATTCCTACAATCTTACATGCATAAGACAATGGTTTGGTATGGTGTCAGTCTTGTGACATTCAGATGTCAAATTTAAACCTTAAAGTAAAATATAAGCAGATAAATAAATTAAAGTCATGAAATGCAAAGATCTACTTTTCATGGGATTTTAAGGATATACAGTAAGTAAATTCTTTAACACAAAATCATAATTTAATTTAAAATAATCTTACTCCCCCAGGAAGTACTCAAACCAAATAGCCCATATGCAAGATAAAGAACGGGTTCGGAAGGTTACCTTCGTGCTCTACATATTGAGCCCAAGGCCCTTAAACTCATGGTCAATCATGCTAACTGATGCACCACATAAACACCAGTGCAGATTCACAGTAAATTCTTCATGATTTAGGGTACCGGTACACCAGAGATGACGCCTAACTATAGAAGGCTGTAAGTATTTTGGTCTTACTGCAAACAATCTGCTCAATGATAGAGGTTGGGGATACATGTTTGGCGTATAGTATGGTCTTTCACCGATGCTAATTTGCAATAGTGCAAATAAGAGGTTTGAATTTCTACAAATTTATATAATAAGGTTGCATTATCTGTACTTAAGGTGTAGGAGAATATTAACAACCATAATATGCCTAGAGCTTACTTACTTAAAGACAAATTAAAATACATAGTGTACTGTACTGCAAATTTAAGTTGGACACAGGAATCTGTATACACTCTGTGATTTTATGTGTGGAATGGAAATTAGTATGAATGAATTAAAGTGTATTTTCTTATGCAGTAGGTAAGTAATCTAACAAATTAACTGTTTTATAGCAAATTATTCCTTTAAGTCAGCCACACTATTTCTTACCATACATAAAATGAGGGAGTGATAACCAATTCATATGACCAAGTGTACAATATACTCTACTAGAGATATGGTGTTGAGTTTATAACAACCCTGGTTTAACACTAGTGTACAGTATATACTGTGCCTCACTAGTATTAGGTTAAGTAAAGCAAAACACTGCAGAACAATCACAAACACACTTTGACTCAAGCAAAATACACTGATATAGAGTAAAAAATTAGTTAATATTTGTTTTCTATGTGGATGAGGAGAGAAAAGGCAGAACTGCCTGTGACGATTGCCTCCCCCAGAGTTGAAAGAGTGACAGGGCCAAAATCAAGGAACTTTCAAGCCAAAATGCCTGAACACACAGAGTTTGAAGCAATTTAAGTCATAGGATGAGGGGCTTATCCTTCAAAGTTTATATATATAATCCAAAAAAATGTACTTTAAATATTTTTAAGTACTATAGGCATTATAATTAATTATATTAAAGTTGCCATACATTTGAGTCTCAACTGGTACTAGGAGAATCTAACTTGCAATTCAAGAAAGATTTCCGTTTGAGGGATTTTTTTCTTGACCTCTTTCTCCCTCATGTTTAGCCCCATTGCTTAAGAGATTTTAAGACGTTCGCCCCATTAGTTTGGCGATATTAAGAAGTTTCACCCCACTTCTGTCAATTGGAAGACCTTTTGTGCCACTTAGGTGTCAATTGGCCTTCGGCCAGGAAATTTTTCTACCAAAAAATTTACAAATTTATCTTGAAAGAGGCTTAAGAGGGTGAAATTTTAAGCTTGATGGAAGTCTAGGGAACAAATTTAAAACCTCCCCTTCAAGCTAGAACAGGCAATGTCAAGTTTTAATTAAGGCAAGAGGGACAAATTAATTAATTGGCATTTTTTTTGTTCTTCTTAAATAACAAGGCCTTTCTTTTGGATATTTTCTAGGTTTTGCAAAAATGTTACACTGAAGTGATAATACTGTATTGGCCTTGATAGCACTAACGGACTCTGTAGGCAAATATAAACAAATAAATAAATACAAATATATCATCCTCAGCAGTAGCATTAAGAGGACAGTGGTTATTTTGGGGGGTCTATTTACTTATACAGTACAGTATATACTGTATACTGTATTCATTTATTTTTTTAGTTTTCTCGCTAGACCTTCATCAAGCTTAAAAACCACATCCTAGACCCCCTTCGAGATAAATTTGTACATTTTTCGATAGAAAATTTTCGGTTTCTCTAAAAATTCCAGGCTCGCTTTCGCTCGCCAGGAAAAAATGTATACCTAAATGGCACGAGAGGTCTTGATATTGATATAGAAATGGGACAAAAAGTTTTAAAATCAACAAACTAATGGGGTGAACATCTTAAAATATGAAAACTGATAGGGCTAAACATGAGGAAGAAGGGGGACCAGAAAAACGACCCATCCCCTCTTAACTCCTTCAGTGCGGGCTGTTATATAAAAAATATGGTCATCACTGCGGCACTTGTCATAATAATTGTCCTATGACAATTGCCAAATTTCTGCCTTGAACAAGGGCTGGGAGGCAGGCGAGCGAGTCTAAGCAGCGCGGGACCGTCCCATCCACCGCTCCCCGTGTCTGAGCCATCACTAGTGGCAGTGGGAGACATCTCCAACTCCCTTACAGACTTGGGAATAGCGGAAACCGCTCAAACTCGCTATTTTTTACCTATTTAGCGTCACGTGTGCAATATCGTTGCACGGCGACCAGTGGTCGTACAGACATGATTCAGGTGTCATTGGAAAGGTCTATTCCTCTGCTTTCAAGGATATATCATTGAAATACGTTCTAGCTCTTGTTTATACATGAAAAAGTGCAGGGAATGAAGGTTACTTTTAGTCCAAAACCCCCGTATGGTACAGTGCAGACCAAGCAAGTGTCATATGACAAGTGCCGCAACAAAAGTGTTAAAGGAAAAAGTTATTTCCAGTTCCTTGAATCAGTCTCGATATAGCAATTTGATATTTTATGACATTGGCCCTTCTTGTTCTCACCTTAGAGTAATTCTGTGAACGAGTGAGAATAATAATACAGTACCTAGCCACTAATATTGTATGTACTGTATGTAATGGGTATGGAAAATGTGTACTCTAGCATGGGAGAGGGGGAGTGCACCTGATGACTTTAAGACAGGCATAATAGTCCCCCTATACAGTATAAGGGTAAAGGGAAAAGAGGAGTGTGTGGTAACCACCGAGGAATATGTCTTCTAAGCGTAGTAGGGAAGGTGTACAGTAGGGTAATAATAATAATAATAATAATAGTTCTTAAAGCTAGCGCATGTGCCAGCTAAGGATAACCCAATAAGGCCGATTAGGCGTATTTCCATTGGCGTCCTGTACTACTACCCCATCCCCTTGCTCATGAGGGACGGTAACGACTCAGTGCTTGTGAAAAACCTTTAATGCGCCGAGCGTGGGCGCGATCCTGGGCCTTCTGGGTGGAAGTCCAAGACGCTAGTCACTACACCAGCGAGCCGCTAAACTACACCAGCGAGCCGCTGGTAGGGATTGAGAGAGTGAGAACGAGAACGGAGAAATGGATAGGTGACGAGGAGGGAGGTTTTAGGAAAGGAAGAGGATGTGTACATCAGATTTTTACCCTGAACTGTGTTGTGGAGAAATATCTGGAGAAGCAACATAAGCTGTATGTTGCCTTTATGGACTTGGAGAAGGCCTATGACAGAGTGGATAGAGAAGGTATGTAGAAAGTACAGTAGGGTCTCACATAAAACGAGTTTATGGTCGATAAACGAGGGCGTTTTATGCGAATTCGTTTTATGTGAACACAGCATTTTGGTGGCGCAATATCGTCAATGTTCACTGTAAGCGAAAATTTTCGTACAAAGCGAACGATATTTCGTACGTTTTGTACGATATTTCGGCGTTTTATATGAAAGCGTACGATATTTTGTACGTTTTGTACGATATTTCGGCGCTCTATATGAAAACTCCTTGTATTTGCCCCACTTTGGCGGCGGACTCGTTTTATGTGATCACATTCGTTCTGATCGAAAATTAAATATTAATATTTTAGGTCGGTCGTTTTAATCGAGACTCGTTTTATGCGAACACGTTTTATGCGGGACCCTACTGTACTTAGAATATACGGAGTAGATGGCAAGTTGCTGAAAGCAGTGAAGAGCATGTATGAGGGTGCAAAGGCGGCAGTACATGTGGAGAATGAGCAGAGGCGTTCTTTGATCTGAATGTTGGGTTGAAACAGGGGTGTGTGATGTCCCCGTGGTTGTTTACTGTATATATGGAAGGAGTCATGAAAGAAATACAAGGAAGAGCAGTGGATGTTGGTGTATCGCTGATAAGGGAGGGAAACGTGTGGAAGCTACCTGTACTGCTGTTTGCTGATGATACAGTTCTGATGAGCAATAATAATAATAAGTGGTGGTGGGCTGGATCTGTCAGAGTGAGGGTTGGGGTCCTCTACTTCCCATAGCTGGTTTTCACAGTACCTTTACCATCATTCTTATTTCTAACTTTTTTCCTGAGAGTGGTGAAGGCAGTGGGGCCATAATGGTGTGCCCCATGGTTCCCTATTGTCTTACTCTCACAGTCCACTGGCACAAGTTGGCCTTTCTCTCTCTGGCGTAGGGATGCAGCGACCCCATCGCCCGCTACTTTGGTGGCGCAATCAGCTTCTGGAGCAGTGGACCACTGGTTCCGATCTTCAGAAAATTCCTGTGCTTCAGCCAGGGCCCCACTGGGGTAAATAAAATAGCAAAACAGTGGTAGAACTGCCATCTGGGTGAGGGACTGCTCTGGGTCTGCTTTTTCAGTGTTCATGGTCATAATCCACTTGGTGGAAATGGCACTGTGGAGTGGGTCAGTGGAGGCAGTTTCCGCCATGGCCATCCCTTTTGGGGCGCTTCCTCTGGAAGCGGGGTGTCAGATTTGATGATGATGATGATGATGATGATGAGCAATAATGAATAGAAGTTGCAGGGTCTGGTAAATATGTTTGGAACAGTGTGCGAAAAACAGAATATGAAGGTAAATGCGGGGAAGAGCAAGGTTATGGTCTTCGAAAGGGGTGAAGCCACAGAGTGTGAGGTGAAGTTGAACGGTCAGGCTATGGAGATTGTCAGCACATTTAAGTACTGTATCTGGCCAGTGTGCTGAGTAAAGATGGGACTATGGATGAAGAACTGCGGGAGAGGGTGCAGGGGAAGAGGGTTGTAGGAACACTGAAAGCAGTATCAAGAAATAGGGTGGTCAGTATTGAAGTGAAGAAGTCCTTGCATGACAGTGTGGTAATCCCGACACTGACTTACGGAAGCGAAGCATGGACGTTGGTGGAGAAACTCAGACCAAGAGTGAGAGGGGTGGATATGAATTACTTGAGAAGTGCGTGCGGAGTTACATGGAGGGATAGACAGACGAATGAGGAAGTAAGAAGGAGGTGTGGTGTGGAAGTAGATGTGCTGGAAAGTGTGAAAAGGAACACCTGGAGATGGTTCGGCCATATGAAACGTATGGGAAGAGAGAGAATGACTAAGAGGGTGTGCGAAAGCGAGGTGGAAGGACAGAGAGGGAGAGGTAAACCGAAAGAAAGGTGGAAAGATGGAGTGAAGAAGTATATGGATGAAGGCGGTGCTGGTTGGGAGGAGGAGCATCGACTGACTGGGGACAGAGGTGCATGGGGGCGTTTCGTTCGTGGCCACCCCTTCGGGGATCACGGCATCAGGCAATAGATAGATAGATAGATAGATAGATAGATAGATATATAGATAGATGTATGTATGTATATACTCAGGCACATACCCCATTGCTGAGGGTGGCCGACACGAGACAGAAACCGAACAAAAACATTTAAAGTTCCTATTCTCAGGGTTCGGTACCACTTTCGCGTTCCCTCACCCCTTTCTCTGTCTCGTCGAGTAGGAGAATTATAAAAGGGGAGGAGGATTCCTAGCCCTTTGCCCTACCCTTTCAAAATGTATATGAATTCCTCCAACTTTGAATTGATTGGCAAAGTCACCGAGTAGCTATAATTAGTACAAAAATAATAATAAATACAAAAAATAAACAATACCAAACTTGTGACTCAATTAATTTTTGTATAATATTAGTTTAACCAGACAACTGAGTTCCACAAAAAAACTCCCATAGGGCTGGTCCAAAGGATTAGATCAAGATGGACCCCCCTGGTACTACTCTTATTACTCTCTTTGGCACGGTTGGGGGGCTTCGGGGCCGGCGACTGGAGCTTGATGAGGGAGGTTTGGGTTATTTCCCTCCCTCTCCCCTCGAGCTTTCGTCATCAGCTTGACTAATTTTGAGTAGTTTTTTATTCCTCTTTCTATGTTTTTCCCCTTCTATTCTTATTCTGTCCCATTCGGTTGTCCTCGGGCAGCCTATATCTCATGTCTCCCTGGCCTGGCTAGGTAGTAGACTCTTGACCTGATTTGTCTCTTCGGTTGCTGGTGTGGCCGAACTGACTTGATTCCCTTCGGTAATGCTTTTTTTGCATCTCGCTGTGATTTTTTCTACCTTAGTCCTGATCTTTCATTCACTTGTTCACTTCTTGGTTGGTGCTGCAGTGTAGCAGTTCTTGCCTCATCCTTCGGCCCTGCCCTGTAAGAGCTCTGTTGTGGAAAAATCTAGGAAGGCGAAGACACGCAGACATTTCTTGCCAATTCATCAGTTCAGCCGGACCACATGAGCTCCACATCAGAGCTCTTATAGGGCAGGGCCGAAGGATGAGGCAAGAACGGCTACACTGCAGCACCAACCAAGAAGTGATCAAGGGCGAAGAATGAAAGATCAGGACTAAGTTAGAAACAAAAATCACAGCGAGATGCAAAAAATGCATTACCGAAGGTAATCAAGTCAGCTCGGCCACATCAGCAACAGAAGAGACAAATCAGGTCAGGAGTCTACTACCTAGCCAGGCCAGGGAGACAAGAGATATAGGCTGCCCGAGGACAACCGAATGGAACAGAATAAGAATAGAAGGGGAAAAACATAGAACGAGGAAAGAAAAACTGCTCAAAATTAGTCAAACTGAAGACGAAAGCTCGAGGGGAGAGGGAGGGAAATAACCCTAATCCTCCCCCATCAAGCTCCAGTCACCGGCCCCGAAGCCCCCCAACCGCACCAAGGAGAGTAGTACCAGGGGGGTCTCAATTACTAACATATGAAAATCAGTGTGGTAATTATTCTGCAATGTAATGCCCAAAATCAATCTTCGGTCCGGCTCTACAGTACAGTACTGTACTGTACTTCACAACCGTACTTAACAACTTCAACCAAATTCAACCTAGAACATGAAGCCATTTCTTCAACACACATTTTTTGTTTTGGTTTTTACAAAAAAACAATTCCAAACCATTTCCCTGTAGGCTACAGTACAGTGCTTTCTTTTTTGGAAAGTTTACAGACACTTGAAATTACAGTATAGCATTGTATCTCCAAAAAGAAAAAAAAAAATTATATAGATAAAATTATCATATCTCAAAAACATCAAGTAGAAGCAAAAAATTGAATATATAACTAAATAGTAAAATTTGTAAAACAAACAAGCCAAAATCATTATTAATAAATAATGCAAGAAAAGTAGCATTACAAATGTTGATACAAGAATTTTAATGAACAAATAAGTGAATGAATGAATGGTAGGCTACTGTACCAGAATTTGTTTTATAATACCAAACCCCAAAAATAATATATTGAGAAAATGGCACATAATCACCTGCTCTTCGTGAAAGCCAAACACCGGGTTGAACTTTGAGGAAAGATAAATGTCATTAGGCCTAATGTTATCTTGCCTACAAGTATTTATAACCAATATTTCATGAACCTGAATCATTTTTTAAAGTATTTATGAAGAAATCATTATACTGCACCATATTAAGAGAGCTTTTAATAACCCCTTTACCCACACACAGATTAAGATATCTGTGTTACAAATAAACGTCTCTATGATAATTACAAAACATATAACACACCTAATCTAACCTAGAATACATCCTAGCACACTGCAGGCATAATTAGCATATACAGTAATTATAAACAAACCTGTCATATACAATAGCAATGTGAAAGTATGTACAGTATATGTATGTATGATTGTATGTATGTATATACTGTACTCAGGCACTTACCCCATAGCTGGGGGTGGCCGACTCGAGACAGAGCCCAAACAGGGAAAAAAAAAAAAAAAAATAAAAAAAAAATACAAATTCACACACAACTAGGTCTTGGGGTCCCCAGCAAAAGATTCCCAGGTCCCAGAGCTCCCGCAGAGGTTCCGGTTTCAGCAGGCAAACATGCATGATCCTTCAAATATACTAGCTCCCGGGCCAGGCGCCTCACAGACTATTATCTAGTCCAGTGGTTCTTAACCAGGGGGGTGCGCCCCCCTAGCGGGGCGTTTGACAATGCTAGGGGGGGCGTGGGGTAATCAAAGTTCAAAATAGGGCTAGGCCATTCAAATGCATACAGGGTAAACGCAAAGATACAGTATATATATATAAATAAGAAACTTTGATAGGAAAAATTCACAACCGTCATTCCGAGCAGCCACATGTAGTGTTGACATGAAACCATTAATCAGTTTTAATCCTTGCATGCAGATTGGTTATTTGCTCACCCTTTTTACAGTATCTTGCGTCTTAAGCATTTATATAGTGGATACAAAAAAAAAAAAATCTAGACACCAGAGGAAGGGGGAATCATGAATAAAGTCCTGACCAAAGGGGGGTGTGGTACTAAAAAGGTTAAGAACCACTGATCTAGTTCAACTGGCGCCCGACCCCCTCTCCCAAACAACCGCGTTATCACTCATCTATTCACAAGCATTCTCCATTCATTCCTATTTATTCCCACTTCTCTTGCCCGATCTATAGTAATTTCTCTATCTTCCAACGCTTGTACAGTACTACACATTCTCTCCATCTCAATGGAGGTCTTCCTACCCCTCTACCTCCCCTTGTATCTGACTCACATAACCTCTTTGTAAGTCTTTCATCTCAACATGTCCATACCAGCACAGCACCCTTCTGTCCACCACTTTGGCCGACGTAGGTTCCTGCTATCCCACTCTCCTACGTATCTCTTTATTCCTCACTCCAGCCTTATGAAGGCTTCTGCCCAGTAGGCTGTTGACAAATAGTTTTCAATAATAATAATAAATTCCTCAATCTGTTTCTACGAGTCACTCCACACATACTCATCAAGCAGCTCATCTCAATCACATCAAGCTTTCTTCTCTACTTCAGAGCCCATGTCTCAGCCACATTCAACACTGTTGGTACAACTCTCCCTTGATACATTGCACTTTTAGATTTCATTCCGAGATTTCTTACCTTCAACATACAGTACTTCCTATTGCTACGAAAACTATCCTTCCTTCACATACAGTACTCTGTTTCCATACCTGTGTCCCTTCTTATCATTCCATCTACATATTTAAAACACTCCACATGTTCCAGTATTTCCCCATCCAGCCGCACATCTAAATTCACCCTACGAACACCTCTATTACACACCATCACCTTACTTTTATTTACGTTCACCCTCAGCTTCCTCCTCCCACATACCTTACCTTTGGATACCTTTGGATGTGTTCGCCGCTCCTCTAGCGGCACCAAGGAGCGCGACGCCCCTCGTTATGGGTGGTGATTTGGTGCAGTAGACTGTTTGAAGCGACAGCTCGCTCCCTTGCGAGGATGGGCTCGTCTGGTACTTTTTGCAGTTCGACATCTAGGGCTCTCTTGAAGTTGTCTAACGAGATGTCCCTCATGTCTCTTACTCGCCGTGGGAGTTTGTTGAAGAGACGTGGGCCTCTGTGTGATAACCAGCCCTCTCGCAGAGAGCCCATAGCACCCCTGTTATTCATCCGGGGGATTTCGCATTCCCAGCCTCTCCTATCACTGAATTTCATGACTATCGGAGTATGTAGGTTTGGTACTAAACCCTCTGCGATTTTCCACGTGTATATTATTAGGTAACGTTCTCTTCTACGTTCCAGTGAGTACAGATTCAGTGCTCTTAAACGCTCCCAATAGTGTAGATGTTTTATCGAACTTATATGCGAAGTGAAATTTCTTTGTACACTCTCTACGTCATTTATTTCACCTGCTTTGTATGGGGATGTTAATACGCTACAGTATTCAAGCCGCGGTAGCACTAGAGATTTGAAGAGCGTTATCATAGGCAATTCACCGCGTGTTTTAAAAGTACGCAGAATCCAACCCGTTAGACGTTTCGCAGCCGCCACTTTGACCTGGTTATGTACTTTGAAACCCATATTTTCAGACATTAATACCCCAAGGTCTTTCACACTGTCTTTCCGTTCTATTATGTGGTTAGATTCTGTTAAGTAATTTGTAATTTCTTTAACACCATTATTATCTCCGTACCGTATTAATTGGAATTTTTCCTCATTGAATTGCATGTTGTTTTCCCTGGTCCACTGGAACACTACATTCATGTCTTCCTGCAGTCGGCCCGTGTCCTCTTGTGTGTTTACTATCTTGCTTAATTTTGTGTCATCAGCAAAAGACGACACCGTACTGTGTCTGGTGTTGGTATCTATGTCGCAAATTAGTATGAGGAACAGAAGGGGCGCTAGCACTGTTCCTTGGGGCACTGAGCTTTTGACATCCGAAGGCTCAGAAGTGACTTGGTTTACTGCTACCGATTGTTTTCGGTTTACGAGGAAATTGTATATCCACCGTCCGATTTTCCCAGTTATACCTTTTGCTTTCAGTTTGTGGGCTATTATACCATGGTCACATTTATCAAATGCCTTAGCAAAATCGGTGTAAATGACATCCACGTTTTTCTTTTCTTCTAGCGCTTTAAGAATTTTGTCATAGTGTTCCACACCAAACTTTTTGAATACTCGCTGCAGTTTCTCCTCAGAATCCGCCACCAATGCTGTGCCATCAGCAAAGAGCAACTGGTTCAACTCCCAAGCTCTACTATTACATACATGTACAGTACAGTAACCCCTCGCCATTTCGGACCTCTAATTGTCGGAAACCCGTACTAGCCGGATCGCCGTCACCTCCCGGACACGTACTTCCGTATTTCGGACATTTCCGTCATCGTTCCGACAGTCTCCGACGTTGTGAGATGACGCGTCCCCATCCCCGGTGAATGTCCGTCAAAACGGGGATCCGTCGGAGCGCCGATATACAGGCTGGGCTCTGAGTCACTGGACGAGAAGTGACGTCACGGGCGTCAGTATGTTTTAAGTGGGTAGCCATCTTGTGTGATTGTTACCTCCTCCGCATATATTCTCGTGTTATCATGCCTCCCAAAGCGTAAGGTGACCTCGATATCACTTGAAATGGAGAAGGGAAGTGAGGTGGTCAAGGAGAGTGAGGTGGAGAAGTGGAGTGAGGTGGAGAACTGGAGAGAGGTGAAGGTGTGGACCTGTTTCAATGAAGCGGTGAGTGTTGATTCTTATTTTTCGATCATCAACTGAACTTATTGTTTCATATTCAGTACAGGTACTATATGTGCTATTACTGTACAGTATATTAACCTAAAGTACGAATAGGGTAGCCTAGCCAAAAGTAGCCTAGCCTAGCCTAGGCCTATTCGTTGTCATGGGTGCATGAAGTTTGTTCACGTTTCCCTTCTTCTGAGGTCGCATTTATTCACATGCATGAAGTTCGTTCGGTGAAGTTTGTTCTCGTTTCACTATTACTTATTCGATATTCGTCGGATTTTTTTCTTTCAGGTCGGTTTTTTGTCCTCTTTTAGATCGGACACAGCCGGACCTCGGACATCTCGGATTTTCGGACATTTCGGACAGGGTGTTCCCCCAATTAGTCCGAAATAGCGAGGGTTTACTGTACATACAGTGGTCCCTCTCATTTAGCGAATTCATTAGTCTAGCCAAACCATCGCCAAAAGTGAATTTCGCCAAACGCGAATAGTACTTTATTTATTAGTGGCCCCTCCATCATTGACGAACATGCCTATTACATAAGGCATCCTCTTCAAACACTAATCCGCCGTAGTTTTGAATCTACCGCGCAGAGCATTTAAAAACTGAGGAGCCTTCATCATGAGCGCACGCGACCTCACTCATGGCTTCAGTCATTATGAATTGGGTTCTCACTACGAAAAAACTTCGTAAAAAATAAAAACAAAAAGAAAATAAGAATAACTATCCAATAAGCTTTCCATCATATCGTGGATGTACTTGTGTGGATCTCTGACCAGACGCTGATTCAGGCGTCATTCTTCCTTCTCTGCTCTGCGTTCAGCCTGCCCGGACGTGCCTCCCCACGCTCAGCTAGTTCCGCATTCGTGGCGTCCCTAGTGAGTTTTTTCTCATTTGTTTACTCCAGGATGTATCGAGTAAGGTTAGGATAGGCGTAGCAGGAGTGTCCTGGGCTGGTTGCCCGCAGTGCAGTGTATTTTGGGTCGAGTGTATGGGGCATCTATTTCGGATGTACCCTCGTGGTCCCGTTGTGGACATGTGAACTTTTTCACAGCTGTGTTAGTTTGTGATGCAGGCGGCTTTCACTACGCGTTAGTTAGTGCTGCCTTTTATCTTTTTGATGAGGTAAGCTTTGTTTCTGACGTTCCCAGCGTATTTTTCTTCACTTAGTGAAGTTTTTTCTGGGTCCCGAGTCAGTCTTCCCTTGGTCGGAAGTTTGTGCTACGGTGGTGTGTTGGCGGTGGTTCCTGTTGTGATATTTCCAGTGTTTGTGTATATTTCAACTTTTATTATGCCGTCTACCTAGGCCTAGCCAGCCGCTCGTAGCTTTGCCACATGTACTAGTGGTATTGTTTATTATTTATAAATATGCCCTACTGTGTCATGTGTATCCGGGTTTTAGTTGTGTATTGGCTAATTCCTCGGACTATAATTGTTTCCTGGTTTAGTTGTGTATTGGCTAATTCCACGGATTATTGAGTGACCTTGGGGTTGTCGTGCGTGGCTCTCCTCGTGTCTCTTGTTGTTCAGATGGTGTCTGTTCAGGGTGGGTTGCCTTCCGGCGGGGTTTTCTCGGTTTCACCATGAAAATCCCGGCCGCGAGCCGTGTTGGGCCACACGTGGTTGTTAACACTGGCTTGTTTCCCCGGCGTTGGGGTGTCTGTGGCTCTCCAGGACTGCGTCTCTGTGGGTGCCTGGTTTCAGGCCTCCTTTGATTCCCGGCGGGATGGCTGTTCCCATCTATAAAACGTTGTTCATGCGGACATACGTTATGTAGTTTTTCTACCCGGTTTTACAAAAACCACTTGAAAAACCTAGCTGTTGTTTTAGGCTTTCCTCCCCGGCGATCTTTTACAAAGAAGTGGGGACAGGAACTTATGGGGTTAACGTTTGGACATCTCACCCGGCGGGTGCACCTGGGTAGGGTGGGATGAACGACTTATGTCTTTCAGTTAGTTAACCAATCCATTTTAGTGATACTATGTGTATCGCCGCCTTTACTCTTACGGCGATTGAAGGTTCAAATTAGGTTAATTTATCGATTCTTCTCACCCGGCGGGTGCTCCTAGGTGGAGGAACTAAGGAATTTACAAAATTCGATTTCGATTTAACCACTTAATTTAGTGATACAAGTAGGTATCGCCGCCTTCAAACTTACGGCGATCTTTTGTGACAATTCGTTAGACATCAGATCTCGTATCTTCCTGCCCTGTGCTATTCTACTAAAATATTTCAAGGGCCGGCGTCTTTATGGGGGGTTGCTTTGTTACAAAATTGAATCTTGAGACAGTCACCACCACCAAGAGACTATAAGCGCCATGCTGGACCGTTATATTATATCAGAGGGTATTCTTCACTTTCTTTAACAAAAGATTTGTTTAGATTTTCTGAACCCCGCCGCGTAGCGAGCTGTGTTTGTGTCAATTACATCTCGTTACCCGGCGGGTTGTTGTTGTTGTTGTTGTTCCCCAAGCTGCCTGGCCGAACAGCCCCAAGGCCCCGAGTAAGGCCAAGGCCATAAACGAGCGCCCCCACAGAACCCTCCCTGCCGACCACAATAAAGCCTGGGTGACCGAAGCCACTCCATGGCGGGGAGCTGAGAGGGCGCGTAAACGCCCGGGAAACCAAAGCCCCACCCAGGGCCCTGTGCCCCTCAGCAATTATGAAGAGAAAGTTGAGGGGCAAAGGAATAATGTGACGCCGGCGGGTTATTAACACTTGTGTGCGAACATGTTGGGTTAACCTTATGAGCATTAATTCCTGGAAATTTTCTTTTTTTCCAGAGCTGAGCTCCGGCGGACCAATACAGACCCGGCGGTAGTTTCCTCCCACCAGTCTCTGTCATGGCTACCGTGGCCCCAGTTTTTGCTTTGTGCACTACCCCTGCTTGTGCTGGTATCCCTATTTTTGCGCATACCCGTTGCATAAGGTGTGTTAAATGTCTAGACCGTTCAAGGGCTCTCTGGGTTATGCGTAATTGTTCTTTTTGCTCCCAATTAGCTTTAAAGGTCCTTTGTGATAATGATAAGACCGCGGCGGTAGCGTTGAGAGAGGTTAGGCAACAGATGTCAGCCTACACTACCATTGTTGCGCATAAATCACTTCAATGTGACAACGTCCCACTTTGGGATAGATTGCTCTCCGAACACCCTCCCCCTAAACGTTCCTCTAGAGTCACGAGTATTAAGCCGGCGGAGACTGGTCAGGGTTCTGTATCCTCTGCTGCTACACCTAAACGCCCAAGGGAGCCTACACCCCCGGTATCCGCCTCCTCGTCTCGGGCGAGATCCCGGTCTAGGTCTCCTCTTAGACACCAGTCATCTAGTCGTGCCTCTTCACCGGCGAGTAAGAAGAGTAGGACGGAAGGTTTCACTAGTGGTCACGGCGAGGATTCCTCCAGATCTAAGATTAGTTCGCGGTCACACCGTAGCCATAAATCCTCTAAAAAGGATTCACATAAACGGAAGTCCTCTCGACATTCACCAACTTCTAGTGCATCTCATCGTACCTCTACCCCAGACAGAGTTTGTGTTAAGGCCCAAGAGTCCAGTGCAGCGCCTGTCCCAAAAGAGGATTTGCCACTTAATATTTTAACCCTGGAATTGGAAAGTTCAGGGGGTTCAGTAATTGAGAATGTTTCAGACTCTCAAGAGAGCGTAGGCCAGGGCCTCGGTGTTTGGCGGTTTGCTCAACCAGGGTCTGACCACCCACGTCCGACTCAAACGAGTCACACAGTAGCCGATGTCCACAGGGACGCGGCGATCCCATCCTCTATCCCAGACTTATCTTGGCAACAAGGTACCCCTGCCTCGGCGGGGTCTTCTCAGGAGGATCAGGAGGAGAAAGACGAAGTTTCTATAATTTCGGAGATGGAAGGACAAGGGTCAGGCTCAGGCTTGGACGCCGCACAGGATACTAATGATTCACCTGTAAGTTCTTCATCAAACCAGTTTGTTACGGCACAAGAAATTAATGGGCTGCTTACTCATGCTTTATCTAAATTTTTTGGCCAACAACAGGAAAACCCCACAATGGACTTGGGGGCTCCCAAGACAAGTTCTACGGTACGGCCTCTGATGACTTCGATTGATTTATCTAAGATCACTAACCCTCCCACTCTGTTAACCTCAGGGATCACGAGGCATGCTATGGCGGCATTGACAACTTCAAATGTCAGGGTCATAACGGATGTCAATCCACCCCCTCTAGACAAAGCGCCTCTTAGAAAGGTAGCTATGCCCTTACTTTATGGGCCAGACGAGTCATGGGTTCTTTTGAACTCCTCTAAACCAGAGCTTGCCCAACCTACTTTGTCAGGGGAACTCCCGGTACCGCGTGAGTGGGTCATCCAGGGCAATAAGTCAAAGAAATTAAGGGCCGTGGATACTTTGGGTAATGTTCTGGACGTAAACATCAAGGCTATACCTAGTTATTATCACCAAGATTATTTTGTGTATGCTTCTAAGCCTGCTTTACCCCCTGCCTCAGCTTCAAAACTATTTTCAGACTGGTCTAAGCTGGATGGGTTTAATGATATTAAGACTCTGTCAGCTCTCACTCCTGAACTAGATTTACAGACCGTCACAGACGACGCAGCTAATCCAGTTTTGAAGGTGGGACAGTTGGGACCAGGACCTTGGGTAGATTGGGAGGTAGAGGCTCAAAACTTTGCAACCACTTTCACTTCTAAATCTTCCCACCAGATACCTCAGGATACTCATTCATGGTTCTCCATGCCGGTGGGTTCTGCCGGCGGAGTCCCGTCAGCTTTGTTTTCATTTCTAGCTGCCCCTAAGATTAATCTTTGTGAGCTGAAGGACCCGTTCACTACCCCTACCCCTACTCACCTAGACAGAGAATTTAGGCTACAGGGAAAAGCTTTTCGCCTGTTCTCGCAGTACATAGTATCTCAACAGGTGGCTAAGTCTTTACTACGGTCCACTCAGGCAATCGCAGATGCGGATGCTCGAAGATCGGTTGAGTTATCCCGGCGACTGATTCTTCAGTCGTCAATCCAATCCTTGGGTGACATACGTACCGCCTTGCTTGAGGCGGTACGAGCACGACAAGATCTTAGGATGTCGTTAGTTCGCAAGCTACCTGATCGCATTGCTAATCAGGTGGTTATGTCACCAGTGCTTACTCCCTCTTTAATGACCCCTGAAGTGTGGCGAACAGTGTTCAATATGGCACAGGCCGTTAAGCACAGTCCCACCCCTTCTAAGAAACCTGCATTTAACTTCCCCAAACCCAGGCCTACTACTAAAGCTCAGCCAGGGGGATCTAAACCTTTCTTCCGCCTAAGTCCTCCCACTCCCCCCAGGGTCAGTACAGGCATAGACAGAGTAGGTTTTCAGGTCAGAGAGGACGCGGCCAAAATAAACCAGGTCAGGGCCAGTCTTCGGCCAACACCAGCCAGCCGGTGAAGCGGCCAGCACCAACCCCACCATCAAAAAACTAAAGTCTCTCTCACTCCCGGCGCCTACCTTAAGGCCGGAGGAACCGAGGGTAGTACAGCCGGCGAACGAATCTTTCAGAATGTTAACAGTACACCAAATCAGGCTAACACTTCCGCCGGGAGGTTGGATGTGTTCACTAGACCTGACAGACGCCTATTGGCACGTATCGGTCAACAAAAGATTTCAAAGGTTTTTGGCCTTACGGATCAGGCACCAAAATTTTGTTTTTCAGAGGATGCCGTTCGGCTTGAACCTGGCACCTCGATTATTCACAAAACTAGTCCGGCAAGCCCTGATGCCATTGTTAAAACAAGGGATCAGAGTGTTGTGGTATCTGGACGACTGGCTGGTGGTGGCAGAGACACAACAATTATGCATAAAACATGTCAATATAATTTTAAATCATGTCAAAACTCTAGGCTTCAAGGTAAATCTGGTAAAGTCAAACCTTGTTCCCTCACGAGTAATTCAGTGGATAGGGCTGGTCTGGGACACCGCCGCTCTCACTCTGAGTCAGAGTGTGGACAATCGCAACAGGTTTCGCAGGAAACTGTTCAGGTTTCTTCACAGTCTGACTACGACGCGAAGGGTCTGGGAGTCTCTGGTCGGCTCTCTCAACTGGATTCAACTAACTGTCAAGTTGGGCCGGTTGAAAGTAAAACGATTAATATTGGAAGGCAACAAATATTTCCCGCTCTTACCGGCGGGAAAATTATGGCCCATCCCGAAATTAATCCACACCTTACTAGCGGTCTGGGCGAAGAGGGAAACATTGCACTCAATAATGTCATGGACCTCTCCTCCACCAACGGTATGGGTAGACACGGATGCGTCAGGCACAATAGGGTGGGGATTTCAGTCAAATCAGGGGCACCAGGGTCAGGGGCTTTGGTCCCACTTAGAAATCTCGCACATCAATGTCAAAGAATTACTAGTCCCCTTGTATTTCCTTCAGGCTCACGGCCCGGCGTTACGGGGCAAGTCGGTGGCCTTCAGAATGGACAATCTGAATGCAGTCCACTGTATTCAGAAACAAGGGTCAACGAGGTCAAGGAAGTTGCTAAACGTGTCGGAAGAGATTTTTGCTCTAGCCAACAGTCTAGATATTTATCTTCACGCATCTTATCTCCCAGGCGTAGCGAACGTCTGGGCAGACGCTCTGTCCCGGAGACAGAGCACGACAGTAGAATGGGAGCTCAAGCAACCCATTTTCAACCTAATGATTGCAGAGCTCTCCCATCCACAAGTGGATCTTTTTGCGTCCGAGGAGACTCACAAACTCCCTCTATACCTCACCCGCCGGGCGAAAACGCCGGCAGGGGGGCCAGACTCCCTAGTGACAGACTGGAACAGATGGAGCTCCATCTATCTGTTTCCACCGCCAGATGCGTCACTAATGTGCCACGTAGTGAACAAACTACGAGATTATCGAGGCTTAGTCTCGCTAATCGCGCCACTGTGGCCGGCGCAGTTGTGGTACCAGCAATTGAAAATGTGGTGCCCGGACCCGGTATCGCTCCCGGTCGGGTATTTCCACTTAGACACGATTGGCAACCTAGCGACCTCGCTGACTTTTGCATTATGGACATTCAGGAGGCCAAGTGTCTAGCACCATACGGTAGAGATGTGACCAATAAATTACTCAATCAATATACTCAGTCTACAAAACGACAGTATCAATCACATTGGCAAGCCTTTACTTCTTGGATCGTTAGGACAGAACAAACTGTACCCTCAGTGGCATTAGTTTTTAATTATTTGAATTATCTGTTTGAGCAGAAACGTTTATCTGTGGTAACATTAAAAAATCACTTAACTGCGATTAGAGTGCCCTTTTTTAGACCTTACGGGTCTTTCCATACCGGTGGCGGAGGAAACAGGTTTTATGAGAGCATGTTTTAAACTACGCCCACCTCCCCGTCAGCTCATGCCTACTTGGTCTCTGGACAAAGCTTTGTCTTTGCTTCACTCTCGTCTGTACCAAAATACTGCAGACTTTGCATTACTCTTAAAAAAGGCGGTTTTCCTTTTGGCTTTGGCCACCGGAAACAGAGTGTCTGAGCTGGCGGCGATGAGCAACACACCTAATTGTCTTAGGTTTGGTAGACTTAATGAATGTATTTCCATTGCACCCTCCCCAGGTTTTGTAGCCAAGAATGAGCATAGTGCACACGTGTTTTCTGAGTTCACGGTGCCGGCGTTAAAAAGGGGAAAGGTGCATCATAATTTATGTCCAGTGCAAGCTCTAACCAAATATTTGAGAGTAGCTCCTCGAAACCCCCAAGGTGCTTTATGGGTAGCAAGTACGGGTAAACGCTTACTTAAACGGCGATTAGCCTCTCTTCTGGTAGAAGTCATTAAAGAAAGTAATCCCGGCGTTGTGGGTCGGGCCCACGATTTACGCAAATGGGCAGCCTCTTTACGTTTCCTGAAATTTTTTTCAGTTGAAGACATAGCGTCCACGCAGTTGTGGGCGTCTAATCATACGTTTCTGTCTAGATACTTGTCAGTTGCTCTAGACAAACCTTCCTTACCATGTATAGCTTTAAGGCAGAGGGTCTAGGTGGCCCTGCAGTCACTTTTGTTTACTTTCACGGGAAAGGGGGGGGGGGGGGGGGTGCAGTCAGTTGACATAGGACACCCTAGACCCCGCCGGAGTATGAGAGCTGTGATACAATTTAAGGTTAAAATATGATATGAAAATTTCTCAAGTGAGAAATTGTGCTAGTACAATGTTAAGTACAAAACAACGGTGTTGTTAGAGTAGTTTAGCTGCGAAAGCAATTTAATATTAGAATAATGGAGTTCCTTTGCAATTTATCTCCAAGTTTATGTTGGGGTTTATTATGTGCACATATAAACTTATAACTTGTTATTTTTTGTCACCACTCGTTGAGTGGGGTGCCTTTGTAACTACAGATCTGTGTTCAGAATCTTCAGGGTTACCCATTTTTTTGTCAGGCAGGCTTCTTTGAAGCACGCACCTGCCTGAACCCCCTTTTTCTTGTATTTTTTCGGCCTACGCCGTTGTTAAATATATTTTCAAAAGTAAGAATACTATGTGGTTGTTTTTATTATCTGCTTTTCTAGAGTTATGATATGATTACGAATGTCCCCCTCCAGTCTTAGAAATCAGGCATGTTCGTCAATGATGGAGGGGCCACTAATAAATTATAGGTTTGACTCCTGTAAGGAGATAAAGAAAACCTAATATTTAGTAGTGGCCCCGTAATCATTGACGACTGGGGCCCTCCCGACCGTCCCCTTCCCATTCGTTGATGTATTGAGGATTTTGGTTTACTTGATATGTCAGTGAAGGAAGAATGACGCCTGAATCAGCGTCTGGTCAGAGATCCACACAAGTACATCCACGATATGATGGAAAGCTTATTGGATAGTTATTCTTATTTTCTTTTTGTTTTTATTTTTTACGAAGTTTTTTCGTAGTGAGAACCCAATTCATAATGACTGAAGCCATGAGTGAGGTCGCGTGCGCTCATGATGAAGGCTCCTCAGTTTTTAAATGCTCTGCGCGGTAGATTCAAAACTACGGCGGATTAGTGTTTGAAGAGGATGCCTTATGTAATAGGCATGTTCGTCAATGATTACGGGGCCACTACTAAATATTAGGTTTTCTTTATCTCCTTACAGGAGTCAAACCTATAAAATGGGAAAATTATCCATTAGTCTTTGACGAGGCCCGAGTTCACCCTTTTGGGCCTTTTCAAACCGCCCGCCATGTGCATCGTCGATCGCCGACACAGTCGGCGTCGTCTGCTTACTCTGTTTTTGCTAGAAGACATAGGCCTAGCCTATATATCTCCACAAAGAATTGACCTAACCTAGGTTAGATGTATATCAGGCAGCAGAATTCATTGTTATCTTGTGAATAGTCTTATTGATAAGGAATAACCACATAACCTTAGCAACAAGTTGCTAAGTCACTAGCTAGCCAGACCAAGAAATGGTCTAACCTAGCTTAGATATATACAGTATCAGGAGGCATAAATCACTTTTACCTTGTGAATGGTGAAGACTAGAATTTTCTATACCAACTGCTTTTCGATTGAGCAAAATAATGAAATTGGTTTTGGATCCGTGGTCACTTCTTTGATTAATTATATTTATCGATTGGGCCCCTGAGTCAGCTGATGCGCGCGTGTGTGTTTGTGTGTCGCAGACTGTTCGGCACAATAAACAATGCAAAACACAAGAGATATGAGGTTCACAAATCGGTTTGGTCAAGATTACTCTGTTAATATACGTTTATGAAATATACCTGGGATATTCTCGCTATCCAAGCAGCTCAGTTAGGGTTTTGTGAGTAGGCCTAAGCCTATCTATAGCCTAGCCTCGGCCTAAGAGTAACTCTCAATACGGCGCTCTACTGTAGCCTACATGAAACATTAACAGCAATAGAAAAGACAATAGATAATAGATAACAGATTTTATTTACCATGAATTATTTAGAGTTAGGCCTGGTGAGACTAGCTTGCGGGCGGCGCATTCTGGGCCGACGCCATTCCATGACGTCAGCATTCTCGCCAAAAGTGTATTTGAAGCGCCAAATTCGGATTCTGGTACCATATCCAACCTATCGCCAATACTGTGTTTCGCCAAGCTGAAATCCGCTAAACGCGAGGGACCACTGTACATACAAGTTTAAAGACCGTTTGTCCACAGAGACTGTGGTTACAGTCTCACGTCCTAAATGGCAGCTTTCCAGGCGGCCCTGTCAAGGGCTGCCTCTGTTGTCAAGTTCTTTATTTTGAGATCGGACCGGAGTACCCGAGCCCACGTCATTCTAGGTCCACTCCTACGCGCAGCTCCCGCTAAGTTCACAGTCCGGCATTTCTTCACCCAGTTCTGATCATCCATTCTCTCCACATGTCCAAACCATCCAAGTCGGCTCGTGCGCATCACTTCACTGATACTCCTAATGCCCAGAAGGCCTTCTCAATTCCTCGCTCGATACCCTGTCCCTAAGATTAACCCCACACATCCATCTCACCATTCTCTTCTCATTCCGTTCCATTCTATTGACATCCTCCGCTTTAACCGGCCACGTCTCAGAGGCATAGGTCATCGCGCTCCTAACACACGAGGTATACACCTTCCCTTTAAGGTGGGGTGGGAGCCCTTTCATGGTCAGGAGTGGCAACACCTCTCTAAACTTTCCCCAGCCACTTCTGACTCTAGCAATGGAGCTAGCTTCAGCGCCACCTCCAGCGGAAACTGTATCGCCCAGGTAGCAGAACTTATTCACACACTCCAGTGTTACACTGTCGAAATCAGCACTGACAGGCGGGTCATTTAATACAAGATCTCCCTTGCACATTGCACATTCAAAGTCTATGATTCTTGTCAAAGGTCCTCTAGCTCCACTACATCTCTTGTGTACCCAGTCACTACAGACACAATATTGAATTGAATTACTTCCCACCCCCTTCCCACATACTGCAAATATGGGTCTAAGAGTTAACATAGATAAAACAAAGGTCATGATTAGTGGAGTAGGCCGTGGAGCTATGGAAAGAAGCGGCGACTATATGGATAGTCGCCGCTTCACTAATCATGACCTTTGTTTTATCTACTGTATGTTAACTCTTAGACCCATATTTGCCATACCTTCCCTCCATTTTTTGAACTTTGCCTCTGCTTCCTGCGCACTATCTGCGGTAAGAACTAGATCATCTGCATATAACATCTCCCATGGAAGTCCTGTCCTAAATTCCCTTGACAGAGCCTCCAGGACTAAAACAAACAGTAATGGGTTGAGAACTGAACCTTGGTGAACTCCAACTTTCACTGGGAACTCTTCACTCAGGCCCCCGTTTACTCTAACTGCTGCCTGTGACCCCTCATACATTCTCATTATCACACACACCAACCACTCTTCTACTCTAAGTTTTCTCATAGCCCACTGCACTACCTCCCTGGGCACCCGGTCGAAGGCCTTCTCCAGATCTACAAAAACTAGGTATAACTCCCTGTTTTTCTCTAAGTACCTCTCTTGCATTTGCCTAAGAGTGAAGATAGCATCAGTTGTGCCACGTCCTGGCATATTCTTTCCTACTTATATAATGAGAGCAATCCTTATTTCAAATACCAGTACGCTTCCACACATTTGCAAGCGTCATTGTCATATAAAGTCCTAAAACTTCTTATGCAAAGGTAAGGTGTCATAGGTAAATCCATGCACAAGCTAGCAAACAAGAGACTTTTCATATAGTCTTATGTTTTTAGTCATTATTATTAAATATACAAAGTTAAAGTTATGCTCCATAGTGACCATTATGCCTCTGGAAGTAAGTAAATGGCTATAAAATGCAACTTCATGAACATTCTTCAGTAATCCCTCTCAAACTCAGTTCAGTCCCTAAAGGCGGTGTCACACGAGTGATTTTTCTGTCAATTTTTACGGGCAATTGTTGTCTGGTTGCTTCAAAATACAAGTTCCATAAGAATTAAACTACCTAACATAATCTACCTTCGATCTAGTTTCCGATTCCAATGCAAATATATCCCTAAATATCACCAGAAAAAACTTGCTCATGGAAAATTGACGGAAAAAACGCTTGTGTGACAGTGGCTTAAACAACATTGCATCGGTTTAATGCCCTGTTGAAACATGAAGATGTGGATCAGACACTGTACCCTGTGACGGTTCTTCAAAAGCTGATTCACTGATTTGAACAACACCCGACTGCTGGCTCAGAGTTGCTGTGAGGTACAATAGACATTATAATGTAAAACTTGCAAAATAAACAACCAAAACAGGGACGACACAAGATAAATGCAAAAGAACTAATCAAAATCGCTATGTGGAAACAACACTTAATAAAATAAGAATTGAAATAAAAGAACACAATCCACCACATAAGGTGTACACAACTACATGAGCAAGTCAATTTATATTAAGGGGACGGGTCGTTTTTCTGGTCCCTTTTCTTCCTCATATTTAGCCCAATTAGTTTTCAGATATTAACCCTTGTCTAGCGGGGGGTTTTGGGCTTATTTGGGCATATTCAGGCCCTCCTGCATGATAAATCAAGTATCTGCATGAATTTTTTTGTATTTAGCAAAAAACTAGGCGCTAAAAGCTTCAAAATGAGACCAGAACGAGCTACGTAGCACTCGTGGTTCTCATAAAGTGATACCAGTAACATGGGAGTTTAGCGTATAGCGGCATATTTTTCCCAGCTATGCTCACTACTGGCTACACTGCCGGCCTCTCGAGAACACAGGGAACATGAGTTAATGGGCGGCGGTAAGCCCTGGGAGTCGGCTGTCTGGCCCGCTGCGCTCCCGGCCATTTGCACTCGATTTTAACCCTTTAAAAGCCTTAATAATGCTCCTAACTTGCTGCAAATTGGAACCGGACTTAAGTCCGACCCCGATCTTTAAGGGTTAAGACATTCGCCCCATTAGTTTGCCAATTTTATAACCTTTCATCCCATTTCTATATCAATATCAAGACCTTTTGTACCATTTAGGTGTCAATTTTTTCCTGGCGAGCAACAGCGAGCCTGACATTTTTTGGAGAAACTGGCCTCTGGCCGGGACATTTTTCTGTCGAAAAATGTACAAATTGATCTTGAAAAGGGGTCTAGGGAGTGTTTTTTTTTAAGCTTGAAGAAGGTCTTGCGAGGAAACTAAAGGATAACTGAATATATAAATAAACAGACCCCCAAAATAACCACTGTCCCCTTAAACCCTCTACTATGAAGACTCCTTTATTACTATACAGTCCATCCTCCAAATATGCGAGTTTGAAAAATGCGATCCTTGAAATTTGCGAGGGGGGGGGGGGTCAAAATTGGAAAAAATATAATATTCCACATTTGCGAGGTCGATTTCACATCTGCGAACCAGCCCGTAGAATTATAAGGGAAATCCGCCATTTCCTCTTAATTTGTGACCCCCTAATCCACATTTGCGAGGAAGAAGCGGCAGATGATAGGCAAGGCGGCTGTGTTGGGTGAGGAGGACGAGCGGGGTGGGGGAGAGAGAGGCGGTGAGGCCCAGTAGGGGTGCCTAGCCTAGCCTCGGAACCCAAACGTCAAGCCAATTAAGCCAACAAACAATTTATTTAAGGTAACTGACACATCCTTTTAATATTTTCTTATCGTTTACAACTATTTATATTTCTATTTCTATTTCTAATATGTTTCGGGTTTAAACTCTCGCTTGAGTCGGCTCGAAGAAAATCGATAATGGTGGCACTTTAGTAAACCGACGGTAAACAAAACCAAACGCGTATCGGTTCGGCCAAGATTACTCGGTTTATATAAGTTTATTATGAAATATAATTTAGTAATATGGTAAGTTGGCTACCTACAATTATGTTTATAAGATAGAATAAGTACTGTACTGTAATGATAAGTAAATTATTGTAGGCCTATATCGGCGATGTCAGTCACTCAGAATCTTGGCGCTTCAAATCGAAATGTTTTGAAAGTCATAAACAACTTTACTTTATGTATTTATATATCCCATGGCCTGTCGAGGTTCGGATAATGACAGGTCTTATATGGGGGAGATTACTGTATGTATAAATGTGTCCCACAACCGATATAAATGTACTAATTAATACGGAAATTCGGCGGGTGTCGCCCATAAGTAATTATTCCCATAAACTATATTGTTTGAAATTTGCGAATTTGAAATTTGCGAGGTCACATGTCGCCCATAATCTCGCAAATTTGGAGGATGGACTGTATTGGCAATTAGTAGACTTTGCTAAATTTTGGAGATTTTGCGGGAATCAGCGGGTTAATCAAGATACAGTAGCTTGTAGTCCTTAAAAACCCAAGAGGTACTTCCAAAGTTGACTAAAATTGTCTATGAAGAAGATGAAAATGATGTCATTGTGCTGAAAGGGTTACAGGCTGTATGCTTTTCCTGTCACCAACTCCCGTGCGAATATCCAGTTGCAAGGAAATTGAAAACTGATAATTAATCCCATCAGAACGATCATGTATTTTTTAACTGTGTTGGTGGTGTATTGGTTTAGATGCTTATGTTCTGGGTGTGGTGTCCTGAGTTCGAATCCCGGGAGGACCATATCTATCTATCTATCTATTGCCTGACGCCGCGATCCCCGAAGGGGTGGCCACGAACGAACCGCCCCCATGCACCTCTGTCCCCAGTCAGTCGACGCCCCTCCCCCCAACCAGCACCGCCTTCGTTCATGTAGTTCCTCACTCCATCCTTCCACCTCATATTCGGTCTACCTCTCCATATGCTTTCATTAATTTATTCAAGTGCATTGGAGTTTGTAATGGAGGATTAATGTTAAGAACAGGGTGTTCCTTAATTATCATTGACTCTGGCTAAAATTAAATTATTTTGTACAGTTTAAGAAGGCATTACGTAATTCAGGTTTTATTGAAATCGTACATGCCCCTTTCAGTCCTAAAGGTAGATTATAAGCTAAAGAAAATTGTCTAATGGTAACTAAAATAAGATAAAAATTACGTCATCGTGCTGAAGAGGTTAAGGGGAGATGGCTCGTTTTTCTGGTCCCTCTTCTTCCTCATGTTTAGCCCCATTAGTTTTCAGATTTTATGACCTTCGGATCATTAGTTTGGCAATTTTAAGACCTTTCATCCCATTTCTTTGTCAATATTTAGACTTTTCATGTCATTAAGGTGTCAATTTTTTCCTGGCGAGCGATAGTGAGCTTGTAATTTAAGAGAAAAGCCGGGACATTTTCTATCGAAAAATGTACAAATTTATCTTGAAGGAGGGGCTTGGGGGTGTTTTCTTTAAGCTTGATGGAGGTCTAAGGAGAAAAATAAAATTATTATAAAAAAGATATATAAATGAGCAAATAAATACGCCCATCCCCCTAAGCTACTAAAGAATCCCATCTATCTATCTCGCTACTGCCAGACGCTTTGATCCCCTAGGTGGCGGTCACGAATGAACTGCCTCTATATTCCTCTGTCAGCCGGCGCCCCTCCTCCCTCCCAATACCCCTTTCACCCACATACCTCTCAACTACATCCTTCCATCTCACTCTTGGTCTACCTCTCCATACACGGCTTATTTCCTTAAGGGCGAGGTAGTTGCTTTTTCTGGACTCCCTTATATTTAGCCCCATTACATGATTATTCAAAGATCGTAAAGTGTTTAGTCTTCATGTTAAGTCACAGGCATTAATTTAACATGCATAATACTCAAAGCTGTCTCGGGCTGAATTGAATACATATACAGTATACATACTGTACAGTACATACATATATACTGTACAAGTTTAGTGACAGCTTCATCCACAGAGAGCATGGTTTTAGTCTCTTTACTGTAGTACAGTACAATAAAGACTTACCATAACATAGCCCCATCATGTCATCAGATATTTGCAATTCGGAGGTTCGTTTAAACAGTTTGGCTGCATCAGAATTAATAACTGTGACTGTACAGTTAATTGACTACTCTACTTGTGAATTTCAGGCTATAGGGAAGTTCAAGTTCTAGGCATCAATATTTAGACGATAAAGAAGATGAAAAACTTTTGCAATAGACACTTAGCCCTGTTCAAAGCTGCCTCACTTGTCAGGGTTTTAATTCAACTTCAACCCATGCTTTTCTTGGTCTGACCCTTGGTGCAGCTTCCTCCATGTTCACGGACTTGCATCTTTTCGCCTAACTTAGTTCATCTATCTTCTCCACGTGATCAAACCATCCAAGCCTTCTGGTACACATCTCATCACTGATACTCTTGATACTTAACAGCCTCCTCAGCTCTTCAACAGATATCCTATCTTGCAGTTTGGCCCCACACACCCATCTCACCATTCTTCTCTTGTTATGTTCCATTCTGGTGGTATCATTCACTTTGACAGGCCACGTTTCTAAATGTGCTTCTAATACATGAAGCGTACACCTTTCCCTTCCTGGAGAGAGATAGTTTTCTCATAGTTAGTAATGGAAGCAGTTCTCTGAACTGCTGCCTTGGCACATAAACATATTATAACATACATAGTACTGTATTCAATATAATTTCCAGCGATCCCAGACCCACATATATATTTTCCTTTATAATTGATATCGATATCTAAAGCTTGAAATTCCTTGCAGCTCGAAACTTGGAAGTAGCCACAGTATCACAGGTGACAATAAAGCTGAACTTCCCTAAACCATAAATCGTCCATCCCCAGGAGGACCAACCCTAACTCACATAGGTGCAAGAGTTGGTGCTAGAGCCTTGGAGGAGCGGTCGGTCTATGGACGAACTCTCCACACACGGGGTAGACTTTAGGTGGGCCGAGGAGATGCCAAACAGAAGGTACCAACATCCCCGCGCCAATACTCGGTACTGTAAGGTGGGAGAAAATTAATACAGGGATTCCACATTTAAAGTCTCTTCATTTTCAGTGGTTTCATTATAATAATAATAATATGCTGGTATTTTATTTGTTCGAGCGCCAATTCTCCAAGTGGATTCACGAGCGCTCACATTAACTTAAATTTTTCCATTTCAAAAAAACAAAAACAAAACAAAAATAATCAAAAAATTTAGAGCTTATAGTTATCAGTAACTCTATGCTCCCCAATATCATAAGCCCTCAGAAATATGTGCGACTTCAGTTGTTTCTTAAAAGCGTCAACACAATTCAACTGCTTAAGTGACACAGGAAGTCGATTGAATAGACGTGGGGCAACATAAGAAAAGGATCTAGCAGCAAAAGCACGTTCCCCAATGGCTCTGGGCTCATAAAGGCGATATGGGTCATCACCACTACGCAAATTCACATTTGACTCATTATGTGTTGGAAATAGAAGATCCAACAAATACTTAGGTTCACCAAACCTCAGCACCTTAAATGTCAGTAGGCACACTTTAACCCTCTCACCACGGAAGGGCTCTTGAACGCCCATAAAAAAGCATATAACAGGTACCCGGAAGGCCTCTTGAACGCCCAGTGGTTGAAAGCCTGTGAGCTTCGTGTGCGAGGCGTCGGTCCGACGCATGTAAACAACAGCCGGCTGGACCGACGCCCCGCATCTCCGGCCACAAGAAGGAGAGCGTCGCTTGTTCGTGTGTGCCTGTATGTTGTTGTTAAGTATCGAAAAGTGGTGTAAAGTGGCTGTTTTGGCCATAAAGTTATCTCCAATGAAATCATCATCACAGCTCAACCAGTTGACTTAGAGAGCTCTACTTAATGCCATTCTACACGTAAATAACACAGCTACGCTTGGGGATGCGCGGGAATGCGGGAAGCAGTCTGATTAACAAATATACGGTAGCCTAGCCTAGACGTTTTTCGGCCAAAACACCCGGGTTTCGAGGAATATATATATAATACATAGCCGGGGCTGGAGGGTTAAACTCTATTCTGGCCTTGATGGGAAGCCAGTGTAGATCTATTAGATAATATGTGGTGGGTGTTCTGGGTGGAAGTGAAAATATTAGTCTAGCACACCTATTAAGAACGGACTGGAGTTTCTTCAAAGTAACATTTGGTAGACCAATGAACAATGAATTACAGTAATCAATTCTAGATATAACAAATGAGTGAATGAGGGTCAAAAGAGATTCCTTGCTCAAGAACTTCCTTATAGCATAAAGGTTACGAATGTAAAGGTGACAACTCTTCACGACACTATTTATATGATTCTTAAAGTTCAGATTTTTGTCGAATACAACGCCCAAGTTTTTCACTGATTCCAAAGGTTGGAGCTGTGATTCACCGAATTCTAGACATCCAAAATCTTCATGGACACTATTTCTCAAATTACCATTAATGACTATAATCTCCGTCTTGTTGTCATTCAATTTGAGCTTCCTTCTAGTCATCCAGACAATGTTCATTAATTGGGTTTAAAGTCTCTTCATTTTAAGTGGTTTCATTATAACAATGTTCATTAATTGGGGAACAATATTCACTTTAAGTTATTTTGCTTCAGTACTAAATTGTAAATCTGACAAAAATGGTGCATATCACAAGAAAACGGACAAAAAGTATTTGCTTCATATATAAGTTTTCAGGAACATAAGATAAATTAATAAACCTTTAATAAAATAAAAGTAACATGAAGATGATGATGACGATAATGAAGACGTTGATGCTGACACAGTATATATAATGAAAATGATGATGTATGATTATTTTGGCAGTAATGGCCCTAACCTTAGGCTGGCGGCAGGTGTGTAGAACACAGGTGATCTTGTGCCGCAAGTCGTGGAGGGAGTTCATGGACAATCGAGGCACCAGGTCGTCACCCACCACCACCGACATCACAAATTTCTAAGGGAAGGAAACTATTGAGACAAACCCTCTCAATTCCAAGAACATACTTAGCCCCTTCAATTAAAACTACTGTACTTTTATACTTCATTAATGGCAGAGGATTTTCCTGAATTAATAAAGAATCAGTAGAAAGGAAAATGTTAAAAAAAAATGCTAAATTAACCCTCTAAATCTGACAGGTTCTTCTTAAGTTGAATAAATCATCTGGAGGTAGTCAGACATAACAGATGAAAATGGTGATATAGATCAACATTATACCAGGTAGTACAGTACTTTCTCGATATAAAATTACAGTAAATTACTGTAATGGTAATGCTTTCAGAGTGCAACTTGATATTACCCCTTTCACGTACAGGATGCGATTTGAGCCTATTTTGGAATACAGTACTGTACTTTAACCCATGGTACCCGGAAGGGCTCTGAGGAGCCCATAACAAACTAGGGCCCGAAACACGGATGGGCTCTTGAGCACCGTAAGCTTGAAAGCCTATTAAGCGTGTTTTGAAAGCCGTGCGTCCGACGCATGTAAACAAAACTTGTCTTTGCGACACCGCACCTCCGAAACCAAGAAGGAGACGTCGGATCAATGTTGTTGTTTTATGCATTGATGAGATTAGTGTCTGCAAATATCCGATATCGCTAACATCGCCTCGAAACTTTCTCCATGGAAATCGTCATCACAACTGAACTAGTTGACTTAGAGAGCTCTACTTAACACCAGTCTACAGATACGAAACAGGGCTATGTTTAGAGATATAAGTGAATTCTCTAGCAGTTAAAATAACAAAGATAGTGGTGATGGGCTGGTCTATCAGAGTGAGAACTGAGCGATCTCTGCCATACCCATAGCTTACTCTGACTGTTCCTTTTACTTATATATTTTCTAGATCTCAAGTGACGGCGTCTCTTGCGTGGATTGACCTCCTAATCTACCAAGATTGGAAGCCAAAGCGTCACATCTTTCCTTTGCCCTTCAACTTTCTCTTCATAATTGCTGAGGGGCACAGGGCCCTGGGTGGGGCTTTGGTTTCCCGGGCGTTTCCGCGCCCTCCTCAGCTCCCCGCCATGGTGTGGCTTCGGTCACCCAGGCTTTATTGTGGTCAGCAGGGAGGGTTCTGTGGGGGTGCTCGGTTATAGCCTTGGCCTTGCTCGGGGCCTTGGGGCTGTTCGGCCAGGCAGCTTGGGGAAAAACAACAACAACAACAACAAAGATAGGGCTAGCCTATTAAGACGTTTTTCGGCCAGATCCCCCGGGTTTCAGGGATATCCTATAAAAAGGAAAAACCGGTCTGTGAGGGTTAAAGCCTTTGTGACTATCAGGGGTGTTTTGTAACCTTTAGTTTAGTTACTTCAACCTCTGCTGTTGTCCTTGAGTTAGATGTGGGCAGAAAACTAATTTTGGAGAGGGAATTATAAGATTGAGAGAACTCTATTTCTGATTGCTAATCGGCAACCCCTGCGTCCACACGTGCGTGAAAGTGTTAAAAGCAATGGGGATGCACTTAATCGAAAATCAAATACAATTAAAGTAGCAGAGTACATGAAGTTTGTGGTCTTTCTGCAACATGGGATGGGATGCTAAAAATGTGTAGGTCTAAAGCAAGAATCTTAAAAAAAAAAAAAAATAATACAGTAACCCCTCGCCATTTCGGACCTCTAATTGTCGGAAACCCGTACTAGCCGGATCGCCGTCACCTCCCGGACACGTACTTCCGCATTTCGGACATTTCCGTCAT
This sequence comes from Paralithodes platypus, assembly GCA_032716605.1. NCBI lineage: Eukaryota > Metazoa > Arthropoda > Malacostraca > Decapoda > Lithodidae > Paralithodes > Paralithodes platypus. The sequence continues at coordinate 44,893,846 of CM064520.1, forward strand.
CGTTCCGACGTTGTCGGATGACGCGCCCCCATGCCCGGTGAATGTCCGTCAAAACGGGGATCCGTCGGAGCGCCGATATACAGGCTGGGCTCTGAGTCACCCGCCTGGACGAGAAGTGACGTCACAGGCGTCAGTATGTTTTAAGTGGGTAGCCATCTTGTGTGATTGTTATCTCCTCAGCATATATTCCCGTGTTATCATGCCTACCAAAGCGTAAGGTGACCTCGATATCACTTAAAATGGAGAAGGAGAGTGAGGTGGAGAAGTGGAGTGAGGTGGAGAGAGGTGAAGTGAGGTGAAGGGGTGGACCTGTTTCAATGAAGCGGTGAGTGTTGATTTTTATTTTTCGACCATCAACTGAACTTATTGTTTCATATTCAGTTGTTGTTGTTGATGATGCTTTTATTTTATACTAGCTCACTGGGCCTAGGCCCTCAAGGCTAGTGGTGGAGGAGGTGGTACAGAGTTTAAAGTCACGTATATGTCAGTAGTTATATGTCATTGTATAAATTTATCGCTCTCAGGAAGTGACGAATAGGGGTGAAATTGAAAGAGTCTGAGTCAGAGAGGATGCCATGTAATGAGGTGTTCAGCAAGAATCTCCGTCTTTCAGATGCATAGACGGGACAAATACAAAGAAAGTGAAAAACAGTCAATGATGTATGGCAATGTTGGCATTCAGGTGGTTGACCACGAGGGGTGGACATCAGGTAACCATGTGTGAGGTGTGTGTGGCCTAAACGTAATCTAGTTAATAGGGTTTGGTCTGCACATGAACCATTAATTGAAGAGGGCCACAAGTGTATGTCATCCTTAATGGAGCGAAGGTGGCCAGTTAATGGTTGCGCTCTCCACTCAACTCGCCAAGCGTCATAAACATGGCGACGGAGGACAGGGAGCATATCCTCCGAACGCAGCAAAGTAGTAGAGGGTGTACCATGACACGCTTGCTTAGCGAGGAAGTCTGCACGCTCATTCCCGGGAATTCCTACATGCGCGGGGATCCAGCACAGTGTGATGGAACGATTAGCGCACTGTAATTTGTGTATTGTGTGGATGATAGTCTTGACCAATGGGTCCTTGGGGGCAAATACACATAAGGCTTGCAGTGCACTCTTTGAGTCATTACAGATAACGACCCGTGGAGAGTTCCTCGACAATGAAGAGATGGTGCTTAAAGCACCTTGAATAGCCCATAATTCAGAAGTGAAAACCGTGGAGTGATAGTGTAAGGTACTTTGATACAAGCCATGGTCTGAGACTGCAGCGCAACCCACGGCATCCGCAGTTTTCGAGCCATCGGTGTAAATGAAAACAGCCGGGATGTGATCATCAAGATGTTGTAAAGCGAGATGTCGACATTGAGATGGGGCTTGGGCATCAAGTTGATCCGCTAAGTGAAAGAAAACTGTAGGGTGTTTTAGGGTCCACGGAGTGATGTGACTAGGAGGGGGAGTTATGGGAGGAACGGTGATACTGTAAGTGGAGAGCAATTGGCGAGACAATATTGGGAATGGCACTGGAATTGTTGAACGATAGTTATCTGTGGAATGGAATAGTTCTAGTAGAGTTGGGTCATGACAGAGGCGAACAGCCGTACGCATGAGGACTAATCGACGGTGGTAGGCTAGAGGTAAGGTCCCAGCCTCACATAGGATATTGGAGACACGAGAGGAACGGAATGCCCCCGAGCTAATGCGGATGCCCAAATGGTGTACGCTGTCGAGGGTTCCTAATGTGGAAGCAGAGGCCGTGCCATAGACAGGGCTACCATAATCTAGGGCTGAGAGGATGGTAGCTCTGTAGAACAGTAAAAGCGTAGCGCGATCTGTGCCCCATTGGACTCGTGCGACTGTTTTCAGAACATTCATTCTCTGGAGGCAACGTGCCTTTAAGCAGGCAATGTGACTCTTCCAATTGAGGTGAGTATCAAAGATTAAACCAAGGAACCTGGTATGTGGAAGGATCTGAATATTAGAATTTCCCATGGTGAGAGTAATGGACTGTTTACGTAAATGTCGAACATTTCTATAGAATACAACGGCGTTAGTCTTTTCAGCAGAAAATTGAAAGCAAGCAGTGGATGCCCAAGAGTGGATGGATTTTAGAGCAATGTTGAGACGCTGTTGTATGTGAGTCAGACTGGGAGAAGTATAATATATTGCGAAGTCGTCCACAAACAAGCTATACGATATTTCAGGTGGGAGGCTGCGTATGACACTATTCATCGCCATAATAAAGAGTAAGCTGCTAAGGGCACATCCTTGTGGTATTCCATTAATTTGTGACATAATGTCCGATAGGAGACCATTATTTTTGACCTGGAATGTACGGTTAGAGAGAAAATGTTGTAAAAAGCAGGGAAGAGGACCCCGCATGCCAGAATCGTGTAAATTTTTTAAATCCTGTGTCTCCATGTTGTGTCATAAGCCTTAGCAATGTCAAAAAATATTGCCACTGTGGGTTGGTTCTTGGAGAACCCATCACGTATTTGGTGTTCAAGGCGAATAAGTGAGTGCAGTGTAGAACGGCCAGGGCGGGAACCATTCTGATATGGGGATAGGAGGGCATGTGACTCAGCGTAATGTAAAAGTCGAGGATTGATCATTTTTTCCATTAATTTGCAGAGGCATGAGGTAAGTACAATCGGTCTGTAATTTGTGGGAAGACTATGATCTTTTCCAGGCTTCGGTACGGGTATATGTAGTGTAAGCATGCCGCCAAGACGGTGGGAAGTAGTTACTTATCCAAAACTGATTGTACAGTTGTAAAAGATGTTGTAGCGCACGTGGATGGAGGTGACGGATGAGAGCGTACGAGAATCCATCCGGGCCAGCAGTAGTGTCTGTACACAGGTCGAGCGCGTATCGCAATTCCGGAATTGAAAAAGGGGTGTTATATTCATGTGTTTTCCCGCTATGAAAAGATAGCGGGCGAGATTCCTCCATACATTTATAACGAAGAAATTGACGAGGCAATAACTGGTCTGAGCTGACGTGACAGAAATGTTTGGCATGTATGGCAGCGATGTCAAGGGGGTCATGTGTAAGCGAGTCCGAGGCAGGGTCTTTGAGTGGAGAGAGTGGAGGCCGTACAGTGCGTCCGTTGATACTGCGAAACTTTTTCCATAAAGTAGAGAGAGGGGTGCGGGAATTGAAGGACGAGATATATGATCGCCATGAAAGTATCTTGTTGTCAAGGATACTGCGTTTGACAACTGCACAGATCTTGTTATAGAACGTTTTAAGGGCAATTTTTTCAATGGTGATGGTTATAAGGTCAAAGTAACGATTAGTGGAAAAAAGTCGGGGGGAAACAGTCTTTAAACGCCGCTGCCTAACACTCAGACACTTAAGAAGGCGTTCCACATGATGCTTGAATTTTATCATTTGGGCTAGAGTGGGCGTCCACCAAGGGACCTGGCGAGGGTGCGTCAGCGAGGAGGTAAGCGGGATACGAGTGCGAGCAATGGAGTTCAGGAAGGACGAAAAATAATCAAAATTGTGTGCAGGGGAAGAGGTAGGGGAGAAGTCCGAAACGTCTGCAGAGGAGTGCGTATAAGACGTCCAATCGGCTTTAGAGAGATTATAACTCGATATTTGAGGGGAGGATGCAGGGCACAAATACTTAAGGAGTATAGGGTAGTGGTCGCTGGAGAAGCGATCCTGTAAAACTGACCAATCAAATAGGGGAGCTGCGTCATCCGAGGCAAAGGAAAGATCGACAGCGGAAAATGTACAGTGGGTAGCAGATCTGTAGGTGGGGGTGTCAAAGTTGAGACAACAAAGAGTAGAATGAAGAAGATATTTTTCAATGTTATCGCCTGGGATGTCTGTGTTTGGGTTGCCCCAAAGGGGAGAGTGTGCGTTAAAGTCGCCCAGAATAAGGTACGGTGGGGTCAGTTGTTGTACTATTTGATGAAGGTCTGAAGTATTGTAATGACAGGAGGGTTGATTGTAGGAGGAGCAAACAGTCAAAGAAGGAAGGTTTGGTAATGAAATGGAGACGGCAGTTGTTTGAAAAGGGTTGGGGTCAAGGGTGACAGGAACAAATACGCACTTATAGTGCACAAGGATGGCCGTTCGGAGATGTGAAGGGGTTATAGGGGAGCTAGCAGCAACAGTATAATGCCTGGGGGGGACAACAAAATTGCCGACATGTTGGAGGCAAATGCATAATGGTGAATATAATTTAAGTAATCGTTGTAATTCTCCCATACGGAGGCGAGTTTGGTATCCGTTTATATTCCATTGCAAAATGTTATATGCCATCAAGAATAGGATTGTCAGAGTCATCGACAATAGTGGTCTCTTGAAGAGAGTCTGGTAAAGGTTGTGAGTGTGGAGAGGGTTGTGTGGATGGAGGTGAAGGGGTAGATGTAAGGTCTGTAATTTTTTCAGAAATAGCTGTGAATTGTGTGACTAGTTTAGGAACAAGGGTGGGGCAGTGGAGGAGTTTTTGGCGCAGAGTGTTCATAAATAGATAAGCGGAGGTAACATCTTCATCAGGGTTAGGGGGAAGTGTACGTGTGGTGACAAATTCCTGCGTCCGAGAAAGAAGGCAGGGATCCGTGGCACAGATATGGGGTGTGATGTAATTACGGAAACAAATTGGACATCCACATTTGTCAGGTGGGATATTGGTGTGACATATCAATACAGGAAATTGTGAGGGGCTCGGGGTATGATGAGTCTTTATCGAAGGTTCGTCAGATGATGGTGTCGTAGGGTTAGCAGGAGTTTGTGGGGGAATGTCCCTAGGTTTGGGAGCATCGGGATCTGGGCAGTGGGGAGCGGCTAACGGAACATGTCGCTCAAGGTTACAGGGAGGATCAGGCGTGGTGAGGGTGGTACGCACATTGACAGGAGGTTGGTGAACATCAAATCGGGATTGTGATAGCTCTATATTAGTCAAGTCAGAATCCAACAGGTTATTGTCCTTCAGGAATCTCTGCATCAAGTCCTTGGGCGTAGGATCAGATTCACAAATATGGGTGACACAATAACAAGGAGTAGGGTGAATTTGAGCATCTTTCGCTGGAGCTTGCTTGGAAAGAAATTTGTGAAGATGTTCGGTGAGTACTGTACGGGTAGAAGTCTTGTGCTGAAGTAGAAAGAATCGGCCGCAGTTATGGCAGCCACAGTCCGGATCGTGGGTAGGCATAACCCACTTCTGTGTGGTGGAACTGAGTTTCGAGGTCCGGGATAATGACCGGATAGGACTTGCAACCTTACGCTTTTTCCGAGGCTGCGACTGGGTGGAGTAAGATTGGGGAGAAGTCTCTATATCTGGTACTGTGTTACATTCCATGAGGTTCTCTTCGGCAGTCATGTTCCAAAACTCAGTATCATCGGTCAAGTTAGTAAATCCCTCGAACCTGTTAGAGGTGGATAGGTCCGGGGAGTTAAGGTGAACTAAACGGAAGGTATCATTGGTGGGGTAATGTTGTGGGCCAATAGGTGGCGCCGGAGGCTGCTCTGGACGCTGGTGGTCAGAGGAGTCAGCGGGTGTAGTTGATTCATACCGTCGATATGGAGATTTACCTTCCTGCCTTAATTGTGCTGCAGCAGACCAGAAGGGGAGTCCTTTTGTGGCCTGTAAATGTAATACGTCACGATGAAACGCAAAGTGCGGGCATGTTCTGTCATTGGCTTTGTGGGACCCGTCACAATTTGCACAACGGGGCGCGCTGGCTTGACAATTGTTGAGAGCATGTTGTTCTGAGCCGCAATTTAAGCAACGAGCATTGAGAGCCCGACACCGTGGGGTTGAATGCCCAAGCTTCCAGCAATTTGTGCATTGTCTCGGCTTGTTAACATACCTTCGTACCTGCAGTTGGCGACGTGCAAGACGGACATGCATAGAAAGGTCATGGCGCTTAAAATAGATTTTGACAATGCGTAGTGGGGGCCGATTTCCACGCTGAGGAGCAGTATAAGTGTCAACTTTAACAACAGTGGGGTCAGTTCTTTGCAATAATATTAAAATACGATTGGTTGAGTCTGTAAAGCTCTGATCTGCAAATTTGAAGTCGGAAGGGAGCACAACCGTGCCAGTACACTGATTCAGGTATTCATCTGGTTTACCTGTGTATCTGTCGTTGGGGGTGTCGAGGTAGGCTTGTAAGGCTTCTGATTGCTCCTGTGTTTTCACCTCAATCATGCGCTTGGCCGATCCAACAGCATGCATGGTGAAGTCACCAATATCTTGTGCGAGAGTATCGTATAGACTGAAATCATCCATAGGTTCACAAGAGACTGTGAAAAACCGTGACCAATCAGGGGGACTGAACATAGCGTTATAAGTGTCCTTCGAAGCAGGGGTATACGTGTTACGCTTACGCCTTTATCGGTTATGCGAAGGTACGAACGGTTGAAGCGTGTGAATGGCAGAGGAAATACCGGCAAGGTCTTTTCCTGTACCTGCATCAATGGCCCGTTGAGATCGTGGAGGTACAGAAGCAGGTTTAATTGAGGTAGTAGATCCTGCATCCAGAGGGAAGATGGTAACAGATGTAGTCACAGACGGGTCAGGGATGCAAGAAGCATCCGTAGGGGTGTCAGCTGAGGGCATGCGAGCTTTTTCATTAAGGTTGTCAACGGAATGAAGAGGTAGGCTAAGGCTAGAATCATAATCTGGTAATTTAGAAGTTAAAGTCGAGACTGTGGTGTCATCACTATTATTGATCACAGAGGCAGTACTGTGCATAGGAATTGATGCCGGGGAGATCACCTGATGGATCTCACTACCCGACGATGGAGAATTCGTCACAGTATCCTTAGGAGGTTTGCCAAGGTCTGTGGGTGCCATGCCTGAGTGGGGAACTCCGGCACTGTTGGCAGCAGGGGAAGGGTCCTTGAGGCAGTCCAATTTCTCGCAGGGGTTGGCGTCGGAGGGGGCAATTTTAGATTCCATAGGACGAATATTTCTAAATTCATCTGAGTCAGATTCCAAACCCACCATGGAGCCACAATTAGAGGACGGGACGACCGCCCTAGGAATTCTTGCAGATATACACCCCGACTAATGCACCTTAAGGGCCGTCGATCCGTCGATCGCCGACCCAGCACAAGGGTTAGGGTTTGGCATAAAAGTTTCCCCTCGCTCGAACACGTCGGGTACCACAGTTCGACGGGTGTAGGGATTGCCGACGCACAACATCCTCCAACGAAACCAAAGAGTGAGTACGGTCGTTTACCTCATGACAGTCACGGTGCTCCCAAAGGAGGGGGCAGCGGGAAGAAGGGAAAAACGGAAAACAGAAAGGATGAGAAATGATAGGTTGTTGTTGTTGATGATGCTTTTATTTTATACTAGCCCACTGGGCCTAGGCCCTCTCAAGGCTAGTGGTGGAGGAGGTGGTACAGAGTTTAAAGTCACGTATATGTCAGTAGTTATATGTCATTGTATAAATTTATCGCTCTCAGGAAGTGACGAATAGGGGTGAAATTGAAAGAGTCTGAGTCAGAGAGGATGCCATGTAATGAGGTGTTCAGCAAGAATCTCCGTCTTTCAGATGCATAGACGGGACAAATACAAAGAAAGTGAAAAACAGTCAATGATGTATGGCAATGTTGGCATTCAGGTGGTGGACCACGAGGGGTGGACATCAGGTAACCATGTGTGAGGCGTGTGTGGCCTAAACGTAATCTAGTTAATAGGGTTTGGTCTGCACGTGAACCATTAATTGAAGAGGGCCACAAGTGTATGTCATCCTTAATGGAGCGAAGGTGGCCAGTTAATGGTTGCGCTCTTTACTCAACTCGCCAAGCGTCATAAACATGGCGACGGAGGACAGGGAGCATATCCTCCGAACGCAGAAAAGTAGTAGAGGGTGTACCATGACACGCTTGCTTAGCGAGGAAGTCTGCACGCTCATTCCCGGGAATTCCTACATGCGCGGGGATCCAGCACAGTGTGATGGAATGATTAGCGCACTGTAATTTGTGTATTGTGTGGATGATAGTCTTGACCAATGTGTCCTTGGGGGCAAATACACATAAGGCTTGCAGTGCACTCTTTGAGTCACTACAGATAACGACCCGTGGAGAGTTCCTCGACAATGAAGAGATGGTGCTTAAAGCACCTTGAATAGCCCATAATTCAGCAGTGAAAACCGTGGAGTGATGGTGTAAGGTACTTTGATACAAGCCATGGTCTGAGACTGCAGCGCAACCCACGGCATCCGCAGTTTTCGAGCCATCGGTGTAAATGAAAACAACCGGGATGTGATCATCAAGATGTTGTAAAGCGAGATGTCGACATTGAGATGGGGCTTGGGCATCAAGTTGATCCGCTAAGTGAAAGCAAACTGTAGGGTGTTTTAGGGTCCACGGAGTGATGTGACTAGGAGGAACGGTGATACTGTAAGTGGAGAGCAATTGGCGAGACAATATTGGGAATGGCACTGGAATGTTTGAACGATAATTATCTGTGGAATGGAATAGTTCTAGTAGAGTTGGGTCATGACGGAGGCGAACAGCCGTACGCATGAGGACTAATCGACGGTGGTAGGCTAGAGGTAAGGTCCCAGCCTCACATAGGATATTGGAGACACGAGAGGAACGGAGTGCCCCCGAGCTAATGCGGATGCCCAAATGGTGTACGCTGTCGAGGGTTCCTAATGTGGAAGCAGAGGCCGTGCCATAGACAGGGCTACCATAATCTATGGCTGAGAGGATGGTAGCTCTGTAGAACAGTAAAAGCATAGCGCGATCTGCGCCCCAATGGACTCGTGCGACTGTTTTCAGAACATTCATTCTCTGGAGGCAACGTGCCTTTAAGCAGGCAATGTGACTCTTCCAATTGAGGTGAGTATCAAAGATTAAACCAAGGAACCTGGTATGTGGAAGGATCTGAATATTAAAATGTCCCATGGTGAGAGTAATGGACTGTTTACGTAAATGTCGAACATTTCTATAGAATACAACGGCGTTAGTCTTTTCAGCAGAAAATTGAAAACCAGCAGTGGATGCCCAAGAGTGGATGGATTTTAGAGCAATGTTGAGACGCCGTTGTATGTGAGTCAGACTGGGAGAAGTATAATATATTGCGAAGTCGTCCACAAAAAAGCTATTTATTAGTGGCCCCTCCATCATTGACGAACATGCCTATTACATAAGGCACCCTCTTCAAACACTCATCCGCCGTAGTTTGAATCTAATAATAATAATAATAATAAGCATGTTACTTATTTCTCATAAGCGCCAATTTTTCCGAAGAATTCACTAGCGCTCGAAAAGAGAAAGAAAAAAGAACAAAAATCAATGCATCAAAAGAAGGCTTATATACAACACACATTTAACAATCACTAGCAGTGGCAAAATAGCCTAAACTCTATAGCCATCTGTCATGACACCTCTCTCAAGATCATAGCTTCTCTCAAAGAGAAAAGTCTTAAGTTGTCTCTTGAAGCATTCAACAGAACTCAGTTGTCTCATGGACAGCGGCAACCTGTTATACAACCTCGGAGCCATGTAGGAGAATGACCTCTCAAAGAAAGAAGACTGCTGGAAAGCCCTTGGTTCATCAAGACGAAAAGGGTCATTGTCATGACGCACAACTACACCATGGTGTGCCGGTGGGCGCCTGAGAAGCTCCGCAAGGTACCTAGGCTCACCAAATTTGAGAACCTTAAAAGTCACCAAACACAACTTAAATTCTATTCTTGCTCTTACTGGCAGCCAGTGCAGTTCTATGTGAAGAGATGTAGTAGGAGTTCTAGGTAGAACACCAAAAATTAGTCTTGCGGCCCTGTTAAGAACAGACTGAACTTTCCTCAAAATATAATTTGGAAGACCCACCAACAGGGCATTGCAATAATCAACACGAGAGAAGACCAATGAGTGAACCAACGTCAGGAGGCAACGTCTGGTTAAAAACGGCTTCACCAAATAGAGATTTCTGATGTGCAAGTAACAACTTTTAACTATCTGGTTTACATGCTCTTTGAAATCTAATCGGGAGTTCACATATACACCCAGATTTCGAACAGAGTTGGCCGGTCGCAGCTGAGATCCACCCACATTGATGGAGAGGGCACCACTTATATCATCAGCTCTTCTATTTCCTCGGATGATGAGAATATCAGTTTTACCATCATTTAGTTTAAGTTTTCTCGCTCTCATCCACTTCTTGATATCAGACATCAACAATTCCATCTTACTCCGTATATCAACTATATTTGTGATTCTCACATAAATCTGGGTGTCATCTGCATAAAAGTGAAAGGTGACATTATGTGCACGAAGCAGAAGAGACAAACTGCTAATATAAATTATAAATAGGATAGGACCTAAAACTGATCCCTGCGGAACACCATACTGCAGGGGTGTCGAGTCCGAGACCACTTGATTTACCATCACACTCTGGGATCTACCTGACAAGTACGACCCAAGAAGCAAGAGAGCGGAGTCACGCACACCACAATCATAAAGATCACTCAATAACAACTCGTGATCCACTGTGTCAAAGGCCGCAGAGAGATCAAGCAAGACCAATAGTGAGGCCACACCATTGCAAATGTTCTCAACTAGATCATTATGTACTCTAATCAATGCTGTTTCAGTTGAATGATGCTGTCGGTAAGCAGACTGAAAAATTGGGATAGTTTCATTCTGCTGAAGTAGTGGTTGTAATTGGTCAAGTATTGCACGCTCTAATATCTTTGATATGAAGGACAGGTTGGAGACAGGACGATAGTTCAACATGTTCTCAACATCAAGTCCAGGTTTCTTTAGAGTAGGTCGGAGTAGTGCATGCTTTTCAGAATGTGGGAAGCTACCTTCAGAGAAGCACTTATTAATTATTTTGGAAATAAACTCAACTGTGTGATCATAGACTCTTGGTAGCTTGGAAACATTTATGGGATCCAACGGGCAAAATGTTTTATTGAGGTTTCTTATGTAGGACGAGATCATGTCCACCTCTACTGAGTGAAAGGATGAGAGGACATTATTAGGAATGTGTCGGGGTTGGAGTACAACTGAAAGTTCTTCACCAACAGAAGCATCATCCAGTTCCTGTCTTATGCGAGTTATCTTGCCAGCAAAAAATGCCACAAAGTTGGCAGCCAACTCGGCATCGGGTACAGAAGGTCTTAAGCTGACTCTTGTTTTTCCAAGTAAACTGTTTACAATTGAAGCCAACCTCCTCTGGTCATTACCACACGAGTCAACTTTTCCCTGATAATACACTTTCTTTTCATCTTTGATTGTGTGGACCACAGCTCTTCTGGCTGACAGATATTGCAACCATGTAGAGTCTGTTTTATTTTTCCGCCATTCACGTTCAGCTCTTCTACGCGCTCTTCTAAGAAATTTAACTCGAGTGCTATACCAGGGTGAATCATCTCGTACTATGATTTTCTTCTCTACTTCTGGACAGTGATGATCGAACACTAATTTAAGTGCATTTCCATGTACCTCCACCAGCTCATCTGAAGTAAGGTTGGAAGTATCAATACTTCCCAAGTACTGTTTTACTTCACTGCTAGCCAAATTTTGGTCTGCATTTTTATAATTTCTAAATCTGATTACTTTTTCATGTGTGAGTGGCTTAGGGAAATCAAAGCTGAAAGTAATCAAAGCATGATCAGAGGTATTAGGGTCAGCATTCTCAACATCAACATCCAGAACACCACCACAACCCACAGGAGAGAAAACCAAGTCAAGGGTGTGTCCTAAGATATGAGTTGGGTGGGACACATGGTTTACAAAATTGTTCTGATCAGTCAACTCAAGGAACTCAGGAGAGAATGGCTTCAGATGAGGGCTGTCAACCCAGTAATTAAAATCTCCACATATCAAAAGTCTTCCGGTTTTAGCAGAAAATTCCTCGAGAAACGCCCCAACCTCTCCCAAAAACCCCCTATCGGTGCCACGGGGGCCAGCCCTAAAAACAACTCCCATTCTTAGAATTTGTTTGATGGAGTTTTATTTCCACTTCCAACAGTTCATAGTAAAGAGGGGCTGGGTTATGGCTTATTTGCAAGATATTCACCAGAGATGTGGAGTAGACAACTGCCACTCCACCACCCGGATGATCTCCCCTAGGCCTAGGAACATTTATTATGGAATGGGTTTTAGGCAATGCCGCCTGGATAATATTCAGATCTGACTCGAACAACCAGGTCTCAGTGAGACATAATACATCAAGGTTACGTTCATCCAAGATCTCGCAAATATGATCCATTTTGTTACGCAAGGAACGAACATTCAACAGACCCAGTTTCAACCGGCTCCCATGTGCATTTTTCAGTTTTTTGAACCTACAAAATTGGTGTTCTCAATAACTTTATTTCTCTGAGCTGTCATTAGAGGACAATTTCTACTTGAGGCGAAATGATTTGGCGGCTCCGTAACTGATGTGGAGCTCATACAATTTATACATTTGGGGGAAGTCTTGTTGGTGCAGTCTTTGAGTTATGAGTACCGGCACAGAAGTTGCATTTTGGATCCTCATTTTTCCGATAACACCTGTCACTGGTATGGCCAAAGCCCTGGCAATGGTAACATTGTGTTACCCAGAAGCGATCGTATGCACGACATCTCACAAGTCCAACATACACAGAATTGCCATCATCCACAATGGAAGAGCGTATTTCAGGTGACATTTTTACTACCGCAGTCTTTGTGTGTGCATCACTCTTTTGCTTGGTGAATAGCAAATTCATAGCTAAGCCATCGTCGACCAGGGACTTTATTCTTGGGTTCTTGTTGAGGATGCTGGGAATGATCTCATTATCCTCAGCGTCATTAGCAATGCCTACCAGAGTCATTTTTGGCATCATCTTCTTTGGTTCGGAGACACTGAAGGCACTGTCCACCCCCAAACACTGATTGATGGCCCTTCCTGCATCTTCTTTGGCTTTCTTGGATGGAAGTCGTACCACCAGTACACCTGAATCAGTTCTAGTTAACTTGTTAACCGGAACCGAAGCCAAAGCAGTCTCGATTGCCTTTGTATCTGGTGGGCTTACTGGCTCGGAGGATCGTTCTTTTGGCTTCACTACCAGGACCTGATGGTCCCAGACAGTTTTTTCTTTCCACCATCTACCACCTCAGTGGTGCGTTTGGTCGGCTCCTTTTTGGTCTCTTCAAATGTTTGCTGAACTATCTTGGCAAACAAGGGAATGTCGGGGGCAGCAACTTTAGTCTCAAGGATATCCATTCTGTTACCAATACTCTCTATCTCCACGGCCACCGCAGCAAGGGCACCTTTCACTTAGTTTACAATGGCAGTCTTCACTTCACCAACTAGGGCAGCCGTCAGGTCATCCAAGGTCTGCTGACTAATTGCTGCATCCTTTGCAGCCAGGGGGGTGGTATCGCAAACAGTGCAATGCCATTTAAATCCAGGTTTCTTCTTTGCAAGTACTCTGAGGTCCTCATCATCAACATTTATACAGTTAACGTGAAAATAGGTACCACACGAGTAGCAGCCCAGCGATTTGGCCTTGCCCACAACCTTCCCACAACTACAACTCTGCTTGCCCGCTGCCATTTCAGTGGAAGTAACCAATAATTAAAAACAAAAACACCTGTATTTTGTATCTGATTAAAAATAAGAGAAAACCCTAGTTTTAAAAAAAACGTGAAAATAACTACCTGGGACAGACCCCAGGTAGCGCCGTCCCCGTCAGTGCCACCACAATGGAAAATAATTAAAATGGAAAAGAAAAAAATGGAAAGTGGTGTCTGCAAGGTCACAGCGGGCAGGTGGGGATCGACTTGGCTACCCTTTGGGGGTAGCCCAACCGAGATGCGTGGAGAGACCACGCACAGGATGGCAGATGTGTGTGGTGCAAAAACTTTAACCAATTTTGCACACTGATTTGAGCTTATAGCAGTGACAATGCAATTTCCACGGTACTCAGCAAGACCCTATTGGTTACGATACTGCCACTGCGCAAAGCAGTGCAAATTTAGGTACGACAGGTCGACCACCGGTCTCATCGTATCGCAGTCTTTCTTCGGGACCAGAAACACGCGGAGAGGAAGACCCGCTTGAGCGGGGAGACCTCCCGAACAATCCCATGCTCGAGCATCGACAAGATAACTTTGGCCACATCTGGAGAGACGTGCCGATGTTGGGGAGGGCGTCTGAGAGGAGGCCGAGACCGCCACCTCCAGGACAGACCCCGCTTCACCACCCGACGCGCCCACGATCGGCGAGGCCATTGCCGATAGTGGGGGCAAAAGAAGCCGGTAGGGGCCCCTTGTGTGAGCCTCAACACTCGTTCGGGGAGGCGGTCGGGAGAGAAGGGGGAAAAAGCCGGAGGTACTAGCAGTTTTTTGATCCAGCATAGTCCTCAGTCTTGCCGCGGCAAGACTGACCTCCACGGGCACCCCCTCCCCTGGAGCGACCGTGTCCCTGAAACCTGCGCGGAGGATCCTGCGTTGGGCGGCTATGCTCCTGCCTCTGGTCGGAACGCCGCGAGGACGCCTCAAAGGCGAGCTGACGAGATGGGCGAAGAGGAGAGTGGCGGACAGAAGGGCGCGAGGCCCGTCCCCAGCCCCCTTGTCGTCGCCCATCGGCGACACCTCGCCAATGTTGGCGTCCCTTAGGCGGACCGGCCTTCCTCCCACGACCCAGGGAGGAAGCGGCGGCGGGAGGCCGCGATGCCCTAGAAACACCGGGCGCGAAGCGTCCCGCCGACGCAAAGAGGTAAGCCTCTTGCCACGCACCATCGGAGAAGAGACCCGGGGTAGCGAGTTCAGAGAGGAGCAGCTTAGTCTTGACCTCAGCGGGCGCCTTCTTACAGAAGGCCACCCTCAGAGACTGCCGACACCTAGCAGCCTCATGGACGGCACCCTGAAGGTCACCCACCGAGTTCAGGGCGAGCTGCAGCTGCACGCGCCGCAAGGTCTCCCAACCCTTCTTAAGGTCGCCAGCTGGCTCGGCTTCCAGAAGCCTGAGGTGAATCCTCGCCATCTGGAACTGCAGGAGGAGGGTGGAGAGCAATCGAGCGGCGCGTTGCCGGAGATCCCGATCCAGGGCACTCTTCTCCGAGGGCACGAATAATGACGAGGGCAAATGATCTAAAACAATTTTATGGGCATTCAACCATGACCAGTACTTGGAAGAGACCCCGGACGAGGTCAGGACGAGCCCAGACACAAAAGTGCTGTCAGGAGGTGGAAGAGAAATAAAGCTCTCAGCCGACCTGACGCCAAAATCAACCCCTTCCGCCAGCCATCGATCCCACGGCCCGTCCTCAAGATTGGTGAGCTCGAGCATGACGTTGCCTTCCGCATCGCGAGTACTCTTAACCAGAGGAAGACCGGCAATGGCTGACAGAGCGGGCGCATCAGCTAAGATGTCTTGGCGGGTGTAGTCCGACCATAGACGTGTAGACCCAGAGGGAGATACCCTAGGACGGTACGTGAAAAACTGCATATCCGACCTACTGGGGTGAGGCCGGATATCGACCTCTGGGACTAGGCCGTCCGGAGTCAGAGCTCTAAAGACACCTTTAGCACTAATCTGAATAGCCCAATTATCAGCAACTGGCCGTTCCCCCCGTGCATGAGTGGTGGCCAGGACTGGGTTAGTAGCCACCACATTCTGCCAAGACGCAGGCTCGCCATATAAAGAAGGGAGGACACGTTTGGGGATCTTAAATTTAGACAGTGGGGGAACACTAACGGGTTGGCCAACCAACCCCAGCCCGCTCCCAGGCAGCACGACAAAAGACGGCGAGGGAGTCGTAGAGGGGGCAGGCACAGGCAGAGCCGGGGCCGCCACCACAGGGGTTGCTGGGCCAGTAGGCAGCATATCTTCAAATGGCGGAAGAGGGGTAACAACAGGAACCACTGTAGGAAGCTGAGGAGGCTTAACCATAGCCTCAGTAAGCTGGTCCAGGGTTGCTTGCAAAACCCCAAACCTGGCACAGTTCTCCTCCTTGAGAGAGTTGAAAGCCTCAAGCCACTCAGGGGCCGCGGCCGAGCGCTCAGGCGATGTCGATTCAGGGGAAGTCGACACGTCAACGCGCAGCCGAGACCGCTGAACAGGGAAGCGAGGTGGAGGTGGAGGTGTATAGTGCAGGTCCGGATGTGGGGAGTCCTCCAAGATAACTACGTCAACGTCCTCCTCATGCTTCACCCAAACTCCCCCGCCGAAGTCCCCAGGATCCTCAAAATCCTCCTCCACGTCAGTCCACTCGTTCTCTTCACCGGCGTCGGGCACTGCCGGAGGAGGCGATGGAGCACGACCCACAGGAGAGGACTGGGCACAGCGAAACGCCGGATCAACAGGACCTGAGGACCCCAGAGGAGACAGAGGCGGGGCGTGCACATTAACGGCCGGACCAAACAAGGAGACCACCCGTGGTGCAGGCGACGAAGTGCAGGCAGGCGGTGGAGGAACAGGTTGATGTCCTGCAGCCTGAGATGCCTCAATCTCCTTGATCAAGTCGTGGGTAGTCCTCCGTGGTGGGGCAAAGTGAGGGGACACAACACGAGGCACAGGTGGTACAGTGCGCTTCGCCCTAAATGTAGTCGACCCTGACGCCCGAACAGGTGAAGGTGGAGACTTCCACTTCCTTCCGCGGTCCAAAGATGATGATGAGGTCCGCAGGAGGCACTTGAGGAAGGGCGGCCCGGAGCCCTGACGGATGAGCAGAAGGAAGGCGGAGCAGGAGCCGAACATCCTCGTCCTTGAAGTGAGGGATGCGGTGTAGGGTCCCTCCAACATATCGGGAAATGCCCTCCCACGTAGTCAGGAGGCGCGCCGCAGTCTCCGCCGCCGCCGGCGATGAGGGTTGATACTCCACCGCCAAGACATTAATGAGGCAAGGGCCGCACATCCTGGGAGCATAACCATCCCTGGAGTAACAAGCTACGTGGGTAGGGCATTCCAGATGGTCGGGACTGACCACAGGCTTACCACATGCCCGCCTGGTGCAGAGAGGTAGCGGCATCACACCTGCAACCGGAAGAAAAAAACAGTCTTGAGCCACCAAACAGGTAGGTAAAATTACAAGTAGACAGAAGAATCCTTTAAAAAAACAGAGACAGGCACAAAGGGAGAAAACCACCCGCGAGCGGCCCCTACCCTTGAAGCTGTAGCGTTCCTCCGACAAGGATAATAACCCCCCACCCCCCTTGAAAAACCCCAAGGAAGGATAACGGAGAGTGTAGACCCCCCCCCCCCCTTGTAAACCCCAACTAGGTGAACAAAGAAGGCGACATTACCTGTAGGCCTAGGCGTAAGCGAGGGAGGCACAGGAGAGCACCCAAAGTGTAGCGTAGCACAGCCTGGGAAAAAAGGGAGAAGAGCATTAAACACCAGAACCGATGCACCAACAGGCATGGACAAGTAGCAATGCACTCCCCAACCCAAAACCCAGAGAGGAGCGGACCATCAAGGGACCCTCCGGTCTGAGGCGGGACAACAGGACAGCCAAAAAAGCGTGGAACACATGCCGCCGTAGAGCGGGATAATCCCGCCGTAGACCGGGGGTAAACCCGCTCTGGAGCGGACACCTATACGCTCCAGAGCGGGCCACAGCCACCAGCACCACAAAGACGAGTAGGACCGACCCAGAGCGGGGGAAGAATCCGCGCCCTAGGGCAGGTGTAAACACGCCCAGGAGCGGACACCGATGCGCTCCAGAGCGGGCCACAGCCACCAGAACCTTACCAAGGCACCTCAGAGCCGAGTAAGGACCGACCCAGAGCGGGGGTAGAACCCGCGCTCTAGGGCGGGGAAATGACGCAGAGGTTGGCAGATTAGGGATAAGAAATAGAGTTCTCTCACTCTTATAATTAACTCTTTTGCCGACCGTCAATCTTTTATGAATTAGGCTAAATACCAAACCAGCGGGGGTGTGGGGGCGGCAGCCCCCACCTAATATACTAGGTTAGGTTAGGTAAGGTTGTTAGGTTACGCTAATATTACCCCTTATTTTCGTCTTTTACCCCTCAATTTCCCTGTACTTCATAGGCATCCCCACTATCGGGGGCCGTGTCTTAAGATTGTTGGATAATGGAGACAACTTTTTTTCCGGAGATTCTAATTAATGACAACCACTGTATAATGATGAAAACTAGCTAAAACCCCCCAAAAAACTCACGAAATAAAAGTTGGCCAGGTTCCTGGATATGTTCCTTAATTTGCATGAACAAATTGTAATAGGCCTATAGAAACCTAATAAATCATATAAATAACAAATCCACAAAAATAAAATCATTGAAAATAGCTGTGGTCCGTCTCCTTAATATTGACCGAAAAAACGCCCATTCTAATAAATCTCAGAGCTCTTTCGGACAGTCACAGTTTACAAACGCCTTCTTTATGCAGTGTAATAAATATTTACCCCCTGCTGGCAACATAGATGACGATTTCAATAATTCATGGGGGGGTGAGGGGGGGCAAAGCCCCCCCTCAACCCATCGTGTATCCAACATTGGCATTATAACTAAGACCATGAATAGGGCCTACACTCATTTCTCAAAATCTGGAGGAAAAAACATAACAAATAAGGGTGCGAGCCTATTCCCTATAATTACTAATATATCACTTCATCTTGGGACGATACCGCTCTCGCAAATTAACCTTACCGTTCACGAGGCAAATACGGGGGTGGGGGATACTAATTAATATTGATAAATAGAAACGGTTTGAATATCAAGACGCAAATTACACAGTGCACGTGACTAATGACATTATAATACACGTTGTGTGAAACATATACACCGCTGATGTTAAATTAACCGGGTGTAAGATTAAGCGGGTGTAAAAATAAGCAGGTGTAATGACGACATGTTGGCCGAGGGCTGGAATGACGTCATCGCTGAGGCCCGCCTTGGCTGATGATGTCACGATAATCAACAACCAATCACAAGCAAGGATACACAACGTCTTGGCTTGGTTAATCAAGATGGCTATATTCTAGTTAATCTCAGTGTTTCAACCCCTCTCTTTCCCCGATATATTTCATACCCTCCCCAGCTATCGGGGTTTAGTATTGTTGAGGTAAGTGAAGAAAATAACGGTCAATATACAGGAGGCGCTACAATATTGGTAAAAAATTAAGCTCAATAGCATGTGATTAAGCGATTTTTCTCCAAATTGTTGATGTAGGTGTCATTCCCGGGAAACTAACATAATACATATTATATGGATATTTACGTTTTAAGGGTTTGTTTACACTTCTTCTTTTTCGTCTTCATCTGGGAGACTTCTTTTGCGTGACTGTCAGTCAACAACTGAGACATCTGGTGGCGAATGCAATGAACTATACTGGTGGCGTCGTAGCCAAAGTAATTACCCTACCTAATTCATGCCAAGAGTACTCGAGTTCACTGACACGTGATGTCTATCGACCAATCAGGTGATGCCATGATTTGGAAAACAGGTGGCCCAGGATATAAGCTGTCAGTTTGACTCTGGCCAGCTTGTGTAGAGGGTGTGAGCCGATCAAAGCTTTTTCCACCGTCTTTAAAAACACTGAGGCTGCTTAAGACCTTTTCGCCTTCCAATAAGTGTAAACTGTCCAAAGTGCAATAACCAGTGTTCCAAATACAGCTGACGAGGACAGCTGGTTTGAAATGCACATACACTTGTTTTACATGGAAAAATTCGAAACAAAAATCCACCAGCTGTTGACCAAGATGAGTGGTGATCGAGCCTCCAGCGGCCAGCCAGGCAGCCCAGTACCTCCTCTGTTCATTAAGGTTAGTTGGTTGGGACAACATAAAGGAGCCGGACCACAGCTAGCTCGGGAATCTTAATGGGTGATCGCAAAGTAACATAAAGTAAAAGATTTTTTCGCATAGGATTAAACTGGCATGCAAGGGCTAGTTGGTTACCATACTGATGTTTTGGACCGACAGTTAGCCCATCGATCTTTTTAAGCCTAATAGGTCCGGTAGAGCATAGGCTATACATCATTGCTATATATGTCATTAAGAGCTGAAATGTATTATAAGGGAGAACAAAAATAACATAAAATACATAGGCCTACTGTAAAACAACAAGTTTTTCAGCCAGTACCCAACCAGCGGGGGTGTGGGGGCGGCAGCCCCCACCAATAATACTAGGTTAGGTTAGGTAAGGTTGTTAGGTTAGGCTAATGTTAACCCCATTCTTACTAGGTTAGGTTAGGTAAGGTTGTTAGGTTAGGCTAATGTTAACCCCATTCTTACTAGGTTAGGTTAGGTAAGGTTGTTAGGTTAGGCTAATGTTAACCCCATTCTTACTAGGTTAGGTTAGGTAAGGTTGTTAGGTTAGACTAATGTTAACCCCATTCTTACTTCGTTAGGTTAGGGTAATGTTAACCTTATGAAAACCCAAACAAAGATTTTATTAGGGTTACTGTGTAATTTTAACATGAACATTAGTAAAATCCGAGCCAAGTTTCGTCAAAACTTGGCTCGTGTTTTCGAAATGTCGGGTTATATGGGTATGGAAATTTACAAAACCCGAGCCAACATGTTAATAAGGTTACTGTGTTATTTTCATTTTTAAACTAGTTAAATCCGAGCCAAGTTTCGTCAAAACTTGGCTCGGGTTTTCAAAATGTCGGGTTTTATGGGTCTGGAAATTGACAAAACCCGAGCCAATATTTTACCAAGGTTACTGTGTTTTTTTCATTTTTACATTTGTTAAATCCGAGCCAAGTTTCGTCAAAACTTGGCTCAGGTTTTCAAAAAATCAGGTTTTATGGGTCTGGAAATTGAACAAACCCGAGCCAAATTTGGGTTACAAATGTGTATTATCGTGTTCTATAGTGTTCTATACGCTTTTTACCCCTCAATTTCCCTGATCTTCATAGCCCTCCCCACTATCGGGGGGCGTGTCTTTAGATTGATGGATAATGGGTAAATGCTTAATTCCCATTCAATTTCATCACTAGATTCGACTAAAACACCAAAAACAAGATCAAAATTCCAAAAAAAATACCTGAAAAACACGGTGTTGCGTCTCCTGTATATTAACCAAAATAACTAAGAGATATGAGGATATAAATAAGGATATCCTTAGTTAATGGGCAAACAAAATACGGTGACTACCGCTACATAGGATCTTACCGGTATTTTTATTGACCGACGGTAAGCTACTTTCATCGTCGTTTTACGGTGACCTTTACTTTTACCTAGGGATTCCATCATGCATTTCAAAATTGTCATGAAAATTGGTGGGTGGTTTGCTTAATATATACCCTAAAATCGTACCAAATTTAGTGACATTTATATAAAAAAATTCTGGGTTTTTTTCAGATTCCGCGTCTGCTGAACCATCCAAAAACACGCTAAAAGGCGTGTTTTGAAGGGGTGAGGTGGGGGGGGGGGGAATGGTATGACTGTAGATTTACCTGGACTGCCTATAGCGGCCCTAGCCTACTTTCTCCCTTTAGGCAGCGGCTACTGGCTAGGCCTAGGCCTAGAGATGTAATTGGTCCCCTTAAAACTTCGATAGGAAAATTGACAGAAAGTGATTTAGAAATGTGCAGTACATTAAATAGTCAATTTCTTTCCGTTTTCACTAATGAAAATTTGGCACAGTTTCCAGAAGTCCGTAAGGTATACAGCGATAGTATAGAAAATAGGTTAAGTACGGTTACTATAAGTAGAAATTATGTGGTTAAGGAAATTGACAGACTGAAACCTCATAAATCGCCTGGTCCTGATGAGGTATATGCTAGAGTATTAAAAGAATGCAGAGATGAGTTAAGTTATCCATTAACATTTCTATTTAACAAGTCATTAGAAACAGGTATAGTTCCAGAAGCTTGGAAGCTTGCAAATGTAGTTCCGATCTTCAAAAAAGGTGATAAATCAATAGCATCCAATTACCGTCCCATTAGTCTCACTTCAATCATAGGAAAACTACTAGAGTCAATTATTGCTAGGAAAATGAGAAACCACTTAGAAACATTTAACTTAATCAATTCTTCTCAGCATGGATTCACACAGGGACGGTCTTGCCTTACTAATTTGCTTAGTTTTTTCTCAGAGGTATATGAAGCAGTAGATAATGACAAGTCATATGATATTATATATTTAGATTTCAGTAAAGCTTTCGACAGAGTCCCTCATGAGAGATTGATGAGAAAGGTTGAGGCACATGGAATAGGTGGGGCGTTGTTAGGATGGATTAGGTCATGGCTAATTGGTAGGAAGCAGAGAGTCCGCATAAATGGTACCAAGTCAGAATGGGGAGCAGTCAAAAGTGGTGTCCCCCAGCGATCGGTATTAGGTCCCCTGTTGTTTCTTATATACATAAATGACCTAGATTTAGGTATAACTAGTAGGATAAGTAAATTCGCAGACGATACTAAAATAGGGAGATCAATTGATTCAGATAGCGATATAGAGTGCCTCCAAAGGGATCTAGATACCTTACAATTACATGAATGGTCAGTAAATTGGCAGATGAAGTTTAACATTGACAAATGCAAGGTATTAAAGATAGGGAAGATGCAAACAAATGTTAAATATAAACTAGCTAATTTAGAATTAGAAAATTCAGACTGCGAGAAAGATCTAGGTGTGTTTGTTAGCAATGATTTGAAGCCTAGAAAACAGTGTATAAGCGTTCGTAATAAGGCAAACAGGATTCTCGGGTTCATCTCTAGGAGTGTGAGTAACAGAACTGCTGATGTTATCTTAAAACTTTACTTGTCATTAGTGAGACCCCATATGGATTATGCTGTCCAATTTTGGTGTCCTTATTACAGAATGGACATAGATTCATTGGAGAGAGTACAGCATAGAATGACAAAAATGATCCATAATATTAGAAATCTTTCGTATGAAGAAATTAGGTTTACATTCGTTAGAGAGACGCAGAGTTAGAGGGGATATGATAGAGGTGTTCAAGTGGGTTAGTGGGATTAACAAAGGGGACATGGCAAATGTACTAAAGCTCAGTGATAGCGAAAGAACTTGTACCAATGGTTTCAAATTAGATAAATTTAGTTTCAGAAAAGATATAGGCAAGTATTGGTTTGGTAACAGAGTTGTAGATGGGTGGAATGGACTACCAAGTGCTATAGTGGGATCTAAAACTGTAGGGAGCTTTAAGATAAAATTGGATAAGCATATGGACGAGAAGGGTTGGGTGTGAAGGGGGATCAGCCGGGTTGGGCCAATCAGCGCTCTGCAGACCTCCATAATCCTGCGTTAATCTCTAACCGTTTTGGTAAGATGATCCTCAGGGTATTAGAGTGTGAAGCCTATAATTGGGCTTTGTAATTGAATTGGGGTTGTGTGGGACAGGGATCTGCCTTGCTTAGGCCAATCGGCTTTCTGCAGACTCCCATTTTCTTATGTTCTTATGTTCTTATGTTCTACTATGAATTTGTCAGGTGGTAACACCAAGAGTTCCTAGGTTAAAAAGAGTGGGATGCTTATGTTTCTTGTGCTTAGGGTGTTTCATGGGCCGATATTGTAAATTGGTGGGCCGAGTTGTTGATGGAATTCGACGGGCCGAGTTCAACTGCAACCGCGTCAGCAATTTGGAATTTTGGCACCTGCTGAAAACCGGAAAGGATTACATGAGGATCATTATTAACCCTTTCTGACCTGAGCCTGCAGCCTCCTGGCCAAGACCTCGTCGGAGTCATCCATTTGGGATTTATTTGCTAAAACACTATAAAAACTGTGAAAGAAAATAAAAAAATAACCCCAAATTTGAAGGGCTGTGTTCGATGTAGCACAACGCACCAATTACCCCTGCGAATGTGAGAATACCATCGCGTTGATCGCAACGGCAACAACGTATCTTGGGAGCGTATTGTATCATATGTATGTACTGTATAATACACAGACACATACCCATAGCTGGGGGTGGCCGACGGAGCCCGACTAGAGACAGAGCCCGAACAGGGTCAACACAAAGAAAATAAATAAGTAAATACAACTAAAAAATATATAAATAAACTCAAACACATCTAAGTCGCCCGGGAGAAGACCCACAGAACCAGGTCCATTCGGGGTCCCCAGCAAAAGATTCCCAGGTCTCAAGCCTCCCGGAGAGGTTCCGGTCTCAGCAGGTGTAAAGTCAGTGAAAATAGGTTATCCTAAACAGTAATCGGATGCGGAAATACCCTGAGCTGACCAGGCCATGTGGGATATCTCTATTGGTCTAACTGGTAAGGTGTCTGCCTCACAACCTAAGGGTCGAGGGTTCAAGCCCCCACCAGGGCTTGATATTTTCGGGAGGCTATTCCCGCATCTAACGAAGTTTAGGTATGCTGGTAAAATTGTTCAGATGGTTGAGTAAGATCGGAGCTCCATAAATCCTATTTCGGGTATGGTGTAAAAACCAATTCCCACAGGCTTAGGGTATTTCCGCATCCTATTACTGTTTAGGCTAACCTATTTTCACTGACTTTACACAGGCAGACACGCAGTGAAGCTTTTTTGTTTTCCCTCGCAGCATCCAAGAGTGGAATCACCTCCCATTTCATATAGTTAATAGCCCCACTTTTGATTCTTTTAGAACTAGGATCACCAGTCATTACATCTCTAATCCTGATCCTGATCCTGATTCTGTCCCCAACCACGAACTAGTCCCCATGCACAACCCTTGTATATCATGACGCCCGAGAGCGGCCCTCTGCGGGTCCCACTATGTAGGCGTACGTTTACCACCACGTGAGCGTGATGTGCGAAATTTGAGTAAAGTAAAGTTAGGAACTAACAGGGTTCTTGGCTGAAGCTAGACTGCTCTTGGCCCTGGCGCTCATTTCCATTTCATTACCCATTGTGGGAAACTTAAAGTGAGTAATTATTCAGCCTGGTATAGGATATGCACGGATGCATACTGTATTCAGGTTATATTTTTTTATTTTATTTTTTTCTATGTGATTGAGGGAGGCAAAAGGCATAACTGCCTATAGCGAGTGCCTCCCCCATAGTTGAAAGAGTGACAGGGCCAAAATCAAGGGACGTTCGAGCCAAAATGCCTGGACAAACGGAGTTTGAAGCAATTTAAGTCATAGGAAGAGGGAAAGACTGATTCTGGAAGAGAGTTCCACTCAGCTGTTGAGTAGAAGAAAGTTTGAGAGTAACGTTTCATTCTTGGGTTGGAAAGTTGCACAGAGTAGGGGTGGGATTGAGTTGCAAGACGGGTACCACGTGCCCTACGTAAAGGAGGTGGTATGCACTGGGATAGCTCTGAGGAACACTGATTATTATAGTAGCGATAGAATAGCGAGAGAGATGCAACATTGCGGCGGAGAGAGAGAGATTGCAGAGAGTTGGTGAGTGGACGGGAGTTAATGATACGAAAGGCCTTCCTTTCAACTTTGTCTAGGAAAGCGGTGTGAGAGGAACCTCCCCACACATGTGAACAATACTCAATACAAGGGCGCACTATGCCCCTGTACACTATGCCCCCCCCCCCAGGGGGTAAGGGGGCCTTCATCTAATGGTGGAGGAAAAAAGAATATGCCTCACGCATCCTACTGCATGTCGTACAAGGCGACTAATAGGGGGGATGGTGATAGACTTGCGGACCAAGTAGCCATCACTGTACAATGAAGCCTTGTTATTGGCGCTGGCATTGTCTCTATATGATAGTGCTGTGACAGGGCTTGATTGTACTTGCTCCAATTTGCCTAATGGCGGCACACTGGCAGTGGGTGTCGCTCCCTCTGGACCCGGCCCTGGCGCCTTGGGCCCAACCTGGACGAAATGGATCCAGAGGGTACAGTACGTAGTGTTTCCCCGGACTGGCACTTTCCGCCCAATAGTATAGGGGCCAGAACCTGGTGGTAGCGCTCCAGGAGGCTGCCCTGTCATTTGGCGAAAAATACCAGGCCAGTCGTAGTGCCGTGTACGCGCACGGGGTGCGTCCCTGCGGCTGGTTTTGGTGGGGCGTACCGAGGCCACTGGATCCTACCCCCTTGTAATCACTTGGGGGATGGTGCTGGGAATGGTCCCGGGGTAGACTGGAGCCGGAGTTCTGGGGGGGGGTGATGTGCATCTGCCAGCCAAATCTACCTAACTATGACTAAAATCAAAGAAAATAAACGTAAGTCCGATGAAACAAAACCGCACAGGACAATGACAAATGCCCCCCACAAACTCAGACTTGCTAGTGTGAATGTTGGTAGTTTGAATCTGTGTGCAAATGAAGTGGCTGAGATGTGTGAGAGGAGGTGAGTGGACGTCTGCTGTACCCAGGAAACACTCTGGAAGAGGCATGGGGTACAGTGGATTGTCGGAAGGAGGAAAAGATATAGGATATACTGGATGGGTGTGGAGACTGATAAAGCGAAAGGAGGAGTGGGTGTTCTGGTGGCTGAAGAGCTGGCGGAAAGTGTGCTTCAGATTACGAGAGTTAGTGAAAGGCTGATTGTTTTGAAGTTGAAAGTTAGTGAAAGAATTCTGAATGTGATATCTGCATATGCCCCACAGGCTGGTTTACAGAAAGAGAAAAAAAGAGGACTTCTGGAATGACACCGTCAGTGTCATTTCAGGCCTCTCGGAGAACGAAATAACAATCGTGGGGGGGGACCTCAATGGTCACGTGGGAGCATCTGCAGATGGATACGAGGGGGTACATGGAGGAAATGGTTACGGAAGGAGAAATCTAGAAGGCGAATATATATTAGAGTCCTGCGTTGCACTCAACATGGTTGTGTGTAACACAAAGTTCAAGAAAAGACAGAGCCACCTGATCACATATAACTCTGGGGTCTCCAGTAGCCAGATAGATTACTTCTTGGTTAACAGGAAAGACTGGAAACTAGTTCGAGATGTATAGGTCATCCCGAGCGAAGAATGTATCCCCCAGCATAAGCTACTTGTGTGCGACACGAGCTTATACAGAGATCCTAAGCGCAAGAAGGTTTACATACCCAAAAGAAAAGTGTGGCTGCTGAAGGACAAGGAAGTTAGGGATAGGTTTCATAATGAACTGGAGGAAATGAATAGAAATAAGGAAGCTAGGCCTAACGATGTAAATAGCCAATGGAACTTTCTTAAGCATAGCCTTATCGCTGCCACTGACAAAGTCTGTGGGAAAACAAAGGGTCACCCCAGGAATAAGACCTCTTGGTGGTGGAACGATGAGGTAGAACATGCTGTGAAAGATAAAAAGAAATTCTTCAAAGCATGGAAGAAAGGAGGCAGCAGGGAGGAATACCAGGCAGCTAAACAAACTGCCAAAAGAGTTATTTACAATGCTAAAAATCGCATTAAGGACCTGGTCCTCGAACAAGTGTGTAACACTGACAATCCCAATGGGATCTTCAACCTAGCTAGGCGAGTTAAAAATTACAGTAGGAATATTATAGGTGAACAGTGTGTTAGAGATGATAATGGGAAGATTGTGTATGCAGAAAATGAAATCAGAGAAGCATGGAAGGTACACTATGAACGATTGCTAAATGTAGAGTTTGAATGGGATAAGGAACAACTTAGTATCGAAAAACCAATATCTGGGCCCCCTCCTTTGATAGCACCAGCTGTAGTGAGCGACGCAATCAGTAAAATGAAGGACGGTAAAGCTCCAGGTTGCTCCGACATTGTCGCTGAGATGATAAAAGCCTCAGGGGAGATTGGTGTAAACTTAGTCACTGAGTTGATAAACACCATTATTAAAGATGAGAAAATCCCAGAGGATTGGCTCAAAAGTGTAATAGTAAATACATACAAAGGAAATGGGGATGTGCTAGATAGAGGAAATTATAGGGGCCTGAAAATGCTTGACCAAATCATGAAGGTCTGTGAGAGAGTCCTTGAGGGTTTGATCAGGCAAAGCATCTCTATTGATGATATGCAGTTTGGTTTTATGCCAGGACGTGGTACAACCGATGCTATCTTCATAGTCAGGCAGATACAGGAAAGATACTTACTAAAATGCAGGGATCTTTACTTTGTGTTTGTGGACCAGGAGAAGGCCTTTGATAGGGTACCTAGAGATGTTGTGCAGTGGGCTATGAGGAAACTTGGTGTGGAAGAGTGGCTGGTGCGTGTGATAATGAAGATGTATGAGGATTCGCGAAGTTCGGTGAGGGTGAAGGGTGTACTGAGTGATGAGTTCGCAGTCCGTGTTGGAGTCCATCAGGGTTCAGTGTTAAGCCCCCTCCTCTTTATTATGGTCTTGGAGGCGCTGTCTAGAGTTTTTAGAGGCGGACTCCCGTTGGAACTGTTTTATGCAGATGATTTAGTCCTAATAGCTGACAGTATGCAGGATGCTGAGGCCAAATTCAGAGAGTGGAGAGAGGGCATGGCGAGCAAGGGTTTAAGAGTCAATATTAACAAAACCAAGGTTATGCATTGTAGATTGAGACGAGGCAATGTGGAAAAGAGCGGTGCATACCCATGTGCAGTGTGTGGAAAGGGAGTGGGCGTTAACTCAATTCAATGTAGCATCTGTCGATGTTGGGTACACCATGGGAGTAAGCGCTGTAGTAGAATAAAGGGGCCCCTGCCGAAGGATAAGTCAGAAATAGAGAAATTTGAGTGCGTAGTGTGCAAAGGCGAGCTTGTGTTAAGTAATGATCCTGTGGCTGTGAATTTTGGAAATGAGTCTTTGGAGCTGGTGAACAAGTTTTGATACCTAGGAGATACCATCTCTGCCGGTGGTGGGGCCGAGGCTGCCACTGTTGCTAGAATTAGGTGTGGCTGGGGGAAGTTCAGAGAATTGATGCCAATCCTGACCATGAAAAGAATGCCTCTCCCCCTGAAGGGAAAGGTGTATGCCTCATGTGTTAGAAGTGCAATGACGTATGCCTCAGAAACATGGGCCGTTAAAGTAGAGGATGTCAACAGAATGGAGATTAATGAGATGAGAATGGTGAGATGGATGTGTGGGGCCAGGCTACAGGATAGAATACAAAATGTTGAGCTGAGGAGACGTTTAGGTATAAAGAGTATTAGCGAGGTGATGCGTACAAGTAGACTGGGATGGTATGGACATGTGGAGAGAATGGATGAACAAAATTGGGTGAAAAAATGCAGGTCTGTGATTGTGGAGGGAGCTGCACCAAGGGGTGGACCGAGGAAGACCTGGGATCGGACTATACGCGCCGATCTCAAATCCAAGAACTTGACAAGTGAAGCAGCCCTTAATTAACAGGGTTGCCTGGAACGCCGCCATTAGGACAAGAGACTGAAACTGCACTGATGTGTGGAACACTCAGTCTTAAAATTTTATGTATGTATGTATGTATGTAGAGCAAGAAGCTGTGCAGGGGAAAAGAACCCCCTAAGGCGGTTGAGCACCCCCAGCTTCTGGGAGGCTGCCTTAGCAAGACTGGTAATATGGTCCTTCCAAATGAGAGCAAAGAAAAAAGAGACACCAAGAATATTGAGAGAAGATGAAGGGTTGATTTTTGTATTGTTGAAGAATAAGGGATAGTCCGCTGGGAGGTCCTGACGGGTAGATAGATTGGGTTTTGGAAGCATTAAAGTTAACAAGGTTTTGTCTGCCCCAATTGGAAATAGTATTTAGATCAGAGTTTAAGAGTTCTATGGCTTCATTACGTTTGTCGTTGAGGGATTGCTGGCTAGGACGTTCTGAAAAACTAATGGAGTAGTGTAAGATTGAGTCGTCTGCGTATGAATGGATGGGAATTAAGGTACAGTTAAGGAGATCATTTATAAAAATTAAAAAGAGAATAGGAGATAGGACAGAACCCTGAGGAACACCGGAGTTTATAGGGTGAGGAAGTGAACAATGGCCGTCCACAACCGCGGCTATGGAACGGCCGGAAAGGAAATTAGAGACAAAGGCACAGATGGAGGGATAGAAACTGAAGGAGGGTAGTTTAGAAATTAAAGATTTATGCCAGACTCTATCGAAGGCTTTCGATATGTCTAGTGCAATAGAAAAAGTCTCACCGAAGTCCCGAAAGTTGGATGACCAAGAGTTAGTAAGATATGAAAGAAGATCACCAGTAGAGCGACCCTTAACCTCAGAAGTGCGCATGGGGGTAATTAGACACCTCTGCCTGTGCGCATGTATTTGAGCTGTTTCCATCACTAAAATATTAATTTTACCATAAATAGCATTAATACTTATCCATATGCGCCTATTATAGGTTGATTATAAAGGTATTAACCTGTTACAACAATAAAAGAAGTGAAAACAGCGTTTGGATGGTCAAAATCGGTGATACAGGGCGGGAGTTAGATAATGTATGGGTGAGGCAACCTCCTTTCCCGCCAATTTCCCCCAAGGCTGGAGAGACACTGTCGATCGATACTCTCTCTCTCTCTCTCTTGCACTCGCTTGCTAACAGTGATGACAATGCCCTGCTTGCAACTCGCTAATGTTAGCACGAAAATATACCTCAGAATAATAGTAAGGCAGCATAGCAAACCAATTGTTAATTTTTTCATAAAAGCACCAAAATTGGTACACATGTAGAAAAATGTATTCCGAACAATTCTAGATATGGAGCCACTCGAGATTGTGCCTTGGTCAGCTTTGGCGGCCATTTTCCAAAATGGCCGCCATTCTACTTTAACAACATGGGATATCTGTCATTGTTATTCATTTTGTAGGTTTCTTAGAGGTGATAAATACTCCATGTGATGTGCAATTACAAATGAAAACAAAACACATGTCATTTGTGTTGATTTATTATATATTCAACCATTGTTTTGTGACAAAAATGGTCATTTGTATGGGAAAATGCATCAGGAAGCCTACTCATTCACTGGATCATTCAAGGAAACCTGTCAGCAGGAGGCTGTGCCACCTGTGCTACATGCACTGGTAGATATGGTGCTACATGGACCTAACATCAAGATTCAAAGGGATGGTCCTTCAACACAGTCAGCTTCGTCCATTGCACAACTCCTGAAATTCAACGGTGTCAAGCACAGACAGAAGCAGAAAAGAAGCACCTCTCCTGTGGTACAAAGACACAAGAACATCCAGCTGTCAGACATGCCACATCACATGAAACTCCTGTGCCAATGTACATTGGCTGATGATGCACGCTGAGACTCGCAAGAGAGGACTAGTGGACAAGCTCTTCAGCCTGGGTCTCAGTATCTCATACGACCGTGTCCTGCGCCTGTCTGCAGAGATGGGAAACCGGGCGTGTTAGCTGTTCCAAGCAGAGCAAGTGGTCTGCCCGCCAACTATGCGTGGTAGTGTGTTCACGACCGCAGCAGTGGACAACATCGACCACAATCCTAGTTCCACAACAGCAAAGGATTCGTTCCATGGAACAGGGATCTCTCTCATGCAACACAAAATGTGTGCAGATGGAGGAGTGGAGCGTGGGATTGTCATCACTGGCGGGCTTGCTGTATCAAGGACTGTTGACCATCTGCCTAAGTACTACACTGAGGTACCACCCGTTGCTTCCACTGCCTCTGTCTCAACAGTACCTGCCACCTCCGTGACATCTCTGAAACGGGACAACTTCACAGAGCATAAGGAGAAAGAGTATGAGTGGCTGGAGAACCTGAGAAGTGCGCTCGAAGCAGGAGATGTGACCACAGACGGAATCTATCAGAAGACATCATGGGCTGCATACCATGCCAGCCACCAGGAGCCTGGTCAAGCTATCATCACGCGAACTTCACTGCTTCCTCTGTTCCATGAGCATGCACACACGGTCGCAATGCTGAAACACTCCATGGATGTAGTCAGAAATTCCATTGAGCATCTCAACCCGGGCCAAACGCCAGTTGTGGCTTTCGACCATCCACTGTTTGCTCTTGCGAAGCAGATACAGTGGAAGTGGCCGAAAACACATGGGGAAGACAAACTGGTAGTGATGTCTCTGAGGCCTGCATATCGAGATGGCAGCACTGAAGACAGTAGGTGACTGGTTGCAGGGAAGCGGGTGGACACATGCACTCGCACAGGCAGAGATTGCTACTGCAGGAACCGCTGACTCCTTTCTTCGGGCTTCGCACGTCACACGCACAAGAAGGGCACACCAGGTCACTGCGGCTGCCTTGTACATACTCCAACGACGTGCATATCATAAACACAGCACCAGTGCAGAAGATGACCAGCCTCCCAAGGACTTCAAAGACTGGTGCCATGAGAAAGAGAAGAGCTATCCCCAGTTTTTGTACTGGGCAACAGTCCTGGATCTGGAACTCTCCATCCTAATCTACGTGCGATCTGTGAGAGAGGCAAATTTCAGCATGTACCTGGATGCTCTAACTGACATAGTCCCGTGGTTCTTTGCACTGGACCATACACACTATGCCTGGTGGATACCGGTCCATCTGCGTGACATGGCAGAACTTCCACAACAGCACCCAGAGATCTACAATGAGTTCAAGGCAGGCCACTTCACAGTGCAAAAGACCAAGAGGGCATTCTCAGCAATTCCTCTTGACCAAGCGCACGAACAAAATAATGCCCATGTCAAGGGTGACGGAGGTGCCGTTGGTCTTACAGATAATCCCAGTGCTCTGAGGCGCTGGATGGTCGCCGGACCCGAGGTGGACAGAGTTATCATGGAGTTTGAGGAGGCGAACATGTATCGAAACGCCAATGAGAAGACAGGTCACCATGAAGATACACCAAGTGCACAGAAAGCATTTGCCAAAGATGTACGATCGCTTGTGGCTGTCATTGAAGAGCTGGGGAATCCCTTCGAGGAGGATAGTCAAGATTTGCTGGTCCTAGACACCAGGGATATTGCTGATCCTGCAGTGATTGAAACAGTTCGCACTGTCAAGCAGATTGGACAAATAAAATTTGAGGCATACTCAAATAATTGCCTCATAGACAGAACCAACGCTATTGACGAACCTATGAAGAAGAACAAGCTCCACCTATTCGGAATGCACAGAAGACCAAAAGTGCCCAAAGGAAAGGAAGCATCTATGAAGAATGATATGGCCTTATTTGCAAGGCTCTACATCGGCTGCCAGAACCGCGATGGGAACCTGGACAAATTCTTCCATCATGAAAATCAAGCATGTCCTCCCGCGTTATCTGATGCAGGCAAGCTACACCTGGGTACCAAAAGCCAGTTGCTGGAGTGCCTTGAAGGCCTTGTTGAAGCTCAGTCTGATGCACCTGCTGTCACTTCTGTTGTCCTTGATGGCGCCGTCATCGTGCAGATGTTGAAGCCTGGCACTGCCAAGACATTTCAAGAATAAGCCCACCAAGTCTTCATCCCTTACGTCAAAGGGCAACTGCGTCGTGCTTCACGTCTCGACCTCGTTTGGGATAGCTACAAAGATGGCTCCTTGAAGACAGCGACAAGGGAAAAATGAGGAAAAGGAAAAGGGGTGCGACGGCGCGTGGTGAGCACCACAGCCATACCAGGAAACTGGCAGAGTTTCCTACGTGTCGACGCAAACAAAGTGGAGCTCTTCACCTTCCTGTCCGATGTGCTGGTGCAGTCCTTTCATGACGAGGCAAAGGAGCTGGTAGTCACTTATGGGGAAGCAGTGATCTGCCTTTCAAGGCAGAAAGATGAAAGCTCACTGGCTCCATGCAGTCATGAAGAGGCGGACACTCGCATCATGCTGAATGTGGCCCATGCTGCACAACATGACCACCGTCGGATTCAAGTTCGAACCGTAGACACCGACGTAGTCGTCTTGGCGGTGATGGTAGCCCAGGCACTACGATGCGTGGATGAACTCTGGATTGCCTTTGGGACGGGCAAGAACTACCGCTACATCCCTGCTCATGAAATAGCTGCCTCCCTCGGCCCACAGAAGGCACGTGCCCTCCCTGTCTTCCACTCCATGACCGGATGTGACACGATATCAGCATTCGTGGGGCATGGCAAGAAATCTGCCTGGGCCACATGGAACTCTTTTCCAGACCCGACAGATTCCTTGGTCACCCTGACCACCACGCCAGTCAACATCCAGGATGACACACTGCACTGCATTGAAAGATTTGCGGTGCTCCTCTATGACCGCATCAGTCAAAATACGGACGTCAACGAGGCCAGAAAGAAACTCTTCGCCAAGAGGAACTCCGTCCAGCGCATCCCACCTACCTACCATGCTTTGGAACAGCATGTGAAAAGATCAGTCTTCCGGGGTGGTTATATCTGGGGGCAGGTCTTGGTCCCTCAACCCGTGCTTCCATCACCAACAAGCTGGGGCTGGTGGGAAACAGAGGATGGGTCGTATGAACCGATGTGGACCACACTCCCTGAGGCTTCAAAATGCTGCTTAGAGCTGGTTTTGTGCCGCTGCAAAAAAGGCTGTAAAAACCGATGCAAGTGCAAGAAGGCTAATCTGCAATGCAGTGGACTGTGTGCTTGTGATGGAGACTGCGAGTAGACACAGACTACCAGTAGACAGAGATTGAGATATTAGCCTAGCTTAGAATGAGGAAATGCAAAGTTTCATTGTCTGTAAATGTGTTGACTTCTTGATCCAGAGAGAGCCAGTACACTTGCCCTCAGAAACTCTTATCGTTACAGACTTGTACTTGTGATGTTTTCGAAAGTTAGTAGTTACCATGCGCAGTTACCAAGAAAGTTACTTAATCCATTATTTTATTGTACTGTATTGATGTATGTGTGAACCATGTGTATGTGTCCTGGTAACATGGTAGTATACAGTAAACCATTGCAGCTTGAAAATCAAGTCTGCAATAAATTGATTACATTTCCTGAGTTTATCATTAGCCTACCACGATTATCGATTCCCTTTTCAAATTAGAGTAAAGTATCTATTCTATAATAAACTTTTATTGACCGTAAAGCCATTGAATTATTATGTTCTCTCCACCAACCAACTTTACTCCTAAACTCGATTAATATGTGATGAATATCATTTGACTCATGTTCTCCAATAATAGGTACTTTTCAGCAAAAATTTTCAAAAGAGCAGGCATTCACAAATCAAATAATGGAGTTTTTATCGAAAATACTTGCTCATAATATTTGGATGCGTTTTTTCCATGGTCAGTGTACTGAATTTTACACGTTACTTAGATCTAACAGAAAGACAATAACAAAAAAAGAGCATATAGCCCATTTCGCTAAAGTAGAATGGCGGTCATTTTGGAAAATGGCCGCCGTAGCTGTCCAAGGCACAATCTCGGGTGGCTCCATATCTAGAATTGTTCGGAATACATATTTCTACATGTGTACCAATTTTGGTGCTTTTATGAAAAAATGAACAATTGATATGAAATATGGGACTACGCTGCAGGACTATAAGGGAATAACAGAGAAAATAGGTGATAACTGAAGGAGGGGAGGAAAGTGGGGAAGGAGGGGAGGTAGAGGAGTGATATTTTGCATGGCTCAGGGGCAAATTTTTTTTTTTTTTTTTTTTTTTTTTCGATGTTTAAAGTTGATTTTTTTTTCTCTGACTCTTAACCCGGGAACTGCTGGGAGACTCTTAAGAGTTCCCCTGGCGGACTGCTGGGAGACTCTTAAGAGTGAGTGAAAAAAAAAATCAACTTTTGACATCGAAAAAAAAATATTTTGTTTATTTTTATTTTTTTATTTTTTTATTTTTGTTTGGCCCCTGGGCCATGCAAAATCTCAGTCCTCTACCTCCCCTCCTTCCCCACTTTCCTCCTCTCCTTCAGTTATCACCTATTTTCCCTGTTATTCCCTTATTCTGAGGTATATTTTCGTGCTAACATTAGAAATCCGATTGGAGGGTGTGGTCATCACTGATAGCAAGCGAGTGCAAGAGAGAGAGAGAGAGTATCGATCGACTGTGTCTCAGTGGCCTTGGGGGAAATTGGCGGGAAAGCAGATTGCCTCACCCATACATTATACAACTCGCGGGCTATATCTCCGATTTTGACCATCCAAACGCTGTTTTCACTCGTTTTATTGTTGTTTCAGGTTAATACCTTTATAATCAACCCATAATAGGCACATATGGATAAGTATTAACCCGGGAGCTGCGGGGAGACTCTTAAGAGTTCCCCCGGCGCACTGCGGGGAGACTCTTAAGAGTCAGAGAAAATAAAAATCAACTTTTGACATCGAAAAAAAATATTTATTATTTTTTTTTTTTATTTTTATTTTTTTTTTTGGCCCCTGGGCCATGCAAAATCTCAGTCCTCTACCTCCCCTCCTTCCCTTCTCTCCTTCAGTTATCACCTATTTTCCCTGTTATTCCCTTATTCTGAGGTATATTTTCGTGCTAACATTAGAAATCCGATTGGAGGGTGTGGTCATCACTGATAGCAAGCGAGTGCAAGAGAGAGAGAGAGTATCGATCGACTGTGTCTCAGTGGCCTTGGGGGAAATTGGCGGGAAAGCAGATTGCCTCACCCATACATTATACAACTCGCGGGCTATATCTCCGATTTTGACCATCCCAAACGCTGTTTCACTCGTTTTATTGTTGTTTCAGGTTAATACCTTTATAATCAACCCATAATAGGCGCATATGGATAAGTATTAATGCTATTAATGGCACAATGAATATTTTAGTGACGGAAACACCTCAAATACGTCAGCACAGGGGGACGTTTCCAATTACCCCCATGCGCACTTCAGAGGTTAATGCTATTAATGGCACAATGAATATTTTAGTGACGGACACACCTCAAATACGTCAGCACAGGGGGACGTTTCCAATTACCCCCATGCGCACTTCAGAGGTTAAGAGTCTTCCCGCAGTCCGCTGGGAGAACTCTTAAGAGTCTTCCCGCAGTTCCCGGGTTAAGAAAGCCATACTAGCGATCTGAGAGCAGATTATGAGAAGAGAAATGCTTAAGAAATTTGGAAGCAAGAATAGTTTAAAAAACTTTAGAAAGACAAGAGATAAGAGCAATTGGACGATAGTTGGAGGGTTGAGAGCGGTCACCCTTCTTTGGGACAGGTTGAATGTGAGCAAAATTCCAGCATGAAGGGAAGACGTTAGAGGATAGACAGAGACGAAAGAGTTTGCCTAGGCAGGGAGTCAGCACGGAAGCACAGTTTTTGAGAACAACAGGAGGAACACCGTCCGGACCGTACGCCTTATTAGTGTTAAGCCCAGAGAGGGTAGAAAGTACATCTTTAGAAGAGATTAGGATATTAGGCATAAGTAAGAGAGAGGAGGGCGGAGAGGGAGGAATAGCACCGGAATCATCCAAGGTGGAGTTTCTAGCAAAAG
This sequence comes from Paralithodes platypus, assembly GCA_032716605.1. Lineage (NCBI taxonomy): Eukaryota > Metazoa > Arthropoda > Malacostraca > Decapoda > Lithodidae > Paralithodes > Paralithodes platypus. Next base: position 44,930,832 of record CM064520.1, read on the forward strand.
TTTGAGCGAAGAGTTTAGCTTTGTCAGAGGAAGAAGTGATGGTTGTGCCATCAGAGTGGGAAAGGGGAGGGAAAGACGAGGAAGAGAAATTGTTGGAGAGGTTTTTGGCTAGATGCCAGAAAGCTTGGGAAGAGCTAGAGTTGGATAGTTCAGTGCATTTATTATTGATGAAAGAGTGTTTGGCAAGTCGAAGAACAGATTTGGCTTGATTCCGGGCAGAAACATAAGAAGAATGAGAGTCTTGAGTTTTAAGGCGTCGGTACCGTTTGAATGCTTCCTCCTTATTGCGGACAGCAGTAGAACAGGCGTGAGTAAACCAAAAATGTTTAGCATTAGTCTGAGAGAAAGAGAATGGAATGTATGCTTCCATGCCCGATAGGATTACCTCGGTAATGCATTCAGCACTCTCCGAGGGTCCTCGGCCACGGAAGCAGAAATAATTCCATGGGAAATCAAAGAAGTACTGCCGGAGAGCCTCCCAGTCGGCAGCGCCAAAGTGCCACAAGCGCCGCCGGCTAGGAGGATCGGGTGGCCGTACTGGAGAGATAGGACAGGTGACAGAGATATGTTTATGGTCGGAGGAGCCCAAAGGAGAGAAAAGATCGCCAGTATAAGAAGAAGGGTTAGAAGTTAGAAACAAGTCAAGAATGTTGGGCCGATCTCCGATGCGATCCGGGATACGGGTGGGTTGCTGAACTAACTGCTCTAGGTCATTTAGGATAGAAAAGACGTAGGCTTGTTCACCAGGTGGATCAGTAGTGTGAGAGGAGAGCCATTGGCGGTGGTGAACGTTGAAATCTCCTAAGATGGAGATTTCTGAGAAAGGAGAAATGGATAAAATGTGTTCCACTGTAGAGTTTAGATAGTCAAAGAATTTGGGAAAGTTGGTAGAGTTAGGGGAAAGATAGACAGCACAGAAATATTTAGTAAGAGAATGACAGGAAAGTTTGAGCCATAAAGTTGAGAATTCAGAGGAGTCGAAATCGGGAACACGAGAGCAAGTGAGTTCCGCCTTTGGCTTTGAAACTAGGATAGAGAAAGTAGGAGGATACAGAGAAGGGGCTGCTGGATGTTGCTACAGACACCTGAGTTTCGGTGAGGAAGAGAAGATCAGGTTTGTAGGAGGAGAGATAGTGCTCAACAGAGTGAAAGTTAGGGGAAAGTCTGCGAATGTTGCAGAAATTAATAGAAAGAGTAACAGGCCGAGGTCCAGGTAATTGTGTGGGGTCGTCAGGGGATGGTCGGTCGGGTGTGGGGGCATTTATGGTCCCCCCCCCCCCCCCCCGGGGACTCCGAGGCTGGGCTAGAATTCATCATGTTGTTTTTTTAAACTTTGGTGTGGAGGAATGAAGTGTGGTGTGCATGTTTAGTGTAGTGAAGTGGATAGGAGGAGGAGGTGTTTGTGAGAGCTAGCTGGATTGCTCTCAGTGTAAATGAGGCACAAAGAAAATCAGTAAGAGAGTCCAAGCAAATGAAACAGGAGTTCCAGCGACTCTTTATCACATGCCTATAACCTCACCGGGGTCTAGCCCTGATCGATTGGTGCCTACAATCTCCCCACAATATAGGAATAGAAATGTTTCTGTTCGAATCCGAGACCGACTCTTATAGAATCACGCAGACGATTCCTGGAAGGGGCTTATTCAGCCTGTGTTTCCAGCTTTAAATTGCTTGTGTGTACAAGTGTAGTGTGTGTGAAGTGCATGTTGAATGTCGCTGTACTGTTGGAGTGTGGTTGTGAGTGTTGTCTTATAACCAGTGTAATCAGATCTATCATGCTGATCATATGCTAGCTTTTATATTGTAAATGCGACACTGGACTACCACATCTCTGATGTCTGCCATCACATATGTATGATGTGTGATATGCGCCAAAACAGCGCCCTACACATTATAAATTAAGATAGAGATCGAGACAGAGAGGGGTTGAGAAGGCATGGGGAAGAATGTCAAAGACATTCAATCAGCGAGGATTGAAATTGCAGCCTCCCACATGCAGGGTATGCGTGCTACCCAGCCTCCTTTCTGGCTCCTACACAGTTTATCTCCATGGATGGGACATCATATAATATGTCCACTTACTCTTAATTGTTTCCTATGTAACTGCTAGAAGAACAGAGACATGTTGCCTAGTGTATTAGGAGGCCCACTTTAATTGTCTCATCTTCCCTGGGAATAGAACACTAGCTGGTTCTCTCGGATGTGGACCAAGCGCATTAACCCCTTTTGTACCAGCAATGTCTGTGTAACTATATTCTAGCTACTATTAGACAATTTTATTCAGTTTCAAAAGAGCCTCCAGCAATTAACAGGCTTCGAAATATCTCACTTAACCCTTTTTACTACCACAGATCCTTCTTAAAATGCACAGAATCCTCTAAATATAGCTAGAGTAAAATAAAAAGACGTCACCGGTAAAGAAGGGGTTAACAAAAATAGGCTGCAGGAGTTGTAGAAGAAAGATGAATTGACCTTATATGTGTTGTTAGCATTTATCCATATTGGGTGATGTTGATGGAGATATAAACAATTACCCACTATACTAGCCTACCGATACCAGGAGAGTTAGGGAATTAAGGCATATTGGGTGATGTTGATGGAGATATAAACAATTACCCACTATACTAGCCTACCGATACCAGGAGAGTTAGGGAATTAAGGCATATTGGGTGAAGGCATATTGGGTGATGTTGATGGAGATATAAACAATTACCCCCTATACTAGCCTACCGATACCACAACAACAGACTCTACTCCTTCATGTAAACAACAAGCAAACACTCTCATCAATCACTTTTCACATGTCAGCTACCTAAAACCTCACAAAGACGACCGACGTGTCATCCGACGTAAGAGACAATTCCCCATAGACCCTGACTATACACCCTTCACCAATCACCAGACAAAGCATATCATCAACAATCTCAAGCACTCACCTGTCTGTGGCCTAGACAACATAAGCAACATACACCTCAGACACCTGGGACCACAAGGCATACAAGCACTCACTAACATATCAAACTACAGCTATTCACACAACACAATACCAGACATTTGGAAGCATGGTATCATCATCACATTCCCCAAACCCAACAAAGACCCCACGCTACCCTCCTCGCACCGCCCCATCACACTTCTTTGCTCCCCCTCCAAAGTCATGGAACGCCTAGTATTACAACTAATTACACCCGACCTACCCCTAGCTCCAACACAACATGGCTTTAGGCCACTGCACTCCACAAACACTCTTCTCACAGACCTTACACAAAGAGCTTTCGACGGCATCAACTCAGCTAGACCACCACACAGATCACTATTAGCCACACTCGACATTAGTAAAGCCTTCGATGCCATCCCCCGCCACAACCTAACAAACAAAATCTACAACACAAACATGCACAACAACACAAAAAGGTGGCTGGCCAACTTCCTAGCAGGCAGATGTGCACACGTATCTTTTGCCGGTCAGTCATCTAAAATCAGAAACTTTCCAAACGGAGTCCCACAAGGATCCGTCCTATCGCCCGCACTCTTCAATCTGTACATGCACGATATAACTACACCCAATACGCCCCAAATAAACTTAGCCTCCTATGCAGATGACATAACACTCACATGCACACACCATGACCCAAGAAGAGCAACAGATCTCCTTCAACCCTATCTCAACACACTACATGGCTGGTGCACTACAAACAGACTTAATCTAGCCCCAGCCAAATCCACCGCAACCCTGCTCACAAGCTGGACAGGTGAACACTAATACATCCCTCAACGCACCATAAACAACACACCCCCAAAATCCTAGGAGTAACATATGATACTCATATGACATTCAAACAGCACACCACAAACATTAAAAAGAAACTGACACCCAGACTTAACGCCCTCAGGTCACTTGCTCACACAAAATTTGGACACAACAAAGAAACTACCACCACAGTATATAAACAATACATAAGATCAGTGATGGAATACGCAAGCCCAGCCTGGGCTTCTAACCTAGCTGAAACACATCATAAGACCTTACAGACTATTCAAAACAAAGCCCTGAAGATCATTACAGGCTGCACAGCTACTGCACCCACAGATCACCTACATCAAGAAACCAAAATCCTCAAAGTCAAAGACCATCTGGACATGAGAGGCACTCAATTCCTGGCAGCAGCCTCCACGAACCAAGACCACCCACTAAACTACATGGCAACACACCCACAGACACCAAGAAATATCAAAACAACACCCAGCACACGGTATCACACAATTACTGTCCTCTCTCCCTCCCTGCCCACCCCGAACCAACTTCCAGAAGCACATCCATACTCATATCTCTCGCCGATCCATCCACTCGCTCACAGACAACACGCAGCTGCATGCACGACCTCCCGAAATCCATCCTTCCGAATCCTCTCTCCCTCGCGAGGACAGAGTCCACCTGGCCAGGCTGAGATGCGGACACCATCCAGCTCTCCTGAGCTATCAGAAGAGACTGGATGACTCCGTTGTCGACGCCTGCCCGGGATGTAACACAGCACCCCATACCATTAAACACATCATAGAATACTGCATTTCACACAACCACTTACGCCAACAACATAATCTACACTCAATGAGAGCTCTGTGGGAAAGCCCGATCGTGGCCATGGCCTTCCTCAGGGACTCGGGGCTGTTCGGCCAGGCAGCTTAGGGAACAACAACAACAACAACTATATCTATAAATACATAAAACCCAATTAAACATACCTTTTAGCTATCAGAAACCTACATTATTATTGCATTTCTATTTACTATCGATGTCTACAGCTCCAACTTCCTTATAGAATGAAACTCGCAAGTGGTCAATTGTATTCTCTATTTGACAGTATTTGTAGTACAGTATAGGCCTATGGGATTTGAGCCGAAGCTGGTGTTGTCCTGTGTCTCTCTCTCTACATTTATCCAATTTTATTTTAAAAGTTTGGATATTTCTTGCTCCCACCACCTCCCCCTGTACTGTATGTATATACTCAGGCACATACCCCATTGGGACGTTTTTCTACCAATTTTTTTACAAATTATGCTAGAAGGGGGATCTAATGGATTTTGGATTTTTTTTGTTTTAATACCACAAATTTTCCGAGTGTTTTTTATAAACATTTGCATCAATATATAGTGTTTGTAATTAATTAGAAATCTCGGGAAAACCTATTTCCCCATTAGGCCTATCGATCGATGTTGAGACACGCTCACTCCCCGATAGACGATAGTGATTTGAAGACCTTAGCCTAACCTAACAACCTTACCTAACCTAACATAGTATTATGGGTGGGGGCTGCTGCCCCCACACCCCCGCTGGTTGAGTACTAATCCCTTAACCTAACAAGTGCGCATGGGGGTAATTGGAAACGTCCCCCTGTGCTGACGTATTTGAGGTGTTTCCGTCACTAAAATATTCATTGTGCCATTAATAGCATTAATACTTATCCATATGCACCTATTATGGGTTGATTATAAAGGTATTAACCTGAAACAACAATAAAACAAGTGAAAACAGCGTTTGGATGGTCAAAATCGGAGATATAGCCCGCGAGTTGTATAATGTATGGGTGAGGCAAGCTGCTTTCCCGCCAATTTCCCCCAAGGCCACTGAGACACAGTCGATCGATACTCTCTCTCTCTCTCTTGTATTCGCTTGCTATCAGTGATGACCACACCCTCCAACCGGATTTCTAATGTTAGCACGAAAATATACCTCAGAATAAGGAAATAACAGGGAAAATAGGTGATAACTGAAGGAGGAGGAAAGTGGGGAAGGAGGGGAGGTAGAGGACTGAGATTTTGCATGGCCCAGGGGCCAAAAAAAAAAAAAAAAAAATTTTTTTTTTTTTTTTCGATGTCAAAAGTTGATTTTTTTTTTCACTCACTCTTAAGAGTCTCCCCGCAGTCCGCCGGGGGAACTCTTAAGAGTCTCCCTGCAGTTCCCGGGTTAATAAAAAAATAAAAAAATTGGCTGTCGATTATACGAAGGTGAAAGAAAAGTCAATGAAGTCTACGGTGTTTACTCTGCAATCTTCAGCTTGATTGTAGGCTACATTGATAACGGGAAAGTACCGTATTGACAACCTTGTTACGAAAATAAAATTTTAGTACCATACTTTTATATTAGGTTTTTCCGAGGATTTAACACATTTTCATATGATCTTTAGAGCTATCGATGACTGAAAGTACCGTATTGACAACCTTGTTACGAAAAAAACATTTTAGTAGGCTACCATACTTTTTTATTAGGCTAGGTTTTGCAGAGGTTTAAAACAAATTTTCTTATGATCTTTAGAGCATATAGATTCATTATTTAGCCTATCTTCAAATATATCAACAAAATTTGTGGTATTAAAATAACATTAAACTGAGGATCCTGGGGGGCTCAGTGGCGGACCAAACGGCCCGTCGTCCTCAAGAAGTTGCAGAGGAGGCTAACCATACGGGCCCGTCTAACGTCGTCTAAACCAGTAGCCTACCACCAAGGAGAACACCCAAGTCGAAATCAGTGGCACCCAGGGCCAGGGGCCAGGGCGGGCTAGCCTACCCCAAACAGGCTAAACCAAAATATTTACTCTGAAGTTAGCGGCGTCAGCGAGAATGTTCCGATGCGCCGCTTGGCCCTAAAGACGTGGAAACATGACTTAGCCTATATAAATAATTAATCATAGCCTAGGCCTATTGTCATATCTGATATCAATACACTTTGACTCATCTAGGCCAAGTAAAACACACTCTAAATTATACAACTATGTTAATAAATAAATAACATTAATGAATATCGTTATTAACGCCAATAACTATCAATGAAAATAGTGAAATATCCTATAAGATTTGTTTAGATTTTAGGCGAAAGCGAGGCACTGGATTTCTCGATATCTAATCTCAATTAAGTTAATATCATTGTTGTACTATATACATGAGATGATTGTATTTAGTAGCCAATATTAGCAATGTTAGTATGCTCTTTACACCAATATATTAATCAATACGAACAATAGAGCCTTTAATTGAATATATCCTGAAATGAAGATAAAACTAAAATTAAAAGTTTGTTTTGATCAATGTAAGTTTCGGAACGCGTACCGCTTTTCATTTTGATGCGTCCGATCGTCTTGACACTTATCATTTTTCATGAAACGGTAAACAATATACTTTTTTTCTTTCATTAACTTTTTTTTTTTTTTTTTTATTTCAGCTACATTTAGACGATTTTATGAAGCTCAGGAAGGGTATATGGTAGTTTAAAGGATTGAGATAGTCTGCAGCCTTGTAATAGGTATACGTCCTTCCTTCCTAAGCTGCATGGAATAGTTTGCCAGAATACAACAAAATAAAAGGTTGTCACCGGCTCAATACACTCACATACAGCTTAATTTGTGCATTAACAACTGTACCTTGTTCATTATAGGTAGGCCAGAAATCCCCACCCCAACCTCTCATAACTCGAAATGTACTAGAGTAATCGAGCTAATATTTCTAACATTTGGGAAGAGCCAGCCAGGGAATAGGTGAGGAAACTTATAGTCCATTCGCTCTAGACGTTTTTGAGTTACAGAGGTTAAGGGTCACAATTTCTGGACTACCAATTTGAAACAGGGCATAGGTATTGTAATTTCAATGAGAGTACAGTACTGTAATATCCTTCAAGTACTTCTCAGTGCAGAAATTGTGACCCCTATCCTCTGTAACTCATAAAGGGCTACAGGCAAATGGGCTGTACATTTCCCCACTTAATTTCCCTGGCTGACTCTTCCCAAATGGTATTAATTCATATTTGTTTTCACCAACCCACCAATTAATTTACAAATAAACCTAACTAATGAAATCAATGAAAGTAATGAACACACATGGTATTCCAAGGACTCCAACCTAGGATATTAGCTCGATTACTCTACCCCTAACCTTTGTAACTCAAAAAGGGTAGGAGTCAATTTATCTCTCCTAATCCATGACCAGTTACCAATTAATAAGAACAAATAAATTAATATTTGACAGGTATCACAAAGCAACACATACTAAATTTAATCAAACAACAATGAAACACAATATCACTAACACATATGAAATGCTGGGTGTACAAAGGGAATTTAACCCTCCCGAAAATCCCCAGGCCCAGTGGCCTGCCTGGCGCAGTTTCAAACCCTGGTTAGTGATCTCAGTAGGTTTTACCAGACTGGTGTGGTTTCGAACCCTGGTCAGGGACCTCAGTAGGGTTTTACCAGATTGCGCTCTAACTCACTGTACACTACCATGGACGTACAATAGGATAGCAACCTTAGTTCTCCTTGAAAGAATCAGGTGATAGTCTCGTGGTGATGCATTAAGTGGTGGGTTTATAAGATTTCGCCACCAACGACTATTTTACACTATCCCAGACGTCAACTCGGGTAGTTTTTGTGGTTGCGGGATTTTGCAGATAGGCTACAGGGTAATACATATATTTTTATGTAAGAGAGAGATCGAGAGAGATTGCCTATTTTCATTTTTCATATAAATTAATAATACCCATTCAAAACAAGATGACCTTGTTTTACTTTTTATTCTGGCTAAAAGTAGACGATCTTATCTCGATCTCGATTGATAATGTGTAGGGACTTGCGCATATCACACATATAAGGGTATTAGGGTGGAGGATGGGGTGTCAGGATATAGGATGGGGGGAGCTACTGTAAGTGGAGGGTTTATGGTGTGTGTGTGATGTGGGCGAAATGTTAGTTTATTCTGTGTTTGAATGTGTCTAGTGTAGGGCTATTTATTGTATCTTCTGGGAGACTGTTTCAATCCTGTATGGTTCGTGGAAAGAATGAGTGTTTGTAGAAGTCAGTATTAGTGTGGTATGTTTGGTACTATGAGAATGTGTGTTACGAGTGTTGCGGGTGTTTGAGTTGTGTAGGTATTCATGTTTTCTAATGTCAATATAATTGTGTGTGATTTTATACATTACTGTGAGTCTGTGCCTGAGTCTTCGAGTGTGTTAAGGGTTTCCATGCTTATTGTATTTTTGATACGGGTTGTGATGCCTGGGGTTTGCGTGTAATTGTGTGTGATGAACCTGGCTGCTTTTGTGTAAATTTTTCAAGTGTGTTAATGTTAGATTGAGTGTATGGATCCCATACTGCGGCGCAGTACTCCAGTGTTGGGCGAACAAGGGTGTTATAAGCTATGTTTGATGTCTCGTGTACAATTGTGTAAATTCCTCCTCAAGAACCCTAGTGTGCGGTTTGCCTGACTTTGTATGTGATGAATGTGGGTGTTGAATCTTAGGTTGGTGGAGAGGTGGACGCAAAGATATTTGTATGAAGGAACTGATTCTAGTGGTTGGTTGTGTAATGTGTAATTGAAAGTGATGGGTGATCGGGAGCGGGTAAAGCGGAGAAGTTTACATTTATCGGGGTGGAAAGACATCTGCCAGGTGTTCTCCCAATGTTCGAGGGCGTTTAAGTCTTGCTGGATAAGTCCACAGTCGTCTCTAGTCAGTATGGGCCTAAACATCAAACTATCGTCGGCAAATAGTCTAGTAGAAGAGTTAGGTGTTGACAGAGGAAGGTCATTAATATAAAGAAGGAAAAGAAGAGGGCCAAGAACGGTGCCTTGTGGGACACCAGAAGAAACGGGGACAGAGTCTGAGGAAGAGCTGTCAAGGAGTACTCGTTGAGTCCGTTTTGTAAGATAATTAGTGATCCAGTGAAGAGTAGGTCCAGTTATACCGTAAAAAGCTAATTTATGCTGAAGTCTTTTGTGGGGTACTTTGTCAAAGGCTTTGGCGAAATCGAGGATAATAGCGTCAACCTGTTTAATGTCTCGTCGGTCCAGTTGTTTAGTTATGTCATGATATGTGGCAATGAGTTGTGATTCGCATGATCTTTTGGCCCGAAATCCATGTTGTGTGTCAGTAAGGATGTTGTTTGCGTCTAGGTGATTCATAATGTGTTTATGTATAATGTGTTCTAAAATTTTGTATGGGATGGCGTGAGTGAGATGGGTCTATAATTCTTTGGGTCAGTCCTGTCACCTGTCTTGAAAAGGGGAGTGATGTTCGCACAAAGCCAGTCAGGTGGAAGGATGCCTGTGTGAAGTGACTGAGTAAAGATGCTTTGCAGGATGGGGGCAAGGATTGAGGCACAATTTTTAAGGATGAAGGCAGGGATGTTGTCAGGACCAGTGGCTTTGTTTGTGTCAAGTGTCTCTAGTAGTTTCTGTATGCCGTTAGTCGTTATGTCTAGGTTGGGTAGGGGTTTTACATAACTTTTAATGAGTGTTCCACATAGTGCAGTTTCAGTCTCTTGTCCTAATGGCGGCGTTCCAGGCAACCCTGTTAAGGGCTGCTTCACTTGTCAAGTTTTTGGATTTGAGATCGGCGCGTATAGTCCGATCCCAGGTCTTCCTCGGTCCACCCCTTGGTGCAGCTCCCTCCACAATCACAGACCTGCATTTTGTCACCCAATTTTGTTCATCCATTCTCTCCACATGTCCATACCATCCCAGTCTACTTGTACGCATCACCTCGCTAATACTCTTTATACCTAAACGTCTCCTCAGCTTTATTGTTCTTATCCTTACTTTTGTTGTTTCTGAGGCATACGTCATTGCACTGGCATGTTAGGTATTTGGTTGTTTTCTTGTGTGAATACTGATTTGAAATGAGTGTTGAATATCTGTGCTTTGTGTTCTGGAGTGGTTTGTAAAGTGTTATTGTTGTCTTTATGTGATGTGATGGTGGTGGTATCCTGCCTGCGCGACTTGAAAAATTTGAAGAAGTGTTTGGTCTTGTTTCTGACGTTTGCGAGATAAGAAGCTATGTGTTTGCGTTCCGCCTTTTTTATGTTTTTGGCAAATGTTTTTTGATGATGTATACGCGGACTAGTTGGCAGGTGTGTTGTGTGTCTGAGTGCGTTTATAAAGTCTTTGTTTTTTGCGATGTTGTCTGCGTAGATCCCTGGTGAACCATGGAAGAGTATATCTACTTGATGGGGTTTTTTGTGGTATGTATTTGTGCATGGCTGTATGGATGGTGTGTTGCAAGTTGTTCCAGTTTGTTAAGAGGGGTCTTGTGTGTGGATCTGTTATAAAAAAAAGTCATTTTTGAGTTTAGTCAAGTATTGTTTGATCACGTCTAAGTCAGCTCTGGAGTAGATAAAGATAAGTCTTGGTCGCTGTTTTTGTCTAGTTGGTCGGAGATCAGCGTCAACAAGTACAGTGTCATGGTCGCTCAGTCCTGGAACAACTTGTGTGTTTGTTATGTGAAGAATGTTGTTAGTGAGAAATAGGTCTAAGGTGCGAGATGTGGTAGAAGGGCCGCCGTCGCCACCGGGGCGAATTTGTGTTCGTGTTGGCTTGAGTACTGTTTGTAAAAGTGAGAATGTATTGATGGTGTCTATGAAGGTATTGTGTAGTTGGCGTCTGTTAGTGTGAGGAATGATAGGATCAGGAGCGTCAGCATCGGGAGGATCGAGGGGAGAGATGGCAGTCCAGTCAATGTCAGGGAGGTTAAAATCGCCTGAGATCCATATGTGCTTGTCTGCGTTAATACGTGCTAGGGATGTGTGAAGGTTGTGTAAGTAATCAGTGTTGGAAGAAGGTGGTCTGTAGAAAGCAGCGAGAAGGAGTGATTTACAGTTGGAAAGTTGGAGTTGGATCCAGACGATTTCACTGTCTGTGTCGAGGTCCGGTCTGTGTTTAACTGTGAGGCCAGGTTTGGTGGCAATCAGTACACCACCACCTTTCCCGGCCTCCGGCAAGCGGTCTTTACGTATTACTGTCATGTTAAAGGGAGGTGGGAATATTTCTGTCGAGTCAATGTCCGGCGTCAACCATGTCTCTGTCCCTATTATGATGTCAGGGTTATAGGTGGTGATGGTATGCTGTAGTTGGGGTATTTTTGATTGGATGCTGCGAAAATTAATATTAAGGAGGCGGAGGGTTGTTGGACTATGATGAGGAATGTCAGATATGGAGTCAAGTGAGTTGGGAAAAGATATGGAGGAACAGTCTAGGGTAAAATCCATGGGTTTCAACATTTTAACTACTGGGAGAGACTCAAGGAGCTGCAGCTGTACTCACTTCAAAGACGTAGGGAGAGATACATCATCATCTACGTCTGGAAGATTTTGGAAAAAAAGGTACCAAATCCAAACATCCAAGAGACTCAACACCAAAGGCGAGGGAGGCTGTGCTATGTGAGGACTACGCCGGGATCAACACAAAAAATCAAATCCCTGATCCATCACAGCTTTACATACAATGGAACCAGACTGTTCAACTGTATACCAGCCCCTCTCAGGAACATGACCGGGGTGTCTCCAGACACCTTCAAGAAACACTTGGACATGTGGCTGGCCAAAATACCGGGCCGGCCACCAACACCAGGATACCCCAGCACCAACTCCAACCGACTTCTAGAATGGAGAGTGGAAGAAAGGGAGCTGCCTGGTCGCAGTGGAGCCCCAGCTCAACTGTGTCACTAACGGACGGAATACAACAAAGTGTAACAAAGTGTAACAAAGTGGGTAGAGTCGGATGGTATGGAGGTGGAGTTGGAAGATAAGGAGGAATGAGACCTAGGGGGGGGGTAATGAAAGGAGAGATGGGGTGAGAGTTTAGGGAGGAGGAGGAAGAGATGGATGGATGGGAATGGATATAAGTGGAAGGTGAGGATTCTAAGGAAGAAGGAACTGGTAGTGTGGGGCTCATTGATAAGGAAGGAGATGGTTTGAGGGTGGTAGTGATTGGTGAGAATGGTTTAGAGCAGGTGAGTAGTGATTATGTGAATGATTTTGGTTGGAATGGGGTGTATTTATTATTGAGGATGAGTTGCGAGAGGTCGATGAGTCCCCGGAACACTGGGAGAACATCTGGGGACTTGGTATTATGCTAAGAGTTAGTGGTGGAGAGCTGTGAGATGGAGTATGTTTGACTGGTGTTGAGTGTTTAGGGTTCAAGAGAGAGGTGTTTTGTTTAGGAGGATTGTTCGTGTTATGTTCATTTAGTGTGTCGAAGGAGTTGTATAATGGGATGGGAGAAGATGAGAAGAAAGAACTAGAGAAATTAGGCATTCCGCAACTGTCGCAGATCCACGAGACGCTATTGTCAACTAATCCAGCATAAACCTGTGTGAAAGATCCGAGACAGCTGACATGATACCAGCCTTCATGTTCGGACCTATCACCGCAGGGTTCACACTGAATGGCCCTCTGCTCCCATTTAACTGCTTTTCTACAAATATAACATGGGTATTTGGGACAGTAGGGTCCAGGGTTGACCATAGTGCCTGTGTCTCCACACAGTAGCAACAGAAGTAGGATGGTGTGTTTATGATGTGTGTTTGTATTGCTGTGGTGTGGTTTGGAGCACTGATGATGATGATGTTGAGGGATAGCCTTAAGTATTGGGTTACAGAGAGGGCTAGTGTTTGTTGTTGTGTCATTGTATGAGCTTGGTGGTATTTGAGCTAGTTTATGTGTAACTGAATGTAGTGTCAAAACAAGGAGTGTAATTGTAATAATATGTGAGGTAATGTGTGAGGCTAAGAAATGTGTTACCTTATGTGAGGGTGAATATTTCCGGTGTTTGCGTGTTCTCGGCCATACTCGAACTGAGTTATTTTGGCCTGTCATGGTAGTTTGGGGTAGTTTCCAGTCAGGATTAACAACATATATTAAACGAGTATATTTTAAAAAATTGCTAGCGTTGCTTAAGTCAAAATAATGTTAAAAGGTCTAATTCTAAATTGTAAAAAAGATTACAATGCATCAAGTTAAAAAACTAATTTTAATGTTTGATTTAAAACCACTCAGCTGGACAAGGGGGCGGGGCGAGGCAGGGCAGGAAAAGGAGAGGGAGCAGCTGCGTCCACACTGTCTGGCAGTTGGCACACAACTGTGCCAGTATAAAAAGTATATTATGCAGTATAAAAAGACCTATGATATATAAAGGGTTTATTGAGATTGTATTTACCTCTGAGTCTTAAAGGTAAATCATAAGGTAAAGAAAATCGTCTAATGTTAACCATAATGTGAATCCATTTGCAACCAACTGTCTTTATAGGTTCCAGTCAGTCAATGGGAAGGGAGGATCAGTCAAGGGGTAGGGAGGATCAGCATGAAACACGAGCAAGGAAAAAGAGGTGACAGGAGAAGAACACATATAACACTTCGCCCACCAAAAGCAAGCACACAAGCATTCAGAAGCACCAATCACTCATCAGCCCCCGAAATCATTGGCTTCACCTCAGATCTTTAAATTCCATACTATTGAAATATAATCATGTAGAAAAAAATTATAGGCTTACCTCTTA